>JALGBA010000005.1:4407500-5607500 GCA_023970755.1 Azemiops feae | reverse complement strand
ATTCCTTCATAAACCTGTAGATCTTTCACAACCATTTAAGATATCATCAAAGGAAATAGGTTGTAAAACCCAGCCATTTTTCTAATGTTTGCATTTGTTATAAAATTTTAGTTTCCCGCTTTGAAAGAGCAAGGCTCACGGTCTTTCCTGATAAACAATCCTTAGTCCTATACTGAGTATTTCCATTCCAAACGATTTATAGTGTGTTCAAAACATTCCTTCTTCAGATTTCTAGTAGAGATCAGGCTAATCTTCTCTTCCCAGTTTTTTTTAATATTGAAGACCAAACTATTTTGGAGGGTATTCTCTTAAGTTTTTATATGATGCCATTTTTTTCTTTCTTTTCTTTCTTTTCTGTTTTTTCATTCTTATTTTATTGTTGTATTTTTTTTATTGTGGTTTTGGACAATCCTTGTTTTATATTAATTTTATTGTTGTGACTGTGATTATGATTGCTTTTAATCAGACTACAGATGTCTTAATTTGTTTGATACTCTATGTACAATAAGATACTGAGACTTATTTGATTACATCAGGGTAAATCTTTGATAAATAAACAAGCAGTAAACAAATAAATAAATGCCGAGTTGAGAATGCAAGCTACAAGGGCCCCCAAAGCTTTTTATAATTAAAAATAGGTTTTTTTTGTTTCTAACCATTCTATGCTATCTATATCACATGCATGTAGTTCTCACTTAACAACAGTAATGGAGACTGAAATTTCCATTGGTCATAAAGTTAACATCATGTAACAGAATAGCAGAGTTGTAAGGGACCTTGGAGGTTTTCTAGTCCAACTCCTTGCCCAAGCAGAAGACCCTACATCATTTCAGACAAACGACTATCCAATCTCTTCTTAAAAACCTCCAGTGTTGGAGCACCCACAACTTCTGGAGGCAAGCCATTCCTCTAATTAATTGTTCTAACTGGTTTCCAAAGGATAGCATGGGTTGGGGGGAAAATGCAAGGAAGACAAATTGTAATCAATGAAGTAAAGCTGAAAGCCAAGCAAAGTTTAGCCTAGTATGGTATACAAAAGCACCTAGTGGAATTAGTTTATGTTTCAGTGTATTGTCAACTCAAAACAATGGGATCCAGTTCATACATGTAAATCATGGCTAAATTAACACTGGATATGACCATATTTCTTTCCATTGATTAATTGTTCTAACTCTCAGGAAATTTCTCCTTAGTTCTAGGTTGCTTCTCTCTTTGATTAGTTTCCATCCATTGCTTCTTGTCCTGCCTTCAGGTACTTTGGAGAATAGCTTGACTCCCTCTTCTTTGTGGCAACCCCTGAGATATTGGAACACTTGCTAGTTCTCTTCATTAAACTAGACATACCCAATTCCAGCAACCATTCTCTATATGTTTTAGCCTCCAGTCCCCTCATCATCTTTGTTGCTCTTCTCTGCATTCTTTCTAGAGTCTCAACATCTTTTTTACATCGTGGTAACCAAAACTGGATGCAATATTCCAATTGTGGTCTTACCAAGGCATTATAAGGTTGTATTAACACTTCTCGTGATCTTCATTCTATCCCTCTGTTAATGCAGCTTAGGACTGTGTTGGCTTTTTTGGCAGCTGCAGCACACTGCTGGTTCATATGTAAGTGATTTTACACTACGGTAGGACTCTGAGATCCCTCTTGCAGTTACTACTTATCACCTATTGTATACCTGGTTTTTCTTGTCTAAATGTTGAACCTTTTTTTCTCACCATGGAATCTCGCTTTTCTCACTACTGACCACTTTTCTCATCATGTAACTTAATAACTTAGCACCTAGTAACTTAGATAATTTAGCAATAACAATGCCAGCAGTCCCCATCATTAAGTGAGAATTGTGGGTTGATAAGTGAAGACCTCTTTACAATTTTCTGCCAACTTCCAACAACCAAAGTCAGTGGGAAGCCAAGAGGAATCTGTAAGTCCTAGGTAACTCACAAGAAGACTGGCAAGCTGAGTGGTATGAGCATTTTCAGGTCTGGAGGTGTCAGGTGGGGGAGATTTACCCAAGGAACTTGCGGTCTTCTCTGCTGGCGTCCCCTTTGATTCTGCTTGTGGGAAGCTAACAGGGAGAGTAAAGAAAATGGTGATTATGTGAGCATGGGAAGCTGCAATCATGTAAGTGTGAACCAGATGCCAAGCGCCCAGATCACTATCATGTGATTGCAAGGGGGGTGCAATGGTAGAAATTTAATATACACTTATCAAGTTAATGAAACAAGATCTACTATACTATTTTTCTTTTCATTTTAATACCCAGCCAGTGTTCATGGCTTCAGGGCATCCATGCCACAGACATTTTCATTTTTATTTTTTTTTGGCTTTTCAAGGGATATAATTCTAACATCTTTGTGCCAGCATAAAACTTCTGAGATGAATAATCTGGAAATTGGCATGAACTTGGCTCAGATAGAGGCTGACAGTTGAGAAATACATTCAGTTGACAACTTAATGGTCTCACCTTTCACTGATGTCAGTGTCCTCCTTTGGAAAATGTATTTGTTTTTTGCTGGAGGTAGACTACAGAGAGCGAGATGTCATATTTACACCTAAAACATTTGAACGAAACTTACTACTGGAGAAATGTTTTCAAGACTGAGAGAACAAAACTATGTTCAGTTCTTGAGTGGTTCAACCTAATTGCTCCACAGCAGATGATTGTTTTATATATATATATATATATATATATATATATATATATATATATATCCGTGTTTATTTGCTATTAGTTCTGAAAAAAGATCTTCATCATAATATTTATCAATGTTTACATTTGTTTTCACATTTTAGAGATACATTTAGATACAGGTAGTCCTTGACTTACGACCACAATTGTGTCCAAAATTTCAGTTGCTAAACAAGGCAATTGTTAAGTAAGTTTTGCCCACTTACCACTTTTCTTGCCATAGT
Source organism: Azemiops feae (assembly GCA_023970755.1). Lineage (NCBI taxonomy): Eukaryota > Metazoa > Chordata > Lepidosauria > Squamata > Viperidae > Azemiops > Azemiops feae. The sequence continues at coordinate 5,604,583 of JALGBA010000005.1, read as the reverse complement.
CATAGTTAGTATCATGGTTGTTAAGTGAATCTGGTTTCCCTATTGACCTTGCTTATCAGAAAGTTGCAAAAGGTGATCCCATGACCCTGGGACACTGCAACCATCACAAGTACATGCCAGTTGCCAAGTGTCCAAATTTTGATCATGTGACCATGGGGATGCTGGAACGGTTGTAAGTGTGAAAAACAGTCAGAAGTCATTTTTTTCAGCGCTGTTGTAACTTTAAACAATCACTAAACAAATGGTTGTAAGTCAAGGACTAAGTATATATCGCTAGACTAAGACCATGCACATGAACACAAACTAGATAATTCTACACATTTATACCTAATTTTTCAAGTAAGTATTTTCAGCAGTGAAGTACTGTCCTCATACTTTTTCCAGCTTTCACTCCTGCTTCACGAGTAAACTCCACCATTGCTCTTTACCAAAGAAAAACACCTAATACTTTAGCTACAAACCCTACAGCAATAGAAGTAGTAATACATATCCTAAAAGTATAGCAATGTGGAGTCGTAAAGGTGCTGAAAGGGCAACCAGAACTGTCTGGAGGCTGCAAGAAAACTCCAGGTAAGAGGGTTTATGAACACATGGCTGAAATAGGTAATAAAAATGCAATTTTATATAGAACGTCTTAGAAGCACAAAGAGGGTCACTTCCAGGATTAATGTGAGACTGCAACCTAAGAAGGAATATGGCAGAAGTATACCAAATTGTGGTATGCTGTGGAGAAAGTGGGAATATAGAATATATACTCTCATAGCATTCTCCTGCCAACCTAGAAATTCAAAAGCATGTAAATGCGAGTAGATAAATAGGTAGCACTTTGGTGGGAAGGTAACAGTGCTTCGTGATGTCATACTGGCCACATGTCTACAGAAATGTCTTCAGACAGCACTGGCTCAATGGCCTTGAACCAGGGATGAGCACCTCTCCCCAAAGTTGGCTACGACGAGCAGAGTAAAAATCCTCAGGAACTCCTTTTTTACTCTCATAGCATTAGAACTCCGAACCAGTAAGCTAAGTGGTTAGAGATGCTAGACTTGTCAAAAGAAGCCTTTCTTTGACAAAATATCAATGTCAAAAAAAATAAAACTAAAATTTAATTTTTACTTCCTGTCTGAAAACATACTTGCATTGGTCAGATGCAGATCTATCTAGTTCAGGGGTAGGCAACGTTGGCTCTTTTATGACTCGTGGACTTCAACTCCCAGAATTCCTGAGCCAGCCATGCTGGCTTAGGAATTCTGGGAGTTGAAGTCCACGAGTCATAAAAGAGCCAAGGTTGCCTACCCCTGGTCTAGTTGCTCTGTATGTTATCTGGCAACTTGATGAAGTTTAAAAAATTTGCTTTCTGGTTTTATCATAGACATGATGATGTATATACTGATGTAACAGCAGCATATCTTATATTACATCTTCAATATGATGCTGATTTATTAATTTTATATATCAACAACTCCTGGTCATTCACAACACAGATGTCAATATAATAAAAACATCAGTACATACGACAATATTGATATATAACAGTGCTGTATATTAGAAGCATAGTTTCCATAGTTTTTAATACTTTGTTGATATATATTTTCAGTAACATAATTCAGTAACATTATTCACCCACAGTAGCTGGATGATTACAGTTTTTATACAATTGTTTTACTTTTAAAAAGCAGTTTTAATAACAGAGAATATACCGTGGGTATATATGATTTTTTTGCTAATACATCCCTCTCTCTTTCCCTTTTTTTCTCTCAGAAAAAAGAAGATATTTTTAAATGGTCATGAATTTGACTGAATTATGATTTACTTACACTATGTAGCTTAATAATCAGCTTGTTGCATTATCTTTGGTAAATATTTATGTAACTTCAGGGAATTTCTGAAACTTAGGATGTGTTTTTTTTTTCAGTTACATTTAATTTCTTCTATATACAATGATTTTACCTATAGGTGGATTTTCTTTTGGGCGGGGATTCAAGAAATTTAGGATGCATTATGAATTCTTCAATGATAATAAGTCATTATTTAATCAGACTAAGTTCACAAATAGTACCTTATCCTCTTCTGAAATGTTATCTTCCTAGAGACAAAACAATATTTTAAGAGGTATATTTTTTTAGAATATGGGGAATAATTTCTAAAACATATCTTTCAGTGAATAGGAAAAGCCAATGAAACTTCAATATCATTATTAGAAATTCATTGACTATATAAGCTACTATAGTACATTAAAATTCTGTAGATGTAATGTTTAAAACAAATCAGATTTTTGAATTACTTGAGGTGGAGAGAAATGCAACATTCTAAGCATGGTGAACGTTTGTTACTCCTTAATGCAAGATGAACACTCAGTTTGATGAACACTCAGAACATTCTTTTCTGAGGAATTTCAGTCTGGCTCTTTTAAGAAGAAATTGTCCCTGAGAAGTCAGCTCTTTTGTTATACAGTGAACCACTGTATACAATATACAAAGTGGCCACTGTTAAGAATTTGCTCTGCATCTATATGGTACAATTGCTCAGATCTGCTTTGAGGCAGATACTAGTTGAGCAAATCCAAAGGAGGTGACTTATGTTTTCTCTTATAAGATTACCTGGGGCAAGCATAATCTGTGAGTGGGTGGGGTTTTCTGCAGCATTAGCTCAGCTACTTGCAGTCAGGACCCTTGCTCTTCCTGGTTGGTGAAAGCTAGCTCAGAGGTAGATAGGTAAGGCATGCTGTTATCTTCCTTGGGGGAAGCCGTTGCTTGACTTGTATGTAATGGACAATTGTCTCCAACCTTCCTTTTTGTAGGGCTGCAACTGAAGAGATCCCTTTAGGAAACAGCAAGCTTCAGGCCCAGATACAGCACAAAGACGGCATTGGATCAGAACACGGATATCCAGTCTTCAGGTGCTGCTTGATTTTTCAGTGGTTTTCAGCACCGTTCTTCTGGACTAGCTCCTAGATGAGGAATGAGTTCATTGTTTTGTGGTGGTTCATCTCTTTCCTGGCAAGATGGTTGTTTGTGGGGATGAGAGCAAGTCCCACACTTCAGTTGTGGGATGCCATTAGCCTTCCCACTCCTCTTTAATATCTGCATGAAACCACTGAGTTGGCACAAAGTTGGGTACCATCTGTATGCTGAAGATACCCAAGTATACATCTTGACCCTGGGCTGAGCAAGTGATGCTATCAAAGTGATGTCCAGGTTCCTGGAGACTGTTTAGCTGTCAATGAGAAAAGGATTAAGCTATAATCCTAGAAAGGATTATAAAGAGGGGCTTTGGGTTCAAAGTAATGCCAATTCTAGAGAAATACTATGTTTCGTTCTGAATGGAGTCACATCACTTTGAACAGAACTGGTTTGCAACTTGGGTGCCCTCTTGGATTCACAGTTCCTACTCAAGGAGCAGATAGCATTTGTGGTCAAGAGGGCCTTTTCATATCTTTATCAGGGTGCGCTAATTACTTGGAATGGGAAGCATTACTTACTGCTATTCATGCTTTTGTCATGTCTTAATAGGATATTGGGGTAAGGTGCCCCTTATTTTAGAACTGATTATCACTTGGCTTCAAAGCCCTTCATGATTTAGAGTCTAGACCAGGGGGTCTTCAAATTTGGCCTTTTTATGACTTGTGGACTTCAACTCCCAGAATTCCTCAGCCAGTGTGGATTACCTTGTTGCAGTAATATTTGCCCATTTGATAAAGTCTAATCTCTATAGGGATCATGGAAGTATAGTTCTTCAATATCTAACCCTCTAGAACAATATCCCCCAAGAAGGTTCAAATGTCCCCTCCCTTCATAACTTTCAAAAAGTCTGTAATAATATTCTTGATCCATCAAGGCTTGGGAGCTATTCATGTAGGGAGCTATTCCCTACATGATGAGTTGGTTCTTTGTTTTCCAATACTGATATTCTAGGATTATGTACAGATGTATTATGATGTCTATCTATCCTTTTAACATCTATCCCTGTGATTTGGGTCACAGTACACCACTCAGAGTTGGTTTGATTGAAGCAGTTTATCTGATAATAAATATGATATATTATCGTGATTTGAATAGCGATTAAGAGTTATTCTTCATATGTGAAGGAGCTTATTATGCTAGTTCATTTTTATTTGTTCAGCTTGCATTTTTAACTAAATAGTATGTCTGTCTTTCAGTAGCTAATTTTGCATCAGAACTACTGGAAATGTAATAGGAAAAGAAGTTTCCTAAATAACATAGGTTTATCATTGCTTAACTATGTTTGGCCTGCTTAGCATAGAATTAATTACATTAATGGCATTCCCTAACCCTTCCCTTTGAATTTTCCTGCCACACCAGAGCAACAGTTATTGCCACTGCTAATATTGTATTTACAGAACACTGTTTTGTAATATAGACTGGAAAGGAAAGGAAAAGAAAGAAAAGATTTCAGAAATATCCACCTGTATATGTGCCACCTAACATTAAGTTTCCTTCAGAGATACATGAAGCTGTTACCTAGCAACATAAACCCAGCTCCTAATAATAACTTGAGTGGAATTATAGCCACTGTTAATAATAAGCTCCTTTCCTTGCCACATCCAAATGTAATTTCACTCTTTGCCACCTTCAAGTTCCTCAGCTCTTATTTCAAGCAGGGCAAGATATGGATTTCCCATGAACATCAAGTTAGGTCAGTTGTTAGAAAGGTGATAGACAGAGTCCAAGTGAAGGGTCATTTGGTCGCTTCTCATTCTCTTTCGTTTTTCTGAGCCACTGTCATTTAGAAAAGGAGATCAGAGCTACTGCTGCAGTTTAAGCTACCGCTGCCTGTTGCTTCTCATTCAAATCAAGAGGAAGTCAGACTTGACCTCAGCCCACCAGTTAATTAGAGTTACAGAAGAAAGTTGTATTCAAATCACTGGCATCATGGGGGAAATAAGCCCCTTGGGATTTGCACTAAATGTCTTCAGGAAGAAATTAAACTTTGAGTGGAAAAGAGAGAGAGGCAAGATGGTCCTGCTGTGAAATTAATAGCTTAAAATAAGGCCTGAACTGCTAAAGTAAAGAAAGAACTTTTTTTTTTTGCATTGGAAGGAGGAAGAGAAAATGTTAACAAGAAGGATCAGTCACAGAATAATATCCTTTATGTTAAATTAGAAGAGAAGGAGTCTACTGAATATTGTACATCAGAATCTATTGAAGCAGTCTGGAGAAGAGGCACTCTTGATGTCCATCGCATAATAACTTAAGAAAAGCACAATGGTTTTAAAACTTATGTGAATGTCACATTCAGCTGCACTTGTAAAGAATGATATGCTTCCAGAAAATTCCAAAGTTATAGACTAGAACAGACATGTCAAACTTGCGACGTCACGCGACGTATCGGGACAGTTTTGCCATTAGTGGCAATGGGGTGGGCGCAGCTTCCGCGTGACGCATCCGACCCGCGGGCTGGCAGTTTGACACCCCTGGACTAGAACATAGAATAACAGAGTTGGAAGGGATCTTGGAGGTTGAGTATAACCCACTGCTCAAGCAGGAGACCTTATACCATTTCTAACAAATGGCTGTCCAGTTTCTTCTTGAAAGCCTCCAGTGATGGAACATCCACAACTTCTGAAGGCAAGTCATTCAAATCTGGTTGCCTTCATCTCATGTAGGTATTTGCTTCTATTCTGGATCTGACCCATCCTTTATACTTTACACTATGTATTTTTAATAATATGACCAGTGGTGGGATTCAGCCGGTTCACACCACTTCGGCAGAACCAGTAGCTATTTTTTTGTTGCCCAGGCCCAGAATGGACTTCCACAAACAGCATCCACACAGAGAACCAGTTGTTCGCATATTTGAATCCCACCACTGAATATGACTAATGTTTCAAGCAGAAACAATTCATGAATTATAATTCCTACATTTAATATATGGGCTTGCCCTACTAAATAAGGATAGAGTTCTTAGATCAGATAGCAATTTTTGCAATTCTTCATTTTGACTGATGATACACAATATACTGGCTATTGTAGCTAATTATTGCACATTGATTGGTTTTAATATTTCAACATTCTAAACTAATGCAAGATTTTTTTTAATGTACAGTGGTGATCTAATGTTACTTAACATTTCATTCAGTCTTATAATGCTTGCAAATCTCCATTCTACTTTGTTACTTTCTGCTTTTTACTTTCTACTTTTTATTACTTTCTGCTTTTCTTCTTAATTGTACTTTTAACTATTTTAAAAAAATAAAGTTTAAAGTTCCATTTCAATTTTTGTGTCTCGTTCCTATTATCCCAATACCAAAGCCAGTAGATATGTTTTATGCCCCATTGCTGTCAATCTTAGTCAAATATTTTTTCTAAAAATTGTTATAAAATGGTGTGAGGTTTTCAGTTACAGACAAATGGCCTAGTTTATTTTCAGTAGATAAATATATAAATCACTTACAACCTTTAGTTTGTTTTTCCTAACAGGACAATTTTTGCCAGCTAACTCTTATTTCTTTTAATTCTTATTTCTTTGCATACACTTTAAGGTACTATTTCGCCTTTTGTTCACAAACTAGGATCACATTTCTCCTTATATTTTTCCTTCTTTTGAGTTGCTAAAAGTTTTCAACAGCAGTATCCACAGAGTATAGTAGATAATTAAAAAGTACAATATTGTGATGTTGAGGCATCTACAATGGGGATGGGGCATGAATCTATCATCTTACCTTTTTTGACCCTCTCCTCCCTAGCACTTCTGGTTTTCAATTTCCTAATTCTGAGATGATGAGTCAGCTACCTCTACTAGTGCTTGGTGATTATTCTGCCTCAATAAATGGATATGTTTTTATACAGATAATCGTCTACTTACAGCCATTCATTTAGCGACTGTTCAAAGTTACAACAGCACTGGAAAAAGTGATTTATGACTATTTTTCACATTTACAACTGTTGCAACATCCCATTGTCACATGATCAAAATTTAGGTTCTTGGCAATTGACTCTTATTTATGACGGTTGCAGTGTCCCAGGGAAACGTGATCACCTCTTGCAACCTTTTGACAAGCAAAGTCAATGGGGAAGCCAGATTTATTAACAACTGTGTTACTAACTTAACAACTGCAGTGATTCACTTAACAACTGTGGCAAGTAAGGTTGTAAAATGAGGCAAAGGTCACATAACAACTGTCTTGCTTAGCACTAGAAATTTTGGGCTCAATTGTGGTTGTAAGTCAAAGATTACCTGTATACACAAATATTCTATGTAACGTGCAGGCTTTTTAGATAATGCTTCCTCTAGAAATTACAGGATCTGGGCTTGAATATGAAGAGCAGCAGTCTGATGATGGTGGAGTGGAGTTATTATCCTTTGATTATGCTAATTATATCTTAGTGTTTCCATCTGTTCTCAAGCCTAACTCACTTGAGTCTGTTTCATGACATTCAGTGATTGTGAATGATTTTTTTTTCTGGAATTAGCTACAATTTATTGTATTTGCTACTACAACTGATTTTCTTAGAAAATATTCAGCCTCAGGATGATATCTCATGATCCAGAGGAGAAATCTGTGAAACTTGTAGGTGCCCAGGCCAAATCATTGCAGTATTTGAGGGAACTAATGGCTCATGGACTTTATATAACTGCAAGAATTCTGTTCATAAAAGTAGTAGGATATTTCTTTCCATGCTCACGTTGCTGCAGAACACTTATTCTCAGTTTGTGTATATCACATTACTGGCTCTGTGATTCTCAGGAACAATAGGATATTGGTTCTACAATTCTGAAGCAATACTCCATGTATTCTTTGGCTTTTAGTATTACACTCCCAACAGTATGGCAGTTGACAGAATGTCAACTCTGAGGCTTTGTTTATAGTTTTTGACACCCGTTCAAAAGTCAGTTTCTGTATGTCCCAGCTTGTCAAATGATACTGTTTTGAACAGATCATTTAAAGGGTGTTGGATCCCTATTGCTTGTGTAAAATCCTAGCAGATATTGTACCATGCCTAGCCCAATAGTCTCCTGAACTCAGCTACAGATCATATGGGTGGAGGTGGAAATTCTAAAATAATATGCACTTTTTTGCATTTAGCTTCACTTCATGTTCATTTGCTCCATGAAATATGTGGGCTGTTTGCCTTTGTTCTATTTTAGTCTTTATGGTTGCTAGGACTTTAATCCAAGTTGTGATCATGTACAGCAACACCCCATGTGTTGCATGGGAGAAAAAAGTAATACCTCTTGTGAATAACTTGGGGAACAGTAGAAATCTTCAAAAAAAGTATTTTACAGAAAAATCAATCAAATAGCATAAGACCATCCAGGTCAGGCAAGTTCTGCTAAAACTCATTATCAGCATTGAGCAGTTAAAATACTTGACCAGTTAGTTCTAAGTCATAGGATGAAGCTATCATCAGTAGGAAATTTTTCTATCTCTTTTCTTCATTTTCTAGCTGCTTCAGGTCTATACATATGTGAATTCTGCCATTTTTCTTTTAGTTTGCTACATTGGTGCATACCAGTCTATTGGTTTGGGATTTTTTAATAACCATATTTAGCTTTATTTTGAGAATATATAGACTGGATCAGATGAGCTGGATAGAGTAGATCCAAGCCAGTGAAAGGGATCAAATCAGTGGTGGGATTCAAATATGTGAACAACCGGTTCTCTGTGTGGATGCCACTTCTGGAAGTCCATTCTGGGCCTGGGCAACAAAAAATTAGCTATCAATTCTGCTGAAGTGGTGCAAACTGGCTGAATCCCACCACTGGATCAAATGTAGAGGCTGGATCAAGTAGATCTAACCCAGGGAGATGAATCAAATGAAGAGGTGGGAACAGTGAGTGAAAAAAAAACAGCTATAAAAGCCTTTTGCTAATCCAGATGTTTCCTTGGACATTTCTGTAAGAGACAGAATGTTTGCTTAAATATATCTGAAACATTCTGTGTCTTTAGGAGGACTTCCTCCTAAAGGGTAAGAGTAGGTAAGAGTGAGAGAGAAAGAATGGACTGTGAATATCTCAGAAGCCCATTAATTTGATTAGCTTAGCTTTGTTTAGAATAGTTCCTGTATCTGTATGATACTAGTTGTAGATTTGTATGGGTGTTTCTTTATTGCAAATGCTAAAATTGTTTTATTTGCAATAGTAGTGAATATCTGTAGCTCAGGTGTAGGATGAGGGTGAAGGTTTGTTCTCCAAGCTTGTGGGTTGGTTTCTGAACATTTCATTACCAGGTTAGGTAACATCAAGTGAGGATGACTCATCACAAGACCCTCACTTGACACCCACACCTGAAGCCCTTATAAATAGAAGGGCACTGACATAGACATCCCCTATATGCCGTTGAAGATGTTACCTAGCCTGGTAACTAAATGTTTGGAAACCAGCCCACAAGCTCAGAGAACAAACTTTCACCCTTACTGTTTTATTTCTTCACAATCAGGGGTTTGTTTAAATTGAATTTGTGGAAGAGAGAAAATGCCTGTTAACCTCCCACACCACCCACAAAATGAAGACTCAGCACCCTCATTTTAAGGAAAACCAGAAAAGGTACTGGAGACATCCCTACTTGGGTATCTTAGAAGGGCCAAATTCTTGAACCAATTGGAACATCTTCTCCCTGGGTGCAGCCCTGCTTATTTATCATAAACAAATTAAATCCATTTTGTTTGAAGGTTTGTTTTTTGTTTTGTTTTGCCTTAAATCCTTCCTAAGAGCTTTGTGTAAGTGCTTTCATCTTATTTATGAGATTTTCTGTATCAAATGCTTTATCTTATTGTTCTTTGCCCAGAGTGTCATCAAGATTACAGTTGAATATAAATACAGGATAAAAAGTGACATTAGCCTTTGAAAATCAGCCAAACTCAGCTAGATGTTGCAACCTAGCTGGGCAAAACAGGCTATAGCAGCCAAAAGCCAAAACAGTTATAGATTATTTTAATCTAAAATTCTGAAGGGCTCGTAGGCTGGTTGTAGGTCAATGTGTCTGCTGATAGAATTGCTTGTGGAGTGCCAGGCTTCGATGAACTCATGAGCGTGGCAGATGATAGCATGACCAATGATTTTTGTGTTGCTCCAATCAAACTAATGCTGTTTGTGTGGGTAGATATTAAGGATTTGGGATTGTGGCATTTGACTGCCACCGGCAACACAAAAAATCATCAGCCATGCTATTACCTACCACTCTCGTGAGTTCATCAAAGCCTGGCACTCCACAAGCAATTCCATCAACAGGCACATTGATCTACAACTAGCCTACTATCCCCTCAGAATCCAAATCAACTGCAAAGCCAACAATAGACAGCACTGACCCTCAACCAACCCACGCAAGACCCCCCTCCCACCAGCATTCATCTCCCAATGACCCTGACCTGATGTAACCTCCCCATCACAAGACTCACTGATGACTCACACCTGACGCATCACAGATCCTCACTTGACACACCCACACCTGAAGCCCTTATAAACAGAAGAACGCTGACATCCCTTAAACTCCGCTGAAGATGTTACCTAGCCTGGTAACAAAACATCCAGAAATCAATCCACAAGCTCAGAGAATGAACCTTTATTCTCAGGTATACTTTTTAACTGTTATTTTGGATCTTAATAAAATATTTGTTATTTAAAAATACATTTTCACTCCTCCTCCATGAATCCAAAATCATACCTTTCCTGCAATTAAGCCTATAGAAAATTTCTGTTTATATGTGAATGCATTTCCCTAATTAAAATAAAAGGAACGAATGCTAGCTGCAATCACTAATTTGTAATATTAACCATATAAGTAAAATATGTGTTATTTTGTTTCAGTATCTATTATCCCCAAACAGTTCCAGAGTCTTTTTAACATGCAATTCTTTTTTTAGGAAATACATTTTAATTGCTCTAATTTCCTGGGAAAATTTAAATGAGTATCATGAAGTATTATGAGAAATCCCCGAGATGAGACAGTCAAATTTGCCATTGGTGTTAAACAATGAAGAAACAAATAAAATGGAGACTAAAGTTTATCCCAACTGGCAATTCTGATAGTATTTAAGACTTTTTTTTAATGAAAAGAAGGACTAGGAGTGACTTGATAGCAGTGTTCCAATATCTAAGGGGCTGCCACAAAGAAGAGGGGGTCAATCTATTCTCCAAAGATAAGCAATGGATGGAAACTAATCAAGGAGAGAAGCAATCTAGAACTAAAGAGAAATTTCTTGACAGTTAGAACAATTAATCAGTGGAACAACCTGCCTCCAGAAGCTGTGAATGCTCCAACACTGGAAGTTTTAAAGAAGAGATTTGAAAACCATTTGTCTGAAATAATATAGAGTGTTCTGCTTGAGAAGGGGTTGGACTAGAAGGCTTCCAAGGTCCCTTCCAAATCTGTTATTCTGTTATTCTAAATGATAACTTGACAGGAATTGTGAGATAAGACTGAAAAAAAGGAACAAACAAGAATGAGGGTGAGTGGGATAAAATCCACAGTCTGTCAGAATGCCACTAAAGTAATCCAGGTCATGAATAAGGTTCTTTTTCATGTCAATGAAGATTCTCAGTCATCCAGTAAGGTTTTTTTTTTATGCCACAAAAACAATTATGCCTATTATGAGTCACAAATTATGTCCTCCCATACACATTTAATAAGTGACCTCATTCTGAAGTATAGGTGACCCCAGAAGCTACATGTAATACTTCATATCAGATGTGCAATTTTATATTGAGAACCAGAACGATGCAGTGATTAAAGGCATTGGATTAAAACTGGGTGACTAGGTATTCTACTTCTACTATAGGCATGAAAACCAGCTTGGTGACTTTGGACTTTGGATCCATCACTCTCCTTCTGCCCTAGAAAGAATGCAATGGCAAATTGTGAAAATATTGCCAAGAAAACACAGGACTTGTCTATGTAGTTGGCAGGAATCAAGACTAACTTGAAGGTATTTTTTTAACTACAAATAGAGTTTCACTAATAGCTGTTTTTCAATCACTCATGCTATTTCAGATTGGAAATAAAGTCCAGTGAGCATAGCTGATGTGCCTAGCACAATAACACATTCTCTTCATTGTTTTATTGCTCTGAGTATGTATTTATATGTACATGTTCGTAAACTAATTCCTTCTTATCTTAGCTGACTACTTTATCTGGATAATCAAATTTCATTTTGAAATTTGAGTGAAGAGAATTACATGAGATTCTGGCAGGTGGCTGGAAAGAGGCTCACAATTAGATGTCAGTTTTGTTTCACAATTAGATGTCAGCTTTCACCATAATTACTTCTCCAGCTGACTATAGTCTTCCTGTCTTATCATGCTTAAATTACAGGAAGATATCAAGAGGGATCTCTTTCCCCATTTTTACCCCAGATTGGGATATCTGGACAGCTAGGAGACATTACCAGTAATGGGGAAAATGCAATAGAAAATAGCAGCACCATCATTGCCTTCTTAGCCCCATCTATTGATAAAGTACACCCAGGAACCCTATTAATTCACATGAAATTATGAAGAATCTCAGTAATAAATGAATTAATACTTCTTTTCTCAGAGTAGAATCATTTTAAGAAACTGCAGTGCAACTTTTGGGACAGGATTACATAAATATAAACTATGGTTTGTATTCTTTAGAATTCACATTTTAAGTCCTTTATTTTCATTTGGGTAATGTAAAAACAAGTAGAAAGCCAAGTCCCAATATCCATATTAAGCATAAGAGATGTGAGTTAGTTTAGATCCTGCTACAATTCATATGTGTGTACTATGCATGCTAATGAGTCATAACAGGATAAAAAAGATGGAATATCACAAGTATACAATTTCATATTGCACAAATATTCCAAGCATATTAAATATTCCTTTTCCATTTTCCATGTAAAGATTCTAGGAGCACTTCTAGGAGCACGAGGCCGAAGAGACACCAGCCTGAAGATGACGAATGAGACTTCGTCGAAACGTCGCCAAGACACTTCCAATTTTACGCGGGAGAAAACCCGAATTACCAAAGACCTACATATATATATATATATATATATATAAATGTGGTTTAGCTTTCTTATCCTCTACTCCAGTAGTGTGAATGGATGACAGAACTTGCATGCTTTTCAGGAAACAATCAGCCTGCAGCCATCAAAAGCAAAATATCAAAAACAATTGCAATAGAATAACATTTTTTTCCACTGGGAATGGACTGGGCAAATTTTGAGGGTCTATATAAATCAGATTTATATTTCATGTTTGAGACATTGTGTGTCATATGCTCATAATATATATATATATATCGGTGTGGCCAGTATAACCAGAATTCTCAGCTCTTTCTTTGACCACAGGCAAAACATTTGTCATAAAAATGAAATATTTTCCTCCTCTCCTATTTTTGCTTTGAAAGTGACTATCACCCTGTTACAGTTAAAGATATGTACATTTGCATTTAATAGTATGAGTAAAATTCAGAGCTTAAAAATGTTGCTTGTATTTTTTTTAACCAAATATTTGGTCTAATAAGTGATGTTATTTATTGGGTTGAATTTATCACTCAAGGAAATGATTGTTATTTTTTCAGTTATTTTGCTCTCTAGGGCATTAGAATGTTGTGTGTGCAGCTAGTTATATTAATCTGTTAATCTTTTTCAGGGTTCTTGTATCTAAGAAAGGATAAACCATAGAAGTGTTACAGATGGCTGCATCTATTTGCATCACTTACAGGAAATAGTTAATATAGTTTGCAATTATAATTAAGCAACTGAAGCAGTGTTGATCATTTCTGTTGAACATAATTTAACACCTTGTGCTGGTGGTGTTTCCATTCAGTTTGGAATCATACTTACAGAAAAAATATATAATGTGATGCATGGTTGCATCTAGTATGCTATAACTGATACCTCTGGTTAATTTCTTTTAAGGCATTCTGTTTTGCCTCTTCTTTCTAGCCTTTGTTCTTTTCACAAATGAAGGCAAATATATGCATCCCAGGATAATGTTGCAGGATCCAATCTGGGTCTGTCACCGAGACCAGAGGTTTTGCCTTCTGAGCTTCTGGAATCATACTGGAGCCCACCCTCAGGGAATTTCTCTCTAGCAGAGTGTGTGCTTTGGGCTATTCTGTATGTGGTATTTATATGGTGCCTGGTTGTGTGTGGCTTTTTTAGTTGCTGACTGGAGTGTTTGGGGCTGGCTATTTAGTCATTGGCCATCATTTCCTTGTGCTGCCAATTGGGTTGTTTTTCTCAATCCAATTCCTTCTTGGTTCAATTCCTTCTCCCCAATCCAATCCAATCCACACAGAATTGCAGGATTGCAGGATTTGCTTGTTTTTGGAGAACTACAGCTGAGCTGCTAAATACTTGGATTTCAGGAAATGCATTAAAAGCTATTATTAGAATCAAAAGTTCATCTGTATCTCATATATATGTGTAACCAAGTCATAAGAGATGGAATATGCTCATGTCTGGAAACTGTGTCTTTTGCATTAACAACATGGAGTACTATTTATAACCTGAGCTTCAGAGTTAGATATTAATTGTGTATAAATGCAAATAGCTGTGTGGAAATAAATACCACATTTAAAGATAAAATTACACTATCTGTAATAAGGCAAACAAAGTGATTGGTAGATTCCCTGCTTTCAGTCGGAATAATCACTGCTTATATGTGAAAGAGCCAATGCTTTGGGGACCAAATGATGGCGCACAAAATACAATAACATTCCAATTAACATTAAATTCTTTTTAAAATATTTATGTAGATATGGCCAAAACATTCTGCTGAGAAATAAATCTGGCAGGCCAATGGCATTTTGCAGATTTATCAGTCAACTTTTCTTCCTTCTCTTCAGATTTAATTTTTACAAGGTGTTAATAGCAGTTCAGTTTTTTGGACAGTCTCTGCAAATGATTTTGTCTCAGCAGGTGGCAAGGATTTGCATCACTATTTTACTTCTAGTTCTCATTACCGGCTTCTTACTTCTTTATAATCTCTATCCCTATGAAATTCCAAATTGTGCAAGAGGACTTTGTTAAAATTTCTGCATAAAATAGCCACTTATCTTTTTTTTCTTTTTAGTCTTTATAATATGTGTTGAGAGTGATAAACTCTACACAGAGAGAGCAGTGCTGTGTTTACCTTTTTAGCTAAGCAAAAACTATTAGTAATACAACCCTGTGGATGTCTATTCAGAAGTACAGTATCTCCCACTCAGTTTAATGAGTTTTATCTGAAGAAAGTAAGAACAGAATCTACTGCTATCTCATTTCCACTTCTTGTGAGAAAACATTGTTGAATGTGTTTTCTGATATATAGCTATAGAAATAGATAGTAAAGAAGGGGGGGCACTCTTATCTAAAATGCCACTCCTCTGTAAGTGGCAAGATTATTTGTCCTGTTATTTTCATTTAACTGGTGATCTTTAAATAATATATGTATATTGGCAGTAGCTTTGCTCGGAGTAACTGTTAATTTGAAGGAGTTGTAATCAGTACAAAATTCAGTAAGTGCTTTTTATAATAGGGCTGAGCATAATGAATCAATTTGGTATTCATGCAGATGTCACATGTAATTTCAGAGCTGTTATACTGTAATTTTGGAGCACTTAATAGAGATTATGGTGGTGGCAATTTTGTCACTCTAGAGAAGGGACTTTTACATCATATATTTCCAGCATCTCTCACTTTGCATTCTTATTCAGAAATTAATGCCACCCTTCTGTCCTTACAGCCTCCAAAAATGTTCTTCTGTTTGGGACCCCTCTAAATAGAGTAGGCAAACACATGAAGAGAAGAGAATAGCTGTAGCTGAGAATTGAACTCTGGGCTCCTTGATGCTATCTGAGCTTGGTTATTTGCTTGCAGACATTTCATTACCCAACTAGGTAACATCAGCAATGCTAATTAGTGCTAGCACTAATGATGTTACCTGGTTGGGTAATGAAACACTTGCAAACAAATAACCAAGCTCAGATAACACCAAGGAGCCCAGATACAGAGAAATCATCCCAAACTCGCAAAAGGTACATGAAAGACATTTCCTTTTGCGTGCTTTTATTTCCACCCTTTGCTCTGTGTACCATGCTGTGTCAGGAAAAATTGACAGGCTCTAAAGAGATATTGGAGGGATTTGAAGTACCACAGAGGGAAGTAAACAGAAAAGTCCCATTCAGTTAACCTCTAAGTGCTTCTTAGAAACCAACACTTAATTGAATCATAACAATCCATCTCATTAAGGAAACGTTTGCAAGGCATATCAATGCAAATAAAGCTTCACCTTTCTGTCAAAAAGCTCACACTTCTTAATTCTAGGGTCAGAACAAGTTAAGAGAGTCTATTTTAAAGCACTGTCCATGTTTCTTCCTTCAATTAATTTACTTGGGCTTTAGTTTTCTTGAAGAATGGGGCATGTAGATTAAATAGGAAAAGAAGGCAGCACTGTGGAAATGGACATAAATAAGCAATTCCCAAAGATCCTGGGAGGAGGAGGAGGAGGAGGAGGAGGAGGAGGAGGAGGAGGAGGAGGAGGGTATTTATAATGTTCAGTGTTTCATTTCTCATTTTAGGAGAACAATAGTACTGATAGGTGTTCAAGGGTTTCAGGGGCTTCATCAATTCTCCAAGCAAGTTTTGTCCTAACCTTAGGCTTGCTTAACTCAATCCTTTCTTTAACTTTACAAATGAAGCTATCTTGTAAGGATCTCTGGGCAAGATTACCCATTAAGATAAGTAGAAATCTTTTTTATTATTTTTATTCACCAATCTCCAGGACTTCAGCATCACTGACGTTTTACTACCATCTTCCATTAATTATCTGAAAATGTGGATCCCATGCTGATTATGAAAATAGGATGGCTTTACAAGACTATTTAAATAGTCTTGTAACTTGGAGCTATCGGAATCAAGGAAGGTATCCCATATAGGTATAAATGAAATTCAGACAAGAGACAAAAATGTATTTAAATGGGGATATCTGACATGAATATGGAACAATCAGTGCATTACCATAGCATAGCCAGCTAATGTAGTCTGAAATTCAGCCATCTATTCTTCTCTGTAAAGCAATAATATCTAATGGGAGAGGAATGGACTTGACGAATGACAGAGAAATAAAATTACATGGCTAAAAGAAAAGGGAGAAATCATGATGGAATAGAATCTTCCCTCATTAATGAACCTTCTGCTAGATACTTGTTTCATCAAAACCCAAAACAAGAGCTAAACTAGCTGTTGCAGAAAAAAATAAGACTAACTAAATGAGGGCAGATATGATATTGTTGCCATTACGGAAACTTGGTGGGATGAAACCCACAAATGGAACATGCAGCTAGAGGGGTTTAAATTATTTAAAAGAAACAGACAAATAAAAGAAGAGGTGGAGTTGTGCGGTATATAAGAAATAACTACATCTCTATAGAAATAGAGCACAACAATGATGAAAACTGTCATGAATCCATTTGGGTCAATATAAAAGGGGAAAAAAATGACATTGCCATAGGTGTATACTATAAGCCACCAACCAGACAGAGAAAATAGATGTTTTTGCTAGTTTGCTAAGGTATATAGGAAGCACATCACAATAATAATGGGGGACTTTAATTACCTGACATCAACTGTGAGACAAACTCTGCACCAAGTGGAAGATCAAACAGATTCCTGACAAACCTAGCAGACAACTTTGTCTCCCAAAAAGTAGAAAAGGGAACTAGGGGATCGGCCATATTGACTTAAAATAGAATAAAATAGAGCTGGAAGGGACCTTGGAGGTCTTCTAGTCCAGCCCCTGCTCAAGTACTGCGTCCCTGTCCTCTGCCACCGTGTGCAATCCCACAAACAAAAGAAGTTTGTGGGACTAAAAAAAAAGTTCAATCAATCAATTCCAACTTCTCATGAAAAAAAAAAGATCTCGCGAAGTTGGAATTGATTGATTTAACTTTTTTTTTAGTCCCACAAACTTCTTTTGTTTGTGGGATTGCACAGGGCAGTGGAGGACGTGATGGAGGACCGCATCGGAGCTGGAAAGAAGGTGCTGCATGGGTCCAATCGGGGGTGGGAAGGGGGGGTTCTGCCAAGCATTTTGTATGGAACTGTGGAAACGGGCTGGGTGGGGGGAGCTGCCAATGTCACTGCCATGAGGCTTGGCAGATCCCCCTGAGTGGCCATGATCCCCCCTCCCCAGCCAGCCAGCCACCATCGCCCGACCTACTCCTCACCTGGCCAGCCGGCTGGCACAAAGCCTCACCGCTCTTCTCCTCCTCCTCCTTCTCCCCACTCAAGCAGCCGCCAGCGGCTTGGGTGCCTCTGCTCTGTCCGAGTTGAAGAAAGCGGAGATGCAGCAGCGGGATTGCTCTCAAACAATAAGAGCTGAGTGCGCTGCTCACTTGTGTGCGCCTACCTTATTGAGAGTATTCCCTCAGATACTGGAATACTGCTATCATGTCTCTCCTATTTCTTCTTTTCTTTAGACTAGCCAAACCCAAGTCCTGCAGCCGTTCTTCATATGTTTTAGTCTCCAGGCCTTTAATCGTCTTAATTGCTCTTCTCTGAATTTTTTCCAAACTCTCAATATCTTTTTTGTGATGTGGTGACCAGAATTGGCTGCAGTATTCCAGGTGTGGTCTCACTAGGGTTTTATAAAGCGGTACTAATACTTCACGTGACCTTAATTCTATGCCTCTGTTTATACAACCTAGGATTGTATTAGCTTTTTTGGTTGCTGCTGTACACTGCTGGCTCATAGTCGAGTGATCGTCCACTAGGACTCCAGGGTCCCTCTCACAGTTACTGTTTTTAAGCCAGGTCTCAGCCAATCTGTACTTGTGTACCTTTGATTTTTCCTGCCTAAATGTAAAACTTTGCTTTTCTCCACACTGAAATTCATTTTGTTGGATAGGGCCCATTGTTCAAGTTTGTGAAGATCTTTTTGGATCCTGAGTTTGTCTTTTGGGGTGTTGGCTACTCCTGTCAGTTTGGTGTCATCTGCAAATTTGATGAATTTTCTGCCTGAGCAGGGGGTTGGACTAGAAGACCTCCAAGGTCCCTTCCAACTCTGTTATTCTACTCTGTCTGCTAACATTGGAGAGGAGGATTAATTACAGCATTTGTAAAACTAATGCTTTCCAATGCCAGTTCTGCAGTTCTATCATAATTGTTCTATTGCTTTATTTTGGATAGACATAGAAGTAACAAGAATTGTTCTATATGTTAGGGCTTTTAAATAATTATCTGATTGTATTGCATTTCTTTGGTTTGAGAAGTGATTGACATATATGATTCTGTCTCTTTAAATCTATGTTTAAAACATTCATTCCCCAGCCCCCCTCCACCGAAAAATAGAATAAGATTTTGAAACCCTGAGATTCTGTTATCTCTTTAAGAATAAGTTTCTAGCCCTCTGGGAAGCCACTTAAAATGTATCAACAAACATCTACTGAAATTAAGCTTGCCCAGAGGAAAGTACAGATAAGCCTATGAGAGATTCGTAGCATTGGGGAGGGGGTGGGAGGAAAGAGGGAATTTCTCAGCTTTCATTTAAACCAAATAACACAAAAAAAATGAAACTTTAGAATGAGAAGTATAAAGCAAAAACTTACTGGTAGCATTCTGACTACTAAATACTGCAGCCAGTTTTAGTCACCATATCACAAAAAAGATGTTGAAAGTTTGAAAAAAATTCAGAGAAGAGCAACCAAGATGATCAAAGGCCTGGAGACTAAAACATACGAAGAACAGCTGTGGGACTTGGGTTTGGCTAGTCTAAAGAAAAGAAGAAATAGGGGTGACATGATAGCAGTATTCCAGTATTTGAGGGGCTGCCACCAAGAAGAGGGGGTCAAATTGTTCTCCAAAGCACCAGAGGGCAGGACAAGAAACGATGATTGGACACTGATCAAAGAGAAAAGCAACCTGGAATTAAGGAGAAACTTCCTGACAGTGAGGACAATTAACCAGTGGAACAGCTTGCCTTCAGAAATCGTGGGCGCTCCATCACTGGAGGTTTTTAAGAAGAAGCTAGACAGTCACTTGTCTGAGATGGTATAGGTCCTCCTGCTTGAGCAGGGGGCTGGATTAGAAGACCTCCAAGGTCCCTTCTAGTTCTATTCTATTCAAAGGGTAATTAAAAAAAACCACTCCTTTCAGTGCACTTGTTCAATGGTTTCTCAATATTTGGTTTAAACATTTTTAATAGTAGAAAGGGGAGACAATCATTATTTTTTTCTTCTTTTTCTGCAGACATTTGTATCACCTCTGTCACCAAGAACTGACAAAGTTAACCTGTCCTACTGAACCTAAAACTCTGTGCAAGTGAAAAGTTCTTTCTGCCTGTGGAAGAAGACAAAGGGATCTAAACCATTCCTACTGTTGTTCTTTTATACAGAGAAAAATCAAGATTGGGGGGAGGGCAGCTGGCAAATTTTCAAGCAGTCTGAAGGATTTCTTCCTTGGATGAGCGATACCCAGAGAAACAACTTTTTTTTAAATCCTGAGAATTCTAGTATAAGTTCAAGCATTTTTTCCCCTGAAGGAGTCAACAATGAAAATTATAAACTAAGCAAAACTTGAAACAAGGTAGATAGGAACTATTTTATCCATTTTACTTATTTTTAAAAGGTTAGATAAAATGGATGCTTTATTTCATACATTAAGGTAAGATTTTGATTATGGGGAAAAATAGAAGAATTGGTTGCTGCAGAAATGTGATTCAATTGTTCAAACTCTTTATCAGAAAAATTTAAAAGAGGAGTCATTTTGATGAGTTCAAAGGTCATTTGGACTTTGAAATCTTTCTCATGTATGCACAGACATATACAGATATACTATCCCTGATCTGGCAGTGAATGTTGCATTGCCAATCTACAGTACCTCACACAAGCACTTCTGTACTATTCATTAAAACAGCTACATCTTTTTCCAGGCTTCCATACAATCTTGAAAAAAAGATACCGTTATGTAAGAGTCCTTCCATGATTTTTTTTTATCCCAGATCTATCTTTTTTAAGCTGCTATTGAAGTCTGAAAAGGACATGACTGCTTTAATTAGTAGCAGGGTGGTATTATACTTGCACTCTCATGAAATCTAAAAGACATTTTTGGAAGCATTTTCATTGACCAGCTTATTTCATCTTAATCCTATTTGCCTACATTATTTACTAAGCAATGATATGGAAATAGAGACAGGCTTTTCCTAAGGTCTGACCAGAGAAGAGATTAAAAAAAAACCATTCCCTCTTCCATATCTTTAGACATCCTTTTTTATGTTCCTTTCAAATACAGAACTTCAATTTTTTCTCTTTTGTCAAGGGCATGTCACAAGACAAGAAACCTTTAGATTTAGCGATTATGTACCTCTTTTCAATCTATCCCAATCTACATTGACACATATCATTTCATTGCCTTCTAACATCCAAAGAGCTAGAACATAGGAGTGATGACTTTTGGGGAGGAGATGGACAAGAGTTTGCCAGTTGAAAATCTTTTTTATCCAAAACCAAAACAATGAAGTAGCAACAAAAACAATTCAAATTCTATTTTACCCACTGTCTCATCACTTACCTTTTGTCTAAGTCCAACACTGGTACTTTATTAACATGTTTAAACTTATTGGAATAAATCCCGTTTGGCCATTAGGTCTGAACATGAGATAACAATATATATGGGGACAGAATCATGCAACTCAGTTCTAGCACATGCATGTCTTTCTTTTTCTATTCCCAATCTTCCAACATCATGCAAGTAGATCTGAAAAGACTTTGGACTGTCTTGAGTAAGTATATACAAAAGGACATGTCTTTGTTGTGTTGATGGGAGAAAACGTGTATTGCTCTATGCCACCTAAACACATTGAATTCTCCTGTTCACACACTGGGATATAAGTCAGAATAACTATAAACAAAAAGATTATCAATTTAACTATATTCACTAAGCACAATATCCTTAATCAGAAAGTAAAGACTATATATCAAAATTAGTCACATTAAACATTTCAAGCATGATAAAATCCCACATTCACTCCTTCCAGCATTCAGGTCCTACATTAGCTACTTTGTTCTTCCCTCTACTGTATCTACCTAGGCCTTTATCAAAGCATTTCATTTTTTGTGTATGTGTAATAATTACAATAGAATCAGAGTAATACTTTCAAATGAGTCAGTCTTCTTTCTGATTTATTCCAAGAATTTTTATTTTTAGTAGCAGAATAAAGGCTTGATTGATTATCTAGAAAAAATAAGTTTCATGGAACTAAATCATTATTACAAGATTTGTGAGCCCTGGGCCTTCACAAATGTATTTTCATTAAGGTTTTTTGCACAGGGAAGGCTTAGAAGTGTGAAGACAAATATTTTATTTAAATAAACAAAAACAATCAACAATTGAACAGTTCTATATTTTCAGGAGCTCAAATAACAAGCAATTATTTCTTAATGCCACATCACACCCTGAAAAGTTGGTTTGGCTCTTTGAAAACATGAGGAAGATAAAGACATATTGCCATTTCTCAATGCAACCAAATCAAAATTATTTCAGTGATGCAAGCAGAAACTCCAATGCAGCTGTTTCATATAATTTTTACTGTCTGACAATGGAGTCACTGAGAGTGAGTGGGGAGGGCATAGAAATCTTCTAAATAAATAAATCTGCAGTGTGTCAGTCAGAGATTCTTTGTAGCCTTGCCTAAAGACCCCAGACACTCTTTTCAGCTAGCATGCTGACTGGGGAATTCTGCGACTTGAAGTCCACATATCTTAAAATTGCGTTGTTCTATATGGAACTTTCTGCAGCTTCTGAGTTAAAATATATGTTTGGTGAGTTATATTCACCCTGTTAGTAAAATCTGGTGCATGCAACTTCAGTTACAAACTTGCTACAGTCAGAGGTCATTTGATATAAAAGATAAAATTACTGAAGAAAAAAAATATCCTGAAAATATTTCAGCTTGCTATGGAGAAAACAAAAACGAACTGGAAAGCCACAGAACTGATTTTGCACAGTCTGTAGGCTGATGGATAAACAATATTTTGAAAAACACTGGAATAATTGTATCATATATAAATCAACTCTGTTCACTTAGTCATAAGCATAAGCAGTTCTCATTCTGCAATATCACATAGATATTTTTATGTGGATGGAAATATATTTAGCAGTAAGCTATTCTCAGATTGAAATGAGCTTCTAAAAATATGCTAACAAATAGAAAGGAATATTATAGAAATAATTATATTGTATCAGTGGTTCTGAATGGTATTCTTTCTCACTATTTCAGCTCAGCATGGAACAAAAAAAAATTAATAATTTTCCAGGCTTGATATAAACAGTTTTGACACTTTGAATATCCCTTTCTCAAATCCAAATCATTTAAATTAATAAGTCTTCCCTAATTTAAAGGTTTTAATTGATATTTTCTGACTTCAGTTTAATATTCCTTAAGAGAAAATTACACATTAATTTCCTTTCCCATTCTTAAACCTTATTTCTATAATTAAATTATTCTATAATTTAATAGTCCTCAAATGTTCATTGGCTTTTTTTTAACAATTATGGCAAAGGATTCACAAAGGTTTAAGTCATATCTTTCTTCATTCCAAGAAGAAAGGAAATTAATTATGAGATAAAGTCTAATTTTAAGGAAACAAAGTCAAATAATTTATTAATACATTTATTTTGGCTTTTAAAACATTAATTAAAGTTATTATTTCTGTTACATAATCTCTCCCACTTAAAATTATGTATCACCAAACATAAAGAGCAGAAATATATGAAAATAATATCATATTTTGTATCTATAGATGATATAGGTATAAATAAATAATTCTCTTGACTCCAAAGTTTATTCATACAATATTTGGAAAAAGTGCTGATTTCTATGGACTATTTCCAGATACTGTTTTTTGCCATTTGTTAAAAGTAAATATTAAAATGAAATATAAGTCAGCAACTTGCTTTTTATTTATGATTTGTTGGCAAG
The DNA here is from genome assembly GCA_023970755.1 of Azemiops feae. NCBI lineage: Eukaryota > Metazoa > Chordata > Lepidosauria > Squamata > Viperidae > Azemiops > Azemiops feae. The sequence continues at coordinate 5,580,700 of JALGBA010000005.1, read as the reverse complement.
TGGTCAACAATTACTGAATTTTTGAACAGAACTAAAAGAGATGAAAGTGAAAAGAGAAGAAAAATAAAGAAAGATTCCCACAAAAGCTTCACTATAGTTTCAACTGATTTATGGGACTTTGTAAAAAACAAAATTCATGTTTTTTAATTGTCACTAAAGGCATAATTCAAACAAGGAATAGGAACCAGGTTTGATTGCCAGGTGACCAACATCTATAGGCAAATATCTTTACATTGTTCCAATAGTTTAACAATAATTTTCAGCACTGACTTCTATGAACAATATTTTTGATTATTCAGAAAAAAATTAACTTTGATTAGTATGATGAACATATTTGTTAAGCTAGAGAATTTTTTTTTAAAAAAGAGAGTGTTCTCTAGATACACACATTATTTAAAACTAGATTATGGGTCTTTTTATTGAATGAACAAAACACTTGACATATCTTCACTGACATTTGTTTAGACAGTGATTACTTCTCTGAACAAAATTGAATAATACTTCTATCAGTTGTCGTAGCCCAAGATTTCATTTTATATATTAATGTGAATTTGACAGGTACATCAATATTCTGTGCTTAGTATAATATAGCTCTCATTTGAAGAAGGAATAATATAGACTTTGGAAAGAAGATTGAAATCAGCAATATTTTTTCTCATGGATTTTTTCATGCATTGCTCCAACAGATTAAATGAAATGTTGAAAACAGGATGGTGTGCACCACACGACACACTCACAGACAACAAAAAATAATAATGGAGGTAAGATAATGTCCTTTGATATAACAATAACAATAATAGAGTTAGAAAGGACCTTGGAGGTCTTCTAGTCCAACCCCCTGCTCAGGCAGGGAACCATATACCATTTCAGACAAATGGTTGTTCAGTCTCTTCTTAAAAATTTCCAGTGTTGGAGCATTCACAACTTCTGGAGGCAGGTTGTTCCACTGATTTATTGTTTTAACTGTCAGGAAAATTCTCCTTAGTTGTAGTTGCTTCTCTCTTTGATTAGTTTCCATCCATTGCTTCTTGTCCTGTCAAGCTTTGGAGAATAGCTTGACTCCCTCTTCCTTGTGGCAACCCCTGAGATATTGGAACACTGCTATCATATCACTCCTAGTCCTTCTCTTCATTAAACTAGACATACCCAGTTCCAGCAACCGTTCTTTATATGTTTTAGCTTCCAGTCCCCTAATCATCTTTGTTGCTCTTCTCTGTACTCTTTCTAGAGTCTCAACATCTTTTTTACATCGTGGTGACCAAAACTGGATGTAGTATTTCAAGCATGGCCTTACCAAGGCATTATAAAGTGGTATTAACACTTCACGTGATATGTACAACATGAATACAGACCAAATAAAAGAGGAGGTGGAGTTGCTCTATATGTAAGAAATAACTACATCTCTACAGAACTAGAGCACAACAATGATGAAAACTGTCTTGAATGCATTTGGGTCAATATAAAAGGGGGGGGAAATGACATTGCCATAGGTGTATAACAGGCCACCCAACCAAACAGAGGAAATAGATGAACTTTTTGCTAGTCAGCTAACTAAGGTATGTAGGAAGCACATCACAATAGTAATGGGGGACTTTAACTACCCTGACATCAACTGGGAGACAAACTCTGCACCAAGTGGAAGATCAAACAGATTCCTTGCAACCTAGCAGACAACTTTGTCTCCCAAAAAGTAGAGAAGGGAACTAGGGGATTAGCCATTTTGGATCTAATTCTCACTAACAGGGATGAAATGATAGAAGGTGTTGAAGCCACAGGAACCTTGGGAGGAAGTGATCATGCAATATTGGAATTCAACATTATGGAAGCACAAGCAATAGAACACAGTCAAACTAGAGTCTTGGACTTTAAGAGAGCTAATTTCAATAAACTTAGAGAGGGTTTGGGAAGGATTCCATGGATGAGAATCCTCAAGGGGAAAACAACTCAAGAAGCTTGGGAAATTTTGAAAAGTGAGATAATAAAAGCCCAGTCTAGCACAATACCAACAAAGAGGAAAAATTACAGCTCTCAAAAGAAACCAGCATGGCTGCATAAAGAACTCTCTGATAAATTGAAAGATAAAGGGACAAGTATAGAAAGTGGAAAGAGGGGCACATAACTAAGACAGAATATCAGCAAATAGCCCGAGCCTGCAAAGATGAAGTGAGGAAAGCTAAGGCTCATAATGAACTAAGGCTTGCGACCAAAGTCAAAAATAACAAAAAAAGCTTCTTTCAACATGTAAAAAACAGAAAAAAGTGAAGGAAATGATTGGTCCACTAGTGGGTGAAAGTGGCAAAAAGGTGACAAGCAACAGGGAGAAAGCAGAACTATTTAACTCATTTTTTGCATCTGTCTTTACACAAAGGGAAAAAACAGACCAACCTACCAAAAATAGTGCCATAAAAACAGAATAGAAATGCAAGTTAAGATAGGCAAGAAAACGGTAAATGAGCACCTGTCCAGCCTAGACGAGTTCAAATCACCAGGACCAGATGGATTACCCCAGGGTTCTCAAGGAACTGGCAGATGTGATCTCAGAACCATTGAACTATATTTTTCAAAGATCCGAGCACTGGGAATTACCGGAGGACTGGAAAAGAGCTGATGTAGTTCCCATCTTCAAAAAAGGGAAAAAATGGACCCAGGAAATTACAGACCTATCAGCCTGACCTCAATACCTGGGAAGATTCTGGAAAAGATAATCAAACAACGAATCAGCGAACACCTAGAGGCAAACAAAATCACTACTAAAAGCCAACATGGGTTTGTCAAAAACAGATCATGCCAGACAAACCTTATTGCATTCTTTGACCAAGTGACAAAATTAGTGGATCAGAGGAATGCTGTGGATATAATTTACTTGGACTTCAGTAAGGCATTTGATAAAGTAGATCACAACCTACTACTTGATAAGATAGAAAATGTGGGTTAGACAGCATCACCACCAGATGGATTCGTAGCTGGCTGACCGGCCGTACTCAGCGTGTGGTCCTCAATGGAACCGCATCTACATGGAGGGAAGTGTGCAGTGGGGTGCCCCAGGGCTCTGTTCTGGGGCCAGTGCTCTTCAACATCTTCATCAACGATTTGGACGAGGGGATAGATGGGGAACTCATCAAATTTGCGGATGACACCAAGCTGGCAGGAATAGCCAACACTCCAGAAGACAGGCTTAAGATACAGGAGGACCTGGACAGACTTGAACATTGGGCGCTATCTAACAAAATGAAATTCAATGGTGAAAAAAGTAAGGTTCTACATTTAGGCAGAAAAACCAAATGTACAGGTATAGTATAGGGGTACCTTGCTCAATAGTAGTAACTGTGAGAGGGATCTCGGAGTCCTAGTGGACAATCACTTAATATGAGCCAGCAGTGTGCTGCAGCTGCCAAAAAAGCCAACACAGTGCTGGGCTGCATTAACAGAGGGATAGAATCAAGATCACGTGAAGTATTAATACCACTTTACAATGCCTTGGTAAGGCCACACTTGGAATACTGCATCCAGTTTTGGTCACCACGATGTAAAAAAGATGTTGAGACTCTAGAAAGAGTGCAGAGAAGGGCAACAAAGATGATTAGGGGACTGGAGGCTAAAGCATATCAAGACGTTTGCTGGAATTGGGTATGTCTATTTAATGAAAAGAAGGACTAGGGGTGACATGATAGCAGTATTCCAATATCTCAGGGGTTGCCACAAAGAAGAGGGAGTCAAGCTATTCTCCAAGGCGCCTGAGGGCAGGACAAGAAGTAATGGATGGAAACTAGTCAAGGAAAGAAGCAACCTGGAACTGAGGAGAAACTTCCTGACAGTTAGAACAATTAACCAGTGGAACAACCTGCCTCCAGAAGCGGTGAATGCTCCAACACTGGAAGTTTTTAAGAAGAGACTGGACAGCCATTTGTCTGAAATGGTATAGGGTTTCCTGCCTGAGCAGGGGGTTGGACTCGATGACCTCCAAGGTCCCTTCCAACTTTATTATTATTATTATTATTATTTAATACCAAAATTGATCCAATTTCTCACACTTTTGAAGCAGACATCTTGCTGCTTAAAAGAGGAGAAAATCTTGACAATTGTTATAAATCATGCCTCTGAATCTTAAGGACAAAACTTTGAGATGACATTAAAACTATCTTTCAATTTTAGACAGATGTTGAACTGAGTGAGGTTTACCTTCTGAATGAACATATATAAAATTGCAGAGCTCCCAGCTTTCTCAAAACAGTTGGCAAAAAGAAGAGAATAGCAACAATTAATGCTTTGCAAGAGTTCAGTTACCTTTCAGTGTTCTAAAGGAATCCTGCCAATTGGTATTGTTATTATTATTGTTATTTGCATGCCACCAAATTCTCAATCACTGTGGCTTTACAGATAAGGAAATATATGTTTGAATATTAGCATTATGTTGGCATCATTTAAAAATCAATTTTCATTCACATTTCCCTTGATACGTCCCCTTTTCCTCAGTGAAATCTCAGAATCTGGTACCAATGATAGTTTCTCTTGCAGATATTCCAAGATTTAAAGGGCCAATGGGAGCTTTTTGCAAAGTGTGATTATTTTACAAGGAAGGTTAAATATTTTGCTTAGAAATACAGATTTGCCCTGCCCATAACAACTGCATCTGAAAATCCCTTTCCTAGTAATGCAATTATACTTTTTAAAAATCTATTGATACTATTAGAAGCTTAATTCTATTTGCTGTGTGAAAAGTACTTTTAGGAAGGAGTCGTGCATTACTTGAACATTCCTTTTTGCAGTGTCAATTATACTTAAAAACTTCAACTGGTACCAACATAACTGCCATGAAATAAACTAAGTTTTGAATAAGAGAAAGGAATGGAGGTCTTATATCTGATGAAAGGACTCTGGAGTGCTTCAGGCTTGAGGGTTACTTGTTCTTCATCCTTTATTTAAACAAGTAATGCAGGAGGCATAACAAAATATCACAAAACAAGATCAAATCAATGTTACCCGTCAAAATATATTATGGAAAGCTCATTGAAAACTAGAATTTTTTAAACTTATTTTAGCTAGTCTATTTTCAGCAACAATCAATTTAAGAAATTCAGACCAATGAAGAAGGACATCTGATATCTGATGCTTGATCATTTAGGAAAAGAGAAAACAGAGAAAAATATGTATTATACAAATATAAATATCTACTGTCCAATAATAAATGCAGAATATTGTATAAGCATTAGTAAAAAAAAAATGCCACTTGATACAAAAACAAGTAACTCAAACTTGTGGTTCAAAAAAGCAGAAACCAAATTTGACAAATTTATCTAGGTCTATTCTGGGGATCCTTCCTTATTTAGCCTAACATATAAATACAAATTCTAGAGATTTTGTGTATGTGTGTTACACATACAGTAACTATATACTTAGACATTCAATGAACAAAATGAAATTACTGTGTGGATGTTGTCTTTTATAACTCATGAAAATAGAAATGGGTAGCCTCTCTCTTCTGACTGTGAGATGAACGTAATGCATGTTGGGAGAATGGCTTAAGTATATAGTTACTGTGAACCCCAAAATAAATCAGTTTAATGATACTATAATTCTTTTGGGGTGGAGCAGTCTTTGGGATATAAAAAGCATAATGATGATCATTAAGTGTTGTTGTGAAAAAAATATTCAGCCAAGTTAACATTTAAAAGTTCTTCTCTTCAATAGAGAGAACAAATAAAATGCCTGATATAAAATATTATGGATTTTGTAAAGGCATCTATTGCATACTTGCTTTATTTTCCTGTTTTCCATGAAAAAAAAAATGTGATGATGGAATATGCAAATGAGAATTTGATTCAGGAAAAGTTTAGCTGAACATCTAAAATTCAGAAGAGCAAATGTATAATCCCATGGCTCTAACAATTAACAACATGCACTTATTCTTGTCTGCAAAAGGAATACTAAAATATTGTAAAATCTCCTACTATCAATAAATATAAATTTTGGTATCATCAGACATATTATTAAGGGTAGATTGTGTGTGGCAAAATGAAAAGAGTAGAGCAGGGGTAGGCAACCTTGGCTCTTTTATGACTCGTGGACTTCAACTAGCAGAATTCCTGAGCCAGCAAGGTTGCCTACCCCTGGAGTAGAGGAAGGTATTTTCAATGCCATCCTAAATGCATCCAAACCATAATCTTGTTTTTTTTTATCAGCATAGACCCAGGCAACTAAGATACTCCTAATAACCAATTAAAGATGCCACCATTGAACCAGAATAAAAATTAGTTGGGCATGTCACAACTGTTCTGCGGAATGCTGTTGTTAGTTGTGCATGAACAATTATTATTGGGCACGTACAAACCATACCTGTCCATGGCGATCTTGCAGAATATGCCTCTCTCTATCATTCTCACAAACACAGACTCCCCACTAGGAAGCTACAGTGCTTCTTATTCTGAACAAGTAGTGAGCATTATTTTCCTGAGATCCTTGGTGCACTTCCTATCACGCACTAAAGAAAAGATGGAGCTCAATCAGTGCTTGCTAGAAAAAATATATCTGAAGATAAACTATGCCCTGATTCAACTGATGAGCTATTGAACGAGCATCCATACAGAAAAAATAAAAACATGGTCCAGTTGCCTTTTGAAAAAGCACCTTTGAGACAACCATGACCTGGATGACTGAGAGTCTCCATAGACATTTAGTCATTTTCTAAGAACTTTTGTGTGATTAGACTATATCAATCAAGAATTCAAATTAAATTGTACCATAAGAATGGAGACTCTACCATTCTCTTTTGCATTCTCCCAAGTTCCCAATTCTCATAATATATCTATATTTCACTTAGCAGCTCTTGCAGGTATATAACTCTGCATTTCCTCTTGCTCTTCTTGCTGCAGCTAACATCCACAAGGTAAGTGGGCTTTCATATTTATTAAGACATAAACTCTGCAGGTGACATTTATAACATAGGCATTTAGATGAATGATAGCATTTTATGATAGGAATGCATTTTATGATAGGAAAAGACATGTTCTGTCTGAAGAGTCATAGAACAGCCATGGGCTTTGTGTCTGTTAGCCAATGGATGACTGGGTTCATAAAAGACAAATGTTACTATAATGAGCTAGAAAAAGCAAACTTTTAGGGTTTGCATCAGCAATGGTCCAGCAAGCCAAACTTTGTGTCATGTTAGAATTCTCAGTGTAAAATAAGATGTAATATCATTTATGCAATAGTACAATAGATTTAATGCCAATGGAACATTAATAGGGCCAGTATTTAAGTTTTGATCAAGAACAATAGTGAAGGGGAAAAAACTAACCATTTTCCCTGTGGCTGGTATTAACTAAACTCTTCCATCTGGATCAAACGTAAAACATATGGAAAATGTAAAAGGCTTTTTATATAACAAGTTTTATTAATTTTTCCATATTTTTTTTGAACAAAATATTTAGGAAACAACGTGGGGATAGGGTAATCAATCATCTTAAATCAAAAACATACATTCACAAATCAGCAATTGTCTAAAATCAAAAACATACATTTACTAGTCAGGTTAACTCCTTGGAGGTTCCCTCTCTCTTTCCCTCCATTAATATAACATATTCAGGTTAATACGTTTTTAGGTAAATTTCAATCCGTCCATAAAAAATTTTCAATCACATTTTACCTATAAAAATTACAAGTCCTGTTTTTAAGTTTAACTACATTCCAATTACCACATTCCAATTTAACATTAATTAAACATACTATTTATATTTCAGGCATCCCTAATTTCCCTAATTACATAACATAACCATTATCATGTCTACAATAATATTCCAACAATTACCTTCTCATTCTATTGTTTCCATTCCATTAGAAGATAAATATCATATCTAACATAAACCTCTTATCTTCCAAAAAAGAAGTAAAAAATAAAAATAAGGTAAAAAAGAAAATGTATATCTTTACACTATTTCTACCATGTATAATCTTAATAGGTACACATTTAAAACATTTTTCATTTCACCATTCCAAACTATATTCTCAATTATAAATCTGAATCCTAAATATTAAATCAATCCCAACATCCATTCCGTTATTTTCATTCCATTACAAAATAGATATACATATGGTAAACATATTATCTCCATAAAAAAGAAAGGATAAAAAATAGAAATAAAATAAAAGATAAAATATATACCTTCTTACTCTATTTCAACCATATATAATCAAGATAGGAATACATTTAAAACATTTTTCATTTCAAAATTCCAAATTATAATCTAACCAATAATTCCCTCACAGTTATAAATCTAAGTCCTAAGCTAGATCAGTCCCAGTTTTATTTTTCATCTCAGTTACTATTAATTCAGACCATATGTCTAAAAAAACCTTTTTTAGCCATCAAGCATAGATTTAAGTCCCATTTTTAAATCTGACTCTAGCTTTCTTTTTGAGCCAGGCCGGTTTCCATAAAAGGGCCACTATGTCAATAGATCTCGTTGTTTTGTTTACGATATTCATCCTCAATTCAATCTGGTCTTGTGTCTGTTGTCCTTCTTCCATTGTCATCTGGGTGACGTAGTCAATTTTATCTAGTATTATAGTTATTAGTTGGTTGTCCAGGATGTCATAGTTCTGATATTCGATGGATTGTAGATAGAATTGTCTGGAATCCTCTTTGATAGTGATAAGTTCTTGGTCTGTTGATTTTTGGTTTATGAAGAAAGCAGCTGAAGTCTGAGTATCAATTTGTGATTTTGAGGCAAAGGCTTTTTCGTAGTTAAGTTGTAAATAAAATTCCTCGGTCTCATGTTGTACATAGGGTTGAACACAAACCTCTATGGTATTGACCTGTTCCTCAGTTTGTAGTTCTGGGGAGTCATCTTTAGTTTCCCTCCTGACGTATATATTCTCAGTAAATTCCAAGATTTTTTCCAATATAAGGTTGTAGTCAAGCTGTGGGGAAAAATCCTCCATTTCCATGATCAAGTAGTCTTTTAGTATTTTAGTGGAGGCTGTGTTTAATAACAATCAGCAGTCCACCTCCACACAGCTGCTTTTTTGTGATAATTTGAAGGCCACGTTATAGTCATAATAAAAAAATAGTACAGTTGTAATGTCAATTTTCACCACAAGATGTCCCCAGTAGGCTGTAAAGTATTTTTCCAGATAGTATTTTTTTCCAATTAAGAGAACAAGAGCAATAATAAAAAAAAAATTGTTCAGTTTAATAAGTAGATTAAAAAAAAGTTCAATAAGAGAAATGTTTCGGGAACCAGAGTACCCAAAAGTAAATATAAAAAATAATCAAAATAGATTAGTTATAGTTTCAAGGCTTATAGTCCCACATGCACAAATGCTGCTTCATAAAATTGGGAAATAGTTCAGAGGCTTTCACAGGAGAATAATTAGGGTAGAGAGACGAAAGGAAAGGTCTCACCCGGATCTTCCACGGTGGTTCTTTGACGCTTAGATGTTGTTTGACCTGTGGTTGGTGCAGCTAGATGATCGGCCATATTAATGGCCGATCTTTTCCCTGTCGGCCCAGAAGAGCTGTCTCAGATGGCAGAAGGTGCTGCCGCGCCTGCTGCAGTCAATGAGAGTCCTCTTCAGTGGTAGTCGCCCCTGTCCAGGGTCTACCAGCGGAGGGAAACCAGCTGGCGAAGAGAGAAGACTTCTCATGACCGCTAGCGTCGTGACCCGGAACCGGAAGTCGAAAATGTAGAAGGCTTAATACTCTTGCCCAAAGTTACCCTATGGTAAGGTGGGCAGCCAATAATTTGTATAAACAAACAAATAAACAAACAAACAAACAAATAAATAACTAAGGATTGGCTGAGCAACAAATAGACAATTTCACACTTGATTTGATAAAAAGAACGTCATGCTAGAACTTTAATATGAAATTGCCTTGTAGTTTAATTATTTCTTGAATCACTTACCATGGGTTTCTGAGAGAATACATATAATAAAATAATATGTATCAATGTAATTAACAAATTTAATAAATGATAATTCTGATACATTCTTTAATCTCTTTTATAAAAAGTGCTTCACAAGTAAACTGTCTTTTCAAATGTCTATCAGTGTTATAGGTAAAGGTTCTACATTTATATGTGAAAACTTGATGTATGGCACACAAAAAACATGCTAATATGCTATTGCTCTTACTGTTTGGGGAACAGTTATTTCTGACTTTATATAAAAACAGTCAAAATTCTAAAACAGTGGAAAAGCAGGTCAGTCAACACACTCATAATGAAGAACCAATCCTTAAAGATATTAAAGTTTGTAAGGTTGTCTATTTTTATTTGACTTACAGCCAATAACAAATGTTCATAGGAAAAGCCAGCACGGTTAGCATGGCAACTATCTAACACAGAGAAGCAGCACTTTAATTGTAAATATTTTGGCCTGAGCATAGAAAGAGAAAGAGAAGGGCAAATAAATTATTAGTTCTGAAAGGAATTATAGTTGAAAGGAAATACCAGAATTGGTAAGAGGATGGGACAAGGGGAATTCTGCTGATGGTGAATCTGGAATGTGCAGGTGCAATTGATTGTCTCAGAAAGGTATGGTTTCTAATTATAATTAAGAGAAAAAGAACTGCATGCCTACATCCCACTTGGATAGCTGAAAAATATTTCTAAGAAAGTACCAGAAAAATAAAAGTCTTAATTTTAGGCAAAAAAAGAATAGAATAGAATAGAATGGAATGGAATGGAATGGAATGGAATGGAATGGAATGGAATGGAATAGAATGGAATAGAATAGAATAGAATAGAATAGAATAGAATAGAATAGAATAGAATAGAATAGAATAGAATAGAATAGAATAGAATAGAATAGAATAGAATAGAATAGAGCTGGAGGGGACCTTGGACCTTCTAGTCCAGCCCCCTGCTCAAGCAGGAGAACCTATACCATCTCAGACAAGTGATTGTCTAGCCTCTTCTTAAAAATTTCCAGTGATGGAGCACCCACGATTTCTGGAGGCAAGCTGTTCCACTGGTTAATTGCCCTCACTGTTAGGAAGTTTCTCCTTAATTCCAGGTTGCTTCTCTCTTTGATCAGTTTCCAACCATTGTTTCTTGTCCTGCCCTCTGGTGCTTTGGAGAATAATGTGACTCCCTCTTCTTGGTGGCAGCCCCTCAAATACTGGAATACTGCTATCATCTCTCCCTTATATCTGATAGTCTTTTTCCTCATATGCAGCAGATTCTTTTTTTTCATCCTTCCTAGAGATTCTTCAGTGTTTTCTTTCCAAATGCAGCTGCTAGGAATTCCATTCAAAATTTGACTGAGATTACATGCAGCGTTTCATCAACTAGTTTTTGAACAATTAGAATGGGAGCCCACTGTTGGAAGCCCACTGTTCTAGGCAGATATTAGTGCTATGAGATGAGGGAATGGAGGAAAGAATTTGTAGAAAATGAAATCCATAATGAACTATCAATGTGGGCCAATGTTCATGAGGATAGGAAATTTCCCTTCAACAGAGCTCTCACCCAGACACTAAAGTAGCCACCCTAAACCTAAAAAAATGCACCTCGGAATCCTTGGGTAACAAGCTTTAAGCTGCCATTACAAATGTAGTGTTGCAATAAACATGGGGAGTGGAGGCATCCTAGTAAATTAGAATGGGATGAGAGCTATCCAGGTGGCTTGAAGGGAACATTCTAGTGATGTCCATCAGGTGGAATCTTTTAGTTGTGTATGGGATGAGTGTTATCCAAGGCCAGGACCATGCAAATTGGCTTTGAAATATTTTATTTGGTATACATGTCACATATTTCCAAGAGCCCATTATCTTTTTTTGCTGGTAATAATAACTCAGACCCTAAGGAAGGCTAATGAAAATGTTACCTCAAGTAGAGCTGTCTCAATTTGTGATGTACTGACTCAAATAAGATTCTTGAGTGATTTTATATCTAGGCTCAATATTCTTTTCAATGGCTTTATCTTGTTTTAGCATCAAGAATACATGAGAATGTTCCCATGTTTTCAATGCCCTTTGGTGGAAAGAGATGGTATTACCTTCTAGATCAATTCTATCTTCTTCAAGAAGCCCATACTTTCAATTTGTAGCTTATCAAAAAAACTGGGAAACTTTTGGAAATAACGATGTCACCTTGTTGTGTTCTCCTGTAGCCTTTTCATGCAGCATACTAAGATAATTTTTTTGGTTAGCTTCTTCTGTCCAATCATGATTCCTTGCTCATTTCACAGGCTGATGCATGCTGGCAAGATCAACCTTCACTTTCTACGCAAGCCATCTTGCTCGTGATTGGCTTTGTGCTAAAGACACTCTTATACTTTTGACCTATTTCTTCTATAGCTATGAGTTTCACGTGTAGATGTATTACACTCAAGTATACATAAAATATCCCAAATTCACAACATTGTTGAATGCTTCCAAATTCTCTCTTGTGGAAAGAATTTGAATAAAATAGAATCCCTCATTAAGAAATATTTTTAATAGATTGGCGGCAGAACTTCAAGAAATTGACCAATTCAAGGGCCTCCAGTGCAGAACATAAGGAGTATTCTTTCCCCTACAATAAGAAATTCTTAGACAAAAAACTTCATTAAATTCCCTAAATTGCCATGTCGGGCAAAATGAAATCCCAGTAACTCAGGTTGTGACTGACTGATCTTTTGTAGTATCATTCTCATTCGTCACTGCTTTTAATGACCAAAGCCACCTTTCAATTCTCGCCTTCTGTTGCCACAATTTCTCAAGATTGTTATAATGATTCCCTTTAATTATTTATGAGAAAGTTTTTGCTTATTGTTTTCAATAGTTGTTTTCTTCTTAACATTTCAAAGCAAAGCACCTTCTCTTGCTTTGAAGAGAATAAATTACTCATAATAAGTACTCACTAGCAATTTTAGCATGCTAATACATTCTACTCTAATTACATTCTGTGATTGTCAGCATGCCTGACTTGATGATCTGGGTGGCCAACAGCATCAGGAGCCACCTATAATAAAATGGACTAGCCAAAGCAAAACTGGTCCTTGTGATCCTATTGTGACTATGAAATTTGTGATCTGTTAAGAAGGAGGAAATGCTTTGTAATTGGGTGGTTTTTTTTTCTTACCAGGACATCGATTTACTTTTGGATTGACCAATTAAGAAATTTTTTGGATGCTTTTATCAATTCCCAACCCCAGATCCATGGACTGGCACCGGTCCGCAGCATGCCAGAAACCGGTCCACACAAACAAATGAAGCCCATCCGTAGGATGCAGGCAGTATATGGAACCATGCTCCCTCTAGTTTGTGGAAACACCTCTCTCCATGGAACTAGCCCCTGGTGCCCAAAAGGTTGGGGGGCACCTAGTGGGTGGTTCTTCATTAGATATGCAGTATAAAATTCCATGTTCCAGAGAGGTTTCTGTCAAATGTGTCTTTCCTTAATTTAATTATGCAAAAAAAAATACAAGGAACACAGTAATAAAAATACTTTTAGCAGTCTCGTTTTTTCAGCTATGCTACTTTTTTGCAAAAAAATTGATCCTGAAAGTCTAAGTCTCTGGCTAATTTCAAGTAAAAATCTCATCACATTGAGCATGGAGAGTATGCTGAGGAATGTTAGTGATAGGAGCTGGGCTAGCGATAGACTCTGATATATAGCTGTCTCATAGTTCAAATGCAAAACTACCATTGGCAAACAAGTTAAATTCTAGCTAGCAATTAAACATGAAATGGAAGATGGTTAATTATCAACCAACGTTTTATCTAAATGAGATTCTGACTATGTTGGCATGTTTTATCAGCTTCATGCCAACACTTGAAGATCAGAAAGACTTGAACCTCTTCCTTCTTCTGGCTTTTCGAAGATCAAAAGGAATGCTTCTCTCCTTTGAATAAAACAAAGTGTTTTTCCTTTATAAAAGGGGGTGGAACAAATTAGACTTTAAAGATTTGTCTTTGTTAGCTGGGTATCTCAGATCTTCCCATCACTCTATATTTTGCCTGGCCAGTTTAATAGTAGGAGTTGGAAATGAGGAAGTGACTCTGTGTGTGTGTGTGTGTGTGTGTAATGAGCCAAAATAATTGCATTTTGATTAATATTTTTGAATAGTTTCTGAGTCTGTGGTGAGCATTTTCAACTTTGGCAAGTGTGTGTTCCAAGTAGTCAGAACTCCATCACTCAATTTAGTTTTAGACCATTCTCTATGTGGATAATCCTGGAAGAATCTATGTTCTTAGCAGAGGTAAAACCTCTCAATCTTCATCCAAAAATTGTTCAATAAAGAATAACTCTGAAGATGTTGCTATATCTCCGTTTATTAGCATTCTGTCCCAGGAAAGCAGAAGAAGAGAGCAGCAGCCTGAAACAATAGGTCTTTTTTTCCTGGTTAAAAAAGAAAAGAAAGAAAAGTACCTTAGGCCATGTTGCTGAATATTTAATAAATTCTTCTAAAATAGTGTGATCAAACCAATATATCAGTACTCCAAAAAAGGCTTTGTCCTCACCACTCCAAAAACAATTCTGAAAAAAAGTACGGGACAGCTATATCAGCCCAGTCTAACTTAGATTCGACATAGCGTTCGGCAATTAATGTTTATGTGTTTAAGTATTTATGTCAATTTATACATAGACTGATCTATCTCAAAATTTTGTTCTGAGAAACTGCTATTGAAAAAATAATAACATTCATGTAAGGTAGAAAATGAAATATGGGTAATAACATAGCCTTATTCATTTTTCCATCACTTGAACTGGAATCTGGAATCAATAATAGCTTCAATGGGAGAATGACAAAGTGAAGACTAACCCAGTCAGAATTATGGAAGGTATGTGATTCAGTTATTTGGAATCAGTGTCAGCCAAAAAGGGGAGAGGAAACTTAAAGCATTTCCTTTATTGTGAACCATAGCATTAGAAAGAAACATAATGTTTATCACATTATGTTTATCACATAATGTTTATCAGAAACATAATGTTTATAATCTGTGACCTGCTTATGTTGATTAAAGAGTAATAGTAACCGAAAGGTTATTAACACACCAATATGCATTCTTCAGTAAAACTACTCTGAATTTGATCTAAACTATGAATTTTCATTATCATAAATTCTGACTTTCAAACTGATAACAGTGTCAATTTAGTACTTAGAGATTAAAAGGCAAGAAAGTGGCCAATTCTCTGTTCTGGCCTTCTTCAAGACTTTAGGACCAGCATCATACAGGGTGGATGATTTGTTGGTTTCAACTTTCTTTAACTTATTCAGTATCTCTGCCTCACTAGCCTGGAAGTCATCCATGAGAGTGGATACAACAGTCAGCTTCCAATGGCACATTTTTAGTGTTCTTTTTTCTGTAAAACATTCATTTAATGCTTCAGTTCATTTGTCATCCTCTGTGACTTCATTTCCCATTCATTCCAGTAATGTTACTACCTACTTCCTCTCTCACTGATTCCACAAGGAACTAATCATTCTTTTAAACTTTTCTGTCTATCATTCAACTTTCTTCCCATCTCAGCAACTACAGTTCTTTGGACTTGCTGCAGTGCAAACCTTATTAAATGTGTTTCTCATAATTAGGAGTGTTCTCGGCAAGACGTTACATATGAGAACACATGAAGCATTATGGAATAGTTTATACATTAAAAAACTAAGCTGTTTCAGCTATAAAGCTTTTTTAACATTAGGTTAAAAATTATTTTCTTTGTCGAGCACTATGTAAACATCGCTGGTATTAGAAAGTTAATCAAAATCTCTCTATTAACATACATAGGAAATATTGGTTGAACACTGAAAATAGTTCAGTTGTTGGATTTCTTGTAACCCACACCTCAAGTACATTTTATTTAAGCAAATACTGTGAGATAATGCTTGGAAAAGAGTCAAGGATTTGGACTCTTAATTCATGGTGTAAATTATTCCCAGTTATTGCAACAATAATTAATCTATTATTGCTGTCAATAATATATTAATAGGAAACCATCTTCCATTAAAGTAAAGAGACTGATTGCTGAAATTTCCTCTAGGAATCTAGTAGTCAGGTCTATGGGTATTATTATTTTTTTTAAAGAGTAATACAAATAGAGAAGATAGTTGTAGTTAATAAGATGGGCGTATTCATAAGGAGATATTACAGCTGCATAATGGTAAGTTGATGCAGAAAGTCCAGCGGTGAGCAATCTACGGCACTTGAGATGTTGAACTATAGCTCACATCTTCCATCATCACTGGACATACTGATTAGGGCTTATAGCTGATGGAGTTAAACAATATCTTGAAGTTGTATGATAACCTCCTCTGCACTAAAAGTGGATTAAAAATGAATCAGAGCATGGACACTAGTGTCAACGCTGCTAATATTGGATATTCTTGCTTTGACAAAATATGCAGAACTATCTGGTATTTTTAGAGTTAACTTAGATGATGCTGGGAGGGGAGGAGAAAGAATGTATGTGGAGAGTAATTACATGGGCTACAGAACGGAAGTGAACTTTTGCCCCCCAAGCTGATTGGAGAACGTGATTTATGACTGCAAAATAGAGGAGGGGAATAGGCTGGAATGTTATGTGGAAGGGAGGGAAATTCAGATCTTGGCATCCATCCATGCCGTGCCGACGCTTTGTTACATGAATAAAGACTTTTTAGGATAAACAATGCCTGGAAGTTCTTTGAAGTGTTTCATTAGTCGGAACCTTGACAACTAGATAAGTTAATAACAAAATAACAGAATAACAGAGCTGAAAGGGACCTTGGAGGGCTTGTAGTCCAACACCCTGCTCAAGCAGGAGACCCTATACCAAACCAAGCCTCCAGTAATGAAGCACCCACAACTTCTGAAGATAAGCCACTCCACTGGTTAATTGTTCTCACTGTTAGGAAATTTCTCCTTAATTCGAGGTTGCTTTTCTCCTTGATTATATTAGGAACCCACTAAGCCAGGAAACACCTCCACAGAAAGTCTATAACTACTTTGACTTAGATTGGCTATAATAATAGAATCTTGCAATCTTGATTGTACTCTTGCTCTTCTCCTTCTTATTCTTCAGTAAATTAGGCAGGCATCTACCTGCGCTGCTTCCAAATGTTAGCTTCTTTTGGATCTTAAAAATGCCTCCACTTTTTTGCCTAGGAAACAGTTTCTGCATATCTCCTTCTAGGCCAACTTCCTTATTATCTACAGAACCACACAATTCATATTCCAGCCCCAACATTTGCCGATGCCATCAGCATAATTAGAAGGCCATCTATTACTTGGGCCAAACTAGGCTACTTAAAGTTGAAAGTGATGTATGGAATCCAGCTGCCTGTTTGTTGAGAGTTTGAACATTTGCACTCCTTAGCAACTCTCTCTATCACCCAGGCCCAGAACTGTTACTTTGTTTGTGCTTCCTGGAACAAACCACCTGCAACCCAGTATACTTGGACAGAAAATATAATTTCACAGCCCTGGATAATCTGCCATTTGATGCTTCTATCCTTCCCATCAAATAGTCCTTATTGGAATTACTTTTTCACTCAAACATATCGATAAAACTTTGTCAAGTTTAATTTATAGGTTAGGCAATGAAAGCATAGAAATAGCTTTGACAAATAACAAAAGAGACTGATAATAGTGATGTTTTTTAAAAGATGAGCTAGGGTGGGAGGAGAAAGAATAAGAGCACTGCTCCAAGCAAGAAGACCAGCTGTCATTTGAATGGGTAATTCAAAAGAGTGCTTAGTGGCAGAGAACAATAACAAAAATGTTGATGAAGATATTCAAAGAACATTTTGCTTTGCTATCAGGTATTTCAAATATTCAAGCTTGTCCAAGGGGATTCAAAGGACAGCTTGTATTTAACTTCTGAATTGGCAATGATTATTTCTGTTTCCTTCTAGACATAAAATAACTGCCGTACTGATTTGTTGCCTGTACTTATTCTGCCTTTTAACATGTATTGAGCATACAGCTCATTTAGTGTACCTACAACTGAGAATGACAGAAATCAGAATCTCCATTGTAGCATTGAAACTTGTTTCTATTTTTTTTAAGTATGATCCTCTTATCTATTCAGATGCAAGTGCCATTGCATTCCATGGGACGTACTTTCCAGAAAGCATGTTGATATTTGCAGCCTAAAATATGCATTAAAATTGTACAAAAATAAATTCTTATCCAAGAACATTATGCTACCAATACAACAGAATATTTGTAGCTCAGGGTTGAACTATGGGTCCTTGGTGCTCTCTGAGCTTGGTTGTTTTCTTGCAGACATTTCATTACCCATCTAGGTAACATCATCAGTGCTAGAAGAGAATTCCAGCCTAATCAAGGAACTACCAAGAACACTCCCACCAATGCAGCCACTTTTATATAAACAGAGAGCAAACTCCACTCCCTTCTAGCACTGATGATGTTACCTAGCTGGGTAATGAAACATCTGCAAGAGAACAGCCAAGCTCAGAGAGCAGCAAGGACCAGTGGTGGGATTCAACCAGTTCGTACCAGTTCGGCAGAACCGGTGGCTAATTTTTTGTTGCCCAGGCCCAGAATGGACTTCCGGAAGTGGCATCCATACAGAGAACCGGTGTGTTCACATATTTGAATCCCACCACTGGAAAGGACCCCACATTGCACTACATATTAAGGATAGTCAATTAATTCTCCTAAACCTGGATATGCAGTTTTGGAGGTTATTACTACTTTTCTATGAACTATATCTACACAGAAATAAATACGCTTACATGAAGAATAAATTTACATTCATTAAGAAGTCCCTGCCAATCTTTCAAGGTAAATTAGAGAAGAAGAACATGTGTCCAAAAAATAAAATGGTACTTAGATTTTTCCACTGGAAATCTCTAGTGGAAAAACTAGAGAAAAAAGATGAACTGTTATTGCAACCAGAGACTGTCTGGGATCCTATATGGTAATTGCCGGTTCCAAGACATTCTGACTATAGTAAACAGAATGAAATGGGAGTTAACATAGGACCATATTGAAAACAAGAAATAAAATAATATTCAGTTCTGTCCCCCAAGCCAACTGATATATTTAATTTGCATTCCAAGTACATTAAGTATTCTTTTCCTTACCAATAAATATATTGCCATCCTAAATTGTCATGAATTTCAATTAGCCAGTGCTCTTTTGTTTGTTTGTATTGTAGACATATTTCACTTAGAATATTTCTCATTTTATAACTGAGTATATTATAATATCCTATTAAATTCCTATATTCTGTTGTCTGCTAATCAATTCTTATCCATCATTTGGAGAGGCTTGTTAAAACTAGATTATGATATTTAATTACATTCTTCAATTTAAACTACTCAAAAGATTCCTGAGAAAATGGCTATATAGCTGTGATCATATATATAAAAAAAATCTATACCTTTATTAAACTGAAAATCAGATCTTTTCGGATGTTACAATTTATTCTATAATCTTACATTATAATTTCCTATTATTCTCTTTATATGCCAGATTTAAGAGATTTGGGCTTAGGAGAAAAAATATTTAGCATTTTAGTATTTAAATATTCTTAAAAATTCATATTATGGAATTTCTCTTTATTAAATTGCACAATTATGGCACAATCTATCATCATTTGAAACACTAACATTCAAATTAACCCCATGGAAGTAGAATAGAGCATATTGTTCTCCCCTCTAAATCTATGAAACATGCCATCAGCGTTTTCACCAAACAAAATAACTATTACATATATTTCACAGTTCAACGTGAATTGCGCAATCGTTTTTATTTCTTGGGTTAATTTCTTGGGTTGGGGAAAATCAGGGGAGTTTGGAAGCGATATAATTTTGTACTTCCAGGGTCTTTTTTTTATACTTTGTTGTCATCAAAAGCTTGGCGCTAGAAGACTACTCCCACTGTGATGTTATTATCACCTCTGTATTACAGAAATGTGACACTGATATCTTTTTACTAGAACGATCAGATGAGGTATGAAAAAACTGAGGTTTCAATCTATGGCAACAAACAGTTTTCTGTGTTGTTTTTTTGTTTGTTTGTTTCTTGTTTTTTTCTGATGCCATCTTGAGGCTGAAAAGATGTTGCAGAAAAGAACTGATGGCAGAAATGAACTGATGGCCTTGCTTTTACCAGAAATACCCTATAATGATAATAATAGAGTTGGAAGGGACCTTGGAGGTGTTCTAGTCCAACCCCCTGCTCAGGTAGGAAATCATGCTGGCTCCGGAATTCTGGAAGCTGAAGTCCACGAGTCATAAAAGAGCCAAGGTTGCCTACCTCTGCCCTATACCATTTCAGACAAATGGTTGTCCACCAAGCAATCCATCCAAGTGGACAGCAGCAATATACATCAGTGCAAAATGTACAAGAATGAATTTGTCATTGTTTATGGAAGGCATTCCTTAAATAAAAAAATCCTTAATTTGAGGAGATATGATATAAAATGGCATACATTGCATGCAAATTGGGGGTAGCTGCTTCTAAATATATTATGTATAAGAACGAGTGCTTAGAAAAATACGTAGTTAAAGTCAAGCTAAATATTAACATTAATATAAGTACTATTAGTAGTAAATATAAGTAATATTAGTAGTAAATATTTACAATATTCGTTGCATTTGTAACTCTCTTCCCTTTAAAATATCACAATTTAAAATAAATTTAAAACATAAATATTTTGAAGATGCATACATCAAAAACCTATACAATTCACTGACAGATCAGTAAATATATGGGACTGTGGTACACCATATATACTCTAAACTACACACTTTCATTCCCATATTCACCCGTATGCCACCCTAAAATTTGTCTCTACCTCCTGAAAAATAGTCAAAATGAGCTTATTTTTGTGACCTACAAAAAGAGAGCTATTTTGTAGCAGAACATCTATTAATGTTTAACAAAATGGTTGGAAATCATGATTTGCTATTAAAAAAAAAGTAGTGTATTAAAGCATTTATTAATTTCTGGTTTGGACTGAAAGATGGAATGAAGGAACGTAGAAAAATTATTGGGATTGAAAATGTTTATGAGTATACTTATTCTATCATTGGATCTGTTTTAAGAATTATGATGAATTATGATCTTGTTCTTGAGATACATAAATTTCCAAGTTTGAATCTCTGCTTGTTTTGCATCTCTTTAAACATCTCTTCTGCCCTGCTTTATACCAAGCTGCCATTTTTAAATTCATTCATAAAAAACATTCATAAATACGTTTGATTAAATTGTTTGTATGTTTCTTTAAACTTGCAACTAAATGTAGAGACAAAACAAAAATTTAGAGAATTTGTATTCATATTTACTGTAAAGTTGACCTCAGAATAAAGAAACTTTTAAATGGAAATTAGTTATTCATGGTGGAAGAAAAACAAAATAATGACCTAGATTCTAGTGCCACAGTAATCCTATGCAATACAGAGAATTTTAGCTTGCTTTGTTCACTATTCTAAATAATCAAAATTGCATTTCTCTAAAAGTAAAATCCAATCCTAATAAATAATGGGATGAAAATATAGCAACAAAATATAAAGATCAAATACTTTGGGGAAATTTAGAAAGCAGATTATGCTCAACCATTTCATCTTGTGTGAAGCATAATACTTAGTAACAAAAGTGAGTCTCAGAAACCAAAGTGTTTTTTGAATTGATGATCCAATTAAACCAAAATAGAATATCTGTAAAGAAGAAGGATTATGGAAAATGAGAATCTTACATTTTCTTTATCAAAAATGAAAAAGGTAAGCTAGTTTTTATTCATAACAAAGAGGGGGGAAACACCTAAGCATCTGCAGTGTTTATTAAATAACTGTTTTATAATTCTTCTCACAAGAAAGGTATTTGGCAGTCTATATTATGACAGAAAAGCCAATTATAAGTACTGTGAAATCTATTTTATTTCCATGGAACAAATTTGCACATATCTAGGTACAAATGAATGAATGACAGAATGAATGAGATTTTTAAGACGCTTGAACCTGGATGGCACTTCTCAAGAATAATAGAAGTTAATGAAAAAATGAGGTGTAGACCAGGACATTGCAGGGAGAACCAAAAAAATGGACATCCATAACTTTAAAGGCTATTGCTATAGATACAAATCTAAACAGTTTCCTAATCCAAAATATCTGCCTAGAACAGTGGGCTTCCAACAGTGGGCTCCCATTCTAATTGTTCAAAAACTAGTTGATGAAACGCTGCATGTAATCTCAGTCAAATTTTGAATGGAATTCCTAGCAGCTGCATTTGGAAAGAAAACACTGAAGAATCTCTAGGAAGGATGAAAAAAAAGAATCTGCTGCATATGAGGAAAAAGACTATCAGATATAAGGGAGAGATGATAGCAGTATTCCAGTATTTGAGGGGCTGCCACCAAGAAGAGGGAGTCACATTATTCTCCAAAGCACCAGAGGGCAGGACAAGAAATAATGGTTGGAAACTGATCAAAGAGAGAAGCAACCTGAAATTAAGGAGAAACTAACAGTGAGGACAATTAACCAGTGGAACAGCTTGCCTCCAGAAATCGTGGGTGCTCCATCACTGGAGATTTTTAAGAAGAGGCTAGACCAGGGGTGTCAAACTGCTGGCCCACGGGCCAGATGCGTCATGCCGAAACCGCTCCCATCCCATTGCCGGCAATGGAAAAAAAGTCGCGATACGTCACAACACGTTACGTGACATTGCGAGTTTGACACCCCTGGGCTAGATAGTCACTTGTCTGAGATGGTATAGGTTCTCCTGCTTGAGTAGGGGGCTGGACTAGAAGGCCTCCAAGGCCCCTTCCATCTCTATTCTATTCAATATTCTATTCAAAGTATTCCATCTGTGGCAGCTTTCTACTTCTTATTCCAGTCCCTTAGAAATCCATAGAAATCCCACTTTTCCTTGGGTGAACAGCCATCACCATAATTAATGGCCTCTACATACCAAAAGGGTGGTGAAAATGAGGGGAAAAAAGGATTTCCTTCCACCCTTCCTGTCCTTCCACAGAATCCCAGAGACTGTAGAGCCTGCTGCATTACTGATTACAGCTTTCCCAATCCCATTTTAACTACAACCTCTTTTCTACAGACTACTACTTGGTCCTCTCTCTCTCTTTGGACTTTCTTCTAATATTTGACGTGCTTGCTTTCTGTCACTTTTTTTTTGGGGGGGGGGGTTAATTGGAATTATATTTTTTTTCAATTTCATTTCTTTCTTTTCTGAATCACCTCTAATTTTTGTCATTTGAGAGCTGTCATGCAGAGCATTCCCTTCTCTGATTAGCAGCTGTCGTCTAACTAGTTCTCAACTGTCCCTTTTTTAATACCTCTGAGCTCCTGTTCCTCTCTGGGTTTATCTTTGTGCTGCAGGACATGCACTATGTGGGAGATAGTAAAAAGTGGCTTATCACCTCGAGAGGCAGTCAGAGAATGCCCTTTCATAGATTATAAATTCCAAAATGTAAGTGCCTAATCCTTAAATGCCACTGGGATTAGTTTATAACTTCTTCTTTTTCTCCTATCCACATGGAGCACAGATTGATTTGATTTGATCTGATTTGATTAGATTTGAGTTGCGTAAGTGTTTCCGGGCAGCTCCGATCAGTTAAAATGAAACCCATAAAAGTGAATATACAAGCATATGAAACCATCAGTAATCGCTTTAAAATATTTGTAGCCCTTATAATGATGTGGTGGAATCTCCAGCTAGAGTGGTGGGAGGAATGAAAGGACTGGTGAGCTTGGAGTCCTTGCAAGGAAGGAAGCAATGGAGGCCAAACTGTTCCCCCCACCCTTGCCCAGAATTCCTGAAGCCATTATCTGGATGTTCCAAAGAGAATGTACTCAGTTTGGCAACATTCTTGTAAATAGGTAGGCAAAAATAAGAAGCAACTCTGATCAGCTTATGATGCTGTTCCTGACAGTTGATGCTTTTTAAAATAATTCACATAGTCATTAAGTATGAAAATAAATACATGTATTCCACTGTGATTGTAACTGGAAATAGCCAATTGTTTTCAGCTCCTTACTGCTTCTTTATGCAGAAACCATAAGGGATGACCTCTACCATACACTCCCAGTTTGTGAGATTAACATAATGCCTTGTTCAAATTCTAATAACAGATTTACAGTTAAAAATTTACGTTGATTTCCTTCTAGGTTTTCTTGGAGGTTGTTGAATGCGCTGAAAAAATTACTATAGGCCTCACATCTCATAAGATAATAACTGCTTTCAATATTTTCAATGATCTGGATCATAATGGGATTGTGTTCTCAGATCGCAGTGGAATTGATAAGCATCCTGGTCAATATTGGCTTGCAAAAGAATTAAAAGAAGAGGTGAAAGAAGAGATAATTATCCAACATAAGTACAACCATCCTAACTAATTATTTCAACAAGTACATCTCTGAAACTCCATTGTTCACAAATGATGAAATGAAGATGGAACTCAATTTTCATAATTTCCAATGACCAATGAGATGCTTGGGCTCAGAGATTTCCCAGATGGTATTATAATCTGAGAAATATTGGCTAAACTCAGAATCTAAATTGTGATGTATTACATTCTATACAGCAGTTTGGAAGGTGTAACTAGGGCCTTCAGCTACTTGTCTCTTGTGTGTGAATTGGCTAGAATGGAAGCTAGCTTAAGAAATCTTTGTCTGGATTTTGTGAGGACAGTGTTGAGAATATGGCTGCCAAATAGCTGACAAGTCCCCCAAGTGCATCTGTACTTTCCCTTCTGTGGGAAAGACTTGTATCTTGGTCTACAAGGGGGAAATTGCCAGAACACTTATCAATTTCACCTAATTAAAAATAGACAAAGACAAAAAATGGCCAGCATTTCAGGGTTCTTCTGTTGCTTAGAAAATATTAAATAGAATACAATCAATATTTCACTATTTTATTATATTTTATGCCTTCAAGTTAGTGTTGACTATTGGCAACTGCCTGGACTTGTCTATGTAATTTTCTTGGCAAGGTATTTTTAACTTGTTTGCCATTGCCTTCTTCCTAGAGATAGGAAGATAGAGTGACTTGCCCAAGGTCACCCAACTGGTTTTGTGCCTAAGGCAGGACTAGAACTCCCAGTTTCTAGCCTGGTGCCTTAAGCACTACACCAAACTAGTTCTCTCACCATTTCTCTAATGTAACTAAACCTAAAACATCCAGGCCTTCATGGCAGGTAACCCAACAGTTCAGATCAAAATGTTGTAGAAGTCTGAACAGAATAGAAACAATTCTTTTAGGCAGAATGAAACACAGCAGGCAGACCAGGTGTCCTTGCAGCAGCAGGGCATAAAAACACAGCTTTTGATGTGGAGCAAAACACCTCAGGTCCATGTTGCCTTTCAAGCAGGCTAAGAACAGGCTTAGGATAATGTCATTTGTTTCTTCTCTCTCAAAACAATCAATTACCTATCTTCAGCTGAGGGTAATCAGGAACTGCAGGTCAACCCAAGAATTCTATGGCATCCAAATGAATTCTGTTGTATCTCTAACTTTGTATATACAACAAGCATGGAGTTAGGCATGTAACATCACTCATCATTTCTTCATAAATTGGTTGGAAGAAGTTGAGAATAAATCTGCACATACTTCAAAGAGAAAGTGACAAAATGTTCCCTATGCTATTCTTATCTGCAGCTAAGAAGTGGGAAAGGAAGGTGGGGAAAATCCCTCTGAGCTCTAAGCCCTATAAACAATATTTTGTTTAGACATTATGAAAGAAATACGACAAACACTAAGCAAATAATATGTTCTGCACCGTAAAATGTTAATTCAAGGTAGTGTCCATCCAAAGTTTCTAATTTATAAATGAGGGTGCTCATTCAAACAATGGTCAGTCAGTGACTGTTTTTCAAGTAAATGTTACGACTTTCAAACTTGGCAAAAGGCAATAAAACACTGTTTAGCACTGCTGTCTAAACTAGAGGAAAGTAATCAGATGTTTAACAGTCCATCACAACACTACATAACCATTTAGGATAGTGAGCCAATAACAAAGTGTCTGATTCATCACTATCCTATGCCAATTTTATGCCAGCACTGCTCTAAAGATTAGCCTGAAGTTACAATTGCAAAGAATTGCTGCAGCAGGACTTTCCCCTCGTTTAGAGACATAAAAATCATTGGGACTAAAAGAAGAACTTGGAAACAATACAAGAACCCATTTTCATTTTTATAACCCTAATAATAACATGAGTCAGAGTTCAAATGCTATGTGAGTTGCTACCTTGGAGGAGCAGCCTCTGCTGAGTTGGATTTCAAAGTCTGGAAGAAGCACAGAGATGTTCGATCATCTGGATAAATTACATCAGTGCCAACTATTTGAACTGGACAGAGTTCCCAGCTTCAAGAGGACTGTGAGTTTAGGAAGCCAAGTTGTGTGCTGAGCTGATCCATACAAAACACTCTGGTGAACAGCTATTGATGAAGTTTGCTTCCCTTCTTCCCTTCCTCCTTCTCTTTTCCGGAAGTTGGATGTACCATTATTCCTCATCAACTAAGTATATGGAACAGTCCAATCATACTTCTTACCCTTCCCTCTCTCTAAGTGATGTTTACATACAGACTGATTTTGGTTCTTTGCCCATAGCTATAAATTACATGTAGATTGTCAGTCCTCTTTTTTCCTTTCCTCTCTTCTTTCACTGAACTCTTGACTCCACAGTGTAAAACTAATGCACCTCTCCTTTCTTTTTTTCCCTTCTCTTTTTATTTCTCTCTCTCCCTTTTTTACACATGTACACGTGCACGAAAGGCTGAGTGTATTGAACTTACTTTCTAGAATCAGTATTACGTATCATGTTTCATCATTCTATCCATGGATTTTTCCTTGCATCTTGCTGCTCTTGTTTTAAAGTTATTCCACACAGCTCTTTCCCCAATGATATTTATTTTCTCTTTCATTGGTATTTCCTATTCACTGTTCTACTGAGTGATGTACATACTTTCTTTCATGTTCAGACTGTGGTTGTTCTTCACACTTTTATTATATTTAATCAGGGGGATCTGTCACTGGCTTCCAAAGGTTGAGTGCCCTGGGTGAGTGAATCCCAACTCTTTTTAAAAATGTACAAGCATTCTTATCCCTTTCTTCATTTAAAAAGGGCAGGCCTTTAATCACCCTGTTGTGCTCACCATTTTAAAATAAATAATTGTCACTTTAAACACTCTTATTTTTAAACACTTTTTTCTCATTGAAAAAAATGTTTGCTCAATGAGTACATAATTCTCACTGTCTGTTACACCCCCACCACTGAGTGCTTCATGAAAGCTTTTACATATTTTCATTCTGTCAATAAAACTCAACCTTTTTCCCTGAAGCATGCATGGTCACCATTTCTGAAGTTCAGATGTGTTTTAGTTTACATCGTTTTTAAATTTTGTTTAATTAAAAGATGGTGCTTGTGCGCTACGTAACAAGCTTAGACTGAAATCTTACTCATACAAACTGTTCTTCATGGTTATACAATGTAATGTAACCCTTTTTTCATAGAAGACTGGGCCAAAATATGAATTAACTATTACTGACTTTTTGGGGTGAACTTGTTACCTGTTTGTCAACTTTACTGAGCAGATGAAATATTGATAAATATTGTTCTTTTTTTTCTTTTTTTTCTTTTGAGCATATTAGAAGAAACTCTTATTGTTAGTGGTAACAACCTTTGCTAACCCCAGTACATTTTACATTTTAATTTTCTGGACAAAATCTCTACAAACCTAGCTACCTGTATATACTCTTATTTGCTAAACTGACCCTCTTTTCACCACCAGTACATGTATTTTGTGGTTGTTGTACTTTTAGATTTTTCTATAACTGTATTGGCTTCTTCTTCTGTTACATGAAAAAAAAACCTTAGTTGCATTTTCTGATGGGGCTGTTAGTAATATCTTTTTCAGGCTCATCTGTCACTCTTGAGAAAGTTTTTCCATTAACTTCTACCACTGAATCATATTTATTTATTTATTTAGCCACTGATCTCATCCATAAGGTGACTCTGGGCAGCTTACAGGTTACAAAACAAATAGAAAAACAAAGTGTTGTAAAATATGAATCTAACTCAGATTAGAATTCTAATCTTAAACTAAGTTTATTAGTTCCCACTTTGTCTACTAAGTTTTCTCTATTGATAGTTGGTCTCGGATTGCTTCCTTTACTCAGAATAATTTTTCAACAAGACTGATCAGGAATTTCCTTGAAGAATCTTGCTTGCCAGTATATTCCAAATAGGATATTATCTAGGATGCAACTATTAGTAGTCATTCTTGCATTTATTGTAATTTCTCAACTTCTCAAGTACTCAGATACTGGATGCTCTCAAGCCTTGAGCTAATCCTGTTAAGGTTTCAGTTCTCACAAATAATACTTTCACCAGGATTCAGCTAATTTAATTGCCCCCAAAGACCCCCAATGTACTAGTAGGCTATCTTTTAATGTGAACAGTATGGAAATATCTAGACACCATGTGTGGGGAGACCATTTGAGTCTGAAACCTCCTAAAGACATATACTGATAGGCCATTTTTCCTTTCCTATCTATAATTTGCCAGAATGTCAAGATTGTCATCTATATGAAAGACATTTTATGGCTACATATCAATCAGCACCATATAAGAATGGCATATTTACTGTAGCACAGCGTATCCCTGAGATCATTGTGATATTTCTGATATGATGACTTCACAGTACCCTCATTCTGACTTAAAAATGTGATGGGAAATTGGTTAAAAATGTAAAATGCAGAGATTTGGTTGTAGTTCTATTTATCTAGAATAGCACAATTGGATATAATCCCCTAACTTCTGTTGGGCAGAGATAACGGGTGGGGAGGGGAAGGATAGTATAGCAGCTTCCCAATTCTCTAGGAAAGGTGATTGAATCAAAGTAAAAAAAGGATCCCATTCCAAATTAAAATGACAAACTTTCAAAAATTGTATCCAAAAATAAGTCCTTATCTTTTCACTGGCTTTTCTAAAATGCCATAGCCTTCCCCTTATTGACTTTTAAAGGAAACAGAAAAAAAATGATATTATGATATATGAGGATTAGAATAAAAATAATAGATTATAGAAAAAGGTAAATAAAGTTGTAATCATAGAGTAAGAGATTATTTCCTATTTATGCTCGTATCTGCTATAAAAGAAAATTGTAAGTCACTTCTTTATATATATTTTCTTTTCTTTCATGTCAGCTTTTTTTGTCTGTTGTTTTCTCTTTCTTTCATTATTCTTCTTTTTCCATTCTAAATATTAGTTCTTGTTAGTTTTTATATTATAATTATAACAAAAGTTTATAAAAAAAATAAAAATAATGTCATAGCCTTGTGCTTTGCTGCCACTGAACACTTGCTTTTCAGAAGTGCCAAGAGGGCTGGAATACAGTTGGTCAGCTTAATTCCTCCCAAAGAGAACTCTCTCGTTACTGGCAGGAATTGTTTGTCCAGTTTAATGGATGAGATTATATATAAAATTATATCCTATCCAAATACCTCTGCATTACATAGGTAGAGTATAAGTCCCTCAATCAAATATACATTTATCTAGAATAAAAGGGTATTATAACACGGCAAACCATCCTTACAATAATGTTTTACAGAGCTAACATCAAATTCCACTTGTAGATTTTAGATACAGAAACAATGAGAGCCAAATATATTTGTTGATTCAAGTTCTTGAATGGGACAAGGCATCTCATCCAGGACATATTGAGATTTTTTTTCTTTTGTTTTGTATTACCTGAGATGCAGCCAATTAATAATTGACTATTCCACCCCCAAGCCAAAACAACACAGTTAATTTTATCTCTTTAGGATTCTACCATCTCCTTTACCTATCTGTATAGACTTTATAGAATTTCAAATGGATTATGTTTAATCTTTTAAATCCTCCATCTATTCCTCAAAGCCCCATTGTTATGATAAGGTTTTGCTAGACCTAAAAAAAAAATGTGCAGCTGGATTTAAATTTAATCATGCTCAGAATGGACCCATTGAAAGCAGTGAGACAAATTAATCCTGTCTAACAGAATTGCCAGTAACTTCAATAGGAATTCTCTGAGCATAATTTTAATTTGAATTTTATACTATCAGAACAGGAAGCCAGGAGTTTAGGTGAGCCATATATATATATATATATTAAAAAGTCTTCTTTAATTCTAAACTTTGCCTGGAAAATTTGTTTGTTTGTTTGTTTGTATCTTGCCTTTATTATTTTAACAAATAACTCAAGGTGGCAAACATATCTAATGCACGCTGCCTTAATGGGGTCTGCACAGAGCGGTAGAAACTTTCTGCAGTGTTCAGAAGCTTCTGCACCATTGTGCAGACCTTGTTAAGGCAGCAAAATGAAGCAGTTTATACGGCAGCCACCATTTTGGTCCAGCCCATAAGAGGTAGGACAAAATGGTGGCAGCCCTTGGGTCATCTCCGCAGAGTCCAGAAATATGCGGCCTACCTTCCTTCCTCAGCATGAGGTCTGAAGAGCTTCAAAAGAGAAATGAAATGAGTGGTGGGTATGTGGGGAACAGGCCTAAGTATTGCAGAGTCCTGCAAGGTGAGATGGGAGAGAGAGGCAGGCCGTGCTGCAACATCCCTGTGGATGGCTATACAGGCAAACGGCTGCAGGGGTGCTGCAACTGTTGTAACTTTGAAACAGGGTCGTATGTAATTTTTGGATGCCTGTTGTAATTTTGAATGTTCTTTAAGTGATCTGTTGTATCTTGAGAACTATCTGTATTGTGCCAAAGCTAATTAATTTCCTTGACTACAGCTGTAAGGTTGTCAATATTTCAAGTTATGTTAGGAACTGTCTTGTCCAGAATGATACTGTTTGCCCTGTCAATCACATAAATTCTTACCTAATTTTTACAGTTTGTAAATCTGTCTACTAATATTTTTTTTATTATCTCCATCCACCCTCAGGTCTTTTCTTAACTGTGGAGTGCTCTTTGTACTGAGTTGCTTGCTTGCAGACATTTCATTACCATCATGGTATGAGTAAGTATGAGCAAAGGTGGAGTTTGCTCCCCGCTTATACTGTATGCATCTGCTTGCCCTACTGTTCTTAACTATAATGTTAAATAAATAAATAAATAAATAAACAAACAAACAAACAAACAAACAAACAAACAAACAAACAAATAAATAGTCTGCTCTAGACTTTGCTTTTTATTAGAAGTGGAGCAGAAGGGGAACCTTCTACATGGTTGTCCTGACACCTTGGAACTTGCTACTTACACTAGTCTTATCATTCAGGAAAACACATTTTAAATGGACCCTATGACACTTTTGATGCCTAGATGGTAGAGAATAGGCAGACATCTTATTCTAGACTCTTTTTTTGGAGGGGTGTGTGTCTGGGTCGCTTTCCCTGTGTGTTTGCCTTCAAATCAGAATTGACTCCTGATGACTGCCTGGACAAGTCCTTTTCAGATTGCCTTCTTCCTTGGGCTGAAGGAGCTTGAGCTTGACTGGCCCAAGCTCATCCAGGTGGCTTTGTGTGCAATATGGAACTAGAACTCACCGTCTCTTGCCAACCCTCTCTTATTGTATCAAACTTGCTGTCTAGTCTTAGAGGGTTGTTTTATTGATAGGATGAAAGGTGGATTTGGGGAAGATTACTTTTATGCATTGATTTTAATACTACCCAGAATTTTATGATGGCACTGGTGCTTAAAAATCTGTAAATTAATCAATTAATCCTCACAAGACCATACACACCAGATACAAGCTGCTTTGAGATCGAAAGAGTTGCCCTGATGATTTATGGGGAGTATATACCAAAGAGGTAAGCTTACTGGTGCTCTTCTAATTTTGTTCAGCTTTCACTATCGATGAGTGTGATGTTCCTGTTGCCCACAAAATCTGATGCCATGATTATCTGGTTCAGTTTTTAAGATGCCACAAATCTTTTCCTTGTTTTTCTGCCACATTCAGCTACTCCTCTGGAAATTGCTCCTTCGCAAGGTTGTTGAGGGATTGTATTAGATAAGGTTTGCAACACACTTTGCACAGCTAAAAAGATCTATATAAATGGTAAACAGCAGTAATAATGGAGCTGCCAGGCTCTAACTTTCTATAGTAGTGCTCTTTTTTTAATAGCTAAGTTATGCTTGCCCATCTCTCAAGGTGAATAAGGCACACTGCATTTTTTTTATTATTAAAAAAATATCTCTCTTTTTTGATATATTTTTCAGGAGCAAGCTTTGTTTTCTTTTCTTTTTGTTCCATACTTTTTATCACTAAGTAAGAAAATATTTATGCTAAGCAGTAAAATAGTTCCCAGCCCAGAATGAAATTCAGTGCTAAGTAAAAAGATAAAATGTTGTTGCCTGCAATCCTATGCATGGTTGTGTTGTTTAAACCAATCCATTCATTATCAGATATTCTTCATGAGATTTAAGATGTCTAGATTAGGGAGCTTGATGGTCCATGGGAAGGGAGTATTGGAAAACCATGGTATCAGAATCCCTACCCCATCCACTGAAGATCTGAGGAATGCCTAGGAATATAGCTTTTCTCACATAACTTTCCTAAAATCCTGCTTTCAAGCCTGGTGCCACCAGACCAAACTGGCTGTCTAATGAGTAGATAAGGCTTACACAATTTTTGAGCAGGTTGATCTATTTACTGGGTCATGCCGTTTCATACAACTAAGAGGTAGATCAAACTGACAAGGCTGTTCTCCTAACCTAAATGCACTGTGTGATGAATGGTGTTTTCTGTTACCAGATCATTCTGTAAGTGTAAAAGATTATTTCCTCTAATACATACTATATGTCTTTTCCTGGTTCTCCTCCATTTCATTATGAAGGAATCAATTTATTGTAATCTAGAATTGATTGAGAGTTGGGGAATTGTATTTGTTTTGGACCTCCAAATTATTTATGTTAGCCCTACATGCTGGTCCTGCAATCAATACTATATATCCTAGCTTGAACTCTTGAACAAAAAGCAGAAAATGCATCTATCAACTAAACAAATCTATGAA
Organism: Azemiops feae; assembly: GCA_023970755.1. NCBI lineage: Eukaryota > Metazoa > Chordata > Lepidosauria > Squamata > Viperidae > Azemiops > Azemiops feae. Next base: position 5,547,808 of record JALGBA010000005.1, on the reverse strand, counting down.
ATAGTTATTTTAGACTGAAGCATTTAGCGTTATGTTGATCAGACAATGTCAGGCATAGGCAATGAGGCTCACATGTATAGAATTCAAGCTTGCTACTTTATTATATTCTGCCTATTATACAGGGATCTCCACAAACTCAGCCTGGAAACAGATAGATAAGGGTCTATGGAGGTTAAAGGGGGCCAGTTTAGTTCTCTTGCAGCTGTGCAAGCACTTGAGGCTAATTCCATGCTTGAGGTCTCCTCCCTCCTGACTTGGAAAATATCATGATAGAAAAATGTTTTGTTACCATAACTCTGGTTAAAATTCAGAGGACTGTTAACATGACTTTATGTAAGTTGAGGATGCATAGTTAAATGATAAATCTGTACCTGATTTGCTGATGTATGTTGCTGATCATCTAATTTAGACTTTTTTTCTTTAAAAAAGTAGTAACAAGACTTTCAAGCAATTTGGCCAAGTATTTTGAAGATGTTTTGTTTATTAAATCTTCTTCCATGTATTTTTTCTGTCTTCTTTAATCGCAGCAATACATGATACTATAGAAGCCCCACATTTATTTTAAATTTATTTATTATATTGAAGTGAGTGAAAAAGGAAAAAAAAACCCAAAAGGGTAGATGAGGAAAAACAGGAGAGTTATCCCATACCACTTCCAGCTGTATATACAGTAATTGCATTACTTAATATGCTATCTCTGTGTATGTATTTATGTATGTATGTACACACATTTAGAAAGCTGAAAGTCAAAGAGATTTGTCCTTAAGATCTAATTTTCTATGAAAAGGTAATTGGGAAAGCATTCTTCCATCTGCAATTTGATATGGATCAATCCATTTTATAATATAATATGCTTCCATCCAAAGAGATTCTGAGAGCTTTGCAATTTATATTAATGGCAGCTACTGTATAAATGCCATTAGACCATACTGGGTTGTTACTTGTCTCACAACCTATCTCCCTCCGAATTTGAGTTATTACCTGTGATAACTGGCATATTAATGTGGGAACTGTTTATGTAGCTTTCTCGTTCTGAAGAATCTCACCCATCATTAGAGAAATCCAATGAATGAATTTCTGTCATTCTCTCTCTCAGTCTGTGGTGGGGGGGAAATTGAGATCTGAGGAAATTTATCTGAACCCTTGGAGGAAAGGCAAGATCTTTCAGAAGAACAACAGTGACAAAAAAAATCTTCTAGAATTATTTAGGAAAAATGCCATGGTTGGAAGACTGGAAAGTGAAGTATTGAAATTGTAATCTGCAGGTGTCCCCTGTGGGAATTCGATCCCGGGGTCCAGCGCCTGCTGGACGGACCAGTGACGTACGTTAGCCTAGGCCAACGGACCTCGCGCTTGGTGGATAGGAAACACACGGACAACATGTTTCTTCAGGTTGAGTCAGCATGCGAGAGCCCAGAAGGATCTGCGTGCTTCTCTTTTATTGGTACACTTACGTCACAGCAGGAGGTTGTAAAGGGCGGGTTTTGCCAGGAAATGAAACTTAACTCAGGAAATGGAAACTTAAAAGGCATAAACGAAACCTTAACTTAACTCAGGAAATGGAAACTTAAAAGGCATAAACGAAGCCTTAACTTAACTCAGGAAATGGTTGCAACATCTCCACTGTTTTTATTTTTTAAAGTTCAATCTCTATCCTACTCGTAGCCATCATCTGCATCCTCCGAAACAGAAGAGGGCAACTCCATAAGAATGCGAGATTCTTGCTTGGAGGCAAGAGCCACCATGGCTAAGTCTGATTCAGTATCGGAGCAGTTGGAGTCCGTGTCAGACAGTGTCAGTAGGGCAACCTTTTCAGAGGGGTGGAATTTGGGTTTCAAGGGTTCATATATATTGTTTGAGGCAAGCATAACATTAATCTTAGAAAGATTAGAATCCAAACCATTCAAACGATCCTTGAGAAATTGCAAAAGGCGTGAAAAAACACATGGGCCAATCATACATAATATAAGCATAATTATACAAGGTCCTAAAATAGCAGAAAGCAATGTAGTAATCCAGGGAGAGAAATTAAACATGCTTTGATACCAGGATTGTTGGGAGAACCTTTCCTGTTCCCTGTCTTTTAATCGTTTGCGTAACTCATTCATAGAATCGCGCACAATGCCAGATTGATCAGAATAAAAACAACATTCTTCTTTTAAAGCTACACATGTTCCACCTTCCTTTAAAAATAAAAGATCGAGGGCACGCCTGTTCTGTAAGGCAACTTCGGCGAGAGATGACAAGGAAGTTTGAAGGGCAGAAATTGAAGTCTCAATGCGGGAAAGATCATCATCTATTTCTAGACTAAGTTTTTGTATTTGTTGTTGATTAACAATCAAGGCCGCAGCTCCAGTGGCTGCTCCTGCAGCACCTAACCCTAAAAGGACTGAAAGGGTTAGGGCTGTAACTATTTCACGTTTGGCACGTAGGTGGTATTCCGGTGGTTCCATAAGGGAAACAAAATCAAGGGAGGAATAATAAGTAATTCTGGGGACTAAGCGTACCTGAATACAAAAGGCTTTTTGTTGTATAAGGACATCCCCTGATACACAGGCTGTGGCACCTGTAGAGCAAGCCCAGATGGAGTTGTTGCCGGGGATGAAGAATTGGCCCTTTAAGCTGGCAGAGATATTACCATTACCCAAGGTAAAAAGAGAGTTATAACCTGCCGTATTTACACTGCCCGATCTTTTCTGGGTGAGCCAAACATCACATTGGTATTTGCCAGTGGTGGTATTAGCACAATATTGAGAATAATTTGCAGGAATGTTTCCCAAGCAACAACCATGTCCCATAATAGAAGTAATAGTAATAGACGTTGAATTCCATCTGCAGGAGTCATCTTTTGTAGCATTCTTAATAGGTTCGATAGAGCCAACGGCGTCATAAAAGGGTGGAGTGGCTGATAAACAGAGCCAACAGTGGTCGGTTTGTGAAGAAGAATTAACAGCACTTTTTAGCAAAAAGGAAGAAGCATTGACAAGGTTAATCAAGGGATTAGGCATATTATGCACAACGGACTGTAAAAAAACAGATTGGATACTCTTGTTGGGACCAATAGGGGGGGAATGTGGTGACTGGATTGTGAGACGAATGGAAAAAACTCCGCCATCGTCTCCAGAACCGCTCCATTCTCTACCACCCCAAGAATATCCGACAGCCCATTGCTCTGCAGTCAAAGTCTTTCCTTGGGATGTGAAGGTAATGTTCATTGGATTTTTCCGCTCATCACAACAATGCAAATTAGAAGGGCAGGGAGGAGAAGGGGGTTTGTCATTACTACGGGTAATGGTGATATAATCATTTGAGCGAGGGGCAGTCCAGGATATAGCGCCCGTGGAAACACAGGACCATGAGGCACAGTATTTGTCCAATAAAGTGCCACATTGATATTTTTCCTCAGGCGTCTTTGGTTCGGGACAAAAATACAGGTTCCACCATGTTGCTTCTAGTGGAGAAGGTGTGCACGAACCTTGTTTGTCCCATCTGTTAGCTTGGAGAGATTTTGAAGCAAATTTGTTGACCCCGGTACCCATTTCGGCAAAGTCAAAATGTAAGATAGGGAACCAGGGCCATATTGTGTAGTTGGAGATTTGGAATAATACCTGATTTTCAAAGTCACGAACAGTCCATGTGTAGTTGAGAGGTCGATGAGGATTAGGATCAGGAGATCGCCGTCGTCGAGAATGAATGATGCGTTGGTGTAAGCGAGGTTGCTTCATGGAATGAAAGTGTTGTAAGTGAGGTGAGGTTAAAGTACGGGCGGCCAGGTCTAGGAAGGAGCGGGGATGAGGAACAAAGTTGTAAGCAAGTAAACGAGGAGACAAAAGAGGTTTTGCATAGCTCGCCACTGATGCGAGTTCAAAAGAATTTGTAGTATAAGTACCATAGGATGAAAATCCAGACACATAATAGCGCCCCGTAGTCTCAGGGGTCACAAGAATAGCAAGAGTCATGTGACAAGGGTAATGAGCATAGGTGAGGGAAATAGAGGGAGATGGTGGAAGAGGAATGCCACGATTAGGATACTGAGAGAACACAAAGGGACAAAAAGATTGACCTCGGTCATAACAATGAAAAAGGGCAGTAGTATTGAGATCAAGAAAAGAAAAAACAGGACCACAATATAGGCCTTTATGAAAATTTAGAGGAATTCTCAGGTGCTTTGTCATCATGGGAAGGTGCAGTGTGGACATCATGGGGAAGGAACTTGTCAAGAGTGTCATCAAAAGCAGGGTCCACATGATTGATGCAAAAGTGTTGGACCCCTGGACAATATGGGTGGTGCAATATGCAGTTGTTACACCAATAACAGCACGTACATCCACACTCACAAAGGCAATGATGGCACATCCGATGGAGTTGGTGGGTTGTGTGGAGTGATGAAATATGGGCGAATACAACGAGCAGGGACCCACAAAACTCTGTCGGGTAGTTGAACTGCGGCGTAGCCTCTTCCCCAGGTGATAAGATCAGCTGGGCCTTTCCAAGTAGGATCCGGGAGCTGCCTGTAGTACACAAGTGGTCTTGAAGTTGGGACAACAGGTTTAGTAAAGTGTCGAGACGCAGCAGACAAAGAAGGAGTGCCAGTGAGATTTAGAAAATTGAGAGTATACAGACAAACATTTAACACGTTTTGCAGTGCCGGGAGGTTTGGGGGGCATAAGCCCTTGGACCCCATATAACGATCTAATGCATTTTTTAAAGTTTGATTTGCTCGCTCAACAATAGCCTGCCCTTGGCTATTGAAAGGAATTCCAAATTTGTGGACAATGGACCAGTGATGACAAAACTGTGAAAATTGTGAGCTGACATAAGCTGGGCCATTGTCTGTTTTTAATATTTTTGGACATCCCAGCACTGTAAAGGTACGAATACAGTGATTAATCACTTGTTTTGCAGCTTCCCCTTTTTGTGGGGTTGCCAAAATAAATCCGGAGAACGTATCTACTGTAACATGTAGATATTTCCACGGGGCAAATGGAGGATATTGAGTTACATCCATTTGCCAGGTATCACAGGCTTCAGTGCCTCTAGGGTTAACGCCCTGTGGGATACCTTTAGACTGTAGGCTACAGGTTGGGCATTGTTGAATTATGGCTGTAGCTTCAGCCAGTGTTATGCCAAATTGTTTCATTAAGGCCTTCTTATTTTGATGAAAATAGCTGTGACTTTCCCCCGCTGTCATGGGAGCTGGCTGTGGAACTTTGATGACAACAGGTAAAAGTTTGCAGGCTTCGTCGGCCATATGATTCCCTTCTGAAAGAAATCCTGGTAAATGTTGGTGACTTCGAATGTGTGCTAGAAATAAGGGATGGACACGATCATGTAATAGTGTTTGTAGTGAAAGAAAGAGTTTCATAAGGACAGGTGGAATGGAGGGAGACAGATAAGAGTCAAAAATGTTGTGAGTGATATGGGAAACATATAAGCTATCTGTAATGATGTTTAAAGGTTGTAAAGAAAAGGAGCTTAAAGCCAAAATAAGAGCAGCTAGTTCTGCTTGTTGAGCTGATTGTTGAGGCGAAGTTAGCTTTTTGTGCCATGTTCCGTTGTATTGCCAAGTACAAGCACCATATGTTTTTGAACCATCAGTAAAAATGGTAAGACAGTCCTTAAGGGGTGAAGGAGCAATAGGAGAAGAAAAGGAAATAGGGATTGTCTTGACAAGTTGTAAGCGAGGATCTGCGGGCAAATGACATGAAATATGCCCATGCCAGTTTTCCAAGGAATCTTGCAACACATCTGAATTTTGGAATAAAGGTTCCCATTGTGTTAGCTTAAAGGGAATATATATAGCAATTGGTTCGTATCCAATTAATGCCTTGGCTCGCCTTCTTCCTTTATCAATCAAAAGTGCCATTTGTAAAGGTCTTGTGGTGAGTGTATTACGTGGAGTGTGTGGGAGGTGGAGCCATTCGACATGTGTAATTTTTTGTCAGATATTTGAACAAGAATGGCAGTGAATAGAGAAGGTGTTGATAAAATCGCAAGGGAAAAAGGTGTGTTGTTCAAGACACGGTCGACCCAAGTGGTCTGCAGTATTGAATTTATATGTTGGAGAGTGGTGTGATGAACATCAGTAAGATGTAAAGTGTCAGCAGGGTGTTTAAGTATAGCTAAGGCTTGGAAAAAGGGAGAAAGAACAGCCGTGGTAAGAGAAAGATAAGATCGTGCCCAATTAAGTGTTCCTAAATATTGTTGCAATTGTACTAATGTGGTATCCTTCTCTAAAAAAATGTGAGGAAAAATGGGTGTTGAGTGAGAAGAAAGGAGTTTGTGACCCAGATATGAAAAAGGTTCCAATTTGATCAAATTCCATTCAGATGAAACAAATTTCCATTAAATAGGGAAAACATTTACAAATCTAAGCAAAACAAGTCTGAGTCAGTTCTGTTGATTGATGGATGTATATGTCTAACTAAACAATTTAAAACTCAAAAATTTGCAAAAGAATTGCCCAACAATTACTGCCTCCTCTTTCGAGTAAAAAAATAGCAAGCTGAAACTGCAAGAGTGGGCATCAAATTTCACATCCACCCCCCTTCCTCAACCCAGACTTCTAGGCAGAGGAAGAAGAAAAAAAAATAGTTAAAACGAACAGCTGCCCCCCCTCTTCTTTCGCCCTTCTTTCGCTCTTAAAGCAATACAGCCAGCGAAAAACGAAAGAGTCAGGGGGGGGGGGAAGAAAAAGAAACTTTACAAAAATCTCACCACCAAAAAAATTCACATGCATTTTCCATAAATTCTTTTATACCTCTTCCATAAAACTGTTCACATGCAAACTCATGCCATTGCGTTCCCATGTTACAACAATAAAAACTACAGTTTTACTGTTCCTTTCACAGCGTGGGATGGGTGGAGGGGTGAGGGCTAACACACACACATTTACACCAGCAAATTAACTCATTCACTTCCATTCTGTTTGCTTACACCATTTCACATACAAATATTTCATTTCATACGTTTTCCATTTTTATTCAAGGCCTTTTTGTTTGTTGTTATCAAAGAGGGTTTTGACCCTTTTCCAAGTCTTGGAAATAACACAGAACAACACAGACATATATACACAAATACCATTAAAACAACATTTATTTAGACATATAACTTGTCCTGCAAATAGCGAGAAAAATCAAGAGCTGATGTCAACCAAACATGTGGTTCTTGTATAGGGCCCTTTACCAACTCCCATTTTTCTCACCATTCCAAGGTTAAACATAATATTCCGGGTGGCCACACATACACAGACACATATATATGAACAAAATACAATACATATTAACACACTTAGCACCGTCAGACCTTGTCTGACAGGGTTTAAACTTAACAGATTACAAAAGAGTTTCAAAACATTCCAATTGTTCAAAACGCATTGCAGAGGAGTGCAGTTTGAGTTAATTTATGTCTCTAAATTGTTCTGAAAATTTATTGTTTGGTCTACCTCAAAATAGTTTGATGAAACGGAAGCATTGAGTGCGGTTGCAGAACTCTGCAGAACAGGATACAGGGTTGCCTGTTTCTGTTTTGGAGGAGAGAGAGAAGGATATAGTGAAGAGGGGGGTTCCTTTGGCTGTGCCGACTTTGGAGCGTCCTCCGCAATAGACACAGGTTGAGAGGAAGGGTCTGGGTATAAAGTCTGAAGAGCAGCCATGAGTCCACGCCACGTGCAAAGAATATTAGTTGGCGCAAGAGACAATTTCTTTGCGAGATAAAGGATAGACAGTTGTTCCGTTAACTTTTTGCAAACAATTTGCCTTTCTGACTAAAGAGGAAAGTTCATCCACATGCTTGGACAGAACTTTGGAAAGTGAGGATCCGATACTCACGATGATCAAGCCTTTGCCAGGTGCGTGGTACAGGAGTCAGAGCAGCGCTTCCCTAGACAGAGAACACGCCGTGGAGTGAATCACGTCGGGGTCACCAGTTGTGGGAATTCGATCCCGGGGTCCAGCGCCTGCTGGACGGACCAGTGACGTACGTTAGCCTAGGCCAACGGACCTCGCGCTTGGTGGATAGGAAACACACGGACAACATGTTTCTTCAGGTTGAGTCAGCATGCGAGAGCCCAGAAGGATCTGCGTGCTTCTCTTTTATTGGTACACTTATGTCACAGCAGGAGGTTGTAAAGGGCGGGTTTTGCCAGGAAATGAAACTTAACTCAGGAAATGGAAACTTAAAAGGCATAAACGAAACCTTAACTTAACTCAGGAAATGGAAACTTAAAAGGCATAAACGAAGCCTTAACTTAACTCAGGAAATGGTTGCAACAGTCCCCCACCTGGAGATTACCAGGACAATTTTTATCATTATCTCTGCTACAGTATCTTGCACATTGAGGAAGATCCTTAGCTTTAACCATTATTCCATTTCATTGTTTTAGAATCCCTTCCCTGAATGATCTGACCTAGTAACCTCATGATTCTATGACAAAGAATCAGGGAAGCAGCCCTCCACAGAAGACTTTTGGCCAGTACTTGACAATAAATTCCACTCCTTTCATCAATGGGCCTTTTTCCTAACCAGCATTCAGTGTATCTGTATGAAAGTTGGTTCCATAACAGCTGTAGTTTGTTCACTCACTCACTCACTCACTCATTATTCTATACTGCTACCTCAAAATTGACTCTGAGTATGTTATAAAAAAACATTTAGTATAAATCATCTGGAAGGCACTGAGTGAAAGAATTAAGCACACCTCTGTGAGGAGTGTATTCCATGTTGGAGCAACCATAGCAAAATCTGCCTTCTAGCCCAATCTTTCTTACCTCTTGCAAAGACTAGGTTTTCAGCAGGGTCTTATCACCATAAACATTTACACATTCTGCATTAAAAAATGAAGATGAAATTAACAGTTTCTTTAAAAAAAATGAGTAATGTAATTCAGTAGCAACTGTACTGATATCTATGGAATTTAGCATGTTTCTTTAACTCAAAATCACCAAGCTTTGCTGTGCATTTCATTTCATTAAGCTGGGAAAGAGTTTGTCTTTCATGCTAGTCTAAGGACCAACTGAGCTGGTTTTCCACATTGCATTCTGGGCTTTGAACTGAATATTTCCAAACTAGCTTTTTCCCAGAGTTTTTGCTGTAGTATCAAAATCTGAAATGAGTGATTTTCTCATGCTTCATATTTAGGCAAATATAAACGTATGTAGGGAATCATTCTTTAAGCATAAATATATTCCACCTATTGGTTTCCTTCTTCCTTTCTCTATTCTGCTTCTTCTTTCATCTTTTGTCTTTGTGAGAGATTGATTATATTTCCAGCATTCTAATATATTGTTCAGTAACCTTCACCAGTTCTGTTCATGTTTATCCTCCACTCAGTATTATGATCACACAATTTCCCTGATGTGTGTTCAAGAAAATCAGCTAATCAGATATAGATAGAAAGATACATTGTATAAACAGCAATAATCTTGTGAATCACACATCTAAAGGCTATTTTGCTACCGCCTTCTTGATGAATTGTGTAAATGGCAAGGATATGGTGTGAAATGCCATAAAATCTCAAGGATATCCACTGGGAAATAGGACTATAAATCTGTGATGAATTAAAATGTATTTGGGCATGCTATGTTCTACAAAAAATAAAATGGGTAAAAAAAAAATAGAGTAGCTATCAATTTGCTGTTATAATAGCATTATTGGTTGGCTTGATTTTATATGAATTTTATTTAATTTGTTTTATGAATGGCAATAGAAAATAAATATTGATAATCCCAAAAAAACATTTATTTCTCCTGGGCAAAGAAGTAGATATGTGTAGCAAGCAATATTAAGAAATGGACAGCACTGCATTCACAAAACTCATACTGTATGACAGTGAAGACTGAATAAGTTATTTAAAGTTGATTACTATCCACAACAGTCCATCAGATAATAAAGTAACTGAATTGGATGTTACTGATTAAGGAGGCAGAGACAGGTATTCTCAGTGCATCTATCTATTTCTTTTGTATATAATCCTGGGCATATTCTCTCAGCAAACATCGGACTGGCCTGAAAATAAACTTTCCCCAAAAAATTTATTTTTAAAGCTCTTTTAAGTTTAACTCTGCTTACTGGAACAGTGCGGCTTATTTTGTGATGCTCTGAACATGACAAACTATAGTAAGTATAGAAAATGGATGGTCTTCTTCCAGTATAGACTTCCATGAAGTATCAAGTCAATACTGCAGCCACAATAGTGGCCTGCAGAGAGAAAGCAATGTGAAAAAGAGACCTCTCAATTTTCACCATGGAAATACAATTTTTCGAAAAGCCAGTAACACTGTAGAAAGGAACAATCAACCCATATCCCATGCTTACCTTTTTTTTCTGGTCCCTGGGACTTTCCAAGTTTGCAACAGCTGTTTCTGTCATGGATTTTGAGTTATGAGTGAAGGAGAGAAAATCTCTTATGTTTTAATTCAACTTGTGAATATACAAAAATCATGTTATGGTGAAAATCCTATACAGTACATGATAACAAAAGTTATCAACTTGGTTCAATTTACTCACATATAGATGTATAGAGACACTATTGATCTGCTTGGATTATCTAAGCTAATTACCTTTTTTAAAATTGGTTTTTACTATTCCTACTATTAGATAGTTTTTCCTAACCCTTAAAGTGGAATCTGCCTTCTTTTAAGGAACATAAAGAACAAGTCTTGGCCTTCTTCATATATTCCGGTACTTCAAAATACTATTATATCTTCACCCCACGCCAGTCATCTTTCATAAGGCTAAACAAATCATCTTCTTAGTTACTTAAAAACTCAGTTTCCAGACTAGTAAGTGGCCTTATTGCTCTCCTGTTCTGAATCCTTTTTAATTTGTTCTGTTTGGCTTTAGTCCTCAATTGGCATCTGTCTAGAAGCATTATCCATTATTCAGCTGGAATATCCAGGAGCCTGGGCCATAATACAGAAACCTGATTTATTATCCAGACTTTTCTCTGCTATAGTAGCAAGTTTTTTTCTGAATAGTTTAGCTCTGGGGAAAGCAAAGTTTGTGGAGACTGAACATCATTAGTTTTAATTTGAATCATGAACTAAATAAAAGCTCTAGCAATTTTACCAGATAAAGAAATAATTTTCCTAAGCAGGGTCATCATATTGGGATTAAGTGGTAGTGGTTTGTTCATTCCAACTGCACTTTTCATGTTTGATGCCACATATGCATACACGCACATATGCATACATACACCTAGAGAAAGGCAAACATAAAGAAAATACTAAAATTCTGATTGCTGCAAGTTTTAGTCTCAGCAATTTCCATTGTAATATTTACATTAGGACACTTGAGCCCTTGCCATCTGCTTGGCATCTCCCAGGATGTGCCTGGAAATACATAGAACTCCTAAGGCTATGACAGCAAACGCACATTTAAATAATTATCCAGTGCCAACGTAAACCCAAAGGAGGCAAAAAGAGGTGAAAGAGACATATATTAATTGAGAGAGAAAGAGAATATGAGAGTAAATGAATGAGAGAAATTCCACAGAAAAACTTGGATAGGGAAAAGAAAAAACCCTGTCACGGTTTTAATGATTTTAATTTTGATTATAATGCTATTGATTTTTCTCTTTTTTTTTCCACTATTAATCTAAAATTTGAATACATATTGAAATACATACACATACATGTACTGTGTAGATTGTATCCTGGTAGAACAAAACTGTTCAGGTAAAACTTCAAGCAACTGGAGCAAAATTCCTTGATTCTAAACATATCATCATCATCATCATCTACTAAATTTATATGCCACCCAACTCCTAATGATGCTGGGTGGCTTGTAATCATTAATTAATTGTTAAAATATACCGTCTTGGGCACTCTTGTGCATCTTCTTCCTCATGACCTTACTGGTTTCATCTCTCTTTTCATGGTCACTCATACTCATGCGCAGAGTTCCTCACTGCTTTTGCAGGCTTTAATTCCCATGAGGAAGAATGCCAGAATAAGAGGAACACTCTCTCTCTTTGCACCATGTGGACTTTGCTGAAGAATATCTGGGATGATCTTTTCACATGTATGCTGAGAGCTGTATGGTCTTTTCTACAGAAACGACTGCCTTCTACTTAGCTTTAGGAATCCGGAGAACGTCAGATGACATCAGTGATGTAAACAAACATTTGAACTGAAGTTGCATTGTCTTGTAATATTGTACAGGTAAGAGAAGGGAGGGTCAGGCAGCAAGACTCATTTAATCTCACTGCCTTATGTGTCATATAGAGATGATGATCCTCAGTTATTTTTCCCCAAATACTAAAATAATGGTATTTTGAACATTCAACAGTCTTACATAGATGCTAAATATGCCCTCACAAAGTCATCCTAATTCACCTTAGTGAGATGATGCTATTCAGTTCAGCTCCAACTGCCTCTTCCAGAAATTCTAACAATTCATTGGAAATATTGAAAAAAAGATTTTTGCATATGAACAATACAAGTGCAAAAGCCTCTTTTGGCTGCTAGATCAGATGGAGAAGAAAATGTAGTCAGGATGATATTTAAAGAGAGAGAGAGAGTTTAACTTTACTCTTCAGAAGTGTTGGGAGGCCATGTTGCATTGCAACAAAGACTGTTTCACTCAAAGCATTACCAAAGTAAAACACTCTTTCCAAACTTTGCACGTTCCTTATGTTAAATATAAGAAAGTTTATAAGAATTGTATACATCAGATGCTACTCACTGAAAAGTTTGTTCAAGATATTTTTCCTAGCAGAGGAAAAAAAATGTGTCCCTTTCTCTATTGATTTTGGCCATACCAAATAACTTCAAGACAGAGAACAAAAAATAGCTTTCCCATACCACTGTACCCAGAGGTATGTTTTGAAACAGAGGAATATTAACATTATTGAAAGATATTACCATTTTTATTTCTGGCTATGTAATTGCTATGTTGTTTTATCTCAATTTATTTTCAGACCTTTGAAGAGAAGCATATATTAAAGGCCTTGTTAATGATGTGGGACACCTATTTGCTATTTTTAGAAAATCTGTTAAATATTAAAGTCTATTGTATTTTTAATTACCATTGTTTATTTATTAGACACAAACTTATCCATATCTAAGGTAGAAACTGTCTATCCATTAGTGTTTTCATGCACTAATTGTGATTTTTAAACTTTAGTTGCAGTACTGAATCTTCTCATTATCTCTGTTTTAACTGATGATTCCTCCCACAGATGACAATAACACACTAGATGAGACCATGTGTTATAAATGATATAATTACCATTCATTTAGTTGAGTCTTGCATTTTGAGAGAATGCAATCAAGTTTATGATACTTTCCCAGAGGTTCAGTTCTTCATTAAGGGGGAGGGGGGAAAGGGAAGCAACACAGATTATGCAACTTTAATACCTTCCTTGCAACACAGTCATCTGCTGATGAACGTTTGCTCTATTGTGCCTGCAATCACATTTTAATTTTACAAGGTGCATCATAATCACCTTCTGTTTTTCAACATCCATTTTCATTCTGTGTTAGGCTTTGCTGAGAGCCAGTGCTGACCAGGGACTAAAATCCATGACATAGTTTTCTACAGCAACTTTATATACTATTTCTCCAGTGGTGGGATTCAGCCAGTTCGCACCAGTTCGGCAGAACCAGTAGCTAATTTTTTGTTGCCCAGGCCCAGAATGGACTTCCGGAAGCGGCATCCACACAGAGAACCAGTTGTTCACATATTTGAATCCCACCACGGCGTTTCTCTCTCAGTATAAGAGAAGGATATTCCACCATGTCAGGCTCAGTGAAATGAGTATGCTTGTGAAGAAAATGTTTCTAGTTTCAATGTTTAAGAGGAGAATAAATTTAGTTCAAAACAGCTTTGCATATTTACCGCAGAGTTTAGAAACACATTGTGTGGAGTTATATGATTTTCAAATATTCTACAAACACTAAAAGGAGAATATTCGTTTTTATTATAAAATATTTTTAGATGCCCATTATGCATCTATGTGCCTATTTGCACTTTGTGAAAAACCAAATAATATGGGAAAGAAACAACTAGCATGAGTTTAGCATATGTTTTTATCCTGGGATTCATCTGTATACATACATACATACATACATACATACATACATACATACATACATACATACATACATACATATATACATACATAGTTACAGTGGTGGGATTCAAATATGTGAACAACCAGTTCTGTGTGGATGCCGCTTCCGGAAGTCCATTCTGGGCCTGGGCAACAAAAAATTAGCTACCGGTTCTGCCGAACTGGTGCGAACTGGTTGAATCCCACCACTGCATACATACATACATACATATATACATACATACATACATACATAGTTGTAAGACTGTTCATCCCTCATGAAACAGAAATGTGGCTTCAATTGTATAGTCACCACCATCCTCCTGACTATTCTACTCTGTAACTACACCTTTGTGTGCTAAAAAATCTCTATTTCATATTCTCTGAGCTTGGTGCCTTCCAGATTTACTGGGCTATAATTTCCACAAACCCTGAAAAGGAACCTGAAGAACCTGTCAAAACTAATTTCCTTTATATGCCCAGGTTCTTAACGTGATATAAAATGTTCTATGATCCTTGCTGATACCATATTTACAAGTAGTTTATTTCTAAACAAGTGATTGAAACGATAACAATACTACAAAACCACTTTGTTCTCTGTATTTGTGCTGTGACTTTAGATTAAAAAAGCAATCCAATCTAGGTTTCAAGGGCTATTGGTTCCATCTTAACTGTCACAAAAGCATCCAGTATGTTGGCTCCTTGTGACTTAAAGTACTCTAAATATTTTTCCATGTCTCCATTTGAGTATGTACAGGAATCTACACACAACATACTCCTTTGTGTTCATTCAGACTAATATTGACTTTAATTTTCTTTTTTTAAAGCAGTTTTCTGTTTCTCAGTAATTCTCTGTCAGATCCATTTGGCTGATTCCATCATTTGGGATATGTCAGCTGAAGTCTTGTACCTTGTCACAGTGAAGAGTTTAGTTCATCAAATACCTTTATTTTCTTTGTCAGTGATTTTAGCAGCTCATTTCTGCAGTTGATGTTGTCTAGGTCTGTTTTGTTACAGCCAGACAAGGCACCGTACATAGCATTTCTGCAGCCCTCTACATTCATTCTTAATGTGTTTGATGTGAGTATGGCTTTGTAACATATGGTTTAAGGCCTTTTTACATAACTTTCATGCTGATAAATGCTGAAAGTAGCTCAGGGGAGACAATCTGGATAAGCTATGGACTAAGTGCTGTGGTTTGATCCAAATCCTTATGTTTACCCCGTGAGCAGTAAGTGGTTTGATTTCCTGTCTATCTAGCGTTGCTTAAAGTTACAAGCAGAATGCAGTGAGAATACTATATTGTAAATAATAATTCCTATCATAAAAGGGAGAGTCATCAAGTGTTTTTCTTGAGGTCTTGTAAAAAAATCAGTGAATGTTTCTCTCTTATGTTTAGAAGTATATAGGGGGGTGGAAATAGTCAATAGGGTGCTCTGTTTCTTTTGGATCAAGGTTAGTTTATCGTGTGAACCTTCCCAACACACTTTGTAAATCATGGATTATGGATTAGTGTGATGAGTTAACTTGGCTATTGCAGTTTACAGATAGTCCTTGATTTATGACTGGTCACTTAGCAACTGTTTGAAGTTGCAATGGACCTACAGTACATTCAAAGTGACAATAAAGTTATTATTCTATTCTATTCTATTCTGTTCCATTCCGTTCCGTTCCATTCCGTTCCGTTCCGTTCTGTTCTGTTCTGTTCTAATTTACATGGATTCGAGGTTCCAATGGTTGCCTCCTCTGTGGGCATATCACCAAATTTCAGACACTTGGCAACCAGGCTGCATTTATGCTCCTTTGCAGCATTCCATGGTCATGTGATCACTTCTTACAAGGTTTTGTCAAAAACTGGCATTTACTTCCAGTTTTCGGCAAAAGTGGCCCATACTGGTAATAATGATCCTGGCAGTCACTTAATGACCGTAATGGTTGCTTAACAATTGCTGAATAAATGGTCATAAAATCAGGGCAATCACATGACTAAACCTGCTTTATGACTGTCATGCATTATGACTGTGATGAGTAGGGTCCATTACAGTCATAACTCAAGAACTACCTGTATTCAAGAAAACATGGTTTAGCAAACAGTACAGGGAACAGTTTACTGACAGATTATTGACAGTGTCATCCCAAAAGGCATCAAGAAAAAGTGTTCTGACAATAACTACATGTTCATCCTTATTCCAGATCCATACATGCATATGCTGTTTTCTCCTGAATATAGAGAGAATTTTTTAGGCCTTAAAGAAATACAAATCAAATGTCCCATAGCTTAGTTGATCTTTTTGTTACAGGGGCTCTGCAAACATATGTTTCTGTCCAGAAAGCTGAACTGGCTGCCTGTGCAAAATCCATCAGCTGAATTATGCCCTTGGCTGAATATACTCTGTGGAGCAGGAAAAATTGTCAATGAGCAATACTGGATCCTGCTTCCCCTGCAAATAATGGTAATTGGACAGCTGTTCCTGTATTTTAGGAGCCCTTAAATTTGGGGAAACCAATGGACACATGGAATTTTGAGAATATGTTGTGAGTCTTCTCACAAAATGGATGAAGAGCAAATGCTCATTTATAAAATGGCTACCAAATGGAGCAGAGCCTGTAATAGAAAACAATTTCCCGAGAATATTGTGGCGGGTTTTTCATACGATTGCTCACCCTCTGTTCCCCCTCTCTTCTGCCCCTGCTTTTTTGGGGGGGGGGATTCTTTCCACAGGCAGGTGGACAGGCATATAAGCAAAACCCTGGGATTCAGTCACTTATCATTGTTTATTTTCTAAAGAAGTTTATGGACTAATTTAAAGCTCAGAGGGATCCTTGAAAATGTTATGCTGGAGGCTGGTTCTTCTTTTAATTAAGAGCCCAAAATGTAAAGAAATAGGACAGGAAGACAAGACTGCCAAGGGAAACATCTGTAGCCAGATTGGTCTCCCTAACGGTTATGTTGGGGACCTAAGCTATATTTCTCCCACTTGAGCAATTTACAGCACAACCCTAAGCATTTTTATTCAGCAATAGTCCTATATGTACAAATGCATAAAATTATATCAGCTCAATCATATGAAACTTTATTGGAAATCAATCTTACTACACTTATTTATTTATTTTTATATTTCATATTTCTAGACTGCCCATCTCCCTCAAGGAATCTAAATCCTAGGATCTTAGCTCTAAATATGTTAAGATCCTGCCTATCTCTGTCTACATCCATTTGTTATTTTTCAGAATAGAGAGGTGGCTTATCCCAAAGCTTTGCTGTTTGCAGAAGTATAGATAGTCTTCAATTTATGACCACAGTTGAGTCCAAAATTTCTGTTGCTAAGTGAGACATTTGTTAAGTGAATTTGCCACATTTTAAAACCTTTCTAGCCAAAGTTGTTAAGTGAATCACTTCAGTTGTTAAGTTACTGACATTAAGTGAAACTGGCTTCCCCATTGACTTTGCTTGTCAAAAAATTGCAAAAGGTGATCACATGATCCTGGCACAGTGCAGCCGTCATAAATGTGAGTCAGTTGCCAAGCCTCTGAATTTTGATCACATGGCCATGGGGATGCTGCAACGGTCATAAGGGTGAAAAACAGTCATGTCACTTTTTTTAGTGCCATTGTAACTTTGAACAGTCACTAACAAACTGTTGTGTAACAGCAAGAACTATGTGCATCGATTTATTTGTTTATTTATTTATACATTTCATAGAGCTGTATTATTTATACAGTTCATAGAGCTGTCCATCTTCTACCAGTGTCTCTGGATAGCGTGCCTCTTTAATACAAAATTGTCGGCTTCCGGTTCCATATCGTGGCGCTAGCGGACGAGCGGAGAGATCACTCTCCCCGCCGTCTGGTTTTCCTTCTTCGAGAGACCCTGGAAAGGGTCGAAAGTCGCCCTGGAGGGGCGACCACTGTTGGGGAGGACCCTCACCAGATCGCGGAGGGGCAGTAGCCTCTCCATTTGATCCGAGGCAGCTCCTCAGGACCGAAGAAGAAAAGAGCGGCCATTAATATGGCCGCTCATTAAGTCGCACCAACCGAAAGCCCAAAGCACTGCCAAGCACGATGAAACAACTGGAGGAATTGGGTGAGACTTTATTCTACCTTTTCTCTTTCCCAACTATTTTCCTGTAAAAACCCTTGGAAATGCCCTCTTCCCCCAGCTTAATTCTGCGGCTTTTGCCTACTCTGGGAATATAAAGCCAAGAAACAAAAAAAAAAAGGACAACAAGATTAAATGACCACATACCTGGATTTGTAATCTCTGGATACCTGGGCTCCCTAAAAGTTCTGTATTTCTACAAAAACGTATTGTTTTATTTCTTTGCTAAGCTGGAAAAAAAAGGGAATATTTTTTCTTTTTTTTTTCCCTTCTCTGATCTGGATAAAAGCTCCATTCTGTATGTTACTGGGGACATCTTGTGGCGACGTTTGGTACAGCAAGTGAAAAAAAAAATTCTGACTGAGACTTCTGAGACTAAAATTCGTCCTTGACATTAATAAAAAGATAAGAACTTGAAACATCTGGGTGGTGAAAATAACTCTTTATAGTGGAGGTGGACAGTTATTGACTTTTAAGAAATAGCCTCCACTAAAGGACTACTTGTAAACATTACAGAAATGGAGGAACACCACCCACAGCTCATTTTCAAACTTATACTTGAAAAAATCTTAGAGGTTACTGAGCTAACGAATTCTAGAATGAAAGATATACGTGCCACCTTAAAACTACAAAACGCAGCTTTAACTTCAATAGATGAATCTACAACCCAAAAAGTAACAGAAGAAGAAGGAATTAATAACAAAGTGGATTTTAAAGACCATCAGTTACAATTTACTCAGAACTCCGACACCCAAACTTTGACCTCATTTAAAGACTCTATAACTACAACAGTAATAGAAACTGAAGAAAGCAATACTAAGACAGAACTTGTGGAGGACTTACATACACAATATACTGAGAATCTAGACAATCCAGATGACCCAAAAACAACTACAACACTGAACATGAGGGAAAGGAAGGAAGGAAGGAAGGAAGGAAGGAAGGAAGGAAGGAAGGAAGGAAGGAAGGAAGGAAGGAAGGAAGGAAGGAAGGAAGGAAGGAAGGACTTGAAAACTCATTGGGTGATTAGGAGACTTTGGCTCAGTCATTGCCATCACCTCAGTATCACAGAATATTTATTAGGGCAATTAAATGAAATGGGGACTTTATGTAAGTTATCTTGAGCTCCTGTCTTTGAATAATAAACCAATATTTTATATACATTTTATAAAAGTATGAATATTACCAGCCCAGGTCAATCCACTGGAGAGTTAAAGCATCTTTCCTGAAGGCTATGGTTTGTAATCTACCAGGCTAGTCTTTAGAACACTCTTAGTTCACTGCACAACACTTCATGCATGTGCCTGTTTGTCTCAAAGGTGCTTTTTCAAGAGGCAACTGGACTTTCTTTGAAGACATTTGGCATCTCATCCAAGAAGCTTTTTCGGCTCTGACTAGATGGTGGAGAATGGAAGGATTTATATTCCTTGCAGACAGCTGGTCATTCACATCCTTTTAGAGAGTCATTGAGACCACTTGGAGGTTTATCTGTGGCCTCAGGGTCACCTGAGTAGTGCAAATGGGTGTGGAGCCTTCTTGGAACTGCTGAAAGGACTGTGTTGTAAACTAGAGATAGATGTCATATCCCTCCCCCTCTGTTGAGAGAGGGCTGTTCAGTTTTGACATAGATGGCCTCTTTTTTGGGATTTGATGAAGGCCCACTTGTTATGAGAAGTTGATAGTCATATGATCTGAGGGCTTCCTTGATGTTTTTTAGTTCTTTTTCTTTCCCATCTTTGCTGGTAGGCAGGCCTTCAGCTTATATATATTCTACTCTGTTAACACTGCTAACAATAATGGATTCTTAAGCCACATTAAAAGATTGATTTATGGATGTCTACTCTTATTCCCTTTTCAACGATTATTTGCACCACGTTTTTCCATTTCAGATTTTCCTCCTGCTCTGGGAATGCTGCTTCTTCATGGGAATCACTAGGGCTTTTTGAGTGCTACAGTATTCAGAGATGTGTTTTACACACAGCGGTAGCCAAACATGAAGTGTTAAATGGTTGTACTGGGGCCAATACTGAGAGCACTTGGCATGCAAATTATTTGCAGGAATGCTGCTGTTTTCCATGAGTTTGATATTTTCTGGACATCCCTGAAGATACTTGTGAGAAACTGAGGTGAAAATTACAGAGCGTTTAAGAACTTGAATGTATTTTTATTGCATTCTAGTTTTTAATAGAATTCATAGCTCAAAAGTAGAGTTGAAAAGCAGCTGCAGCTGATCTTTGTTTTCATTGTTGTTTTTATTTTTGTATTGAATATCCATCTGTGTCTCTATCTCTATTCCTAAAAGAGAGAGAGAGAGAGTTTCTGGCACTCTTAAGATTAAACTATTTTATTATATCATAAGTCATCATGAAATCAGCTTTGTCAGATAATGGAATAAATTATTATGAGAGAGTTTTTGTGGATACTTAGAGTTTCAGGGGTTGTGGGAAAGGAGAAGGCAACCAATGTGCTAGGATGAATAAGCAAGCTTGTTTGTGAAACAAATTTAGTAGTGGTCATAAATGAAGTAGTAATATATGCTCTTTTTTTGTTCTGCACATCAAAATCAATGATGAATCTTTCATTCCACTAAGCACAGCAACTCTTCATATCACACTATAAACTTGAGAATATTTTTATTTGTCATGATTGCAGTTTGGAGGACAAAAAATTGAGAAAGGGGAAGAAGAACAAACTTTTAGAAAAAACAGCATTACCAGGAGGGCAAAGAAGGTCAGGAGCATCACTGCATCATGATTTCAACCTCATCTCTTTTCAGTATGCATTGTATCATTGCATAACACCCAAAAGGAATACAGTGTGCCATGTGGCATCATATCATGCTAATGAAAACAGCAAATTGTTGTGGATGCTACTGTTCAGAAATAAACTAAAGATGAAACAGTCATAAATGTTGAAAGGGATGTTTTGGCAGTACAAGGCTAGCTAACACTTGTATTATGTCAAGAATTTTTGGTCAATTTTCAAATTAGGAGAAAAGGGAGTCAGGTCTTCTGATGAATATTAGTCAGTTCTGCCATTTCTTCCATCCAGTCTTTATATTTCCTTTTCTCAAGGTCAAAGAAAATGTCTTGTGGAAAACTGAAATGTTTCCCTTTGATTTCAGGATGTTGCCACTTCTGCTGTCAAATATGTGTCCAGTTATCATTTAAACAGATCTCCAGTGGAGCATAACCAGCAGATTCTGTCATATACAATATTGTAAAACAAGATTAGTGGCTGGGTGTCCCACAACAATTAACTGAATCATGATTGGGTTTGTACACTGAATCACAAAATAGTAAATACATTTTAAATTTAAAAAATCACTAGGTAGTAGCTGCCTCAGCTCACATAGCTGCCTGTAAACAAGTAAATGCCTTTAACCTAAGACATACCTAAAAGTAGGACTATCTAATATAGTCTCTACATTATTTAGGATAGCTAAAAAATGTAAGCAACAATGAGATTGGTATCTCTTCTAACTTTATCTTGTAATTAATTATTCCTCAAAATAGTTTTGTTTTCTGCTTTTGTTTTTATCCTCGTTAGATCTCTATTGCTCTGGAGAAGTACCTAATTTAAACCTATTATTTAAGTGTCCATTAAGATTGTCTAATACAACTTGGCTATAGACGATGAATGTTGTAGTATTTTATGAATGGAAGTTGAAAAGTTATGAGAATGTATAATGGTCAGTCAATTGGTTTCCTATAAAGAATAGTGATTATATGCCCACTATTCAATTTTACAATAGTATCCAGAAAGTTACATTACGAGGGCTTTCTGCCTGCAACATTTGCCATCACATGACTTCCATAATATAATTTAGGCAGCTCAGGGTGGAAATATAAAGCTGGGTGCCTTCAATATACTGATAATATCTTACCCCAGACTATCAGATTACCTCATCCAGTAGTCTAATGTAGATGTTAAATAGGAAAAGAGAGAGAATTGAGCTTTTGGGCACCTCATAAAATAGGGGCAATCAAGAAGATCTTCAGTTCTTCAGAAGCTTCTTGGATGTGAAGTGAAACGTCTTCAAAGAAAAACAAGAAAGTCCAGTTGCCTTGTGGAAAAAAAAGCACCTTTGAGATTCCTTGGTTTGCTTGTACTAAGACTTCCATTGTTTTCTAACTGAAGTTATCTATGTAGAGGGACATTAGTAAAGTTTTGTTGCATCTTCTGACAGCTACTTGGTATTACTGGGTGCATTGCACTATTTCCTTTGTCCCTTTGTCCTATGCAAAGGTGAACTTTGGTGTTCACAGTTCTTGCATTTTATTATGTAGATGATTCCTGTTTGGTCTTTCTATGATACTGGATCTCTGGGTTGCCAGTGTGTTTTGTAGGACTTTATGGGTTTGTATATGATGGTTGTTCTGAATGGTTGCACTGGTCTACTCCAAGATCCCTTTAACATAGGGGAAAGACTTGTTTACCAACCTTCAGATAAGTAATAACTGTGGGGTAACTCCCACAAGTCCTTGTCATTGGTTGTGTTATCTCAGATCTCAGATTTTTTAAGTCTAAAAAAAAAACATCTCGAGGGGATTGAGACATAATTATCTAGACACAATCATCTTATCTGGATCTGAAGTATTCCTCTAAAGAAAGCTTCAAGGGACAAGAATAACAATAGAGAGGTCATATAGCCCAAAGTTTTACATCTTAAAATAATAAATGCTTTGTTCATTTTAAAGTTTTCTCCTTGTTTCTTTTTTGATGTCATTTCTCTAGCTCCATTGTACTGACTGCAACTGTACACAGTTCAACATGAAAATACATTAGGTGTTCCTAGTATAAGGGTATGTATCTGAATTTTTCCCCTGTGGATTTACTGTGAAACAATATTCACATGAAAAGTAACATTAGTCTTTTACTTAGTGCTTCTTTCTCTCTTCCTCTCTATCTCTGAGGGGGAAACAAAAGCTGCAGTAATCACATTACCCTAAAGACCTGACACAATTAGCAAGCATGCTAAAGTGAAAAGAATTCACTTTAGTGTCCCAAGAAGCTTTAGTGCAGTTAGCAAATGATCATTTTCATAATAATATAATTGCCAGAATGGGAAATTACAGGTAATTGCTGTTGTTGTGACCCTGATCTGTCAGTAATGAAATTAAAGTAACTGTTATCACCTAGATTACTGCTGGTTCAGGGATTTTTTTAACAACTTTTTAATTATTTTTTTTCTGTAGAACAAACTATACATTTTCTCTCTAATGAATAATTCACACACTTATCTAACAAATATTTCTTGCTACCTGCTGGAAGTCCTTTGTGAAGATAAAAAAGGAAGAGCAGGAAAAAAAGTTCAAAGAATGTTTCCATTGTATTATACCCCAGGTTCAAGATTTCTTTAAAATGATGCTTAACCAAGAAAATATCCAAAATGAAAGCACCCTTTCAAAATTCTTCACCTTCAGCTGTAGATACAAACTGAGATGAAAAATTTGACTGTGGTGGCAGAGGAGATAAAGAGACAGAGATTATACTTTCAAGAACTGGGCAAGATTGTATAGGGTAAAATCACTTTTACAATACTGTTTAGAGGCCAGTATTAAGCCCTATTATTTAGGGTTTTAAAATTCTGAAAAAATAGTCTAAATTGATTGTGGATATAAAAGCAGAACATATCATTAGGTGTCATCTCATCCCAGACAGTCTTCTTGAGCAGTAAGATCTGTATCCAGATTTCTTTATGGAAAATAAATTACATGGATAGATTCCTAAAAATATATTAATGAGGTGGAGGAAGGATTCGTGATATGTAAGTGAACATAGCAAGAAGGCTGTTGGTAATATAAGCAGAGAGACCTAAGTAATTTCAGATTTTTCTTGCTAATAAACAATTCAACTAATATCAAGGTGACCTTGGTATATATATTTTCTCAGGTATGATATTCATTTGATCAAATGAAAAAATGAACACATCCCATTCTGTGCTGTTGGTTTGATCACTGAGCTTGGTGATTTGGCTGCAAACATTTCGTCTCCATTTGGGGGGGACATCTTCAGTGCGCTATGAATTGTGCTCGTCTGTCAGAGCACTGGCCTTTAAATACCTTTTTGTGTGATATGAATTGGTGTGGGTATTATCTGTCTGGATGTTTCTGAATCATAGTCTGGTTTCAGGCTGTTTGGCTGGCTGGCTGTTGTTGTTGAGACGTGGTCCGGGTTCTTGTGATTTTAGTTGTTGTGTGGTGGGCTGCCTGTTTGTTCATTTTAAATGCTGCCTTTGGGATTGAAGTAGTTCCTTGGTTCTCAGTGGTTGGTAGATTGGGTTGATGTCAATGTGTCTGTTTATTATTGGTGGAGAACCAGGCTGCGAGGAATTCTCTTTCTCCCCTTGATTTCATTTGGGTTACAACTGTGGTCCCAGTTTGATCAAACCGGTGCCCTTCTGAGTCTTCATGGATGGACATGAGGGATAGTGGGTCGTGTCTTTTGATAGCCAGGAAGTGTTTGTGCAGTCTGGTAGATAACTTTTTTCCTGTTTGACCCACTTAATTCTTTTCACAGTTGCTGCACTGGATTTGGTATATGATGCCTGATCTTTGGTTTGTTTCTGTCTGTTCCTCAGGGTCTACCTGAGAGCTGAGACTGGTTTGTGGGCTACTGCAAGGCCATGTTGGCGTAGTCTTGCTGTCATCTCTGAAACATTCTGTACGTAGGGGATTGCGATTCGTCTGGTCATTGCTGTTCCTGTTGTAGTTGTTGTGTTGCTTTGGGTGTTTGTATTGTTTGTGTGTAGGTATCTCCAGATGAAGTTTCGTGGGTATCCGTTTCTCTCAAAGACTTTGTATAAGTGTTTTTGCTCTGCTGATCTGGCTTCTATGGTGTTGCAATGGGATTCTGCTCTTCCGAACAGTGTTCTGACACAGCATTGTTTGTGGCATTTGGGGTGGTTGCTGTGGAAGTTGAGGATTATCTTCCTGTACACGGATGTTAGAATTTGGCCATTGTTGGTTCTGGTTACAAGGACGTCCAGGAATGGCCATTCATTGTTATTCTTGGTTCCTATTGTAAATCGGATGTCTGAGAAGATGTTGTTGGTTCTTTGCTAGGTTTGGTCGACCTGATTGCACTTGATTATCATGAGGGTGTTGTCCATGTAATGTACCCATAGCTTGAGGTTTATTTGTGAAAGTACAACTTTTTTGATTTTCTGCATTTTGATGTCTGCGACCAGGTCAGACATAGGAGATCCCATAGGCAATCCCTTTAGTTGTTCATAGATCTCTCCATCAAATTTGAAGTAGGTGGTTAAGCATAGCTGGAGGAGTTTGCATGTGTTTTCTGTTGTGAGTGGTCCTCTTGGTGGTTGTGTGTTGTACAGTAGTTTTTGATTAGGTCAATTGCTAATCTACCGATGTGAATAATGCAGTAACATTGAATGATATCATTGTTTCATCTTCATCAATGTGTAGGTGTTTGAGCTTGTCCAGGAATTGCGTGGCATTGTTTATGGAATATTGGGAATCGCCGATTAGGTGCTGTAGGCATTTCCACATTTCTTTCGCAAGGTTGTAAGTGGGTGGGCCAGGGAGTGAGACAATTGGTCTGAGTGAGGTGTTTTCTTTGTGCACTTTGTGCAACAACAACCAGAGCCAGCCAGCCAGCCAAATAACCCAAAACCAGACCATGACTCAGAGGCAACCAAATGAACAAACACCATTTGCATCACACAGACAATACTTAAACACCAAAGACTATGGCCCAACAACAACAACCAGCCAATCAAACCAGACCATGACTCAGAAACATCCGGACAAATAATACCCACACCAATTTACATCACACAAAAAGATATTTAAAGGCTAGTGCTCTAACAGATGAACTCAATTCATAGCGCACTGAAGATGTCTCCCCAAATGGAGACAAAATGTTTGCAGCCAAATCGCCAAGCTCAGAGATCAAAGCAACATCCCAACTACCAACCTGAGTACTAATATTCAAACACATATCAACATCCCATTCTTTATTGAGTTGGCAGTATGAAAAAGAAAAGGGCGGTCATGGTGGGGTGGGGTGGTTGGTTGGGTGGGTGTGTGTGTGTGATGGGAGGGGGTGGGGTGAGGATGGGATGAAAATGGGATGGGGTGGGGTGAGGTGGGGTGGAGTGGGATGGGAATGGGATGGGAATGCGATGCGATGCGATGCGATGAGGTGGGGTGGGGTGGGGGGGTGGGATGGGATGGGGGGAATGGAATGGAATGGATGGGGGGGGGTGGGTGAGATGGGATGGGATGAGGTGGGTAGGGTGAGGTGGGGTGGGGTGGATGGGATGGAATGGGATGGGGGATGGGAGAGGTGGGGTGGAGTGGGGGGGTGGGGTGGGATGGGATGGGATGGATGGGGTGGGGTGGGTGCAGTGGAGTGGGGTGGGATGGGATGGGATGGGATGGGGTGAGGTGGGGGTGCCAATAATTGGGTATCTTTCCAGGCAGTACAAAAGGAGATAGTAGATTTATGTCATTAGAAATAAAGAAAAATGCTTCAAAAAGTTCAGATACAGAATATTTATTTACTACAATGAATTGTGCTAATTCCTTAAAAGATCTCAGTCTGTCCTTGCCCTTAGCATCTTCTTATCATTCTTTCAATTATTTATTTTCCTGCTCTCCTTATCTGGTCCTTCTGTTTGTTTTATGTTCTGTGCGCCTCTCTCTTCTGACATTCTTATCCATATCACAGTCACATGGGCAGTAAGTAACAGGCAGCCACAAAGAAAGACTGATTGTTAGAGGGAGTTTCTACAAGCTATCCAGTTTGTTTAGAAAATTTTATTTATTTATGTAGTAAATTTATAGGATGCCCATTTCATATACATGACATATTTGATTCTATAATTGTAAGATTACAGCAGTCTCACTGTAGTTTACCTTGGTCTAATATATAACTTTCAGCATATTTACTCTTTATCATTGCAGCTGCACTATGTTTCCTGTCCTTCTAGTTACTATCATCAAATGTGTTTGTTCATTAAATTGTAATTGAAGTTAAATAAAGGAATAGTTCTAGCATATATGCATGTCTATATATTAAGTTCAACTTTTTCTAAATTTTCAGTTTTAGTTCTTTTCAATACTGTCTAGAACAAATGTATGAGTGCAATTCACTTTCTAGCCCAAGAATTTGTATTGTGAGATCCACGTCAGAGGCAGAGCTCAAGATTTCCTGAAAATATGCTGTTTGTGTTTCTTCCATTCAATCATGTCCAATTCTTAAACACTGTCTGGACATATATCCCTGTAGTTTTATTAGCTTGGTTTTTCAGAAGTGATTTGTCATTTCCTCCTTCCTAGGCCTGGGAGAAATTGACTACCCATCTGGCTTTGTGACCAAGGTGGGGCTAGAATTCACAGTTTCCCAGTTTCTACTCTGATGCCTTAACCATTACACCAATCTGGTTATGACAAAAATGTTAGTATAAAGTTATTTGTGCTGCCTCCATGGAATGGTCACAAATGTTTTTTGTTTCTTCAGTTTTAAGTGATAGTAAGGTTCCTTCAGAAATGTAAAACAGTTGCAACAGTTCAGTTGCAAGGAGAACTATAAAGCTGAAATAGAGACTCACAAATGGGCCACAGATGGTTCAAATAGAGCTTCAGGAATAGTATACCTTTATGCTTGAAGGGAGCTGAAGCTCAGTCTGGATGGTTAACTTCCTATAAAAAAAAGTTAAGCAATGATGCTGGGAAGTTATTTGTTTATTCTGAATTTTGGACAGGATTCATTGGATACCAAATGAACGTGATAAAGTCCATTGCAGAATCATTTAAATTTGACCCTAACCCTAACACCAACACTAACACTACATAGACTACATGAACTTCTCTTCCAAATATGGAGTGTTGATACTAAGGGCGTGACATTTTTCTACTGTGTGCTGCTAATCTTATTCTGCAATCTGAAGTATTGCCAGACCGCATATATGTTGTTCATGCAGTCATCCAGTGCAAGCATTTTTGAAAGCATATCCAGAATACAGCAGAAATCCTCATCCCCATTAAGGAAAATGTACAGTGAAAACTAGGAATGGATATGGAATGGTGGATGCCTCTTTCTTTTAGGAAATATATGGCACTTGCATCAACTGCCACTTCCTGTTAAGTTTCTACAGGATTATTAAAGCATGGCTGACAGAGTATGTGAGGGTCATTGTTCTTTCAAAGGTCATATTATTGCATTTTGTTACTTTTACTCATTCTGTTATGATTGTACACTGTTCAGAGCAGGTGATTCTATTCTAATTTGTTATAATTATTTTGTCTTCATAGCATTCTTCCTCCCAAAAGACCCTTTCAAACAGATTAACAGGTTGCTTACAGTAGCATATTGAAAATAACATGTACAAAAAAGATAGGCAAGCTACAGCAACTCTGTTAAAGCAGCATTTATATGTTATGGGAGAACAATGCTCCTGTGTGCAATGTAAGAACCAAGCTGGGTCAGACCAAATAGCAGCCACTTTGATGATAACTAATCAGAAAGGGGAATATGACAGCAACAGTTCTTTCCCACTCTTGGTTCCCAGCAACTGGATTTCAAAGGGAAGCAGCTTCTAATTCTGGATGAATGCCATTCACAGCTTTAATCTTACTTGAATGTGTCTACTTCATTCTTTAAATTTTCTAAGTTGGAAGCTATAATACCATCTGTATAAAAACCTTTTTTGTTCATTTTTATTGAATTCCATAGATCCAACTATAACCTAAACATACAAACAGAATCATTTCTTGTCCATGTTCCATCATTTAATAGATCATTAAGAAGTCCTTCTGTAAGAAGAGGAGTTTTGTTTTTAGCCTCTTGCTCTTCCATTATCTCTTAAACAGGCACTGAAGAAATTTAAAGCAATTCCTGGCAACAAATACTATATTTACTAAGTAGTAGTTCTTCAATTATCTCTCATGTAATAGCTGCAAGGCATAAAGCAAGATGAAAAACAAATAGTTCAGTATTACAAAAAGGTTCCAAGTTCTACAGTGAAATATATTGCATTATCGCCTCTTCAGAGCTGTACTAAATTGTCATAAGAGTTGGAATGTTTAAAGAATGCCACTGGCATGGTTGAAAAATGAGAGGGAAAGAAAGGAAGACTATTCTAGCTAGAATCAAAGCCTAAGACAAACTGAAACTAAGATGTGAGGAAAGGAGAAATTATTATTTTTTTATTTCCATAGAGAAGGTGTTTTTTGAACAGAGCTATTATCTGTTCTCCAGGTAATATTCTAAGGCCAATTACATATAAAATCCAAATGTCTGTGATGGGGAATGAACCCCACAGGCATGACTGCTTCCTACACAAATGAGTTTATATGATGTATGCACTATATAGATGTAGATGCAAATTTGACAGTGTGTATAGTAGTCAAATTATTAGACTAGGAGAAGTGATACCTATGTTCTACTCCCTCCTTAGGCACAGAAGACAGCTGTGTAATTTTGGATCAGTCTTTCTCAGCCATAGACTGGAAAGCTGAAAAATAAAAGATATCAGTTTTAATGAAGAGACCCCCCCCCCCAATTTAGCAGTCCAATACTGTGAACTTCTTAAAAATGAAAAAAAAATCCTTCCTATCTTTAAGAATGAGACTTGTCTGGGGAATTTGGAATGGAAGAAGAAATACATTTAGGGTAAACCTTTTTCTTCTTCTAGAACTTACACAGTATTTCACACTATAGAAAATTCTTTGACTTTAGAAGGACTTTCCAAATCTTAGATATCTGCAAAAAGAAAATACACCAAAAAAATCTTTCTGTCTGTCTATCTGTTTACCTACCTACCGAGCTATCCATGGATTTGAGAACATTTTTTTTTCAAAGGTTGTTCATATTTCCTAAGTTTAAAGTCAAATGTTTACCTCCTATGGATCTTAAGTTTTCATCTCTTATCTGTAAATGGCATTTAGAAGCATTTGTTCTGAAAACAGTATAAATCACAAGCGATGCACAATTAATTACAAATAGAAGAACCAAGGTAAACTATTTCATTAAATTTGGGGTTTTCAATGTGTCAAGCTTCAGGACTTGGTTTTGTTTTCAGATACAGAAATCTATTGATAATCAAAAAAAAAAGATGAAGCTCAAGGAAAATAGAAAGGAAAAGAGAGAACAAAAAAAGCAATTAATTAGAATTCAACCAGAAATGCTCTCCCTATATGCTTGGTTTCTACTAATAGCAAACTACTGTACCGTTACATTTATTTTGATTCCATGCATATTTACTTAGTAGCATGTGCCACTGAGATGATAGATTCTGTGCAGAGTGTTATGTTTTATTTTCACAAATCAGGATATGATGGGGTGGAGAATTATACCAATTTTTTCATTTGCCTATGAGAGTCAAGCTTTTGTTTGTTTGTTTCAAAGAAGAAACAAAATGGTGTTTTCAAAGCTCCAAAAAGCAAATTAACTAAAATAAAATAGGATTTGCCCAACTTCATTATGTTATTTAAATGGAACAATCTACATTTGGAAATGTCTGCTGACAGAATTAATAATTACAATAAAAAGCCATGAAAGTCTATATTAATGATAAGGTAAAGAACTTATTTCCATCACTACAGTGGAAGATAATCTTCCCCTATGTCCTAATCTACTGACATTCAGGTTGTGATCTGAAATAAGCTCTTAATAATGAATAATCTGAATGTCTGCTGAGCAGAAAATGGAAGACTTAACAAAGAACCTCGGACGTAGAAACCAAACATGGG
The DNA here is from genome assembly GCA_023970755.1 of Azemiops feae. Classification (NCBI taxonomy): domain Eukaryota; kingdom Metazoa; phylum Chordata; class Lepidosauria; order Squamata; family Viperidae; genus Azemiops; species Azemiops feae. Next base: position 5,516,934 of record JALGBA010000005.1, on the reverse strand, counting down.
AAGTAATTGTTCTATTATTCCACTTCTCTGAATCTTAAGGCATCAAAGTTTTTGATTGTTGCTGACATCTTATGCATGTCTGTACCTTACTGTGCCTTATTTAGTATGTTAACTTAATATTTTCTACTCATTTTTAGTGTGCTTATATAAATATATATTTTCATTTATTGACTCTAGAAAAGAAAAATAGGATAGTGACATTTATTCAAACCTTTGTTCTCTTTAACTGAGGAATGTTTGGGAAGCAATAAGATTGCTTATTTTAATACAAGGATATTTGCATCTCTGGGAACAGACAGATGCCTGATTACTGTTTTTCCTTTGTCCATTTATGGAGATTGTGTATGTGTGCTTGTTTTTAAAAAGCACACTAAGGTAAGGCAGTTTGCAAGGTTATCGGGTTTCCCTGCACGTGTCAGTGTCATAGCTGTGTAAGAATGTCTCATTCATTCTTTACAATATAATTTTGAACAGTCATGACTGACCTTCAACTGTGGATTCTCAGTCTGCCAAACAATTGGCATACCCTCAGGTATAGGCCCTGATCTTTGCAATATACAAAATGTTGTATATCTATGTGGCATCTCTAGCTATACCCATTTATCTATCTATATATTGCTGTCTATACTTCTACCATTTATATGCCTTGGAAGTTCAGGGATGGTTCTGAATGTGTGTATGTTTGTGTGTGTGTTATATGCATATGTTTGAATGCATATATATCCTTGAGGTTTATACAGCTTATACAAGACTGACTCTTTTTTTTTCTTTTTAAAGGGAATATTTGGAAGAAAGAGAAGCAATGCTGAGCACCAGCTTCTGTCTTTCTGGCAACTGTAAACTATTTCCATGGACAGATGTTGAGTGGTTGAAGTTGACCTTTTCCTGCTCTTCACATGTGTCTGACTGGTGTTGCCCTTGTGGTATCCTGTCCACATGCTGACTCTCCAGCTTCTTCCCGTGAATTCTATGTGGTTAGAATATATCATCCAAAGATTAATCCTTTCCCTCTTGAGTCATAGTCTGTAAACATAAAGCTTCATTTCTCTTCTGACAAACTCTTATTATATCCCTACCTTTAAGTGGCTTGACAGTGTAAAATATCTTCTTAATAACAGGCTTAGTGGCATAATACAGCAGCTTATTGTTATTTCTTTTGGGGAAAAAAGTTCATACATATAAATTAAATTAACTTCAAGTGCAAGATATTTGATATACACTGTAGGTAAATGGGAATCACAAGCCTTGAGGGGGATTACTTTAAATTTTCCTGGATATCTGTAATGATTTTTGCCTTCTTTTGATATATCTTCACAACACAAAATGCAATAACAATGGAAAGTATAGATTCCATTAATTTTGTCTGTTTAGGATTGCAAACATTTTCCCTCCTGGATCAAATGCCTTTTGGAGAAAAAAAAATAGTGGATCACAGTGTAAAATATTCTACTTCAAACACTTATGTGAAGTCCTAGCTCTCTGGAGAAATCCCCGATGCTGGGAATGATAGAAGGAAGGAGAAGAGGAAGACAACCAGCAGTAAAATGGATGGACTTAATTGGTCCCAGTGGTGATGGGTGCACTGTTGGGAGACCTGAAAGACCAGGTTAGGGACAGATCACCATGGAGAAAATCCAGCAATATGGTTGCTAGGAGTTAGAAACAACTTGATGGCACATAATCAATCAATGAATTCGATTCATGTCTTGTCAGAAACCGGCTCTATTAAATTCAGTGGTATGCATGGCAAGCACAGGCATTTTCAGCACTTTACATAGTAATATTAGAACACTTCCTCCAGAAGTCAAACTTATATTTTAGTAGAAATCTAACATTTCTAATTCTGCTGCTTTTTATAGGTGCTTTGGGTGAAATTCTCTGTTGTTTTACCCTTTGATATGTCTTTGAAAAACTTTTTCTAGGTGAAAATGCATGTATTTTAAACTTAATTTGTCATATTCTTCAAGCTTCATTAGCTTCTTCCACTCCCCAATATTTTACTGATGGATTAAAAATCAAAGTAATATTCCATATATGCACAATCATTTTCAAGGAAAGGTCATATTATTATTATTTGAAATATAACAATGAAATAAACATGTGGCATGTTCAATATTTCCTTTCTTAACAAACATTGAACATGCCACCTTTGAATATAATTTTTACATTGCTTTCTTACTATTATGTATTTTGTTAATTTAGGTATTACTATGTTGGAAACTTTTCTCAACCATGCCATTTGCTAACCAGATGAGATAAACTACATGAACAGAGATCTGGGGCCTGGGGACTGTCAAACTATTCAACACTGTGCACTGTACAATTGTTCAGTAATTTGGTTATATTGCTCTGATCGTTTATTCTTTTTTACTATTACTTTCTTCAAAAGAACTTAGTATGAAAAAAGAAAAGTGAATAAAATGAAAACAATTTGATAATCTAACCAACAAGTTAAAATGCATCAACTAAGCCAATAAAGGAAATAGAAGTAAAATAAAAATTTTAAAAAATCCATTTGAAAAGGCAATCTGCTCCCAAAGCAATTGTTAATTACATCAGATTAGTCAGACAGCTAAAAGCTCACAACTATAAAATTATTGGTGATTAAAGTAAAGCTTTCTTTAATTCAAGCTGAACTCCTGGTGACTTACATTAAAACATCTATGCAGGGTTTTTTGGCATGATATTGAAATGGTCCTCTATGGCCTTCTTCTAGCAAATACTTTCAACTTCCCATTCTATCCACACAGTCTCCCATATATAAGACTATGTGCATCATTTTATTTTTTCTGATTTTTGAGTAAGCAACAACTTTTATTATTTATTTATTTATTTGATTTTTATCATTTTTATTTGTATTTATCATTTGCAACGCAAGGCGGCAAACATACCCATATTCCTTTCTCCTTATATTTTCCTCACAACAACCCAGTAAGGTGGGTTGGGCTAGAGAAAGTGATTGGTCCAAAGTCACCCAGCTGGCTTTCATACATAAGGTGGAACTAGAACTCCCAATCTCCTGGTTTCTCAGCCAGCACCTTAACTACTACACCAAACTGGCTCTTCAGTCCTCTTCCTCATTGCTATTGTTAATTGAATCAGATTAGGTGATGTGAAAATACTGCTTTTAGAAGAAATAAAGGATGTAGTCAGAAAGAAGATTATGCTGAATTGCTTGCCTGCCTGGTAAGTTCATTCTGTAGTTCTTTAACACAATCAGAGTTAAAGATTTCATGACAATAGATGAACTGCAGTTAAAGTTCATGCTGATCAATAACAGAATAACAGAATAACAGAGCTGGAAGGGACCTGTATTGTATTGTATATCACACAATGTATTGTTGTGTTATAACAATATGTTCCATTGAAAGTCAAGAAAGCAAATGGAAAATACAAGTGTTGACTGATTAAGCAATTACTCATTGCTTCTAAAAAAATCCACATTTTCCAGTGCCTTGACCGCATTTGGCTTATAACAGAATTTTTATTTCGATGTGAATTGCACATTTATGCATCAATTGATCTAAATGGAGCACTTTTTAATATGAAATAATGGAAAATTATCTTTATTAGATAAGGCAAGTGATTGCTTTGACAACTTCCTTTTTCCTGGTGGTTGGATGCAACCTCAAGCTCCATGTTCACACAGCCTGCAGCGTAAATTTAAGTCTTCTTTAAAAAAAAACAAAACCTCTCCCAGCTTAATTTCTAAATGTCTTCTACAGACTGCTTGATTTTCAATAGCTGTTTGTATGAGAGGTGGAAAAATTTTGGATATGTAGGAGAAGATTCCTGAGAGCAGTGATCTGACTTGAGTGATGATTAGTAAAACAGACTTTACAGATTTTATAACGAGAAGGAAATTTATAGTACAAGTAAACAAAACCATCTAGCTAACTATATGTTACTAAGAGGAGAGTCAGAAAGCAAATGCCTGGGAACAAAGACAGAAAGATCAGGAATCTCTTACACAAAGAGGCATACAGAGTAAATTCTTAACTATATATTTACAGTCTCATATTCCATTGTGGTCAATAGGTCATAAAGAATAGGTGCCATTGGGTTTGGTTCTCCCAAAGTGCTTGTCAGAAAAGGCCTAGATTTATTGCAAAATAATATTGACTGCTATAAATATCAGTGTAGGCCACAGAATGTAGTGTAATTGTAGTTTTCTAATCATGCTTAAGAGAGAAGTCACCTTGAAATGTGTTGGAAGTCTCCAGTTGTCCTGAGTCCATTGTTAATTACCGACAAACTGAAATTGTGGGAATAGCACTTGTATTTATTAACTTGGGTGAACTATTTAATTCAATGTTGACTATTTAATTTTACACAGCTTAATTGATTTCATATTTGAAAGGAGATGCAACATTTGGAGGTGATATAATTCTAATTACCTTGAAATGCAACACAACTAATTTAAGAAATATGTTTTATTTAGACAATGCAAGGCACAACAGCCTAACTATCATGCTGAGCAGAATTCTATACCGATAAACTATTTAGTTTCAAATTTTAAAAAATAATATTCAGAACAAATAGAGACTTACACAAATCTACAGATCATTAATCATTTCATTGCTGAACAAAAAGTGTCCAAGCAAGTTAAATGCTTAATCTGAAAGGGAAAATAGTAATGCAATATTTAGCCATCCATTAATTGGATTAAAATATTAATCCAATATTTAGCCATCCATTTATATGTGCAAATAGATGGCTAATATTGTTCATTTGTTCCATCTTATGACCTTATAATTAAATGATGGCTTTTCTGATTAATCTTCAGGTAAGACAACAATTTGTTAAAATGCAGTGTGTGCTTAAATAAATTGCATTCTTTTCCTTTTGTGTCTTTGAGTCAATCTTGAGTCTTGAAACTACATGGACAAATGCATTCAGGTTTTTTTAATCAATGCTTTCCGATGTGATTTGCCATTACTTTCTTCTTTCTTCTTTAGAGTTGAAAGAAAGGGACTGCCCCAAAGTAATAAACTGTCTTCCATGTCTAAGGCAGGACTAGAACTCCCAGCCTCCCAATTTCTAGCCATGTCTATCTAATTCAATTTTCTACCCATCTCAACTAGCTCTTATAACTGACTCTAGGCAGGAAATTCCAGAGATATTTTCTGTTTGCAGAATATGTATATTATTGATTTAACATGCACTTTGTTAATGCAAAGTGATGTGTGAGAACTCATATGACACAGCAAGAAACAAAGATTGTTTGTACCTAGTTTGCCCATCTACTGTAGATAGCAACATTTAGCTAATGTTCTTGGACTGCAAAAACAACTTGCATACGGGCTAGTACTTTGATTGAAGACTATTAGAAATACCAGACGGTGGGCTCAGCTGGAAAGTTGAAAATATATCATGGAAGAAAGCAGTGACAAGTCACTTACATAATGTTGCCATAAAAACTACATAAGACTGCTGCTGAAATTATCAGAAAATGAGCTTGGCTTAGAAAAGTATTTGTCTTATTTATTTATTATATTTGTATAGCTGGCCTTCTCAGCCAGTGACTTATCCTGTGATTTTCCTTTTCATTTATTTATTTAAGATTTAATTATTTAAGATGTTATCCTGTCATTTATGATACATCTGCTACCATAATTCCTCTATATTCCTTATACCACTAGAAAGCACTAAAGGCTTTCTTCAAGTCTATGTTGTTGTTCAGTCAAGTTGTGTCTGACTCTTTGCTACTTTATGGACCATAGCACTTCAGGCCTCCTGTCTTCCATTGTCTCCCAGAATTTTCCCAAATTCACATTCATTGTGTCAATAACACTATCTAACTATCAGTCCTATGTGGCAACATGCAACGTTTTGTTTGAAACATGAAGCTCAGGGCTGACTTTAGATTTGATTAACTGTCAATTCCTTTATAATCCATGATTTTAACACCAGAATTTGATGAAATCTTCAATCAGCTTCTAACACACACTAAATGTTACTGTAGTGCAAACTTATTATGGGTCCTGAACTGAAAGCTTGTAATCTCTGAACATGATAATTAAAACATGGGAAACAGCACGTTTCAAAATATGCACAGAACTTATAGGGAGCTTTCTCTTCTTGAACCTAATCAAAACATGGACAATAATTGGCTACAATTCTTCCCCCTTTGTCCCCATAAGATTATCCTGCTATAGTTTATGAGTGAGTTAGGCTTCCTTCATTCCTAGCTGTATTGTTTTAAAGCAGGTTTTATCCACAGTGGTCAATATTGACCACACCCCCAAAGGTTAATTTGAGTATCCAATTGGTCACTGTTGTTGTTCACAGTATTATTGAGAAAAATAGTATTTATTAAATGATCCTATATATTAAATGTTTGAGCACCAATGAACAATCAGAAACTTCATGAAAGGATCAGTCAGCTAAAGACTTTGGGGACCCATGGTTTAAAGCAAAGTATTCCCCTTTTTCTGTCCAAAGGCAGCCACAAGGTATATACAATCCATGATGGTTTGTCAAACATTAAATAGGACAGGAAGTCAAGTGACCAGAAGTGGGTGTGAACAGTGTGAGTTGTTTTCTGAGTAATTCAGACTACTGCCAACATGTATCTTTCCCATTGATGCCCAGTTTGCCTTCTCTATCGAGTTTCTGCTGTTCTTTTCCTAAGAAAGATCCTATTCCAGACATCCTATGTATTTCATTGTTCAACCAACAATTGAATTGTTCTATTGTTCTGTATTAATAATGGACATTTCCCCTGCCATTTCTTCTCCTGAAAAGGAAAGAAAATAAAACTGAAGGATTCACCCAGTCACATATAGTCATACATAAACTGGACAGTACCATCCAATGGTGACAATAGAAACAGAATAGGTGATAATGTGGACACCAAATTTTAAGACCAAGCACTCATCACTGTTTCATTGATGCCAGCCATGAAAGCCTACACCAGTATAATTCATGCCAGAAGAGTTCCCTACTGCTAATCAAGGAATAACCAATTTTTTAAAATAATATTATGTTTTATCATAAGAAATAAAAAACAAAACAGTAAAACAAAAGAACAAAACAAACAAAACAATGAAACAAAACAAAAGCATACATTCAACGTTAACAACAACAACAACAAAGAAAAAGATAGTGTACTCAAAAAGAGGAAAAAGTGGATCAATTAAATTTAACATTTAATATGTAGGATCCATCCTGGTTGGGTGCTTAAAGAAAAAAACAAGCAGTAAATTTTCATTGCACTAATCTTCAAATCCCCCTGTTAACCATCTGTTATTATATTTAGCACATAGAAAGTCCACAATAGAAACAGAGTAGGTGACAATGTGGACAACAAATTTCATACCAGAATATGAATCAATAATGAGCTGAATGGCCATGGTTTAATTTTTCCTTTATCTGATATCTGTGGGCTGCTGAGCGATACATTACAAAACAGTTAACTCTGTCTCTGAAAATGCCAATCAGACAGGCTGATGAAACATCAGGACAAAAGAAGATCAAACACTCATTGCTGTTTTATTGATGCCAGCCATGAAAGCTTACACCGGTATAATTCATGCCAGAATAGTTTCCTGCTGCTAATCAAGGAATAACTCTTTAATTGAGCAGAGAGAAAAGACCCTTAACTTAGTGCTTTCAAAATATGCTTCCACTCAGCAACTCTGATCTTTTGAAAAATGCATAGAGGACAAGGCAAACAGTGATTGTCCATATGCCACTTACAGATGTTTTGTTTTGTTTTGTTTCGTTTCATTTTGTTTCGTTTCGTTTCATTTTGTGATAGCAAGATTGTGGTTGTCCAGTAATGGGTTATGTAAACTATGTCATCTTTTAAATATTGGAGAGACCAAGAAGTTATTTCTCACAGATGCTTCCTATTTTCTATTTGGACTTGACAAATAACTATTATAGCACACATTAGTGAGCAGAGAAAGAATTTAAATTCTTCCATTTTTGTTGATCCTGCAATGAGCATGATATATATGGAACAGGGCACCGTAAGGCAGTATTTGCTAGTCAGTATTGAAATATGATCTTGCCCTTTCATTGCCCATCTGGTAGTGGAACAAAGAAGCCTTGCTTTGCCTTGTCAATATCCATGTTTCTTTTTAAATTCTTTCCCATATCTGTATTATATAATGATGTTTATTAATTAGTTCACTGATGAGTCTAAACAAAGATGACTCCAATTGCTTCTTTGAGCCTTTCTTGCTTTGTCATGGAGAGAAATAAAATTATCATGATGTTGCCACAAGCATACTCTGGACTAAAGCCCAGGCTACAATTCTGATGGTAAATCCATTTATTTTTTTACCATCTAATGCAGAAGTTTTATGAATTAATATACTGATATCAAAGCTGCAATCAAAGATTTTCTTCAAATGAAAAATCTTTGATTACTCCAAAGTTTTATTCCAGACAGATTAATTTGATAACTGCTAATCCTAGTTTACTGAGAAGAGAAAATAAGTATTTCTCTTTTGATTATTTCCATGCTATTCACAATTGTATTCACTTCAAACATATTCTTTCCCCACTCACTTGTTCCCTAAGCTAAAGATTTTCAAATATTCTAGCCTTTCCTGGTAAGATATATATTTGAGCCCCTGGTTATTTTGAATTTCATTTTCTGCACACTTTTTTGTGCCTTCAAGTGTTGATTCCTGGCAACTACCTGGGCAAGCCCCTGCAGTTTTCTTGGCAAGGTTTCAGAAGTGGTTTGTCATTGTCTGCTTCATAAGGCTGAAAGAGAGAGTGGCAAGGTTATCACGCTGATTTTGTGCCTAAGGTGGGTAAATATCTATATCTGTATCTGTATCTATAACTATATCCATATCTATCTACATATCTGCTGTTATAGTAGCATTCTATCAGTATTTCATACACAGACACCCCACAGATTTGTATAAGGGTATTACTATGGCAGTAGTAATTTCAATCTTTTTCCTAACTCATTCCCTAAATCTAGAAATCTATAAAATGAGTAGGAAAAAAATTAAATTTATTTTCATAAAAAGTATTTGTTCACTGCCTAATTTCCACCAATTCACTTTGTAACGATGACATCCATTTTCTTGTAGTTTTGTTATTCTAGTGCTCTTAGTGTAACAAAGCCAACAGAAGACTGCTAGAATGCAAAGATTATTATCACAGAGCAATTTTCAGAAATAACTCTAAATCAATTATTTTCTTTTAAAAATGGATGGGAACAGTTTAAGTATTAGCAGCATGAAATATATCACAATTTCCATCACATTGCATTTGAATAACCCAGCTTTTTTATTTTGTAACAAAAGGCTATGACAGCATTAAACATATTGTTTCTTTAAAAACAGCATATGCTTTTTTATATATAATTAGTTGTTGTGGTGGCTTCCATTAAAATCCTACCCTCCCACTAAACTTGGCCTTTGGAGATGTTTTTTAATCATGCTAATTGTAAATGTGCTTGAAAAACAAATCTGGATGTCCAAGTGCTTTGCATATGGAATCTATTAATCAGCAAGTAGGGAGGGACAAACTGAGTTATAATTCAGGCAAAGTTAAGAACCTATTGATTTTGGTCAGAAAGCCCCATTGAGACTGCTGAGATCTTTTCTTGTCCTGTTGTCTGCTGTCTTCTGTTCTAGATTTGAGAACCCAGCTGTCTCTAAGCAAGGACTTATTTCAGTACCTCTATAAATCTCTTTAAATATTCTTTTCTGATTATGAAGGTAACTTTACTATTTGCATTAGAAAAATGGCCATACGTATAAATAGACACTATTGCACAGGTACAAAACAACTTTAAAGACAATAAGCTATTTGAAGTCAATGGATGAATTTCCCTGTCACTTGGTTTGCAGCTGATGGGACAATCTCCTTAAAAGGATAGTACAGTGATGGCGAACCTTTTAGAGACTGAGTGCCCAAATTGCAACCCAAAACCCACTTATGCATCGTCGAGTGCCGGGTGGGTGTGGCCCATTGGCTGGGTGTGGCCAACTGGATGGGCGTGGCTGCGGTGGTAACGGCAGACTGGGTGGGACTAAAAAGTTCAATCAATTTCAACTTTGCAAGATCTTTTTTTTTTCCGCGAGAAGTTGAAATTGACTGATTGAACCTTTTTTTTTTTTTTGCACATGGCAGAAGCCTAAAGCGAAAAGGTTTTATAAAACCCAGCTGAAGGCCTAGGACTAGGGTGATGGCACGCGTGCCCACAGAGAGGGCTCTGAGTGCCACCTCTGGCACCCGTGCCATAGGTTCACCACCACTGGGATAGTACATTTCACAAAAATGTTCAAAGGAACAGTTTTTGTCCATGCCAAAGTCTCAAATAGCAATTTTTCTTTCTCTCCTCTGTCTGGTTGCTTGATCTCTCCTACTGGATTGGACCTCATTCAACTTGGCTTGTCTCAATCAGTCCATTTTTCTTCTTGGTTCTTCAAATCTCAATCCTCCTCCAGTTGATCCACTGGGTAGTTACATTAGTGAAACTGCCCATCTCTTTTCCCCTCTGGCTTGCAAAAGAATGTTTCTGAATCCTTTGTATCTTCACCCCGAAACCAAGTCTCTCCTCTTGTTAGTTGCAGGGAGTAGAATCCCTGCTGAGCAGAGCCACAGAGGGGGAAAAAACAGTTTTATGCCTTCTCCCTTTTACCTCTTGCTTATTCATGTGTAGCCTTTCTTGCTTCCTTTAAAGCTTTGTGCCTTATTCCTTTTATCTTCTCAGATTGCCTCTTGCAAAGATACCCTTTTTTTATTTACTTTTGCCTAGCCATAACATCAGGCTATCTTGTGCTTTCTGTTCTCTCATTCCTCAGTGTGTATTTTAGTCTTTGTGTGCATCCACAACTCCACAGCTTTTTATGTCTTTCCTGCTTCTCTGTTCCTTGCAATAAACTTTCTCCCTTGCTGGAGATCTCTCTGATTTTCTTCCCAGACTCCCAACTATCTACCAGCTGCTTATTACTTCCCTTAATCTCTACCTTAGTTTTCCTTAACATCACTGACAATCCTATTTCCTCCAATTCTGATTCAGGTTACAGACATTGTGTATGAGAACCTTTACACCCAAGTTAACTTCTTTTCTTCTCCTAGCAAAGTTTGCACCAGACTTTAATTCTCTTAGCTATTCTTAAACTTTACTGAACTCTCTGGGTTGTATGTATAAACAACTGAGATTTACAGATTTTTCCCTCTTAAGGAATTGTCAACTTTACCTGATAAATAAATGCCATCTGGTACCAAAGATATCTGAATGGTCTCTGGGGCTATAGTCCATTATAAAAACAATGGATTTTGATGAGAATGGATGCACCTGGCTGTGACAACAATTTCAGTTAAGAGTTTGTCATGCTCAGACAGAAAATATGTCATAACTTTGTGTGAGAACTTTTTCAAAGTAAAATGAAAAAGTCAACTGTCATCTCACCGAGAAAGTCAAGGGAAGTAGGAATTGTGATAGATCATGATATTCTGTTGATTCTCTGACTAGTTTATAAAAGGAGACTACTACTTGTCTTCTGCTGTCTGATTTGCTATACAGTCAGAAAATATATCTTCAATGATGAGGTTCTTGTTTGACTTTAAGGAGCTTGTCCCAATGCAAACAGATCTGAAATTAGATAAATTGAAAGGAGGAAAATGTAAATTCCACTGAAACAATTCAAATAGGTTTAAGGTATGCTTTCTTGACAAAGCTATAAATTACTTTATGTCCTCAATAAAACCTAAAAGAAAGAAATAATACCAGGAAAATGGCAAAAAGAATGCCTTATATGTGCACTAAAATAATGAATTCATGAGTGCTTTAAATTAAACTTAAACTCATACACTAGGGGGAAGGATTTGAAAAACAGCCTTAATCTGGACTCCAGATTAAGAACTTCTGTTCTATAGTTTCTCCACCTTTTTATTAATACTTATTGTATATCTGTTTAAGCAATCAAAAAAATTCACATGCATACCCTTATTTTTTTATCTTATTTTTTTAATTCTCAAGAAGGATTCTTATGGTGTAGGTATATGGTGCCTTTTGTCTGAGTCATATCTGTATTGTAACAATGATTGCTCTTGTATCTCTTAAGGAGAATCCCACTCTTTTATCTCTTAAGGAGAATCCCACTCATCTGGGAATTAAATATATGTACAATTGGAATGGAAGTTTATCACCTTGTTATTGTGCACCTCTACTGCTTGTATTTCATCCAAGTCATATTGTTTACAGTTTATTGACAAAAGCTGGCTTTCATTGCTGTCAATTCTTCAGATACTGTATTGCTAAGGAACATCTACCTGAATTCTCTACCATCTCAAATTTCACTAAAAGTACTGACAGTTAAGAATCTCATTACAGGACATGTTATCGTGAGTGGCACCTGGTATTATGGAAGGCAAACTCCTTGGAAATACAAGAAGTACCTTAAAAAAAAACTTGCAGTGCTAGCAGTTACAAAACCTTTGGATGTCGAACATTAATAGAAAGTGATACTTTATGGAGTTACTGTCTCCTTAATGATGAGAGCCAATTTGGTATAGCAATTAAGGCATCAGGCTAGAAACTGGGAGAGTTAGTCCTGGTACCACCTTGTGCACAAAGCCATGGGTGACCTTGTCCAGTCCATTTCCCTCAGCCCTAGGAAGGAGGCAATGACTAACCATTTCCACAAAACTTTGTCAAGAAAACTGCAGGGACAAGTACCAGGAGCTAAAATTGACTCAAAGGCATGCACACACACAAATCTCCATATATTTGTGATAGAGATATAAAACAAATGCTCAGTGTTTGTTTAAATATGTAGATGTTTAAAATTTATTGAGGAAAATATTAGCATGAAATCAACACTTATTAAATTACAACTAGGTTGGAACATTCAGAAAACAATATATGGCTACAATAGCAATAGCAATAGCACTTAGAGTTATATACCACTTCACAGTGCTTTGAAGCCCTCTCTAAGCAGTTTACAGAATCAGCATATTGCCCCAACAATCTGGGTCCACATTTTACCGAACTTGGAAAGATGGAAGACTGAGTCAACTTTGAGCCAGTGAGACTCAAACTGCTAAACTGCTGGCAGTTGGCACTCAGCAGAATTAGCTGAAATTCTGAATGAAAAGGGATCCATGTTTATCCCTTCCCTTCTAATGAAAGCAATCTAAAATCAGTCAGAGATGTTATGGCTATTAACATCAGCTTGATGTTATGCTTTAGATGCATCACATTTTGGTTCAATCAATGGCATCACAAATTTAAAGCAAAAATGGACAAGGGGTTGCCTTCTGATGCTCCTGTACTACAGCTTTCAGCCAACATGACCAACATCTAGTCCAGCAGATATGACCAAGATAACATTTAAGCCACAGGTCCCCAACCTTTTGGGCACCAGGGACCGGTTCCATGGAGAAAGGTTTTCCGCAGATTGGAGGGTGCATCGTTTTGTGTGCTGCCTGCATCCCACAGATGGGGCTTTGTTTGTTTGTGCAGACCGGTTGCTGGCATGCCATGGCCCGGTACGAGTCCACGGACCAGGGGTTGGGGAACCCTGATTTAATCCATTGCAGGTTTTCATTTCATTCTTAAATAATCCAAGATAGCCAAACTGGAGGAAATACTATATGAGACATCCAAGCAGCCTTCCCAGCATTCCAGATGTGTTGGGATAACAAGGACAAGAAAAATTCTGGGGATGGCATTCCCGGTACATCTGAAGAAAGCTGCTTCTAGACACAGGCCACTGAAATTTCTTGTGAGTTATACAATGGAACACTTTAGAACAGACTTGATGTAAAGCAGCCTTCTGTAATATGTTCATTTTTCAATGTCAGCAGAGTAATAAAAATGTGTAAATCAGATATTTCTCTTCTTGTAGAGCTATACAGTGTTAATATTGATCACTCAAACAGGGACATTTTTGAGATTTGAACTATACAAGTTTACCATGTGGATTATTTCTTAAGGTTCATTTAATCTATGCTGAAAAGTAAGAAGTCATCCTTAATAAAGAATTATATTGTTTTGTCCCTATCTATTGAATATGTATTTAGAATGCCTCCCTGGTGCATATGTTTTTTCATGTGTATGTTATGAGTAAAGCATTTTAAATATTTTCAGCCAGCCTTTATGGTTTTTTTTAAAAAGGCCCTGCTTTTTTCTACTCTCAGTATTATATTTGATTGATGCCTCTTTTGTGCCTGCAAAATGGAAAGCGTATTTTTCTTTGTCATTTTATTATTGTAATCTGTTGCACTGCTAGAATCTAATACTAGAGAATTGCATACTGTAATGCTTTACATTTTGAAAGGCAACCAGTGTGCTTCCTTTGCTTTACATTCATATTCATTCTGGTGGAAAATGTCAGACTGATCCCCAGTGTTTCATTTCCAAGGACAATTATCAGTCATAGTTATAATCATGTTGACTGTCCATATCTTAACCAGCCCTTCTGCAAACCTATTGCCCCTCCCTTCGCTAACAAGATTTTGTTCTACCCAGTGCTTTTTTTGTAAAAAAAAAAAAAAAAAGTTGCCGGAACTCACACATGTCATACAACCCACTTTGCCTACCCTACAAGGTTCCATCCAAAAAAGGTGCCGGAACTCCGTTCTGAGCGTTCTATGAGAAAAAAAGCCCTGGTTCTACCTAACCATAGCTTAGTCTGTCATAAAAGATAACAGAATAAGAGATTTGTAAGGGACCTTGAAGATCTTCTAATCCAACTCCCTGCTCAGGCAGGAAATCCTATACCATTTGAGAAAAAATGTTGTCCAATCTCTTCTTAAACACCTCCAGAGTTGGAACACCCACAACTTCTGGAGGCAAGTCATTCCACTGATTAATTATTCTAACTCTCAGGAAATTTGCCCTTAGTTATAAGTTAGTTCTCTCCTTGATTAGTTTCCATCTGTCTTGCCTCTGGACAATAAGTTGAACCCCTCTTCTTTGTGGCAATTTCTTCTTAGTTTTAGGCTGGATCTCTGCTTGATTAGTTTTTGTGTATATGATGCACAGAGTTGCAATTAAAAAAGCCAATTAAAATGCAAGAAATCCTGCATTTCATACAGAACCACATTGAGAAAGACACTATAGTTATTTTTATGATTGGGTAATGTATGTTTAGTATAGAGGATCCATTCTTAGATAGTGATAATTTTGCCATAATGCACCATTCTCCTATAATTTGCAGACTGAATTATCCTAAAGTACTTATCTGCACCTTAAGGTAGACTAGGTTGAACACCAAAAGTATGAATATCAAAACTACTTTTATTATAGGGATTCAGTAAAGAATCTTGCAACTCTGAAAGTGCCTCCTTCTAAAGGGAAACAGGGAGAATCAAGTCTGAGACACTTTCTCAAATTTCATCCCTGCTTTGGACTCAGATTTCTCTTATCTGACCATAGTCTTGGCTGACGTTGTTCCTCCTGCTCAAGGATATTTCACAGTCCATTACAGTACTTCACAATGATTGGCCTAGAAGAACATTCTTGATATTCAACAGGTACAGAATCCCTTAGAAGAAACTGGATCAGCAGTATATGAGATATATATAAGTATTATCTTTTAATGATCAGTCACTTTGATTACAATTCCAAGGCCAGTTGCTATTGATCTTTAAAGCCTTGCATAGCCTCCTATTGGCATCACCTCTGGCAAAGGGTAACATAAGAGCGGGAAGAAGAAGGCAGGTTTATCTCTACACAGAACCTAAGAGTTTGGCTGTGCTTCAGCTGTCTCCAAATGGGAGCCATTTCAGTAGAGCATAGAAAGGGAGGGGAAGCAGAACCATTTGTGATGTATAGCACCTTCTGACATCATCCAGTTGTTGAGGCAACCTAAAAACCAATTAGATGACTTTGATTAGATATCTGCCAGAGGCAGCATCATCTCTTCATTCAGGCTGGTTGCTTTGACTGAGTTTTTCCACATCTCAGTCTTAAGTTGATTATCTACTATGCTTGAACCTGTTGGAAATGAAGGCAACTTAAGAAAACACTTTCTAGATTTAAATCCTTTCTTCTGCTTTGCCCAAAGTGTACTCTTCCCTGAGGAGGAGGAGGAGGAGGAGGAGGAGAGAGGAGGAGGAGGAGGAGGAGGAGGAGGAGGAGGAGGAGGAGGAGGAGGCCATATTTTCCTACAGTATTACTTGGGCTAGAAGGATAAAGTGGAAAATTATTGTCAATTGCACTTGAACTTTTAAAAAAGGAGAAAGAGATAAAGCCACCATTTCACTCTTTCTTTATCGAACTCTTTTTTTAAAAAATGAGGGATGCATGGCAAGGACTAGTGATCAGAGGGGGCATTCCTGTCACTGTACATAGCAACCAATTGGAGTAGTGTTATTTGCATAGAATGAAATGAAGCTGATCAGGTGAACCAAGTCAAAAATACTACTTTTTACATGTAGCAGAAACAGAAAAGTAGAATTTGCCTTTTGGATGGATTGGATAAAGGTAGATGACCATGTTGTGCATTTTGCCCTCTAGATATGGCCTGTGGCCCTTCTATACTTTGAGCAAGCAGGCGATATGGATCAGTCTTCTTCTATAACTGTCCCCCAACAGCAGCCATTTTGAAATATTTCCATTCACACTGATCAAAGAACTGTTTTTGAGAGTATTTGTTCCCCCTTCCTCCTTAGACAGGCTGAATGGGTGGTTAGTGAGGTGCATGTGACCAAACGTGCATCACAATCTTGCAACACAAACTCCATATCTATTGTACTTGCATATGACATGCTGCAAGTACAAAAGGGCCCAGGTTGGATACTGACATCATGACACCTACTTTGTTATTTGGTTATCATTGTGACTGGCTGTGAATACCTCTGTCCCCATCTCTGTTGCTTTCGGAACCCCTTCTTTAGATGGTAAACTTGATGGTAAACTTGATGGAGGTCTGTTGTACTAGTAACTTTTAAAAGCCACTTTAGCAGCTTTTTTCCTAAGCTAAATTATAGATAAACTTGCTTCAAATTAATGAATATGATTTAATCCCCTCGGCCCCCAAGTTGATTGCTTGTTTATTGATTCATATTTTCCAAATGGCCCTGTTTCTCCATTCAGTGAATCTTTCTGCAATCCATTTTTCTGTATGAAAATGAAAATGATAACCCCATTCATTCTTTGTCTATTACTTCACCATTATGCATTGCTTACTTTCCTGTCTTAAGTGAACAACAAAAATGAGCGTGGCCTTCTAAATCATGGCATTAATTGTCAATCTTCCTTTTCCCTTGCCCTTCTTACTATTTTTTAGAAGATCTGAAAAACCATTTCTTGTCTAACTGATTTGGCTAAACTGAATTCCTTTGTGATTTAATTGGCAGATTTTATTTTCTTTATGTTTTCCATGTATCTTTCTTTTATCCCCTCCCATTCTTTTACAGGGACATTATCTTTAACTAGACTATAGGATTGTTGTTCTTTATTGTTAAGTAAGAATGGCTGTATATTAGTTTGATATTTGCTTGATTTTGATATATGGCTTGGCTTGAAAACTACTTTTGGTGGATTGTTATCATGAAAAGCAAAATATTTAAAAAAAATGCCATTAATGCATCCAATATATAAGATTATCTGTTCGTCTTCATTTTTATGTCTGTCTCTATCATAATCTTTTTGCTATAAGCTGCCTTGAGTATTATTTATGATTTCAAGGGTGCCATTCATCTCTCATAAATAAATAATTTTCCATTGGGAAAAATGTATCAGTGTACACAAATATTGTATACAGCAGACAGATGTCTTTCACACTTTTTAAAAGGCTGACCAGTACCATTCAGGAAGTACTGTTGCTGTTTCAATTTTTATAAACTGGAAAAACTACAAATTTCATCAGTCAGATTTCATTGAAACTAAGATTAAGAGCATAATAAGAGCCGATAAAAAGAGCTGCAAGGATAAGTTTAGAAAAGGTATGTCTGAATTACTAAAGAAATTGACTTTCAACTAATGCTACTGTCTGGGAGAATAAGAAATCCTTTGAATTGTTTTGTATACATTCTGAGATTTATATGAGTCTCAGAGGTAGTTTTGGCCAAGGTACACCACAACTTGATTTAAAACTTATTTTAAATTTATTGACTAGCCGGTAATCCTGTGCATATTTATACAGAAGTAAGTCTTTTATTTTCAATGGGATATTTGGTGTAATCCCAGCTGAAATTGTGCTGACTTAAGGGAATTAGATAGAGACAAAAACTGCAGCTACCAGTTGAAAGAGCTTTAAAGTGGCTCAGTTCTATCAAAAGAAGAGAAATAAATCAGAAGAAAAGTATATTAAAAAAAACAGCAGCAGAGAAGGAAGAGGCAAATTACAGTATCCCACAATCAAATTTTAATCATCCTACAAATATCAATTCAGTATCAGCCAAAAGCTAGATCTAAGTAACTTCCAATATGAATAAAGGCGAATATACGTGTCCCAGGATAATGTTGCAGGATCCAACACTGGGACTCGGTCACTGGGACCAGAGGTTTAATCTTCCAAGCTTTCGGACTTGTGCTGGAGCCCATCCTCAGGGAACTTCTCTCTAGCAGAGTGTGTGCCTTGGGCTATTCTGTGTGTAGTATTTATATGGTACCTGTTGTGTGTGGGTTTTTTAAATGTTGATGGGGTGTTGATGGCTGGCTATTAACCTCCAATATGTTTAATGCAAGGGAAATACCTGCTTCTTCTTCCTCCCCCCCCCCATTAATTTTTTCCTGACCTGAAACAGTTTTGGATCCAGTCTGGATAATGGGTCCCTCAGGTTGGATGGCACACAATAGGCTACTTAGGAAGAGCTGAAGATGTTTCAGAGTAGTGGTGGTGTTTATGATATGCCTAGATTAAAGTTTCCAGGTTGTCCCATTACCATACAGGAAAAGAGAAACCAAAGCTTCAAAGAGATCATTACAATGAAAATATTTTATTTGTTGTTTGTTTGTTTGAAAAAAATATATTGCCACCTACTCACTCATGGCGACACAAGGCAGCTTGCAGGAAATAAAAACACAACATAAAAGAAATAAAATAATAAAATAATAACCCCCACCCCAGTGACAACACATACTCATACCAGCTATTTAATGGGCTCCATGCCGATCTGGATTCCCCAGGCCCACTGGCAGAACCACAGCTTCAGGGCCTTCTGAAAGAGTGTCAGAGTGGGGGCCAGTCTAATTTCCAGAGGCCACCACGGAGAAGGCCTTTCTTTGGGTCCCTCCAGATGTATCTCCATAGGGGATGGGACCAGCAACATTCCTTGCCTTCCTGCTCTAGTGGATCGGGAGGATGTGACCAGATTGGAGGCAAGTAGATAAATAGGTACCACTTCAGTGGGAAGGTAACAGTGTTCCATGATGTCATGCTGGCCACATGACCATGGAAATGTCTTTAGGCGGCATTGGCTCAATAGCCTTGAAACAGAGATGAGCATCATCCCTTATAGTCAGAAAACGACTAGCAGAGTAAAATCTGCACAGACTCCTTTTACTTTTTTTTCCTGAGGGATCCTTGGTGCTCTCTGAGCTTGCTTGTTTTCTTGCAGACATTTCATTACCCTAACTAGGTAACATCATCAGTGCTAGTAAGGAGTGCTGTTTGCTGTCTGTTTATATTCTGGTGTCTTGCCTGTTTGGGTGGATGGGGGCAGTCTTAGGGATTCTTTGGTTGGGCTGTTTACTAATGGCTCTTTGGCAGTTTCTTGATTGGGGTATTGTTTACTTGATTGTTGCACTGAAAGTGACCTTGGAACTAATCTATGCTGATCTGAGTGCTGATTACTGGTGGAGAAGTGCTGGAGTCTTTTTCTCTTTTTGGGCTGGTTGATTGTCTCTTTTGCATAATCTATAGATGTTGTTAATGTCTATGTGTCTATGGATGGCTTTGTCAGAGTGCCAGGCCTCTAGAAATTCCCTGGCATTTTTGGATTTGGCCTGGTCTAGGATTGTCACATTTTGCCAATTGAAACTATGGTTAAATCTGTCTATATGTTGTGAAATTAAAGAATTTTCGCCATGCCTTTTGACTGCCAGTTGGTGTTCATGGATGCGTTCTGCCAGTTTTCTTATCCTTCGTTGGTACTTTTTTCCTATATCCTATAGAATTAACTAATATAAAGTCTAACTTGAAACCTAAATTGTGAGGAAAGTTTTACTAAAAGTATACTTAAAGTGTTTTTCATATCCATTCAAATGAGTGAAGTTAATGGAACATATTACAGTATTAAAAGCCTAGGAAAAATAGAAAGAGAAATTACCAAAAAGCAAGAAATCATTTTAAAGATAGTAAAAGGGTCTTGAAAAAAAACATGAAGGAAATCTGAAAGAATTAGATACAATTATTTAGCCAAAACTCAACAAAACCATAGTGAACCATTTCTAAATATTTAAAAGAATATTAAGACTATGGTAATTGTTCTTATGCATATTACCATGCTGTTACTTCACTCACTATAATATTAATTTCAAAGGTTTCTAAAGGTGCAGCCCTAAGCATATTTATTTAAACATTTCCAACATTGAACACATAAGTGCATAATTTAAAGATTGTTGGGTCCACTTTTCCAAAGAGATAAAAAATGCATTATGACACATATGTTTCACATTCTTTGATTTAAGATTTCAACAAAAATACTAATTCTTTATCCTGTCAATGAGAGAGAAAATAAATAAATCTATTCCTTAATGAATGTTTGGTAGATGACAGGTGAAAGATGTTCTGTTTTTAAAAAGTAGCTATTTATTGATACTCAATTAAATGAAACAAAACCAGGTGTCTACCTGTGAAAAACAATACTTCACAACATCTATTACTCTCCAAATGTTTCTACAAAATAAATCATAAGCCTTCTCGAGCAGAACTTGCTGGCACACAAAATTGCTAATCCAATAACTTTTTTTCACACACTCCAGTGCAATAAAAAGACTGGGAGATGGGTGGCCCAAGCATAGTATTTTTATTTTTATACCTAAGGCAAAGTTCAAAATTCAGTTATAGGATCTCTCCTACAACAGAATACATTTCCTCATTCAGATATTCTTCAACTTTCAGCCATTCATTTAGAGACCGTTTGAAGTTACAATGGTATTGAAAAAAAGTGACTTATGACCATTTTTAACACTGACAACCATCACAGCATCCCCATAGTCTCTACACATCCTGGGACACTACACATCCTCTCTGTGATCAGTTTTCCTTGTTACCTTCTGGGAGAAAGCTCTGTGGTATCCGAAGCAGAACATCCAGATTCAGTCACAGTTTTGTTCCATAGAGTATCAACCTTGTGAACTCTCAAGCTTCCTCTTTCTGCTATGTATTCAAGACGGATAGTGATCCAGGCAATACACGAAACCATGCCTCCTCCCCCCCCCCCCCCCGATTCACAGAAAAAACACTCTCCATGGAACCAGTCACTGGCATCCAAAAGGTTGGGGGCCACTATTTTACAGTGTAAAAGCAGAGATCCTAATTAAATCTGTCTCCTAAGTGACTTTTGTACATAATACAGCAATGGAATCCCTCATTATGTGATCTAGATCTCCAGCTATATGCTTATAAATAAAGTTTTTCACCCTTATCAAATCTGGACTGCATAAATGATGGCGAACTAATACAAACTCTTTGCTCCTATCTAGTGTTCTTGTGGATTTTTGTAGCACATACTATATAAAGCAATCTAATCTGTATTCCTATATACCAAAGCTTCTGATAACTGCTTTACTTAGCTATACTAATTTCTGCTTTATGGTTGGTCTCACAGCCAGCCAGATGTTCAGTCTGGATTTGGCATTTTTAACCACTCATCAAGTCCTTCCCAAGGACCTGGGACAGGCAGATGATATTTGAAGGTGTTAAAATTGCAGGATGCAAACTTTTCCAAGTAAAGCTGCCTTTTGGAACTGATTGATGGTGATTTTATCAGTGAAGATGGTGTTCAAGTGAAGCTCCAGATGTTTTGGAATTGAATCCACTTATGGTATTACTATGGCTGCTTTATTGCTTTTTACCACAATCAGTTTACTTCTAGTTGCAGATCTTTATATTTTGTTATGCTCCATAGTTCTCTCTTATATTTTGCTATCTCTAGATATTGCAATATCTACTATCCAGACTTTTTTGTCTTTCATTATTATATACACAAAGTGAGATCAGAGATGCCAGTTATTTTATTGGTATTGGCTTTCATAGACATCAAGTTCTTCCCAGATTTCCTAGCTATCTAGTGGCCTGTGTTCTATTAGTATATCCATACATTTCATCCAAGCTCAGCCTGATATGCAAATGCGTATATGAAGGGGAATTGTTCATGAAGAGTCTTCTGCTACATCCTTGCTGATATGAAAAAGGAATTGGATCTACTATATGTCCTCAGCCTAACCTAGAACAATGGGCTAATTATTATTGCATGAAGCTGAAATGAGATCCAGAATAATAAAATATACCATTTATGAAGTTAGTAGAATAAATTATGTTTCAACTCTTCCCAAAATGTACTCTTATCCTAACAGAATTTCAATTCATATTTTGTCTCCTAGTGTAAAATGCAACAACATTGAATGAGCTTATATTATGGTTAAAGTCAAATAGTAGTTAATTACCCCAAATTTTGCAGAGCTCAATTTTATCAGCAACAAGTCAAGTACATCAATCAGATATGACTTTTCAAAATGTAGATCTTGATCCCAGTTATCTGTCTTGCAATTATCCCTATTTTCAAAGACTGTAATTATGCACTTAAGAAATTACAATTTGTATGAGTGGGTAATGGGAACGTGTCAGGAAAATGAAATTATCTTTGTTTACGCCATTACTCTGATTTAGCTCACATACACCTTGTTTTGGCATGCCCAATGTATGTTAAAGGACACACCATAATTTATTGAACAACAGGTTCACTTGTCAAGAAGATGTTTGTGCAACAAAGATATAGTGAACTACGGTTTGCAGGTTCATTATGTAATTATTAAGTGCAGATAAGTACATTAATTAAATACAAATTAAGGGAGAACAGAAAGATGAAATACAAGTTATTCAAAACTTGCTAATAGTCTGAGGTTCAAGAGCTGTTCAGTAATGTCAGCAATTACATCGGAAAGGGGTATACAGTGCCAGGTCCTCTACCTTTGTCTTTTTATCTAATAGCTGTTAACCAAGACAGACTACAGAACAACATTCTTTTTCCAGCGCTGTCAGTTCCTAATTCCCAAGCTGCCTTTTCTGCTTCCCCATGAGCAAATAGGCTAGCTTCCATTTACATTTTATATTGCATCTTTTAATCTTTTTAAAGTTGGCAAGAAAGATGATGATGATGATGATGATGATGATGATGATGATGATGATGATGATGATGATGATGATGATGATGATGATGATGATGATTTGCTATCAATTAGGTATCAGCATCCACATAGGTAAACTCTTTTCAGGATGATCTGATTTCAATCTAGCGCTTCAAGCCTCTACATAATGCATCCATTACCACTGTAATCAAGCCCATCCACCTTGTTGCTAGTCTTTCTCCTCTTCCCTTTCCTTAGTCTCTTTCAGTATTATAAATGTCTCAAAAGAGTTAGGTCTTTGCATAATGATAATAATAAATTTGCCCCTCTTTGTTTTCAACAATAGTCATTGAGATCCCTATGCTTTTTGGATATTCTTTTTTGATGTCAGATTCCCCCAAAATCAGTATGCTTATTACAGACAAAACATCCAAGTAGCAACGTACAGCTATAATTAAAAGTTTGGCGTAACAGGGAAAATTGGTTGATAGATACGAATCAAATATTTTTCCAACTATAGTGGAATTTGATTTTTCCACAGCTGGCTAGTCCTATCCAGCTTCTGCTTTTTCACAATTTCATCTACAGATATAGTAAATAGCAACTTTGTCATTCGATGTTTAGTACTTTCCTTTATATTTTGTATTTCTTAAATTTCATAGTGCCGAAATTACTCTGAATTATTTCTACACAAACAAAAATGTTTGGAAAATTCATAGCGCAAAATACATAAAGTAATGCAAAGTGGAGCTACAATGTTGGAGATGATTGGCTTTGTACACGCTCAACTCTATGTGCACTCACTTTCAAGTAATCAGATACAAAACTGCAAATTATTTAGCACTTGGCCTTCAGGCCACCTCAGCCAACTCTAAGAGGCAAACACTCCGTTTTTGTGAGAAAGATTTAAACAGCGCACAAAAATAATAATACAGTTCCAAAAACACCATGAAAACAATATGTCATATTACAGTCACAATCTGGAAGGAGACATCTCCAATTCAATCCCAGAAGATTTACTGAAGTTAGCGGAACAGGCCTATCCAAAGCACACTTCTCTTTTTCTTATAATTGTATAGATTTAGAATTGACAGTCATTATCCAGTGACTTATCTCAGATATGAATTTAATCACTGTTTCCAACACAGAGAGCAAAGTGCAGATGTTGCCATTTTGAAAAGGAAGATTTTAATGGATTTGAAAGTAATAAGGATTCCTATAACCCTAAGACAGCATTCCAGAGACTTTAGAATTAGTCATCTTTCTCTGACTGAGGTGAAGGATAGTAGCAGGTGCTTCATCTCAGAGAAAAAATTACAGTGCCAGATTTTTTTTTCTCACTTTTCCAGCAGCCTTCAAAGCTATCTCTTTATCAAAATAAGAAACTCCAATGTAGTGGTTAATAAAGGGTCCAACATGCTGTATGACTGCTTAACCCTCCTCTTGCGGTAATCAATGCTATCACAAGAGAAGCGTGGTTGTAAAGCAGAATTATATGAGGACTATTTGAAATTACAGTTCTGAAATAAGATGTTTTGGGTAAACCCCAAAGGTAAGTCAACTGCGGGTCCTTGAACATCCCATTCAGTTCTTCAAGGAAGTGGCTGGCCAGATGCTCCATTCCAGAACTAATTTTTAGGGCCTAAAAAAGCAGAACATGCTTTTCAAATGCAGAATATGTGCAATAGCCCATCCACATCCCATATTTCTGCCCTGAACCATGATAAAGAAGTCAGTAATATCATGAAATCTTACTCCTAGTATGAGGGTTCATTGCAAAAACTGGACAAAATGAAGGCAGATTTGATAATACTGCAAAAGATGAGTCTTGAAGTTGTTAATATGTGTTACCCGATCCACAAGTAAGGACCCATGAATGGATTAATGACTGAGTTAAGTTTGTTATGTAGGATTCATATTCTTTCAACTCTAGAACTAGTCCTGTTAAGAAATATAAGTTCATAACATATTTCAAAATAAACATGAATTAGTTTCTGGGCACACAACATTATACCTCTAGCATTGACCCTTAAACATATGGAGAAAAGTCAGTAAGTCTCATCTCAAGTGAATTTAATTTAAAAAATGAATCTTCTAAATTATAAATAAACCAGAGTTATGTTTGAAAAAAATGTTTAATGAAAAGAGTTGAATGTTTGGCCTTAGCAAACAATATACGTTTTCCCATTGTGGTAAATGACTTTCAGAGTTGTTTGCTTGCTAATAAATCTTTATGGGAATTCAAGAAGGTGACCTCCATGGAACAGGAAAAAAAATGTGTCCTGCTTTAAAAATAATGCAAATGAAAAAAAATCAGGCTTTTCAACTTGAGTATATGAATATTAACTCTTTATGGAGTTCGTAATTCAGCTTGGATCCCATCTTCAGAATAAGGATATTTAACATACACATTAAGTCTCTGAGTTTCAAGGCATTTTTGCAGCCTTTAAAACAAATGAAGAAAGAAGAAGAGCACTGGCCTGTTATGCCTTTGAATTTAGCAATATGTTTATCAACCATGACCTGTCACAACCATCATGTTTATGCAAAAGCCAGACACATTATTTTATTCAGTAGGCAAAGTTATTTGTGGCTCATTGATACTGCAAATGCTTTCCCTATGGGCCAGGCTCAATCAAAGGTAGATTATGGAAATGAAATGTTCACAAACTAAAGATGGTTGGTTTCCCACATGTGGTTTTTGCCTGCACTGTGCTCAAATGTTTTTTCTCATTACAAGGCAAAATCTGTGTCCTCGTGTGTTACTGTAAAATATTTTAAAATGTCCTATTTGCATGCCTTCCAACACAGATTGAAGCATAATAGCAGAATATATGAATTATATTTCACTTTATTCATGTGCCACATTTTGAGCTCTTGGGTAATATAGATAAACTTAATATTTGGTTAAACTTTTTGTTCCCAAAGCTCATGAGAAATTTAAATACAGGCCTGTATAGCAATCAGGCAGCTATGATATTTCAGCTTCTTAGCAGAAGAGGTTAATCACTGTGGGGAATAAGGGGCAGAGTATAATGTGACTTCTTGATTTGAGTCAACAAGAAATGCATAGCGCTCACTGTTCAGTTGAAATGGATGTATTAGAGTATTTCCATATCATCACCTTTTTAACCCCTCAAATCCTCAGAAACATTTTGAAGACAATCTGTCTTGCTTTCACTATGAAAATTGAAAATACTGAGAGTGATCCAAAATCAGTTTTCCCACCTAAATCTGGTATTTTGCATGGTTTCTAGTAAGAAACAAAGGTAACTCATGTTGGAAGGAAGGAAGGAAGGAAGGAAGGAAGGAAGGAAGGAAGGAAGGAAGGAAGGAAGGAAGGAAGGAAGGAAGGAAGGAAGGAAGGAAGGAAGGAAGGAAGGAAGGAAGGAAGGACGGAAGGCTTTGATGCAGTTTCAACTCTACCATACCACACTGCTGATGTAGTGTGAATACAGAGCAGCGTTCCATAAATGGTACAAAAACACTGCTACGAAAGTCCCTTCTATTCAATTTTAATTGAAAGGAAATAGCTACACAATTAATATTCTTAGTGAAATAGTGAACAAGTCCAGAACACAAACTATGGCTATAGGGGCATTATATCAGTGAAGACCCTGAGATTCTCATTGATGGCTGGTTGTAAATGCTAAAGAAGAATAACCCACAAGATGTTATTGGCTTGCTTGGCCCATGAAGCCAGTCAGGAAGCCATGTTCAGTGGCTGTCAGGACTCTGATAGTTTATTTTAAAATAGAGAATTGAGACTTTTTAGTTGTTCTATAGCCTTAAAGTTTGGGGGTACTGACAAGTAGGATGGGCAGTTGCCCCACTTGACAAGGTTGTGGGGCAAATATGCCCCAAACAAAACACTAGTTGACTGGGTTTAGATGTTTTTATCATACTCTGCTCATAACCCTGTTAAGTGTGGTATGAAAATGTTGTTATAGTTAATATGACTGAACATAACAGGAAGTATGTGGAGAAGTAGCTTATACACCTTTATTATATCAGTATAATGTCAACCAGCAGAGTAATTCTGAATAATAAAGGACCTACTTAATGTTAATTTGAAGAAAGAACACTGTCATCTTACTGTGATCAATTTGTATTGCATAATGATTAAAATTACTACTTCTATAGGTATATGATACATTTGTAATGGAATCGGAAAAGGCTATAATTGGCATCTCCTCCTATTGTTATAGGTATAGGTTATAGGTATTGTATGTTTTAGCTTGTGCAACCTGAACTTGTGAATCTTATTCTTTGAAGGTCAAAGCATGCCATGCAGTCCCGTGGGCTGGACATCTGGATTGCAATGAATTGTAAGTTATAATTGTTACTGCCTTATTGTTGCTATTGTACCAATTCTGTTACTGAATATAACTTATAATAATTACTGTGCTATTGTTGGTATTGTAACAATAAATAGCACCCTTTTGATATTGGGTGATGGCGCTACTCATTGCTTTTGCTTGTTTGTGTACATGTTTAAAGACACATGATTAAACACACATTATACATTATCTCAGGCACCCAAGGATAAACAATAATCCTACCCATAGTGGGGGATGGAGACCCCAATAACAATAGAATAGCTCATCTAACCATCTAATCTGAACATCTGGGGAAACAGCCAGGTTTTTCAGTGCCTTTAAAAAAAGCTAACAGGGCTGGGACCATTTGAATCTGGGGTGGGTGGGTGGGTGTGGAATGCTGTATTTAAGAAGAATGTCTTGGTTCTTCCTGAAAAAGCAAAATGCAGATATCATCCTATATCTATAATGTTTACATCAATCCTGAAATCCAGGTGGTGGGGATGCTGATAATTTGGATCCATTTTATTTCAGATTGGCTTCAAACCCAATTTCAGGCAAAAGAAAGTTTGGGAAACATTCAACACTATCAAGTATGGTATTCTTTAGAATTGCTTAGCTAAGTTGTGTTTGCTGGGAAAGGTCTTCAACTGATTTGTCACTCTCAGTTTGTCCTATTAAGAGATTTCTGTTCCATGATCTTTTATCTATGAAGTACATTGATTCTTTTTTTAAAAAAAAAAACAACTTCCAGACTGTTTAATATCTATGTAAAACTATTGGAAAGGGTCCTCTGGAGGTCTAGGTTTCATGACAATATGCAGAAAATATATTAATCCATCTTTCTTTTTCCCCCTCTAAGAATGCATTCAAAAGATGGCGAAACTTTTAAATGGATGCTAGGAGACAGCTTTCTTATGGTTAATATTAAAGCAACACTTTAATCCAAGCAAGCCAACATTTAAAAAAAACTGCTATTCTGGATGAGGGATTAATCTGGCATTGGACAAGATTCCATTTTTTCCTAAAGCGCCAAGAGCAAATTCCGCCTGATTTCAATAGTATCAAGAGACGTACAGTTGCTGAGTAATATGGATGGCTTGAAATAGTTCGTCTAATAACCATAGTCATTTAAATACTTGAATGAAAAAGCAGAAAGTAAACAAATAAATAATCCATCAACTTTAACTCTGTTTTAGCCAAATAGAATAGCTCTCAGGAATGCACTGGTTAAATCCAGCCCTACTATTCGAGTTCATTCTGTCTGAGTTGCTCTTGAAGACAGCTCTAAAATTTCAAATGTAGAAAATTTGGATCTTATAAAAATTATATTTAAAGATTGTATTGTACAAAAACTGTACCAACTGCATGATTATTAGTGCATTTCTGGGAATATGGTTCAAAGTGCTTATTAAAATCCTAAATGATTGGGGGTCTGAGTTATCTGAAGCATCCTTATATCTATATAGATATGTTCATGACTTCAAATAAGTGTCAGAGGGTCAACATATTCATCTAACACCATGATCGATAACCACCATGATCCTAGAAATAAGGACTTCCTTGTGGTAACTGCTATTTTGTGCTGTTCATTCTCATAAGACCTAAGTGACTGTGTTGTTGTTTTTTAAATGATCTCTCTGACTTTTAACTGAATGTTATAATATTGGCTACAATAGCTTTTATTTGAAATTGCATATGTTTAATAAGTTTTTTAAAAGGGTTTTACTCTGTAAGCTACCTAGGGAAAGAGACTTTATGATTGGATTGAAGAAAATAATAAGAAGAATGAAAAGAGAGGTATGAGAGCATTTTCAAACAAGCCAAATGTCTTGTTAATGGCTAGCATTTATTTACCACATCAGTTAATTAGGGATAAAAGTATGTGTCATTGTCGGAGCTATCAAACTGGAATTTTTAGCTTTCACTAATCTAAACTGTATGTTTAAAAGAAATCAATCTGAGCACATTATATAATCTAAGGAATCCAAATGGTACCTGAAGGGGAGAGGAAAAAGTTCTGTTGTGCTGCAGAAGAATAAAATCCAGTGCTTAATCTGATACAAAAATAATTACTTTTATGTTAAATAAAAGGAAAGAACAGGCATAAAAGTTGACATTTGGGGCATTTAAGAATTTTTGGGGAAGTGAACAGTTATATTTTCATTACAGAACATATCACATCTGTCTTCCTTTTGTGCAGGCTGAGGAGTTTCCTCTTCATTTTGAAAAAATGAATCTAAGCATCTACTTCAGATTTCCAATGCAAGCATTTTGCCTCACTTTCGGGCTTTGCCTCTTTTGAAAAATGCATTTTGTCTTCAATATTTTTCAAGTTTACTGCTGGCTCCTTTTTTGAATAGTGTTCTAGTGCAACACCAAGTTTGGTGCTTGTGTTTGAGGGAATTGGGTGTTGGAAGTTCCATTTTGCAGTTTTCCAGTACTATCCATTCCTAATACTATCAGAAACTGGTACTGTGGAACTTCGTCTGGGAATTATCCTGTGGACTTCAGTCTTTTATCCCATGAACATCAAGATGGTGGACATCAGTCTTCTCCCGTGTTATTTGACATCTTGCTTCTTCCAAGAAACTAACTAGAAGGATGATTTATAAGTTTAGAGCAAATTGTCATCAGAATGATGATAATGTTCGGGTATATGTCTCCCTTTCTAGGAACTCAGAATTCAATTTGTCTATTCAGTAAGAGATTGAATATGGGTGAACAAGCTGAACTACAAGAAAAACAAGATTGCCTTATAACAAATTCTAGGGATTGGACTTTAAGATCCAAGAGAAATGAATTTTGTAGCTGTGTTCTTTGGATCCTCCTGAAACTAGGAAATTGGACAGCTATGTAACTGGTATGCAAAGAGGATTTTTAATGAGTTTCAGATGAAATACTGTTCCTATCAGAATGAGAAAGTTCGTGAGCTCAGAACCTTAAGGTACATTTTATTTTATTTTATTTTATTATTAAATTTATATGACACCCATCTCACTATCCAAGTTTAATATGCTCTTTATTTATATGTTACTTATATGTAAGGGTGTAGGTGTATACATATGTTGTATATAGTATGTTTAAATGTGTGTTATGTATGTGTACACTTTGAGAGCAAGCAACTAAATTTCATTTTTAATGTGTGCCATTGTGCCCACAGTAAAAAATGACAATAAAGGTTATCTATCTATCTATCTATCTATCTTTCTATCTATCTATCTATCTATCTATCTATCTATCTATCTATCTATCTATCTATCTATCTATCTATCTATCTATCTATCTATCTATCTATCTATCTATCTATCTTCATGATAGCCATTGAAGATGATCCAGAAGTTGTAGGTGGCCTATAAGAGGGAGCAGTGCCTTTTAAGTCCCATGTCACTCCTTACTGGCTTAGCTTCATTGGTTCCAGTTACTTTCTTTGTCCATCTGAGTAATCTCCAGTTGTGTATAAAGACTTATATGGCTTATCATCATGCCAGTTATAGAACTGCTTAATCCTATGAATTTAACATGCACACTTAAATCTGGGTCCTTTTCACAACTCTCACCACAGAAACATTTGATATCTATACTTAATTTTGCTTTCTCCATGGGAGGGCATGTATTGGTGAACAAACTCCCTGAAGTTGAAGAAAGTTCCCCCCACCTATATTACAATTTAGCAAGAGGCTCAGAATATACTTGTTTACCCAGTCCTTTTGTGGGTTATAACAGTTTAAATATTTTAATTGTTTTAAAATATCCTTTTTATTGTCTTGCTTTATAGTTTTAATAGTATTTCTATTGTCTTTATAGAGTTTCTCTAGTTGTTCAGGGAGTGGACGGCATACAAATATTCTAAATAAAATAAATAAATTATATGCAAATTGCTATTTAGGCTTCTGACACAATTGTTACTATTGCCACTTACAGTGGGAGAAAAAAGAGGATTAGGGGGAAAATAAAACAGCTGTGCTTCTTCCGCTACGTTCCTAAATTTCTCCTTCTTTTGGAAATTTCATTAAATAGCCCTCCACAAATAAAGTGAAGAATTTTAAGAATTCTCTTGGTGTTTCAATTTTGTTTGCTTTTGTTTTGTTTTTATCATTAAGAGAGAGAAGGAAGTGGAAATTGGAAAAGAACTGCCATGATATTGACAGATTCAGGCTTCTTAGTAGATTAGAATAAGTACAGCATCACTGCCAATGACCTCAGTGTCTATGGTGGATACATAATAATTGGCACTGCACCATGTGAGGTCCCAATTTCTCCACTCTGTGGTGGTACTTTATAGGATACGGTCAGTCATGACAGGCGCGAAAGTAAGCAACACTACCATCTGCTTGCATTGTGACTTTTGTGACACAATTGTTCATAGACAAGAATTGGAATTTGTATGAGTTTTGTCACATCTTCCCATGCCAGCACCACTTATTTTGGAAAATCTCTCTAACACACTGTGATTGGCATAATACATATGGTAATGTCTGTGTGCTTTGTTTCACTTAACTTGAAACAAAGCACACAGACTGTACCATATGTAAACTGAACTAGACCAAGAGATTTCTGAATGTCAGCTGAGACAATTAGCTCCATTATCCACTTACAGAATTTTAGAATCCATTAAGTATCATCAACTGGCAAAGAAGGTGCATAAGAACTGTGTAGTTTTATAACCCATTTATTCATGCTAAACCAAGATGAATTTAGCATATAGCGTAAAGAGAACAGTACGTGGACGTGGAAGGAACAGCTACTCTTTTGCTGGTGAGGTCTTCACAAAAGAGCCAAGACTGCATATGAAATGATGCCACTGTATATTTCCATTTGGTTTGCATTCCAGGGGTGATATCTGGGTAACATTTATGCAACTACTCATAAAATCAATGAATCCATACAAACAGTAGTTCTGTTCCACATTACCATCAATTACTGAGAATACTGCTGACATCCATTTGTCAAATTTTGATAGTGATAACGAAAAACTGAGCCTTGTTTTATATTTGGAGTAAAAGAATCCACTTAGGGTTAGGGTTCTAACTTTCTTGCCCAAAACTATAGACAATGAATAAGAGTACATCTTAACCAGCTTTCTCCTTCTTGGTGACTTCCAAATGTTGAATGTCAGTTCCACAATCTTTAGCAAACACAGCATATTGAAGTCATCATCTAGTCATAGATTGAGGAATGCTGAAGGACATAATTTCAATGATTAGTTTTAGCGAGGAACTGAATTTGCAGGAGTCGAATAAAAAATGGATTAATATACAATTAGCTCAGTTATGAACTCATTCTAAAGCCTTTTCATTTACATCTGAAGAATAATGTGCACAGTACTTAGTAGCTGACCCCTGTGGCAGTCATAAAGTTCTCTCCTTATTTCCAGAGGAAATTAAAAAAAAAACACAAAATCTACAGTACTTAGTTATGTGGTAAACTACTTGGTTGTGCTTTTTAAAAGACAAAGCTTTCCTAGAGGGTCTAAAAGAAAACAAAACAAAACTATTGCCTCTTGCATGCTTCAGCTACACCATACACACTGAAAATAAATCAGTTCAAATCTCCTACACAGCTCACTTCATGGTAACATAGTGACCTGGAGCTTTTTTCAGGATCATTCATAATATTCCTCTGGAAGTGCCTTTATTCAAGCAAGAATTGTTTGGTATTTTCCTCAGGTATATAACTGGATCTTTCTTTGAGGTAAACGTTGCAGTACTCTTGACTCAATAATTTTTACTAATTATATTTTCAGGGGTCATAAACCAGAAATTAGACTCTTGTTAAGTCCATTGATTCAAAAGTTTAAGTGATCTAAATCGATGTTTTCATAAATATTATTTCAGCTCTGTATAATTATTTTGGTTGCACAGTTGCACCATCTCTATTTTTCCCACTTGCTTTAGTTTTTAGGAAACTGAGTATAATAATAAAAAAAATACATGAAATTTGAAAAAACTGTAGTTTTTTTAAATGTTATCATTCAGATAATTTTACACTACATGCTGAATGCATTTGTATCTTTTTAAGTAATAAAAGGAGAACTGGTTTTTTTTCCTCCAAACACCTGGCTTATTCAAGCTCCTTCCTATCTCAAGGAGACAAACTTGCAAGTCTAAAAACAGCCAAATTATAAGACAAAGTTTATAAAGATCCTCTACAAAGGACTGGCAAAGTATCAGTTTAATATCTATGCAGCATCAAGGAAAGCATTGCAACCCTTCCTATTCCAAGGCCTAAGGAAGCAGTCACATCTTTAAGGATTTATGAAAGTTCAGCATGTTTGAGGCCATACAGACTTTAGATGTTATTATCCTATTACGTGTGTGTGTGTTTTAATCCTAGAATTTCCTTTGGGATTGAAGCATCACAGAAATTTATTAAATAAATTAGATATTAAATAAATTAGAATGGAATGGATCCTATATTTCATTGCAGGATGTCAATCTAATGTATTTTACTTCCTGAGAGAGAGAAAAACAAAAAACAAAATCTCCTTCCCTATTTCATGTTCAGAAACTAATCAGTTTAATTTTCATTTCAACAGGAACAGTAACATCTTTTACAGGTAGATGAGAGATACAGAGAGTTTGCAGAGGACATACAGCTCTGTTCTTTAACACTCCCCCACTGTTGCTTTCTTGCTACTGTTTCTGTTCAATCAAAGGTGCAATGGTCTCATAGCATCTATGTGCACTGCATGAGTTGAGTACATTCAGTACCTGCCAAAGTGCTTGAGACAATATGAAATGCATGAAATGGGCTGTTTGCCTATTAACAAAATCAGAAGTTTATTTATAAGCTAAAGAGCCAAGGAGTGCCACTGGAAAAGATAAATAATAGCCACATAGGGAAAGGTGACTAAGCATCATCAAAAAATACCTGCACTGAAGCAGTGGTTCAGATGAATGCCCAAAATTAGCCATAGTTTATAAGGAACATTTTAGGAGATGGTTCATTCTTATCTCCCATCATCTGCTATGTATAATAGTTGCATGGTGCAAAGAAATGGTTAGAATGCAGTGGTTAGAATGCAGAACTGCTGACTGCCAGCAGTTCAATTCTCACCAGCTCAAGGTTGACTCAGCCTTTCATCCTTCCAAGGTCAGTAAAATGAGGGCTCAGATTGTTGGGAGAAAGATGCTGACTCTGTAAACTGCTTAGAAAGGGCTGTAAAGCACTATGCAGCGGTATATAAGTCTAAGTGCTACTGCTATTGCATCGTATCAGATAGCTTGTTCAAATTTAAAACATTTAAACTTTAACCCCGGAGTTGGTAAAAGAGTGACCATGGTACTTTTAGAGACCTCCAAAATTAGATACATGTTGTGAAGAGAGAGGGGGGGAACTGGATAGATAGATAGATAGATAGATAGATAGATAGATAGATAGATAGATAGATAGATAGATAGATAGATAGATAGATAGATAGATAGATAGATAGATAGATAGATAGATAGATAGATAGATAGATAGATAGATAGATAGATAGATAGATAGATAGATAGATAGATAGATAGATAGATAAAATTCAATGTTAAGTTATGTATGTGTATGTGAATAAATGGTAAAATGACCACTTTGATGAAATGAGTTCACCAGATTACAAAATATTTCATCATTGTGGTATGAAATCTAATCAATGAATGCCAAAATCTCATGAGATTTCAGCATTAATGCATGTTTCTATGATTGTTGAGAAATGCCCAGAATTATTGAGAATCAGATGGCATACAAATTCAATTTGTCTTCATCATCACCATCATCTGCTGACTCTAGTCTTTTGGTTCTGTAATCAGGTATCAACATGTATCTTACTTTATAAAAGACAGGCATTTATTTGTAGAACAATCCAAGGACACACCTCTATTTTAAGATGCTCTTTCTTTGAAAGGCTCCTATCTACTGTAAATCCAGTATAGGTGAAAATTGAAAACCTCAAACAAGGAAGAGAAAAGGGATCTTTTCTATTAATATGGGGCACGATGACAGCCAGTAAACTGATGTAAGGAGATGTATTTTATTTATTCTTATTTATTTATTAAATTTCTGTGCAACCCACCTCACTGATACAGTGATTCTGGGTGGCTTACAATATAATAAAAAGTTTAAAAATTGATTAGAAAAGTTAAAGTTAAAAACCATGATGAAGGATAGCTTGGGGTGACAATCTTCTTTATCCCATCAGCCATCCCCAATGTACAAGGCCCCTGTTGGGGCTTCAGCCAAGCAGCAGGTTTTTAGGCTCTTCAGGAAGTCCAGGACTGTGGGAGTGGACCTCACCTCCAATGGGAGAATATGCCAGAGGTTGGGGGCCACAGCAGAAAAGTCTTTTCGCCTGGTTCCAGCCAAAATTCTTTAGCCAATGGGATCCAAAGTAGGGCTTTTCCACTGGAAGGAGTGTAGTGGGTTAACCCCACCAGAATAAGACAATAAGATACCCTGGACCCATAGCATATAGGGCTTTAAAGATAATGACCATCGTCTTTAATTAGATCCAGAAACAAAGTGCCAACCTATGCTTTTTGTGTAACAGCAGGGTCATACATGCCACCCAAGGGCCTCAGAAATGTCTGTGCCACTGAGTTTTGTACCAGTTGTAGCTTCCAAATACTCTTCAAGAGTAGCCCCATGTGGAGTGCATCGCACTTATCCAACTGGGAAATGACAGGGTCATTGGTGACTTTGCATAGGGCCTCACAATCCAGGAATGGGTACAACTGGTGCACAACATGAAATTGCACAAAGACTCTCCTAACCACAGCTGCCACCTGATCTTTGATTAGGAGAACCCCAGACTGTGCGCCAGGTCTGTCTGAGATAGTGCAACCCCATCCAGAACTAAGAATGATAAACCCTCAGGTCCTAAGGCCCCTTGAACCCACAGCCACTCTGTCTTACCAGGGTTCACTGGAAGCCTATTGTCCGCCATCCAAACCCCTATAGCCTCCAGGCACCCCTATAACCTCCAGGCATTACAGTAGATAGGAGACTGCGAGTACAGCATCACTGTTGGCTATTATCAACGTATTGATGATACTTCATCCCATGGTGTTGGATGATCTCACCCAGAAATTTCATGTAGATAGGAGTGAAGAGAGCAACGAGCCACAATGGAGCGGATGTGGACTCAGCCTCTCCCTTCCTATCAAAACTGATGGGGACTGGTCTTGAAGAAAGGAGCTGAATCAGCAGAGGACTGTGCCACTAAGCCTGAGCTGCTGCAGCCAGCCTAAAAGGATGCTATGGTTGAAGTTATCAAAATCTGCCAAGAGATCAAAAGAGCAAGGAAGGATGCACTGCTTCCAGATATCATCTACAAGTGTGACCAATGCTATCTCTGTCCCATAACTGGACCTGAAACTCAATGGGTCCTGGTTTCCCATATATACCACTTCCATTTAAATGGCAATAATTGTTTCTACTTTTGCATTTACAAATCATCGTATGCACATATGATATGTAGCATCTCCCTCCCCTTTTTTTGTGAGATGCATTGGCATTTCTTCATTTTCTGGCAATGCAGAAGAGGTCATTCTATTTTGCAATAGTCAAATATTTACTATTGAGATAGCAATCAAACGGACATGAAAGAAATGCAGAAACCAGTTATCCAGTTCCCATGCCTTTGACTATGAGCCAGCTGACAGTTGGCCTTGTGTATAGTTCAGTTTGAATATAAGCAAATTCTACAAAAATTATTTTATTATCACCATTGACTTATACTGTTTTGAATAAATCATATCAAATGTCAGTGTAATGTGAGTATGGGAAATAAATAAAACAACTTTGAACTCTTATTACAGGATGACAACCTCAATTTCACTGGTATAATTCAGACTTGGTGCAATGAGTTTCATCACTGAAATATGGCAATTGAAGGATATAATTTGTTCAAAAGAAACAGAAGCAACACAACGGGGAGGAAAAGTTCTGTTTGCATATTTTTTTTTAAAAAATGTTCATTGGAAGAGAAATCAATGCTGTTGGTTGAAAATAATAATAAGAAGAGCTAAAAGAACTTCTAGTGTTAGTGTGTATAATTGAGTACTCAACCACTGAACCAAAACTTACATCTTCCAAAAGCAAGATGTAATTATTTCAAGGAGGTATGTGGTAGTGATGGGAATTTTAATTATCCTAAGCATTTTTTGGGAAGCAACTTTGCCCAGCATGGTCCTTCCAGGTAATTCTTTACTAGTCTTACAGAATCTTTTTCCTTCAAAAGATGGAGGTAGACCCAAGGGATCATCTATTCTTGACTTGACCATAACAAGTAGCAAGGACTTAGCAGATAAGGTACAAATTCTGAAGACTTTGAGGGAAACTATCCATTTAATTCCAGAATTCTTGATATTAAGGAAAACTGAAGCTAATCAAGCCAAATGCATACTATAGACTTCAAGAACATGTTAATAAATCCAGCACCTTAAGAAGTATTGTAGCTGGATTAATTACTAAGAAAACAAACTCTAGATAGGAGGGAATTCCTGAAGAAAAAGATACTAGAATCAGAAATAAAAATGCCATTGGGAAACAAGGTAGATAAAAACATGTGCCTGCTAAGAATTTTTCCTGAAAATCTGAAAATCAAAACAAGCACATAAAGGAGGTGGGGAAAAGGACAGATTGCCAAGGAACATGGAGAAATAAATAAATTTCCCTATATTTAAACAGAAGTAAAGCAAAACCAAAAGAAAGAATAGACTAATAGCTCAATACCTGGGAATATTTTGCAACACGTCATGATCACTTTGTTACCACTTTGAAAACAATATGATGATTGCCAGATGACTGCATGGATTTATTAATCTGTTTTCAATATTTTTTATTGATAACATATTTTAAAAATTATGGAATGGGAATGTGAAGCACCTAATTGTGATTTTATACGATTCTTTTGTGATTTAATTCCTGTACTCCATAATTTTATATTAATAGTTTTACCTTTATCTTATTCTATCAATATGACTTTATATATTTATTTCTATTTTAGCATAATTGTTATATTATTAGTCCTACGCTGGTCTATGACAAAATTAAAATCGACTGATTGTATTCCTTAAGCCAGATACACATTTTTTCTAGTGAGAACACTGAAATGAAGCTTTGTGAATCCAGGAAAAAAATGCAGCTATAGGAACAAGTTGTCAAAGGATGTTACCTGAATGGCCCCAATGAAGCTTTCTTTTCTCTTTCAGTTTTGAAGCTCTGCGTAGCCTTAGAATGGGAATACAGTAAGCATAATATATTTTGAATTCAACAATTATCGAATAATGAAGCCATGTACATTCAGAATAGCAACCTAGTTGAGAATAAGCAAAATGGCATAAGTCGTGTCCTCATTTGTAGATAAAGTTGATGAAGAAATGCAAAAACTGCTAACTCAATTGTTAGTAAACAATACAAGAGAATATAAATGACAATTTCATCCTGGGAAAGGGGAAAGCATGAGAAAGAGACTCAAAATAACTTTGCCTTAATTACACATGTTGTATGAGGAGACAGAAAGAGCCTCTGGCAGGCTTTCTAAATTCTTTTATCATACCCTACGACAAGAAAGTAGAGTCCTTGCATTGTCTGTTTCCTAAGCTGAGCTAACGTGAAGGACTGACCTCATTTGATTTCAAACCCTACTCCAATAGTTCTAATCAACAATTCATCATGAAACCATTTGAAGTATCAAGGAGAGTGTCTCAGGTTCGGGGCCCTATATATAGTCTTTAACATTTTCATTAATGGCTTAGAAGACAGATGGAATGAATGCTTACCAAATTTGCAGATTGCATTAAATTCCCAAAGACAGAAATAAAATAAGTGGGATGTTCATCTGTTAAAAATACAGGCAAAATAAAAAAATAGAGACAAATAATAAAAAGCTTTAAAATATGAGATATTGGCTTGGTAATTATAGGCATGAAAAGGAGCTTGGACCTGTAGGTGATCATAAACTGAGTATGCATCAAGAATGAGATATGGTTTTAATAAAAGCAAATGTATTGTATAAAATTATTTCACTTTACTAAGTAATAGTCTTCTTATTCTGCATTTGTTAAACCCACTTTGAGTACCATGGCCAGTTTTAGGCATCTTAACTTAAGAAATATTTTTAAAAAATTAAAACATACAAATGACAATTAGGATTAACTAAGTTTTACAGGAGAGACAAAAGTCTAAGCAAACTGAATAGATATATGAGAAAAAATAACCAAAGAAGGTCCAAGTCTTCTTCTCTAGAATACTAAATTAATCTTTGATTAGAGTATTCACAGAGTCATTTGCTAGGCTACTTTAATACTTGAGCAGAGAGTTGGTTTCATCCATCTCTGTGACTTTGATTTGATGATATTATTCAGGTTGATTTGCTTGGGAAAGATGCATAGATAAATCGCACTTCCTTTTGTCACATCCTCTATAAAATTTGAAGTGGAACTTCTGGGTTTCATCCTCACTTTACAGATTACAACAGGCAGGGGAAAAGAAGATGCTGAAGTCATTAAACAACATTCTTTCCCTAATTCCCCATAGTATATGAATCAGCCAAGAAAATTTGCTGATGGTGTTTTATAAAGGCAATAAAAAGAAGCAGTAAAATATGAGCAAGAAACCTACGTCTGATTCATACATACATATCATGCACTAGTGCATTCAGTGGTTCATGGATGGATGAAAGACTGTATTTTTATTGGAAAGAAAATAATCTGTTAGTGAATGAACATTAAATTTTTGGTGATCCACTGACATGTGATGGCTATTTACACATACAAGTCACTGTTTCATATTGCAGTCATTGATTGATCCATATCTATGTATAACTTCAGACTTTGATTATTGATCTCTCTCTCCACATACATAAACATCCATACACGAACAAACACTTTTTCTATCTTTCATCCAAAATGAATGTAGGAGCTGAAACTTTAGCACATTTAATGCATTTTAAGCAGAAAAAACTTTGTTTTTCAATAATTGATAAATGTATATATATTAAGTTCATGTGAGGCAGCTACTATCTGCCTTAATAAGGTGCTTCTTGCTGTCATGTTGTTCACTTCAGTGAGGCACAAAGGTGACAATCTTTTGTATCACTGAGGCATTTCACATCACTCTGCCTTCTATGTCATATTCAATATGCACAGAAGTTTCTTCTCATCATTCAACATGCCAGAGATGGGTGCCAGAGCACTATGAAGTATAACAGCACAGCAATTTCTGTTGCTGCTTAACAGCAGGAATCTGCAGTGGTTTGGAATTAGCTTTGAAGAGGTGCTTCTCTCAAAGCATCCCTGAAACAAAACAGCCCGTCAAAGCCTTGCACAGCCCTAATAAGTATCAGCTGAGAAAATGGCAGCATTGGCCTGAATTTGAAAGTTAAGCAAATCTGGACTTAGCACTTGGATGGGAAACCACTGGGAAAATCCAGATCTGTAGACTACCAGGAAAATAAATACTGGCGGTTGTGGCAAAGTACTCCTGTCAAGAAAATTGCATGGCTATGTCCGTGTAGTCTTCAGAAATCAAGCTAAGCTCATAATTATATCTTCATTTACTGGAAGAATGTGTGTAAACTTCAAAACAAATATTACATTGAAGGCCAAGAATAACTTCTGGTACTAAATTCAGGCATGTAAGTTTACATCTTCTTTTGATGCATTCATACATTTGTGCGTGCCTTGCCAAGTCAACATTTAAGTGTCCAGAGAGGTTGAGTTCCAGAAGAATCAAGATGGAATATCCATTGTGCACCACATCATGTTCTATGTGATGCCTCAAAAGGACTTTAGTATCCATAGTTTGCTATATTTTCTAACAGGTTTTAACCATTAAAGTTTGGTCAGTCGCATTTTGCACTTTTCTCACTTCTGGTGGTTTTTCAGTGGAATGCTATTATTTCAGTTCAAATGGGAACCATCTTTGTTTTAGGAGACCCTTCTTTTGTAGTGAAAATCATGTTCTTTATCTCTTATTGTGTGTTGACATCATAATTCTCCACATGTTGAATAAACAGAATACATGTTTGCTGGAGGAAATCTTTTTGTCTTTTTGGGCTGGATGCTGGCGTTAATATACACTGATGCACACTTCATTAACTAATGTGATTACACATTGTTGATATAGTCTCGCACAAAAAAAATCCTTTCAACGTAATTTCCTTTCACAAATAATTGTAAAGGTTCACCCTAGTGATCTGAAAATGAAGATTCAAGAAATACCGACAAATAATTTTAGTGCAAACACAATATGAAATTACAATATTTTTTTCTCTATCCCTCAATTTCCAGTGATCAGAGAAGAGTTTTGTCATGTCAAACCAGCACAAAATCCCATAAGGCAAGCAACATCCCAAGATT
Source organism: Azemiops feae (assembly GCA_023970755.1). Classification (NCBI taxonomy): domain Eukaryota; kingdom Metazoa; phylum Chordata; class Lepidosauria; order Squamata; family Viperidae; genus Azemiops; species Azemiops feae. Next base: position 5,475,046 of record JALGBA010000005.1, on the reverse strand, counting down.
TGCAGAAGCACAAAAAGAAAAAGTTAGAATCAAATGTTTTCAGACATAGAATTTTCAATCAGATTCACTATCATGGAAACCTAGCTGTGGAGATGAGAGAGGGAAAAAGCAAAGAAGCAGGTGGGAGGGAGAATGAAATGAAATATATTGAAGAGTGGATGACTTCCTAATTGGAGGCCCCTGTACTACAAATTTGTATTGTACACTCAAACTTTTACAGATGTTTTCATTTCAAAAATGAACCCAAATTAGCATAAAGTAAAATCTCTTTTGTGGTTAGCTTGCGTACTGATAACTGAATGAACTGACCCATGCTGCGTTCTTCGAAATACTACAGATGTCTTCAGTGGTGGGATTCAAGTATGTGGACAACCAGTTCTCTGTGTGGATGTCACTTCCAGAAGTCCATTCTGGGGCTGGGCAACAAAAAATTAGCTACCAGTTCTGCCGAAGTGGTGCGAACCAGCTGAATCCCACCACTGGATGTCTTACCTTATTCAATGATATTGTTCTTTTCTTTTATTCTCAATCTAGCCTACAGCCCCGGGATTTCCTAGTAGTCCCTCTTCTCCAAGTATAAACCAGGTCCATCCCTGCTTAGCTTTTTCAAGATCAGCCAAGATTCATTAGATGCTACCACATCCTGAAACAAAAACAAAAAAAATAGAATAGGGCTGTGCAAAATGTCGAAGACTTCTATTTGAAAAGGCTTTGATCAAATCACCTCATCAAGGTAGATTAGCTGTTTGAAGAAGTGACTTATTTCAAAGCTATGTACTTTTGAATCAGATTTGGGTGGATTTAGAGCATTTTACTGATTTGCTGCCATTCTTCTGATCCTGGGGTTGTTAGAGGCAAAATACCATGTCACAACTTCATTTTCATGTACAAATTGAACCTTGAAATGGATTGAGTGGTATAATCACAGTGACACCAACTTGAGTAATTGGCCAATAAGTTTTATCACTTCATTAAGCTGTGTCTTCAAGAGCTACTTTTAGAGTACTAAGGCTAACATTACTTTCAGCCTTCATTTACCTTTTCAGCTCTCAGTGTCATGAACAAATACAAGCTTTAACATTGCTCTCTCTTGTGATAATAGGATGTAACACTTGTGTGATGGTTTTTCCCACATAGCTAAAGCTTCAGCTGAGCATTCAGGCCTCTGAGCTTTGGCACAAGGTTTACTAGTCCAGTCCATACACTGGGGTCTAACCTTACTTTTAAACTCTGATTTGGCCGGTTAAGGATTTTTGACAATGTGTGAATGAATACCAAGTTAATACTTATAGTCAAACATGGCAAAGCTATATAGACAACTTTCACTGCTTTTGATAACCTTAGGTACATGTGAACTCTCCATATCTGTTCAAAGAAGAAATGGCCCAGTTGAACAGATTACCCTGTTGATAAAAAGTTCAGCGTGCCAAGATATAGTATCTAAAGTTTTAACTAAAGCCTATGGAGATTTTCAATCATCCAGGTCATGGTTGTCCCAAAGATGCTTTTTTTCACGAGGCAATTGGACTTTCTTGTTTTTCTTTGCAGACATTTCGCTTCTCATCCAAGAAGCTTCTTCAGCTCTGACTGGATGGTAGAAAATGGCTAATTTTTTAATTAAAGCCATTTTATCAAAACCAATGCAGATTAGAGCTCTACATGGAAAAAAGATACCCGGTGTTCCAGCTGGCTTTAGAAAAGGCCAGAACATGAGACATTATTCCTGATGTGTGCTGAATAATTGAGAAAACCAAAGAATATCTAAAGGAGTCACTATATGCTTAATTAATTTAAGGGCCTTTGATTATCTCAACCATGTGAAGCTGTGGAATGTGCTCAGAAAAATGGGAATCCCAGAACATCTCATTATCCTCAATATGGTGAAACAGACTGGATCCAAGTTGGCGAAGGATTAAAGCAAGGCTGATATTCTCCCCTTTCTTTGCTGTTGCACTGAATCTTTACCTCAGAAGATTAGATTTCCTGTAGATCTTCAGGGCTGGCTTATTTGCAAGAGTTCCTGTCACCAATCAGCTCTGCCTGTCTGATAAGATCCAATAGAGTTACCCTGCTCTGGATCTTGTTATTTAAATAATTCCATCTTTCAAACCTGAAATGAAACATATTTTTACTAGGCACAATTCCAAAGCACATCAATGAAAATACAACAAAATATTGAATTATTTGCTTACAGCTGCAAATAATTGCAAATGTTGCACTATGCTGGAAACAAGTCATAGTACCAACAATATCTGACTAAGAACTTAAACTTGGAGAATGGCAAAACTACTAGCACATGCATACACACACACACATACACATATTGTAGAGGTGCTCTGTTTTTATATTTATGAATGATATAGTGGCAATTTTGGCCTTCAGCTCCAAAAATTATAGTTCTTTTTTATGTCACAAAAACAACTCAATGACCTCTGGGTTATTTCACTAATGTTATGCTGAGCATTTCACTAATGTTATACTGAGCATTTCAGGAATAATCCATCCACTTGTAATTAATATCTTCTCTGAGAATACTTTTTTCTTTGTTTGTTTGTTTTTTAAATGCCATCTTAAACAATGTGCCTTCTCTGTCATTGCCCCTGCCCTATAGAATAGTGTTTCCTCCATGACACAGGTGGCCTAGCCTGATCTGCCTTTTGTGAGGCCTTAATGACTGGGCTTTTCCCTAAGGCTCTGGGTGACTTGGGTTCCCATCTGATGTGATTGTTGGATAATTTTATTACATTTTATAGTAATTATCTTTTATTAGTTATTTTATCTATAGGCCATCCTAGGCTCATTTGAGAGAGTGGCTATATAAATTATCTAAATATGTAAACGCTATGATGCTAGAGATGTGGTGTAATCTTTATTACAAAGCAAATTTGTTTAGGCTGTATATTTTGCCCCATCTCAATACATACACAGGAGAAAAATCCACTGAATTCAATAGATAAGTTCAGGATTGTGCCACAAATCCTGAGTTCAGGGCAGCTTTTGCTGTCTCATTTCCATAGTCAATATAAATACGGGCCGCGCTCTAACTGCAATTATTTTAGGAGGAGCGTAAATCAGTGGGGAGGATGAAGGCGGCTGTTTATGAAGCTCACATGAATTCATTGTGTAGGAAATTAGAAGGATTGACATCCCCCTGCTATAACTTTATGTCAATGTATTCCTGGCCAAAAGGGATTTGTACAGAATGTATCACAATTTGTTCTTCCTCTGTATTATGAACTAGCAAAAAGTTGTTTATACTGATAGAAAAAGATGCACACCATTCTTTCCAGCCAAAAATCAAGGTAGCACCTTTTCTGGCTAAAAGGTTGAAAAAAAAACTCAGAAAAATTACTACCATCCTCCTGAGTTTGGGCTTATATAAATAACTATGGCTCCTTGCATATAACTCCTCAAGCTAATAATGCATTTTATTTAGTTAGATTAACTCTGTTGGCTGGATCTTAACGTATTTTTGCTGTTGACTGTTATTGCTGTTATTGCTAACCTATTTTAGTACTGCAGTCCCTATTTTGTTTTATTTGCTTCAGTTCATATTTCCTGCCTTGTACAAGGAAATGCGTGCAAATCTTTTCAAATTATCTCTGAGTAAGAGAGAATTGGTGGTTCCTTAAAAAGTAAATCCTGATGAATAAATAAACTAGCATCTCAAATAGGTCCTATCTCCAAGCTAACCATGGTTCATGTAAGACAGTGCAGAGAGGCAATTGTGCACTGAGCAATTTCAAAAATTTTAATGAACCATTTACAATAAACCCATTGGAAGGTAATTTAACAACATCACTTTTACAATTAAATGTAGTGTTTTTGCATGTAAATGCAGTTCATTAATTCTATGTCAGGATGGAAAATGAAGTGAAACCGAAAGGATTTTGATACATGGAAGTCATCTCAGTAATTTCTCATCACTCCATGGTGCTCCTAAGCAGCGTAATGAAAGAATGAATTGATTTAAGCAACATTGAGTTGTAGCAATGGAGTTTATGGAATTCAATTAAGTTGATGGTTTATTGTGAATGCCAGGCCTGGAATGGCATTGTATTACTTTTGAAATTAATTTCCTTCCTTCTGCAAAGTTGCTTTTGTCATTAGTATCTGTTCCCCCCCCCCTTGTTTATTTCTGTAAAATCAGCTGAGGTGTTTGATACAACGTTGTAACGCCTTCATCACTAGAAACAATGTAAATCTGTTCACTCATACCTATGTTGTCTGTTTTTAAGAAATGCTAAAATCTGTAGAGATTGCTTACGCATACAACTTGCCAACTTTTTTTCAGTCAATATACAACGAAATCTTTTGAAGGTCATGTTCTATGTTCTTATTATATTATTATATTATATAACAGAATTAGCTTTGTATGGTGGCTTATTTGTTCTGAAAAAATGTCAGGCAATGAGACATGATCCTACCACTACCTGATTCAAATGATCTCTGAATTATACAGATGACCTTTCAAAATTGAGTAAAAAAATTTGAATCATCTTGATTTTATATATATTATTTAGAAGAATCACAGATTTTTAACTCTAATTGTGAAAGTATAGTGAATTACTGGGACAAAAAAAAATAGTTTCCTTCAACTGTTATAGTACTTCTGGAAGTTTAAGCTGTCATCATTTCAATGGACATTAAAATAATAAAATTAGTTTATCTTCTACTAAGCAACATTATTTTAATTGGCTGGCTCAGGGTTGTAAACCCTAATTGAATACATCTATTTAAAGGAAGTTTACTCAAATTTATATTGATTCAAATGTATACCAGACATTGACCTGGTCTGATCTCAAATATTTGGAAGAAGATTACTAGAACATACCTGGGCTGTAATTAATGGCAAACCATTTCTGTATTATTGGCAAGACACTGCATAGACATATCGACAGAATTTTATTTTTTATTTTTCTGTATTGTTCATGCAAAATACAAGCACTCAATGATCTATTGCTTTCCCTTTATATTAAAACCAGTATAAATTGATGAAATTGATTCTTACCACTTCCCACTATTTACATTGGCTTTTTTTTCTATGTCAAGTTTATTTTGATTTCTCTTTGTGTAGGAATTAAGTATATTAATTTATAAAACGAACACCACAAGATGAAGTAAATGTGGGTGTTTGTGGAGGGATATACTGTAAATATTTCATTCTGTTAGATTACTAGATTTCCCCGAGTCCCCTGTTAAATCTTGGAATAGAGTTTAAAAATAGAGATTCTCCTGAAACTAAATGTTCTGGAAAATTTAAATCTCTTTAAAACATTAACCTCATATTTTTTTTACTACCAATAGATTGCAGCTAGATTTCATGGCCCATGGATGATTAATGTAACTTCCTTCCTTCCTTCCTTCCTTCCTTCCTTCCTTCCTTCCTTCCTTCCTTCCTTCCTTCCTTTCTTTCTTCCTTCCTTCCTTCCTAACCTGATTTTTTTTAAAAAGAAAATTCTACTTGTGTCTTTGTACATCTTGCTCTAGACTATAAAATCTATAAAATTTGTTGCTATAAAAAGCAAAAGAAATTACCTTGCTGACCTGAGTTTATTGGAAGCTATAGCTAACCACCATATAATTTTGTTGCCAACTTTTAGTGTAAATTCATGATTTATATTACTCATCAGCTTCTGAGTATTGATAGAAGTTTCAGATAAGTCCAGCTAGATTCTATTAGTCTCCATGAGTGGATTCGTATTCCTAATCTATTAAAATTCAAACATAAAATGGATTCATTTGGCCACAAAATGGAAAATGCAACACAATATTTAAGATGACAAAGTTGGTCAAAATATTAAACACTATATATGTAAGTTGTATTATTAATAGGTTGGTACTATTAACATGGATCCATTAATGCTAATTTGGGAGATAGACGCTACTCCAATGTGTCCTATTTTTAATGATTATAGAAGATAGTTGAGAGCCCATGCTTATAAGTCATGGATTTACACATTACATTACAGACACCAAGAATTCAGTATTACTAGTAATCTAATCAGTATTGCAATAAATAGAAAATATAGGTTTTAATAGTGCTGTCACTGTACATAAATGGATCACACTATTCATGATAGCATGGATAAATTGGATCACAGTGAAAAATCCATCTGTTTCTCATCAGTTAACAGCAATTCAGCTTAGAAAAAACTTATTATTGATCTGTAGATTTACCAAACAAGCCAATATATATTTACAGAGAAGCAAGGCTCATTGATTTCAATGGAACTTTTCTTCTAGTCTGGAGTAGGAGTAGTTTTATTTATCATGCACTTATAATTACAGCAAATGTCCTTCTCACAAAAGTCAGACAAGAACACAGGTACAAATATAAAGATTGGTAAAAAGAAATAGGGAGAAATGACAGAAGGGCCAGAATTGTATGAACAGCAACATTCCAGACTTGAATCAAAGGGTGGAGTGAATCTTGAGTTATCAAGACAACAGGTTGCTAAAATGTTTATTTTTATTAATAAATCAATATATATATATATATATATATATTTGTTTTCGTAGATTTTCACAGGTACAGGTATGCAGGTCTTGGCATATTCGGGTCTTTTCCCGTGTAAGATTGAGAGTATCTTGGCGACGTTTCGACGAGGTCCCACTCACCATCTTCAGGCTGGTGTCTTCGGCTTCGTGCTAGTGCGAGCAAAGCGTGATCGGAGCTGCCGTCCTTCTATAAATATTGGAGGGGTGTGTGTTGCGTGTTGGCTTTATAGCTGTAAGTGGGTTGGTTGGCTGTGTAGTTACATCTTGATTGGAAGATGGAATTGATGTAAGCAAATTAGCTGATGTAGCTATAAGCGGGTTGGCTGGCTGTGTTGTTACATCTTGATTGGAAGATGGAATTGATGTAAGCAAATTAGCTGATGTAGCTGTAAGCGGGTTGGTTGGCTGTGTTGTTACATCTTGATTGGAAGATGGAATTGATGTAAGCAAACAGACCGCAAACTCGGAGCCAAACCAAAGCCCATGATGTTATATCACGGCCATCTACTCAGGACATTACATCACAGAACTCAGGAGGTTACATCGCAAAGGCTCAGTATGTTACAATGAAGCCTACCTCCCATGATGTGGCAGCACAGGACTCAGGATATCACTACAATAGAGCTCAGAATGTTACCACACAGCCCATTACCCAGGTACAAAAGAACAATGGGCACACAGCCAGCACCTCAGCCACACAGGATGTTACCAAACAACTGACTAATTTGCTTACATCAATTCCATCTTCCAATCAAGATGTAACAACACAGCCAACCAACCCGCTTACAGCTACATCAGCTAATTTGCTTACATCAATTCCATCTTCCAATCAAGATGTAACAACACAGCCAGCCAACCCGCTTATAGCTACATCAGCTAATTTGCTTACATCAATTCCATCTTCCAATCAAGATGTAACTACACAGCCAACCAACCCACTTACAGCTATAAAGCCAACACGCAACACACACCCCTCCAATATTTATAGAAGGACGGCAGCTCCGATCACGCTTTGCTCACACTAGCATGAAGCCGAAGACACCAGCCTGAAGATGGTGAGTGGGACCTCGTCGAAACGTCGCCAAGGTACTCTCAATCTTACACGGGAAAAGACCCGAATACGCCACGACCTGCATATATATATATATATATATATATATATATATATATATATATATATATATATATATATGCCTGCCCAACTCATGAAAAGTGATTCCGGATGTCTTAGAACAATCACATCAAAAATGGACAATCATTATAAAATGAAAAAAGTCAGTATTGAAATTTAAATATTGTTAAGAATAAAATATACCAACTCCAGCCAAAGATAGAATGATTATACCCACCTCAAAGGCTTGCTGACATGACCCTAATCAGTTTTGAGGGACTTCCAGCATATCAGAAAGGATGGAGCTAACCTAATAATCCAAGCAAGACAGCAGAAGTTTTCACTGGAATATGAACCATATAGCACTAGCAATAGCAACAACATTTAGACTTATATTCTGCTTCATAGTACTTTACAGCATTCTCTGGATGGTTTACAATGTCACATTATTGTGCCCAATAATCTGGGTCCTCAGCCAGAGGAGCCAAAAATCAGAAGAGCTGTAGCAACTGCTCCAACTTTTTATTATTATTAAAAGCTCATTTCTACATCTTCATACCGATGTAGGAGTTATGTAGGAAGTATGTCAGTTCAGCAATCTCTCTCAATGCTGCTACTAAAGTCCTGTTTTTCCAACATGGTTACTATGAGATCTGCAACAGAGTTTCCTGGGAAATTGAAATTCTCTGACGTTCATTTATCCCTCCCCCTTTTTTTTTAAGACTTGATATCAAACTTGTATATTTCATTCTTTGTTTAAGGTTTTATGCAATTTGCACAAAATGGTGTAGTATGAGGCTGTTGGTTTAGGAATAGGGAGATTCATCTTTTAGGCCACTCTCAGCCACAGAAGCTATCTACATAACTTTGCAGAAGTCTCTTTTTCTCATCCCCATCTCATATATTTATTATTGTGGGAAAAGAATAGATAGTGCGTATATATAAATTGCATAGATATAAGTGCAGGCTACATCAAATGTCTATACTAGACTAGATGTGGGATTGCAGCCTTTGATAAGGATGAGATTCAATCTTTTATTGGGTTCTTGTTTTAATTTATATGTCTCTTTCTATCCATATAGCATCTAAACAGTTAACAGCCTTAAATAAACTATAAGCAAAAAGATAAAAACAGAAAAATTATTAAATATATTAATTATAATTAAAATTACCATTTCAAATCAAATGGGCATCTAACCTCAGCATTCTGATTATGATGATGGTACCTAGACTGCAAAAATCTAGATAGCTACTAAATAACAGCAAAGGTTCAGAATTTTTTTCATCTCTTTGTTGCCATCTCTTTGTTACCTGGATTTTTTCAGGCATATGACCTTAATCTCTGGAAACATCCTATTTCCCTTCTATGTGAAACTACCACCCAGATCACTGCCTCTAAATAGTAAGGTAATGTTGAGGTATTGGGTATTAATAATTCAGGAACTTTGTGGGAGAAAATGCTGCCAGCAATAAGCAAATAAAAATAGTGTGCCAAACATTTTCATACATTGACCAAAGATAGGCTCTAAACACCATAGAAGATTGCATATGTTTACATTCTCTGTATAAAATAATGATAAGTGTGAAGATATTAATAATAGGATTTCAGAAATATAATTCCCAAGGCTTTGTACAACTTCCATTTTCCCTTAGATTTTCTTGCAACTTGGTTATATTACCAATTCTGAATGTTGATAGTCAACAGCTTCATTAAGATATAGCTGTCATTTTCTTGACAAAAAGGGAGTCACAAGAAAAGTAAAACAGTCATTAGAGAAAGAAATGTCATAGCAAAAAAAGTGGAGGGGGAGAAAATTCCCCTCCCTTTTCTTCCTGCTTGCCTGTTTGTTGGAGGTTATACTAAACTGAATAGTATTATTTATTAAGAACTAATTGTACTAATAAAGGCTTTGTTAAGAATGCCATAGAATCAAACATATCTCTCTTACACATAGACAACTGTCTGCTCTTAAAAGTGCACTGTAGGTGAAAAACAAATGGCTGACATTGTTGTTCCAAAGATGTTAATGGCGAAGATGGAGAGTTGTGCACATAACTGAAATGGGGGTCAAGTTCTGCAGCTTCTCATTTCTGAAGAAAAAATATAGCATTGGACTTAATTTTCCTCCACTGAAACTCATTGAAGGAGAAACTAGAGGGGAAAAAATCATCTAAGAAAAGGGTGACAAATGGGGGAACATGTCTACTACTACACAATCTCAGTATTTAGAGATGAGCAAATAATGACTCTCCAATATTTGGAAATTTAGAATTCTAAGAATGTTCTGTCCCATCTTTTAAATTTATTTGAAAGAAATCTCCTTTCCTTCCCTTCTTACAAAACCATTAACATACAGAATGGGTTTCATGGGAAGGAACTTTAAATTCTGTATTTGAAATTCCATTTTATTTTTTTTATTTTTTAAATTGCATTGCATATGCTTTCATATCCCATATACAGTTAAAGTACTCCTTATAGTTTTACTTTTATTCATTACAAGTAGGAAATATCAGGTCCTTAGGATTCTAATTCTTATGAGCTCAGCCAGCAAGGAAGGAAATGATGTGTTATTTAGGAGACAATATGCACACTACATCAGCAAAAGTTGGGTTGTAAAAATGTGCAAATAAAAGTGCATATTCCGCCCCATGAAATCTGTGAACTAATTTGAAAACAAAGCCAAATGAAATATAGAACCGATAAAATCAACCCTAAACAAAAATAAAATTGATTTCTGCCACCTCCCTCCCATATGCAATTGTTCCTAAATTAAATTAGCAAACAAACAAATGGAGGCAATTTTTTAAAATGTTCAGTCAGAAGCTTTGCCAACAGTCTGAATGTAACAGCATAAAGGAACAATTGCTTCCATTGTTGGGAAAATAGAAGTTGGGGAGAGGCAGTCATGGGAGTTGAAATGGTAAATAGCATCTCAAGAAACTATGGTTCCTGGACAAGAAGAATTTCTTAGTATCTTTTAATCTTCTCTTCTTCCAATGCAAGACTTATTTCAGGTTTTTCAAGCATTGGAACTACAGAACTGCATTAGCACCTTTTAATTATGTTTGTTCCTAGGTTTTCCTCAATTTGCATTTCCCAATTTATATTTTATAGTCTAGGCATTGCTAGAGTGAATTTGTATACATTGTTCATTGTCTTGTTTACAAGATAAATCCAGTCAGAAGGCTGCCATTAACCCATGTCATTTCTAGACAAAGTTCGATTACTGCAATTATTCATCATTAATTTTTGCTAATAGGTGTTTATGCATTTGTATTACCTTGGTGAACAAGGCAGTGTGTTATACAGCACACACTGCCAAACTTCAGAAGCTATTTAATATCTTCATTTTATTGTGTATAATCAGAACACTTCCAAGAACCCATGACTAATATCTTGAGGCAGAAGTCTCTGTGAATTTTGAAGAACCGAGGCACTGGACTTGAAACCAAACTTGAAAGCTATAAATGTTCATCTCAATCAGAACCTGTTGACACGAGGAGGTGAATTATAAAGGCAATAGCTTAAGAACACTGAGAGGAAAGGGAGACTTGAACATACCAATACACACATACAAAATTTATAACTATGTTAAGCAAGACAAAATGACAAGGACTACTGGTTCCTATATTTCAATGCAGAAAAAAAACTAGTCTCTCCCTAATATCATTGGTAGTGTTTCTGGTGCCATGATTGTTCTGACTACAGCTTGTTTGAGATAGAAGGGGACAAGAAGCCAATATTGGTCTAGCCTCAGGAGTTTGAGTCTCAGGAGATATTTTCATTTTCTGGAGTTACCTGCTATCCTACATGCAATTGCTTTGGTCACCCAATCAAGAACTTGGACTTGGCTGGGGATTGTGTTTACCCCATCATTCCACTTCCTGAACCTTACTCCTTCGGAATGAATGATCAGAATAGATCTGTTGGCACTCTCAAGCATTAGAGCAGACACTGGTTCCTCTTAAGTGTCCATCTCCCTTAGTCATTAGAGGAGAAGCTGCTGCTGCTGCTGGGCTGCTACTGCTAATAAAGATACATATTATCAGTAACAATGTGGGTAACCTGTTCTGGTTGATCTTGAAGCTGAGACAATTGAACTTTAAAATAATCTGGTCACATACCATTTAGAGTTTTGTAAGTATTCACCAGTACTATATTTTGGGTTTGGTAACTCACTGGCACCCATTAAATATGGGAAAGAATAATGCTATATATTGGCATTCTGGATAATGTGAAGCTTCCAAATTATCTTTAAAGACAAGGTCTTGTGCATCATAACATGATGATCTTACGTAAATTGCACCAGGAATAAATGATGGTAGCAAATTCTTCTTTCTACAACTGCATATGTAGTTACGCACAGTGTTTAATGTGTCGACAAAAACTACAACTCCCAATTTCCTTTGCCAACAATGTTTCATGAGATTACACATCATGTTTAGCAATTTATGTTCACAGTCCCAGACAGCCCAGGCAATTTTTCACATCCCTGTCAAATTGTGTACTGTTCCTTCAGCCTAGACCTTCTAAATGTTTTGATGTGGTTATTTCTTGCACCCTCTTTTGTTCAATTCCATATTTTTTCCTAGTCATTGATTGCTCATCACTTTCAATTTCGTTCATTCATCCTTTCTCTTAGGCATTCTTAGCATTGCAAACTCCCTCTAAAACATCCAGTCCTTTTAACCTAAAACATCTTGATGTCCATCAAAGGTGAATCACCCAGAATTCATCACAAGATGGGTAGTTATATAAATGTTTTAAATAAATAAATGTTGCTGCATTATTTCAATTCTGCCCCTACTCTGTCTTCTTCTACATTCATCGTCTTTTTTTTATTATCTACCACCAATCATAACATTTTTGTTTCGTTCATCTGCAGTTTTATCAGATCACTCCTTCCATCAAAGTTGATGAATTTCAGGACAAACATTCCTAAACTTTCAGTAGTACTCAAGCCTAATTCAGTGGACTTGATTGTTTCTCTTTATAATCTCAGAATACCGACTGATTAGATATTTTTCTTTCACCCATTTTAGTTTGTCTCTTTTGGCATACAATAATTATATACAGTGGTGGTATAGCTGATCTTATATGCTCATCGTTTGGTTCAGGCAATATACTAGAGTGATAAAAGAGCAATACATTCCAAGCAATAACCCTAAATTTATCTTACTACAAACTGTGGTTTTTTAAAAAAACCATCAACATGAGTTAGACATCGGTGATCCACAATTGTAATGCCCATTTTTGCAACTTTTCAAACTCTAGCACAAAATATAAAAACCAGCAGTTTCCTACTAAATTTTATTGCAAAACCATAGAAAATTCCCCTTGCCAAAATGAGGGAACTGGCAAAAAATGCTGACTATGGCCACTCTGTAGTTGTTGGCTGTTGCAAAAATATTTCTTAAAACCACCAATAATACAGCCCTAAGCACTAAAAAGAGTCTCTATACTTTAAATAGATATCTTCTAAATGTTAACAGCCTTGGTATTATCTTGATGCGACCAGTAACTGATTATAAAGAACAATAAATCTCGAGTCACTGATAATTTTGTGGATGTTTGACCTGTATGGATTTTCCCCCATGTATTTCTTTTACATCTCCTTATAAATGTGCGCCAACTCAGAAAATCAATATTAACTAATAGCAGTTGTTTAGAAGTCAGTCAAAGACTGCACAATCTGAATGAAAGCAGTTAAGAGGAGCAAGCAGGTCATGTCATCATTTGATTTCACTGAAACATTCATCCAGGAGCCTCCAAAAGGAGTGATGTTTGCACTATAATATATCCTGAACCTTCAGGAGAAATTTGCACATTGTGGCTGTTCCTCAGCATTAAAGGTTGCACCTTTTAAACTGATAGATGCAGGTACACCTAACCAATTAAGTATACATTTTGTTATATAAAAATATTTCTATCTGAATCCTTTATTCCCGTTGAATTGCAACCATTTAAAGTCACAGGAACAAAGAGTCTTTAGCAGGGATCTTAAGTAATGCAGTGTCTAAAGATCCCCATTAGATGACCAATATACCACAACAAACCTGTAGACTAACCCCAGAAAAATTAGCATCTTCCCTTGAGATGTAATAACTAGGGAGACATTTGTTCAAAGCCTTTGTCCTTCTGAATGTGGGTCAAATCTTCCAGGACTCAAGAAGGTATCCATTTCACAGATAAATTAAATTCTATTTTCTATTTGACTAGATGATTTACAACTCTCACTAAAGATCAGCTTAAGTGAGGCCACAAGTAGCAAAAGAAATTTATTTTCTCTGCTGTGTCTCTTTCCCTTTAAAAACACTTTAGGTAATATCATAAGGAGGAGAAAGATAGATCAAGAAAAGAAAAGATAGATCTTGTGTTTCAATACAGGTAGTCCTCAACTTACAAGTGGGATTAACTAAACCATTCATTTAGTGACCGTTCAAAGTTACAATGGCACTGAAAAAAATTACTTATGACTGCTTTTCACACTTATGACCATTGCATGATCAAAATTTGGACACTTGGCAACTGGGTCAAATTTGTAACAGTTGCAGTGTTCCAGGGTCAAGTGATCACCTTTTGCAACCTTCTGACTTTGTTTAAGTCAATGGGAAAGCCAGATTTGCTTAACAACTGTGATATTAACTTAACAACTACAGTTGTTACACTTAACAACTGTGTCAAAAAAGGTTATAAAATGGGACAAAATTCACTTAACAACTGTCTTGCTTAGCAATGGAAATTTTGGAGTCAATTGTAGTTGTAAGTCGAGAACTACCTGTATATTACAGGTAGGGATTAAAGATAATGTAATGATCTTAATATATTGTCTACTTTTATAAGCATATTTGTTTTAAATAAAGTTGCTTTTCTTTTCTAATATGCACGATTAAATTTCATGTAAACTTCAGTATTCTTATGTATCAAATTACTACCATTGTAATAATTTGATTATGTCCCTCTACCACTTAGTTTTCAAACCTTGGACAGCGACGCTCGTGATAATGAGACAATTTGAAAGTAATCATATCAATGTTAGAGCCCTATAAAGATTGATGAAAATTGATCTTCAGTATTCTAAGATAGAACATCAAGTTGGGAATTGTATGAAACACAGCACGGCAATAAGCTTGAGGCACAATTGTTTTAGAAGGAAAATAGAATCATAAAATGTGGTGCATGTCTCATCTTTAAATGTTGAATAAATAATGAATGTCAAACTCTGCTAAACAAAATTAATGAGCTTCTATCTTCACCATTAGTGAAAAGCTGCAGCTTTCCCTGTTCAAGTAATACAAAGAAGATTCAGGCAAAGTACTATACCACATTTCTGCAAAGCTTTTAATTGTGCTGTTTTGCAGGTCATGTGTGTGGCATTTTTACTAAAATGTGTGACATTTTTACTAATGTAAAGTGTGACATTTTTACTAATAAAAATCAACATAAATGAATATCAAAATTTTAATTATTTTTAAGACAATAATAGCCATAATCCTAATCCATAGGTAAAAAGTGAATTTCTTATTAAAAGATTATAATTTAATTTTCACAGCCAGATCCACTTACTATTTTTCTTGCATATTAATTTCAACTCCTTTAAAATTGTCTGAAGATTTTATCATAACAAAAAGTGCTGCACTAATTCAATAATAGATGTTTCATTCTTCTAATGAGTATTATTTGGTTATCTATATCTTTTTTTAAAAAAAATCAGATTAATTCAGCAATTGTATAAAAGTGAGGGTATGGCCCGCCACCTATGTAGAGACATTTACATTTTGTACATACTATATAAGATTTGTACATTTTCTATAAATTAGAGTCTATTTAGAAATCTGAAAAATATGTGGAAATACCGTATTTTTCCATCTGTAAGACGCACCTTAGTATAAGACGCTCTGGCGTGCAAGTTTCTCGGCGCCGATCAGCTGTTCGGCGGAGTGCCGAACAGCTGAGCCGGCAAATCCAGAAGTTCAGCCGGCCGGTGATCTTGCCCCCTCCCCCCTCCTGTTAGTAGCAAGCCCACAGGGCCTTGACACCTGCACTAGGCGGCATGGCAACCCACACAGGCATGCCCTGGGCTGCGGAGGTTACCATTATTTTTCCTTGTATAAGACGCTGCACTTGTATAAGACCCACCTGATTTTTGAACAGTTTTTTCCTGTTTGCAGGAAAAAATAGCGTCTTATACACGGAAAAATATGGTAGGTAGGAGCTTCAGGCACCATTCTGGTAAAGGTAAAGGTAAAGGTTTCCCTGTCCAATCATGTCCAGCTCTAGAGCATGGTGCTCATCTCCATTCCTTGGCTGAGGGATCATGTTGTCTGAAAACAATTTCCATGGTCATGTGTCCAGATATCTATATGCCAAAGGCTCATAGAACGCTTCCCATTAAAGTGGTACCTATTAATCTACTTACATTTGCATGCTTTTGAATTGCTAGATGGGCAAGTAACAGGAGCTCACCCCATTGTATGAAACTTGGGTCTCAAACCCAGGCTGTCAGCTCTCCAGCTGATAAGCTCAGTGTCTTTAACCGCTGAGCTATCCTGCCTCCTCCCCCCACACACACACACACTATTCTGACCCACCCTGAATTTCTTATTCTCTACAGACAGATTGCATGAAATGATGAAATTTTTAACCAAAGGAATTCAATCTTTGAAAAGTCATGGCAATCAGCAAAGACCCAGATGTTCTAACTTTATCAAAAGGGACTTCCTTTTATCCTTCAAAATGATGTGCTTTGTGTATTTTGTAATTGAAAATAGGTCACCCAGACACTAACTTACTCACACATTAGTTTTTGTAGCCAACAGAGTCCTGCTACTCATTAGTCACACCATGAAGCAATTTTACAAGTGGGATTAACTAATATTTGATTAGCCAGACCTCAGCTGGAATGCCGTTTCCACTGAAGAAGCATAGACAGAATAGCTGTAATGGCTGTTCTGGGAGTAAATCATTCTTCCTTTCTTGTCATAATGAAAATACATCCTCTGTGCGGTACTACACTTCAATATGTATTACATTTCTTTTCTCATTAACTATGGAGCAGCATTGTTCTTAATAATGTTTGTTTAGATTATATCTTTCCCTCCTTCGAGGGCTACTTTTTCTCCCCCAGTCTATCTGAGCTGGCCTTTATTGGGAGAGGAAAAAACCCTACTCTCTGGAAGTCTGATGCGTAAACAGAGTAGCAAACCAGCTACAGGGAGTGCACCAAAGATGAACTACCTATCAAAATGTCCAGATTCTATTTACTAAGTTTCCATGCTCCAACAGCATCTGTGAAAATGCTCTTTACTCCATCTGCTTTTCTATTTGTTCAATTAATTATTTTAGGTTTGGGGCAACATCATCAGTCAAAACAGCAATGCCTGAAACATTTTCTCACCTATATGATGCTATTACATGAAGGCCATTAAAATTAAAGTATTCCTCTGACTTAAATCTTTTTTAGTTGGATTTTGAAAAGAAAATTGCTGGTATGACGCATCATTGAGTAATTTTACCAAGTTTACACATGCTTTAAAAATGATTCAGAAGAAATGCTTTGTGCCTTACACAAGCACAGCCCCTCTCTGCTATTTATTAGTAGGGGTTTTTTTTAAGCTTGTGGGAAACCCTGAAGAATGTTGCCATTGCTTCAAGAGTCTAGTTATTAAAGCCATTTAAAGTACAACTGCAGCTTTTCTGCATGCTAACATCAAAGTCTGGGAGATGTGGGGGAAATTGGTTGATTTAATTAATAGCAAAGAGGTGGTATATGGGTCAAAGAATCCATTGCACTTATTCCAATTGACTTCTGAAGTATATTTTCTGTTGGGGCTCTATTTTCCAGAAGGCATGAAAACTAAAAGCTCTACTTGAAAATAATTTTTGCATTGGTATTAATGAGTAATTTCCCCACCTGTAAACATTTAAACTTTCCCATTATTGCAATCATTCACAGTTAGGTGGTGGGGTGTCTGTTTTGTCATAGCATAAATTAAAAGCATGAAGGAATGACGCTAGCAACTTTATTATTATTTTTCTGAACAGCAAAATTTTCAGGGTGGGAGATGAATGATATTCTTTACACTCTCCACTTGGTTGACTGAATGGAGTACAAATTGCTCACAGCACTATCTGGCTGTTCTCAGCATTTCAGGATCAGCAGACGTGAAGATGATTAGCTTCAAACTGTTTTGAAGGAACAGAGGAGTAGAAGCAGTGGCAGTGTGGGAGAGGCCTTTGGTAATAATCTTATATCAGCTCATCAGATGGCATACAAATATTAGAACTGAAAGAACGTAGAACATAGAATAATAGAGTTGGAAGAGACCTTGGAGGTATTCTAGTCCAACTCCCTGCTCAAGGGGGAGACCCTATACCAGTGGTGGCGAACCTATGGCACGGGTACCAGAGGCGGCACTCGGAGCCCTCTCTGTGGGCACACGTGCCAATGTCCCAGCCTTGCCTTCCCCCACGACCCCCTCCTCACCAGCAGAACCCTGGAGGAGAGTCACCCCCGAGCGTGGCCCATGCGGAGCAGTGCAGCCAAGGACATGGCAGCCAGGCAGCATAGATAAGACTCTGCCCTCACGCCCCATCGCGCATAGTTGATGCTGCAGGGTGCGGGCAGAGGGCATGGCCACCATGGCGCTACTGGGTGATCTGCGACGGGCCCTGGAGGCGGTGAGTGGCCCTGCAGGCAAGCAGGTGGGGGCGGAGCGGGGGCGGGGCGGGGGGTGGAGCGGGGGCAGGGCCAGTTTTTGGGCACTCGGTCTCTAAAAGGTTCGCCATCACTGCCCTATACCATTTCAGACAAGTGGCTGTCCAGTCTCTTTTTGCAAGTCTCCAGAGATGGAGCACCCACAATTTCTGAAGGCAAGCTATTCCATGCATTGATTGCTCTGAACATTAAGAATTTTCTCCTTAATTCTAAGTTGCTTCTTTCCTTGATTAATTTCCATCCATTGTCTTGCCTTTTGGTGCTTTGGAAAATAGTTTGACCCCCTCGTTTTTGTAGGAGCCCCTCAAATATTGGACCACTACTATCATGTCACCCCTAGTCCTTCTTTTCATTAGACTAGACATATCTAATTCCTGTAACCATTCTTTGTACATTTTAGCCTCTAGCCCCCTAATCATTCTTGTTGCTCTTCTCTGCAGTCTTTCCAGAGTTTCTTTTTTCTATTGTGGTGACCAGAACTGGATGCAGTATTCCAAGTGTGATCTTACTAAGGCTTTGTAAAGCAATATTATAATTTAATATGATCTTGATTCTATCTCTCTATTAATGCAGTCTAGGATTTCATTGGCTTTTTGGCAGCTGCCACACACTGTTGGCTCATATTTAAGTGATTGTCCACTAGAATTCCAAGATCCCTCTCACGGTTACTGGCATTAAGCCTATCATTATGAAATTGGCTGAGAGCAGTTAATGGAGCCATTTTCTATTATGGTTGCCAATTGGGGTGGCACTGAAGAGAGAATCAAAATGTTTTTTTTTAATGTTTTAACTGTTTCAATTCCCCTCAACTCAAGCACACACTGATTTATATTTATAAGATTTTGAAGTGTTAGCTGGTAGCAATCATGAGAGCAAATCTGACAGGAAACAAAGAAAGGGCTCTAGCTTTTATGCTTGCATAAACATCATCATTGTGGAGGAGTTTCTTCCATATCATGAGTGTGCCTGATGAAGTTTTTCAAATCCTGGCATCATCATCACCATCATCACAATAATAATAATAATAATAATAATAATAATAATAATAATAATAATAATAATAATAATAATAATAATAATAATAATAATAATAATAATAATAATAATAATAATAATAATAATAATAATAATAATAATAATAATAATAATAATGTTGGAAGGGAAACCCTATACCATTTCGGACAAATGGCTGTCCAGTCTCTTCTTAAAAACTTCCAGTGTTGGAGCATTCACCGCTTCTGGAGGCAGGTTGTTCCACTGGTTAATTGTTCTAACTGTCAGGAAGTTTCTCCTTAGTTCTAGGTTGCTTCTCTCCTTGATTAGTTTCCATCCATTGCTTCTTGTCCTGTCTAGAAAGAACATCTCATTGTTGTTTTTACCTTTGCAATATATGCACCTTAAAGCATGTCAGCCTTTTTTGAAAAGAAAAAAAAGTAAGAAGGAGCAGTCTTTTACTGCAGCAGTGCTCAGATAATTGATTAATTTGAATAAATTGCAAGATTGAGGCATAAGATGAAGGCATGTGTTTGGAAACAAAAAGGGAAACGTTAGAAAAAATGAAACACTTGTAAGTACTTTACAAGCACAGCATGAACTTCAATAGAGAATGCCTCTTCCAATCAAAGCTGATAAAAGAAAAAGATCAATAATTTTCTATAATGTGAATTTGTTTAATAAAATGAAAGCATTGCATCCTTGATTTGAATTGGACATTATTTTACTAAAGTATGACAAAGAGTGTGGGAAAGACAGCATGAGTTTCATTCAGTTATAGGAAAACAGACCATAGTGCTATTGCATCACATTGTAATCTACTGCAGGGGTCCCCAACCCCTGGTCTATGGACTGGCACCGGGCCACAGCATGTCATAAACTGGGCCATGCAAACAAGTGAAGCCCTATCCACGGGAAGTAGGCAGCATGGAAAACCACCCCCTGTCCAGTCCACAGAAAAACCTCGCTCCACAGAACTGGTCCCTGGTGCCCAAAAGGTTGGGGGCCACTGATCCACTGCCATGTATAGACTGACAAACCTGATTTGGTGGTGCATGAATAAAAGATAATTCAGTGTATATGTCTTTGCTCCATGTGAGATAAAGTTTGATTTGCTGTTTATAAGAAGAAGCTCTTTTTGATTGTCTCCTGTCACAGAGTTAGATGAAGGAATAACACAAGTGATTTTTGTGAATGTGACAGCAGTGACAAGGAGAGCCTGCAGTCATGTCTTGTTAATTTTCTATGGAGTAGAATGTCACATTTACATTTCAAATTATCTCTCCATACTGCTTACAATTTGCTTGGATTAGTTGGCATGTTATGCCATCAAGATTCAGGTTTTTATTGTTTATGAAGACCGTGCTAATCCCTTCTTCCTCCCATCATCACTTCCTTGACATCCTTCATCTCTCACTTCTCCAAAACAAAACTAATAGAAGTCAGTCTCCAAAAACCAAACATTAAAGGAAGTTGTCACACTTCTAAATAAATGCAGGGCAACAATTTTAGTATCCAAGAAGAAGAAAATGAAATGTCACTTTTTCCCTCCTATACTTTTTGTAGTCAAGCATCAACAGTATAATAGTGTTTTTTCTTGACTCTCAGAATAATCAGTAAGGATATAATAGAGTGAAACCTAGTACAATTGTTAATGGACACCTTAATACTGTCAGTTGAATATGCTTATGTACAGATACATATTCACTTTCCCTCTTATGTTATAATGCCATCCTTAGCTACTCTTGAATCCATTCAGCATGTATAGGATTGCAGTCTTTAATATAACAGTTTGAAGACTAGCTGTAATTGTACATTTAAGTGAAATTGATGACTGAACCTCTTAAAGCCCTTCAAGATTTATCCCTTAAATGCAATACTTCTAGTATAGAACTAGAACATCAGGGAGGAAAACAACTAACATGCCATGGAGAAATATATACGTGCGTGTGTGTGTGTGTAGCATGTTGGGGATTAGACAGACTGGAATCCTTCTAATATCTAGTTATCTATGGAAGAAAATAAGCTAGTAGTTAGCTGGGGTAGGCAAAAATTTCAATGAATCTTCCTATTCGAGGAGACGTGTTGTTCCCCTCCCTGATTACTATTGTGAAAAATATTGAACAAGGGACAAATCTTGCAGCTATAGATCCACCTGAGAGCACCTACACTATCTTAGACTTAACAAGAATGGGAAATCATCTGACCTTTACAGCTAGGCCTCTGCTTTCCAGTATTCCAGATGGTCCCTACTGTGCACGGCCAAGCCCTCACAATGGAAAGCTGACCAATCAGAAATAGTATTGCAAGGTAAATTTAGAGGACCCAGGTATGCCCTAGTTGACTCTCTAGCCTTTTGTGTATGTGATTGGCTGAAGATTCCTTTGGATGAAAATTTCTACTGGGTATTCATTTGGCAACGCACCAATTCCCATGGGAGTTTTCTATCCAAATAGTGCAAGAGCCAAGATTGGCCTTTTCTGTACTCAGAAGACAGGAGGAAGGAAAACTTATTATGAATTCACTAATTTGCTAATTTCCTCCTTTCCCAGAAAGGACCTGACCGATCATTCGGACATGAAAGAAACAATGAAGGGAAAAATAAACTAGGACTAGTAATCAATTATTAAGATCATATAAATGTCTTGAATTAATTATTTTTCCTCCTTGGGAAGATTGGCCCCTTTGGAGTCTCTGCTGAACAACATCAGAACATAATATCATTTCTTAAAATGTACATCTGATATGATCAAATCCCAAGACGAAGCAGGCTGTTTTGGACTGATTCTATGACTCCATAATGCTGAGCAAGATCTCTATTAAAATTTCATCACTGAGGCTATTAAGAGACCTTGTGAGCTATATACCTGTAGTACTTCCCTAAGAAAATCCAAGAATGTGCCTCACAAACCCTTTTTTCCAGCATTAAATACTGCAGAAGAGAGAAATTTATTGCTAAGTCTATCATGAAATATTTCCGGGACCATCTCCAGGCTAATCAGCTCAGAGTGTGTTTAAATTTCATGCCTGAGACTACAAAAATATGGGTGTCAAACACCAAGAAAGGCACACTAAATTGCTGGTGAGCCACCTTTGGCTGGATGAGCCACAAATTACATTGACTCAAATATCAGCTGGAAAAGATTTTGGCAGCAATGCCCAAACCAGATGGAACTGTGCCACCAGAATGAAACTCTGGCAGATATTTCCCATGGAAAATAAGCCCTGCATATCATATATAAAAATTAACATAATCCAGGTTTATATAAAAATTAGATTGGCAGAGTGTAAGAAATTATCACCTGTTGTTCACTATTTTGCTTGTGAGTTCACAACCACATTAAGAAATATGCACATGTGTGAAATAAGATACATCTATTTTTACAGAGGAAATCCCCCCCCCCCAAACAAAGCTCTCACAATTCTGTTTACGGATGCTTTTCGTTTTGTCACTGTCAAAAAATGCTTTACATCTACAAAGATGTCTGTGATATATCATCATTTTAGCTATTATTTATCCACTGCAGGATGAAGGCCTCTTCCACATGTTTCCAATCAATACAGTCCTGAGCTTTCTTTTGCCAATTAGGCCCGCAATACTTGCTGTTGTCATTGATCCATCTTGTTTTAAGTCTCTTTCATGGACGCTTTTTATCACGTGGGATACCCCAGACTAACACCGGTCACATCTGTCAACCTGCATTGGACCAGCATGGCAGATTATGGTCTGTTCCTTCCGCATGCCAATGCAACCTCAAAAAAACGGCTCTCATTCCTTGGAAGCTCTAGGGCAGGGCTTTTCAACCTTTTTACTGATTGTACCACTTTTAGGATATGGCAATATTCGAGTACCACCTAGCAAGGTGTCAAAAACTTGGTGACAAAAAAAAAAAACCTGTTCAAAGTTGCAATTGCACTGAAATGACTTATGACCATTTTTCACAATTATGACCATTGCAGCAACAGGGTCATGTGATTTATATTTGGATGCTTGGCAACTGATTCATATTTATGATGGTCACAGTGTCCCAGGGTCATGTGATCCCCTTCTGCAACCTTTTGACAAGCAAAGTCAATGGCAGAGCTGCTGGTGGCCAACTGCTAAGGCGGGACTTCCTTCCCTCCCTCCCTTCCCTGCCTCCCTTTTTCTCATTCCCATCTCCTTCTAAAGGAATAATTTGAACCCCCCCCCATATTTTCCCTCTTCCATATATTGATCAAACAAGGAAAGGCCTCCAGAGATAGAAAAGACAAGCTGCTGAATGAACTAGCTTAAAAAGGCACTTCCCCTTTAAGAATTAGTTACTGGCTAGAAAGGAAAGTAAGGAGCCCAGCTGGCACTTAAGGAAGAAAAAAAATGTAAGTACTGGCTGCCAGCTAAGGCAGCCTCCCCAAATGGCTCCATTTGTAAGTAAAATCTGCAGCTCCAGAGGACTCTCTCACTGTAAGTCTTTGCCTGTGCTGGCTCTTTCCCTCCCCCACTACACTTGGCTAGGCAGGGCTGCGTACCACCTGCCACTTGTTAATGTACCACAAGTTGTACGCGTACCACAGGTTGAAAAGCCCTGCTCTAGGGCAATTACCCACAGCAGCGGGAAGATCTGCCCAAAAGCAGAGGGTGGAAATGGGCTGGTCACATAGCAAGAAGAACTGATGGCAGGTGGACCAAGGCAGTCATAAAATAGAACAGATCTAAGATATATATATGAAAAATATAGATGTCTATAAAGATACAAAGATGTTAAAGATATCTTGATTATCAATACTTGTGCACAGATCTGGATCTTTGAATAATCAAAATACCACCACACAGACTCATTGATTAGATCTGTGGGACAAAGTTTCTTGGCAGGTGACAGGATTGTTGCAATGCTGGTCCCCTTTGTCGGAAATACACTTCTTTCCAAAGGCCATTTGTGTTTGTCCCTCTTCCTTTGGGCATGCCTGTAAAGAAGGAACCCAAAGTATGTTTATTCAGAAGCCAATGCTACTAAATTCTGTTGTATTATTTTTATTATCTCCCTTTTAAAATTGTAATTGTTTTTTAAGGTATTTGGTTAATGCTAGTATAGACATTCTGCTGCCTCTGCACAATTTCGTGCCCTTTAATTCCTCTTTCAACATATGAGAAATTCTGTCCTGACCTAAATAAATGGAGATACCAGCATACTGCAATACATCAGCCACCTGCATCAATTTTATTTCCAATAACACCTCTTAGCATTTTAAGGGCAATGGTGGGTGGTTTTAACTGGAAATGTGCCCACCTGCCTAGAAATAAGATAAAGGAGAGCACTCCTAAAACAGAAGAGATGATAATAAGAACCTTCATGGGTTGCCTTTTAATTAACTGATGTACTATGATTGGTTACTTTCACCATTACAATAATTTGGTCAAAGTTCAGAAAACACACTCTCAAAATTAACTAAAACCAACTGCATATGTCAAAATAGCCCACTATTTTGTCTAATGGATAGAGGATTTTAGTCACATTGTGCAGTGTTATGTATTAATTTGGGTTTTTTTAGGCATATCTAGATCGTTTGTTTCTAATTAGACACCGACAGCCTTGTGGTGTGACAGTACAAACTTTTACAGATTTCCCCCGAAATCACTACATTCAGTAATTTATATGTATATTTTCTTATTTTGGTAGCTTTTCATTTAAAAAAAAACTAGTTACATAGGGATATAATTTCATTATATATTATTTTTATCTGACGTGTTAAAACTGTGTGTTGGCATGTGCTATGTAAATAAATGTATTTGTTATTACAGCTAAATTTCTTTTTACAATCTCTATGCTTTTATAGATGATATGCACCATTAGAAGATTCCTTTCAAATTGAATATCTTTGTTGTGATGCTGTTTAAATAATCAGCATCTGATTACAGAATAATGTTTAAATTATATCCTTTTAAAAGTTATAAATATACCTATTCTAAAACCTAAAATAATTTTGATCAGTTCTAAATTTTAAGAAAAAACTTAATACAGGAAACAGAAATACATAAAGTAATAGTAATCCTTTATCTTTTCAAACTAAGTCAATTTTCCTATTAACAAGCATAATTTCTAAATGCATTTGTCAAGTGACCTATCATCAAGAAGCTATTATTGTTGTATCATTTTTAATAGTATGGCCACTATTTCTCTCAGCATAGCTTTTGTTCATTACTGATGCACTGTTTAAAAAAATATTGTGATCCAAAGGAAACAAAACCCCACATTATGTTTTAAGCTATATGTTAGCAATTACCTGTTATAGGTTTTACTTTAAAATTACATTAAATAAGAGGACGCAGAATTGGAACTCAATATTACTCCTGCTGTTGTTCCTCTCTTCTATTACTGTCATAGGCAGATTAATCAGTAAAATATTCAGAAGGGGCACAATTTCGAGAAGCATCATAAGGGATGCAAGAGATTAATGCACTATAGTCTTAATCATAGTGTTGCTTCTTTTTCCTAACTAATAAAACTGTACAAATAATGCTGGAACTGAAACATATAATAGCTCTCCCTGTTGTAAAATCTAAGCTAAGCAACTTTTCTCTTTAAAGTAATGTTTCTTAACAATATCTATCAGATCGACAGTTCATTGGCAAAACCCTTCAGGAATCTCAATATGACAATAGTCACATCTTACCATAGCTTCATATATCATTATAAGACTTCTTCTTCTTGTGCCATATCCGTTATCGGACGTTGGCAATCATGTTGGTGATCCTGTTTTTATCAGCAGCCTCACGAAAAAGTGCTGCTGAGTTTTCTTGGATAGTGTTGTGTGTTTTCCCAGCTTCGTATAGGCTTCTCAGATTCCACGTACCAATTCGTAGTTTTGGGTTTATCATGCTTCTAGCAGACTGGGAGATTCTTAGCACCCCTGCCCCATTTAAGGGGCACCCGTACTTGGGGCCATTGTTAGGTTTTGCCACCATTAACATGATTTTCCTGGGAAATATATAGTGTAGTAGTCTTCCCTTTGCTTTCTATACCGCTGTGCACACGCTGTTCAAGTGGCTGCCACCACACCGTGTGCTGTTCTTCTGAATCCGTTCCAACCAATATGGTCTCCGCCTTCAGTCGATACTGGGGAGCCAGCTGCCACTCACCAGGCCTGTTGGTCCATGGGAGGTATTTGATTCCCTCCAACCCGCCATTACAGCATAAAAGCCATAATGGGTAGGGGCCCCCAATCCACCACCCCGGGACGCGCTCTGTAGGGGTTCCAGGCTCCCCCTAAGAGCATTATAAGATAGGAAGAGCAATATTGTGTATTATGGTGCTTTAAAGGAACTTCTACTAAGCCTATTGATGATATTATTTTGAAGTACACTGATCTTACATGGAATCTCTGAGAATATAAGTGGCAACATTTCCCATTGTATCTCAGTCTGGCTTTCTGTGGGTATATAAGCAGTCATGTCAGAAAGACTGCTAGTGAAAGCTTTCCACTGGCAAATATTTCTGTGGGTTGACTGGAGCCAATAGTTTGGATAAAGTATCTCTCTACTAATCTCACTCCAAAGATAGCTTTGTGAATTAAAATTACTTAAGGTTTATTTTTAATGCATGGCCATCTGAAGGGAGAAATTACCCTATTAGAAGTCCTTTAAAATTCCCAAACACATATTTCTAAGGATTTCATAAATTCTAATAGCTCATGTATTCAATTAGCTGAGAAACCAATTACACTGAGACAATGCTTAGCAATTTGGGAATTTAGTCTGGTGCAGACAATGCCTTTAGAAAATAATAGAAAATAAAAGTAAAAGGAAGAGGCAAGTTCGTCTAACTTTAGCCTATAGCACTTTTGAGGTAATAATTCCTTCAAAGAGCTAATTAACTAATTAATTAGTCAATCTTAAAAATAACTCTCTAGATATAACTTGGAAGTCCTATTGAGATTTAATTTTCAATTGAATGAGCTGTTGGAAATATTTCACTGCAGTATTGGGAACAGAGGGCTCTGGTGTTACGTATTCTGTGTGAGAGAGTTTTAACAATAAGTTCATTTTATGTCAGAGTTTAAAAACTATGTGAGAAGATGTTCCAACACTGGAAGTTTTTAAGAAAAGATTGGACAACTATTTGTCTGAAATGGTATAGGGCTTTCTGCCTGAGCAGAGGGTTGGACTAGAAGACCTCCAAGGTCCCTTCCAACTCTGTTGATCTATTATTCTGTTAAGTCAGTGCAAATGTTATCCCAGGCAACAAGTACTTCAGGCAGTGGTTCTCTGACACAGATATACCAAGACAAGGGGAAAAAACAAAACCAGTCATGCTTTTCCCAGAGATAATTTAAAACAAAAATACTCAAAAATACTTGTTTTAATCTCTCTTATACCAAATCCCAATCAATAGGTTTGGTTCAAGGTTAGGGTTCACACTTCTGTAAAGTTCACTTTGGTAATGCCAAGGTTTAAGCCTTGCCCATTTGCACAATTCTGAGGGAACATGCAATTCCTTGCTACACTCGTATGGACTTCAAGAAGCATTGGTGAGTTATCTTGTGCACAAACTAAGGACATGTCTTAATTCAGGACAAACTGCACCCAAAACAGTCATTTCTCCAAAATATCTGCTAGCAATTACTAGTGACGTTGCTCTAATATTTTGAAATCATAATCTTAAAAGTATAGGAAAAAAATGTACAGCTAAGGAAAAAAAAGACTCTCATTTACAGTACATGGGAACTTTTAAAAGATGAGGTTCTTAATTGCCTACCTCTTTTAAGTGCAGGCAAAAAACATTCAGCTATTAAACCATAATCGCATAATGCATAGAGGTTAATAATGAGTTTCTGCCCTAAATACATCAGTGTCCTCTGGAAGGTGAGCTAACATATGGTTAGGAGTATATGTCTACAGGTAGCATCCTTGAGCCATTGAGAATTTGATTCACTAATTTCTGAAAGGGCAACATTTCACATGAGAAGTCCAGATGCACCTCAGAAGACTTGTTTGTATGCCCCAGTAATTTCCTTCAGGCTAGCTACCATTGCACCAAGGGTTTCAGCAGGTACAGAAATCTTCAGATTGCACCAAATACTACTTTCTATAGGAGGCAATAAGCATAACATCAATCCTCACCAATGAAATAAAGCAGCCAGAACTTTACAAGTCTTGTATGCAGTGGGGTGGGGGTGGGAACTCCTTCAGATAACATTTGAATCATCTCTGAAATTCCCCTGGCTCACTTCTTCAACAAAAGTTTAAGTTAAGATAATGGAACTACCTTTCTACAAGTCTTTTTTTTTTAATAAAAATGTAGGGGTAGCCAGAAAGGCTGTGAACTAATTAAGATAAATATACTGAGGAGGAAGGGAACAAGCATTCTTGGACCTATTGTAATAATCTAAGCTCAAACACAGGCACACAAAATACAAATAAAACAATTCTAAAGCACCCTCAAGAATCTGGTATTAAAATAGCAACCTCTTTCATCGAGCAAGCAAATTTTCAGCAAATGTAGCTTTCAGTACTGGACTACAATCTGTCTACAGCAGGACTTGCATATGAGGGCAGAGAGTGTCCTCTATAAGCATCTGTGAATCAGAAACACCTTTGCGTATATTGCTCTTTTGTAGAATAATTTAGGTGATAACTTAGGTGTTGTAATTTGCCATCTAGTTCTGCAGATTTGTTTTTTAAAAAGGACGATGAAAGGTTTTTGCTCTATTGCTAGACTTTCTGCAAACTGTTAAATACACTGTTTTCCCATTTGCTTGCAGATTGTAAACCAATGTGCATCTATTTTTATTGGCTCTTTCTCCTTGAGAGGAAAGCCTCAAATACTTTAGAAGAAAATTGAATGTTATTATCTGAAATTAGTCCCCTTGGATCTCCTTTTCCACTGACAACTGAAGAGAGAAACTTGATAACAGTAGCGGGAGTAGCAGGTGCAGTTTCACCTTTGATACAACACAGATCTCAGTTGCTAAGCAATTTGTTTCAAATGCTACTTTTGCTGCTAGACAACCAAGAACTGGAATTGGATTCCTTCAATTACCTATGAAAGGCACTTCAGGTGCTGTAGGAAGTGAGCTAATAAAACATTGCATGCAAAAAGAGTTGAGTAACATTCATTAATTATTTTAGAGTTCCTGTCAGATATCCTGGATATTTGAGGAACTGCTTGTCTCCAATGATTTCTGCCCACTCGGTATGTTCCAAAAGAATGGGAATGCTCCAGATCCTTTAGATGCTTTTTCACAAGGCAACTGGACTTTCTTGTTTTTCTTTGAAGATGTTTTGCTTCTCACCCAACAAGCTTCTTCAGCTCTGACTGTATGGTGGGATATGGAAGGATTTATACTCTTTTCAGACAGCTGGTCATTTGCATTCTTTTAGAGAGTCACTGAAGCCACCTGGAGGTTTATCTGTATCATCAGGGTCACCTGAATAGTGCAAATGGGTGTGGAGCCTTAAATCCTTCCATTCCTCACCATCCAGTCAGAGCTGAAGAAGCTTCTTGGATGAGAAGTGAAATGTTTTCAAAGAAAAACAAGAAAGTCCAGTTGCTTTGTGAAAAAGCATCTTTGGGACAACTATGACTTGAATCTCCATAGACACTCCAGATCCCTTCTATTAAATGTTGTGATCTTATAGGACCAAGGAAGCATATATTTTTTTCTGTTGTAGTCTCACCCTCTGTAGCAGATCACCCCAGACATATGGACAGCACCCTTTCTTCTGGGTTTTTGAAAGGCCCTTAAAACCTGACTTTAATCTCAGGTCTGGGATTCGTGGGGCCCAACATTTGGTTTGATGTGTTATAGCTTGGTTGTTTTACTTCAGGCTTCCATGTATGATTTTGTATGTTGCATTCTTTTAACTGTTATTGTTTTCATATTTTAAGCTGTCTACTGGAGAAGATGACTCTTACAAATATAAATAAGATTAAAACATTTTAAAAAGAGAACAGACAATAGGTAAAAAACCCACACCAATTTTCCACAATATATTGAAACAAGCATTAGACTTCTGAAAACCTGGCACATGAGCTACATGAATTGTGCTAGCTTTTGTTGTGAATTAATGCAAAGATCTAAAGAAGTAAACTCCTGATAATCATCTCTTAACAAGCCAAGACACCAGCAATTTGAATAAAACAGGAAAAAGGCAGATAATATCTGGTTGGAGAATGAATGCGAAAGCAGTTGTTAGTATTGTATGTCACTGCAATAGCATCTTAATTATTAGCAGTCTTTTGCCTTTGCAAAAATGTTGTATTATCACCCCATCAATTAGCATCTCTTTATACTTGAAATGCAAAATGAAGCACTCTAAGTACTGATGTGTATATACTATTACACTCAGATGACCCCACTGTTCTGAAAGCTGCAGTGACTGCTAGACAACTTTCAGGTGTAAATCAAGGTACTGGTTGTCTTTTTAAAGGCCTTATAATGACTCCAGTTACCTGCAGCACACCTTTTCCCAAATCCATCTGTCTCTTTGATCAGAGTAAATATGGCATATACTCTCCAGGTCTCACCCACCCAAGCAGGACTTCAAAAATGGGCATTCTGAGTCACTGCTCCCCATGCTATTTGGAATTTTATCCCTATGGAGATCTGATCTACATCTTTCCTCCTGAGTTTCAGGAATAATGAAAACCGGGCTATTCCATTTAGTTCAAGAAGAAGGTGTGTTATGATAGTTCAAACAAATTGGGGAGGCAAATTATTGGAACAACAGAGGAATAGCTATTGTCCAGAAACCCAATACTGTGATCAAGACCAACAGAGGTAGGCCTTGCTGTGTATGTTTACATGTATTGTAATTGTTTTCTTTCTACATGCAGCAAAAGTTCCATTAATTGGTACTAGGGGCATAGATAAGGAAGGATCTGAGATCCTTCAAAGAAAAAATCTGAAGAAAATTGCAAAGTACTATCCTGATGAAGTCATGAATCACTTTTTTTAACTATTTGCTTTAGAAAGCAATGACTTTCTCGATTCAGTATTTGCCCAAAATACTCTTTCAGTTAACTGATTTATATCCATCAATGTCTGCTTTTCTTTCATAGATCACAGGCAGATTTTTTTTTTTTTGTCCAACCTCTGAGCTGGTATGGCTTTCATCACTTTTGACAGGTTTGATTCATAAGATTGATCAGTGTACTTAAGCATTTCTACAGGTTTTAACTCTCCACATATAAGAACATTAATTTGGAATCATATCACAATGCTTTTATATTCAGTAGCCACCATTTGCCATTGGTGGTAATTATGGAGGGAAAGAGGAGGAATAGCTACAGTTTTATTTCTGCATCTACTCAGGAAAGGTACTGTAAATGAGTGGGAGAGTTTATATAATACATTCCTTAGTTGCAACCACATCATGCTTAAATTATACTGACATGAATTATTATACAATAATTTAGAATCCTGTAACCTACCCAGGAGCTAAAAGGTCTATTAGAACTAATGAGAAGGGTAGACGTGGCTGTATTATGGGAGATGCATAAGACACCAAAGCAGAACACAATCTTAATAATTTTCCTGATTGAAATGAAGACATTTTCTCTGTGGTGAGCATCAATCTAAATAAGACACAGGGCTGCTTCAGGCAGTAAATTATAATGTTTAAGGACAAAAAAAAACTGAACACTAACCAGCTATTTTTTTAAAAAAAGGCTTACTAGATAAAAGCCTATATCTTTCCCCAGGGGCTGTTGCTGATAGCTGCCATTACTTGAAAAACAGCCGATAAAAATATTAATAATGGTTCTTTCCAACTTTATCCTTTGCTTTGACAGTTCAACCCCTTTCTTTCTTTTTTCCTGAATAGAAGGGGAAGAATATAGAAAACAACTATTATTTCATTGTTGGCAGTTGTTTGTTCTCCTGTCTGGGCTGTTCAGAAATTGTAACTCTAAGTTTGAAACCAAATACGATGAGCCAAAAAACTTACTGTTTTAGAAGAACAGTCAAAATCACAGTAGAGTGATCTATAACTTAGATGAAGACTCTATCACTGTTCATTGGCTGAAATCCAACAATGTGCCAGGATAAACTTTTGTTAAACAAACAATAGTGTCCTAATCCAGGTATTTTGCTAAACCATAAACCATAGTTTAGAGACCACAATGGCTAGTCATATGTTGAGCTAAGCAAAAATCAAACAAATCACGTGATAATATTTTTATGATTGTGAATCTTGGGTCAGAGCTGGTACTGTTATATAAATAAGTAAAACTACTCTGGAAATAATAGAAATACTTTGAACACTCATGTTAAAAAATAAATTAACAGTAACCACTTATTAAGGAATCTGTCTTTAGAGTCAAATACCCCAGTGAGGATGTTTCTTCACAACAATTAAGATAAGGAAGACACAGACACAGACACACAGCCAAAAGATAATTTCAACTGTGTCTAGAGATTATGTAAAAAAAATCATAATTAACTACAAAAGACAGAACAAATGTAACAAAAGGTTAAGACTGAAGCTTGCAACTTTTTTTTACAGTGTACTGAATGCATGTTGATCACCATTGCATTATTAAACTGAAAATTGTGATCATACAGGTAGTCCTCAACTTACCAGAATGATACCAGAATTTCTATTGTTAAGAAAGGCAGTTGTTAAATAAGTCACACCTGATTTAACAAACTTTTTTTTGTTGTGGTTGTTAAATGAAACGTGATCCAATTCCTGAATTGATTTTGTCAGAAATTGGCTGGGAAGGTTGCAAATGGCAATTCCATAAACCTGGGGCACTGCAACCATCATAAATATATGTCGGTTGCCAAATGACTGAGTTTGGATTATGTGATCATGGAGACGCTGCAATAATCATAAGTGAGAGGACTGTTTATAAGTCACTTTTTAATCACTGCCATTGAAATTTCCAACAGTCACTAAATGAATCGCAGTAAATCAAGGACTGCCTGTATTGTGCCAGTACTATATCAACTGCACTGTTATTTTATTCATTTCTAATCAGATTCAAAATGCTAGGCTTAATCTTAAAAGATTTTTTTCAGCTTCAGAATACATGAAGGATTATCTCTCTCTACATGTGCTGACATATACATAAAGCTACTCAGCAAAGAAACATCAGTGGATGCCCCGCCCTTTGAAACAAGACAAGCACTTAATATGAAAAGGTAATATAGAAAGGTAACAAAAGATTCAGAATGATCAGAACTGCAAACCACATTGATATAATGGCTGGGTTTTTGTAAGTCACTAGGAATGAAACTCAGTTTAAGGTATACTGGTACTATCATTTTTTTTCTTGCTAGAGACAATGTCCTACTTTTAGAGTCAGCATTATAAAGAGGCCACACACTTACCATGTGATTCTTTCAATGCCAGGCAAAGATCTTCAAATATTCCTAATTTTGTTGCTAGTGATTCTTCTGTCCTGTTTATTGTTCAATTGCTAAGTTGTGCCCAACTTTCCGCAACCCATGGACCACAGCACACCAGGCCCCCATCCTCCACTGTCTCCCAGAGTTCACCCAAACCCATGCCCACTGCATCAACGACACTATCTAACCACCTCATCCTCTGCCGTCCCCTTCTTCTTTTGCCTTCAATTTTTCCCAACATTGGGGTCTTTTCCAATGAGTCCTCTCTTCTCATTTGGTGGCCAATGTAGCAAATCCTATGTATTAAAACAATATTCAAGCTCTTTGATCCTACCAATCTTTTATTATAATAATAATAAAGTTGGAAGGGACCTTGGAGGTCATCTAGTCCAACCCCCTGCTCAGGCAGGAAACCCTATACCATTTCGGGCAAATGGCTGTCCAGTCTCTTCTTAAAAACGTCCAGTGTTGGAGCATTCACCGCTTCTGGAGGCAGGTTGTTCCACTGGTTAATTGTTCTAACTGTCAGGAAGTTTCTCCTTAGTTCTAGGTTGCTTCTCTCCTTGATTAGTTTCCATCCATTGCTTCTTGTCCTGCCTTCGGGCGCTTTGGAAAATAGCTTGACTCCCTCGTCTTTGTGGCAACCCCTGAGATATTGGAATACTGCTATCATGTCCCCCCTCATCCTTCTCTTCATTAAACTAGACATACCCAATTCCAGCAACCGTTCCTTTATATGCTTTAGCCTCCAGTCCCCTAATCACCTTTGTTGCTCTTCTCTGTACTCTTTCTAGAGTCTCAACATCTTTTTTACGTCATGGTGACCAAAACTGGATGCAGTATTCCAAGTGTGGCCTTACCAAGGCATTGTAAAGTGGTATTAACACTTCATGTGATCTTGATTCTATCCCTCTGCTAATGCAGCCTAGCACTGTGTTGGCTTTTTTTGGCAGCTGCAGCACACTGCTGGCTCATATTTTGACTTTGTAGACCACCACTATCTGGCCTATTTTTATTTTACTCTCACATACAGTGTGAGAGAGTATGTGGAGTATGTCTCTACCTAGTCATGATTCATAACCCTCAAACCTTGAAATTATGCACCCTTTCCTTCAGAGCCAAAAAATTCAATACATTCACACTTTAGGCTGTTCTATGGTGACTTTGTGATTTTAGTACCATTATGGTGGTCTTTCTTACCACAGTAATGTCTGATTCATACATGACAATGGTAGTTGTGTGTTTATTTCATCTGATAACAAGGCAGTTTTGGGGCAACACATCTCTTCCCTTTGGAAATAGTTGATTATTTCACTTTGGAAATGGTTAACAAATGTAATTAGACTCTGACTTTTTCTTCTGTAATCCCATAGGACACACAAGAACTATTCAAAAGCAGATTACCTGGTGAGCCTTATGCCCTAATTAAGTTAAATTCAGGTGTTAAATATTAAATAGCCGTAGTGTTTAAAGACTTTAATTGGTACATCATGCTCAGGGTAGAAAAAATCCAGATTGTTACAAAATTAAAACCTAAAGATGCTACATGTCTTCTCCAGAAGTAGACTTTTAGCCTACAGTAGTGTTACTCTGAAACAGATTCCCTTTAATGCTTGGGGATAAAAACTTGGGGAAAATATCTAATACTTAGGAAAAGAGCAATTTAAAGGCATTGTATTATGTAATTATCTATTTATAAGTCTATCTATCATCTATCTGTCTATCTATCTGTCTATCTATCATCATCTTCTAATCACTGTTTCCATTGGCTTCTATTTCCATTGGCATATTTATACACTTACACATGGCTTCCTCTTGAAAATTCACCATTGCAGCATTCAGAATCTGTACATTCTTTTATGGATACTTCTGTTAATCCCATTCCCACAACTGCCTCAAGTCTTGTCACTGCAGACAAGTCTTTGTAAATCTCTTCTTGTCAATGGATTTAGTTCACTGATTGTCTACCATGAGATACTTCATAAAACAACTCACAGAGGAATATAGCCTTCTGCCTGTCTTTTACTAAATAGGCTGTTACACTAGATAACCTTTTAATGATTGCATTCCATTTTAACCTGGCTCTAGAGACATAATCAAAGAGAGGAAAACTCCTGCCTTAATGTGATAAATTTTTCATACTGCATTTCAAGCAGGAAATTAGTAAGGGGTGATTATGAGGCTTTCCCCCTAAACTCTACTACATCAATGCCCTAGAACATGGAAATTTGCCTAGCATACCAGGAAAGGTTAGGGAGCTGGAGTTTGCATGAAACTTAAACATTTAATTTTGTTCTTTTTTTCCCCTTATGTTCAGATCAAAAGTCATCTTATGCATGATCACAGTCACAATCAAAAGTACAAATTACATTCTCAGAACCTAACAAATTATGTAACAAGCTCCTAATGGCAGGGGAACAAAATCTACACTGGAAAAATGGGGTTAATGTTGAAGGATATAATCTGGATCAGTTACTGGCATCAGGGGTTTAGTCTTCTGAGCTTTAGAACTCATGCTGGAGACCATCCTCACAGAACCTATTTATGGATGTATGCAGTGGTGGGATTCAGCCAGTTTGCACCAGTAGCTAATTTTTTGTTGCCCAGGCCCAGAATGGACTTCCGGAAGAGGTATCCACACAGAGAACCGGTTGTTCACATATTTGAATCCCACCACTGGATGTATGTATTACATTCACTGTATATGGATGCCCATCTTAAAAGCAATCCTGGGGGGAGGCTTACAGTCTAAATCTAAAATAATATAAAACCAAGAATGATTAGAGACGGGCAATTCAGAAATGTTATTATTATTTAGCATATAATAAGAACATGACAGAATAGGAGTAAACACACACACACACAATCCACGTAATTATACAGAAAACATCTATGGGGGTAATGCCATACGCCCGTACTTCAGAAATTTGAAAATAAAATAAAATAAAATCAGAAGTAATAAAACTGGTCCCACAGCCCTCTTCTCTAGTACACCCTTATTTTCATTCCACACTAATCTCACTCTGTCCCAGTGCCTAATTGTTGTGCATTGCCCAGAGTCGCTCTTGGTGAGATGGGCAGCTATACAAATTTGATTAATAAATAAAGAGCCAGGTTTTATGTGTTTTCAGGACTGACAGAAGGATAGGGGCTCTTGGATCTCAGGGGGAGGGTGTTTCATAGGGCAGGGGTTTCAAGAGAAAAGGCATGCTTCCAAGGACCCACAAAATGGCAATGTTTAAGGGAAGAGACCTAGAGCAGGGCTTTTCACCCAGTGGTAAGCGTACCACCAGTAGTACATTGGCACCTGGCAGGTGGTATGCAGCCCTGTCCAGCCTAGCCAAGTGTAGCAGGGGAGGGAACAAGCTAAAGCGGCACAGTGCAGGACTTGCCATGAGAAAGTCCTCAGGAGCTGCAGGGCTGCCGGGGCAAGACAAAGGCCCCAGGATCAGCACTTCTGCCACACCTGGAAGAGAAAGGAGGAGGGGGGCAGAGATAGGAAGGGATATAAAAGGAGGGAGAGGGGAAAAAAGATGCCTGAGAAAGAGTCAGAAGAGAAAAGGCTTTTATCACAGAAGCGGTGAGAGAGAGAGGAAAGGCTTTTGGAGGGACGTGTGCCTGAGAATGGGAAGGATTTGGAGGGATGTGTGAGTGAGAATGGGAAGGATTTGGAGGGATGTGTGTTTGAGAATGGGAAGGAT
Organism: Azemiops feae; assembly: GCA_023970755.1. Lineage (NCBI taxonomy): Eukaryota > Metazoa > Chordata > Lepidosauria > Squamata > Viperidae > Azemiops > Azemiops feae. Next base: position 5,437,691 of record JALGBA010000005.1, on the reverse strand, counting down.
TTGGAAGGATGTGTGCCTGAGAACGGGAAGGATTTGGAGGGACGTGTGCCTGAGAATGGGAAGGATTTGGAGGGACGTGTGAGTGAGAATGGGAAGCATTTTGGAGGGACATGTGCGTGAGAATGAGAAGGCTTTGAAAGACGTGTGCATGAGAAAGGAAGAGCAAAAGACAGGGAGAAGAGAAGGAAGGAAATGGGAATGAGAAAGAAGGAGGCAGAGAAGGAGGGAAACAGGAAAGAAGGGAATGAAGGAAATGGGAATGAGAAAGAGGGAGGCGGGGAAGGAAGGAGGATAGGGATGGATGGATGGATGGATGGATGGAGGGAGGAAGGAAGGAAGGAAGGAAGGAAGGAAGGAAGGAAGGAAGGAAGGAAGGAAGGAAGGAAGGAAGGAAGGAAGGAAGGAGTTTGGAATGAGAGGGAGGGAAGGTCTGAGGGAAGTCCTGTCTTTAGCACTTTGCCAACAGCAGCCCCTCTGCCCTTTTGCCATCCCTTGCCCCCTCCTCCTGGCCTATCCCGGTGGTCTCCCATCCTATCACTAAGGTTTGGTTACAAAGCTGGGTCTCCTTGCATGGAGAGGGAGTGGGCCTCCCTCTTACCCATGCACTTTGCAATTCAGAAATGTTATTATTATTTAGCATATAATAAGAACATGACAGAATAGAAGTAAACATACAGACACACAATCCATGTAATTATACACAAAACATCTATGGGGGTAATGCCATACTCCCATAGTTCAGAAATGTGACCCATTATGAGCAATCTGGCCAAGGAGAGCGAGCACAGCAGCAGCAGCCTCGAGGAGGAGGTAAGTGCAGCGGGATGCTCCCTCGGTGAAGTGGGGCTGGACTGGGTTGGGCTGTGGGGTCCTGGTGCCCCAGGAGCTTGAGGGCTGGGCTAGGTGCTTGCCCTCCACTGCCCAGGGCTCTGAGCAGCCCGCACCACCATCCAGGAGTCCCCAGCATGGCCCAAGAGGGGTGGCAAGGCTTCTCCAGTGGACCATGCCTTGGCACCCACCCCAGTCCCACCCCCCTCCATCAAACTCCCCTGGATCTGCCCACAGTCACCCCCGACCTGACCCCTCCCCCCAACAGTACCCACATGCGGCCCTCAATGAAATCAAGTTTGACACCCCTGATATAAAAGGAGGAGGGGGAGAGAGTAGAGGATATAAAAGGAGGAGGAGAGAGAGGAGAGGATATAAAAGGAGGAGGGAGAGAAGAGTGGATATAAAAGGAGGAGGGGGAGAGAGGAGAGGATATAAAAGGAGGAGGGGGAGAGAGGAGAGGATATAAAAGGAGGAGGGGGAGAGAGGAGAGAATATAAAAGAAGGGGTGAGAAATTTATTAAATGAATTTTGGCCTATTTTACGACTTTTCTTGCCACATTTGTTAAGTGAATCACTGCAGTTGTTAAATTAGTAACACAGTTGTTAAGTGAATCTGGTTTCCCCATTGACTTTGCTTGTCAAAATGGGATCACATAGCATAAGCCTGGGACACTGTGACCATCATAAATATGAATCATTGCCAAGCATCCAAATGTAATCACATGACCCTGGGGATGCTGCAATGGTCATAAGTGTGAAAAGTGGTCATAAGTCACTTTTTTCAGTACCATTGTAACTTCGAACAGTCACTAAGCGAACAGTTGTAAGTCGAGGACTGCCTGTACTTTATCACTTTTTTTCTTTTTTTTCTTTCTTTTTTTTTGGGTCATCAAGTTTTTGACACCTTGCTAGGCGACTGGTGGTACTTGAATATTGCCATATCCTAAAAGTGGTACAACCGGTGAAAAGGTTGAAAAGCCCTGACCTAGAGCACTGCTTGGCCCCGTTCTGGATGGATAGATGTTCTAAGGGAATGGTGGTCCTGCAGATAAGGTGGTCCAGTGGCAAGTAGGGCTTTAAAGGTAATAACCAGCAGTCTGGATTGTACACAGAAGTTCTCTGTGAGAATTTGCTATTCCATAAAGATATGATGTGAAAAACTGTAGCCTGTAAATAGTTTCCCTTTTTTAATGGTTGTGTAAATATTTATCGCCAGTGTAAATATTCTCATGTTACTGATGTTTTTGATGTAACGTGCATGGGCACTTTTGTAAACAAGATTTCCTCAACTGAATGCTCATATAAAGGTGAATGAATAAATCATAAATGCCACCAATGTGAATAGATTGTATTCACAAGAATAGTTTTGAAAACAAATACAAATCTTGCTAGTCTTCAAATGGAGGTGAAAAACCACTGATTTCTTCTTGGTTTTGGGAAGGAAAAAATATAGATGTCCTATTGAGTATGAATGATACATAATTTAGAGCAAAATAATCATAATATCATTTTTGTAATATGGTGGCTTATGAAACAATTCAAATCTGCCAGCTGATATATGCGGAAATATTTTGTCAGCTCTGGCTTCATTTAATTTCACACAGATTGATGCCATTATTATAATTTAATGAAGAGAAACAGTAATATTGTGATATATATATATATATACATATATATAGAGAGAGACATACATTTTTAATACTACATTCCAAAGAACCCTGAGGTGTCTTGGACATTTAAGTGTGATACATTCAACATTCCTATATCTTAACTTTAGCAATAACAATTCATTATATTTAAAATCCACTCATATAGCAGTCAGTTTCCTAAAATTTCTTGCCCAGTTCTTTATGCTTTAAACACATAATGAAGGATTGAAGATACACTATCCTGAGAGAGGCTTGCAAGGTAGAAATCAAGTCATAGAAATTTATAACAGGAATAAAAGATATAAAGAGATTAAACAAGTAGCACAAGAGAGAGGGTAAAAACAAGAGGCTAACCACAGGCCTTTTTCCATTTGCACCTAATCATGGCATGCATATTCCTTAGTAACTTTTTCTTCTGCCATATACTCAGGATTGTCTTTATTTCATGCCCAGATCATAGCTGAGGCAGTTAAAAGTTGTTCTCCTATTGCTGAAGGTACTCTTTTCCATTTAAGTAGTTTTATGATTCAGAAATGTTGCTGTATGCAGTTTGATGCACTTTAAGGTTCATCAAGGTTGGTGTCAGTTGACCTCTAAATGTCCTCTTTCCACCACAACCACAAGTCAGAAAGATGTAATATATTGAAGGCTATGAGACTTGGAGGGAGAGTCCCAAAAGTCACTGTGACTATTGCCATCCCATTACTTTGAACATGGGTATAACATTTATGTACTTACATTGGGACAAGGCTTTGATCATGCAGTCAGAATTTCCATCTTGGCCTTCTATTACCTCCCTCCCCACCCCATAAGCCTGACCTGTCTAGATCAGGAAATTACAGTCATTGTGTAATTCTAAGAAAATCATTAGAAAGCCAGATATGTGAAATGTAATGAAATTGTTTATTAGCTCATAGGATTATGCAGTATCTCAGGTTCAAGGGCATGAAGTGCTTCAGGGCATATGAGGACATGAAAGAGGACCACTCTTTGCATCTCCTTAAAACAAACACATCTTTTCCCAGGATTTTATGGCAGCTGGAAATATATTGAAAACCTTCAAAATTGAGTGACCTAGAAAAAAACTCCTTCCTTACTATTAATGATGCCTCAGCATCCTTAATGGGATTAGACACTTAACCATAATTATTTTACCTTCATGCTGGAATTATAATTGATTCTTTAATTTGGGGCTAACTAATGACAGTCCTTAAGAATCAATTGACATAAACTGGGCTACAGTTATTCTCATCTTCTTTTATGATACCGAATCCAGAAAAATCTATTCTACTGAGAAAGAAACAAATAATCAATTATTTGTTGTCCAAATAATCAATTATTTGTTGTCAGTTAGGTGGCTGACATCTTCAACTCATTCACTTTCCCTCTCAATGGTTCTTGGGGTGTGAAATTAATCTATATAATATTGCTTCCTTCAATGAAGCAGTGGGTTTTAAAGTAATTGGATTTTGTTATTGAGGTAAGATAACCATGAGTTGTAGCCCTGTGTATTTAATATCCTCAGCTCTTCATAGAAAGTCTGAGGATTTGGAAAGGTTGAGCTCATGCTATGCTTCCCCCCCATACAGTCTTAAGAGAGGAACGCCGTTTACTAAGATATAACACTTCATCTTGTGTGGTAGATATTGACTCCATTCAAATTGGCAAGCCTGCAGTGCCAATTTATTCCAAGATAGCAACAAGGATGAAATGTTACCTGAGCCACAAAAAGGCACCATATTGTATTTGCTAGATTATATTGCTCGCTCCATGAAATAATGATCAGCATTGTTTTGTGCATCAGCTAGCAGAGATCCATCCTCAGAGAAGTATGTCTCGTTTAGTAGGCTTTCATGCCTAAAAAGCATTGTATGATTTCACCTATCTCAGTTTGTTTCCCTCTGTCTACATCCAGCACTATTGCTCTTTTCATGATATAGATTACTTTAGTTTAATTTAGTTTTTCAGTTTATGGAATCCAAGAAGTTGGAGAAAGGAGATTTAACTCATACGGTACTTAACTAGCACTTTTGTATGCACAATAAACCAACTAAACTAAACTCTATACATAATGCCATGACTAATGATTTTTTATTTAACTGCAGGGTTTAAAACATGAAGTTACCTTTTTTAAAAAAAACCTCTATTTTTCTTCACTGAATAACACAGTAATTTTGAGACTTCATTCCAACTCAAAATTTCTTTTAAAAGTATGGTTTTATAAAATGATGGTAATCTATCATGACAAGAGAAGCATAAAAAGAAAGACAAGTCTAGGCTTGTTCTGCTACTGCAAATATAGAAAACTATGTTATAATAAACAGACTAGTTATCTATTGAGCTTAATATTGCCATCACTGAGTGACAATTTATTGATATGGTTTTAAATAGCACTATTTTGCACTATAGCTCAGGACACACCCTCAAAAGTCGTAATGGAGTTGTGATGATAGCCGCCCATGAAGCCCGTCTCATAGAACAGAAGGGATCTTGGAGATTGTCAAGTCCAACTGCATGCCAACAACTATAGCAATTCCAGTAGAAGAGAATATCAGACTGAACTGTCCTTGAAATGTCTGCAACCAAAACCAAGCTCAGAGAGCATCAAGGAATCAACTATAGCAATTACCAACCTTATTTTCATAAATCATGGGCTATAACATTAGCAGCTGTTCCCATGCTGACTTAATCCTAGCTTTATGGCAGTCAGTAAAATGTTGAAAAATGCAGCAGCTTCTGCCCTATTGGCTGTTGGCCTTTTGAACTATTTTGCATTCCAATGTAATGGACATGACTGATGTTTTAAGAAGTGAAGGGTCAAACTATGGACCTGCTTGCAAAAGATGGGCCTACTCGCTCTGCTTGCTAAACAGTCTTAATTTTCTAAGTGTGGATTATTTGTGCCTTTTTAATATTCAACTCCTTGAGTTTCTATTTGGGGAATACTTAGAGTGAGTTATCATATTATACAAGCAAAAGGAATGAAAAGCTTTTTAATAATATAATGCAGATCATGGACGCAAGGCAAAACAAAATCTGACAATTTTTAACATTATTTGACCTTTTTATTCATTTTTATATTAGTCATTTATCCTGTTCAAATGCATTTTGAGATTATTAATAATCATATGGCTATTAGCATATGGCATTGTTCCAGTAGCCAAGAGACCACAATGCTGTTGCAGAGTATTATTAGTTTGGCATGCTAAGGAACCAGCCCTGTTATAGGGCATGCTTGCATACTTCCAAGGTGCACAACAGGAGGGTGAGCTGGTTTTGCACCAGAAAGATGAGCAGTTCTTCCTGCAGTGTCACCCAAGGCCTCCTCCCTTCCCAGAGCTGCCTCGCAAATGAGTGCCACAACCAGGAAGGTTTAGAACCAACAGCAATCTAACTGCCCGCACAGAGCACCAACTCATCTCCCTACCGAAGTGGTACCTGTCTATCTACTTTCATAGAACATGCCTTCAAACTGTTAGGTGGACAGAAGCTGAAGTGAGTGACAGGAGCTCACCCTGCCAGGCAGAGCAGAGCTGAGACCATCTCCAGCGTCATTAAGCCACTGAACCACAATACCTCTTATTAATAATAATAATAAGACTAAACTGGGGAAAAAAGTTTTTAAAAATATTCTTAGAATCCAATGAAATGATCCTAAAAAGCAGGCACCTCATTTATTTATTTGTTTGTTTGTTTGTTTGTTTGTTTATCTATTTATTTATTTATTTATCTATTTGTCCATTTGTCCATTTATCCATTTGTCCATTTATTTATTTGCTTGTTGGATTTGTGTGCCATCAGACCTTTCCAGACTCCCAGCATCTTAACATAACAATAAAATCTTACAATAAGAAGAACATTTAAAATGTCCATAATAAATAATATATAAAGAATATAGAGTATTCATCTTCTGGCAAAAAAAATGTAAGTCCAGATGGCATGGTGATGACATCAGTCTCTAAGCATTCCCTGGAAATGCTCATATCATTTATGTGCCAAAGACCTGCCTGCTGTCAGAAGAGTATCAAAGGAAGAAATAATTTTAATTTTCTTAACAGTTCTGAGAACTGAACACAGCAGGTGAAAAAAGACTCCTATTTTCCCACCCACCATGATTTTGATAGTTCTACTTCATTAGCAGGAAAAGTATTTCAGATTGCAAGGTCATAACTTGTCTGGGGACTTATACATCATTCCCAGCACAAAACAGTAATCACTGAAAATGTTTTGCAAAGCAATCCTCTAGTCCCTGTTACTAACCCCAAACATTAGTCTGGACATAGATTCCTGATCAGCAGAAGGTTTTAAATACTTGGCAGATGCACACCCATCAATAGTCCATCAGCCAATTACTTTCAGTCTTTTGGGGTCTACCAACTTAGAAATTCAGTTTTGTTTTTTTTGTTTTTTTCCAAAAGTTAAGAGAACCAGGATTAGGGAGAAGTGATAGATCTTCCTGATTTACTAACTGCACCATTAATCCAACTAATATAGTGGTTATTTTTTTAGTTTCACACATATGAAGATGGGAGAGGGACAGAGATTGTTGTCTAATAGAAAGCAGCTTAAATCTAAAAGGAAACAGGGAATGAGTAGGAAAAATATATAAAAAATGGCTTGGAGATCCTCTATGTTTGTATAACGAATTTCTTCCTCTCAGTTGAAAAAAAAAACATAAAATAGGAGCACTCTTTTCTCGTCTTGCCTTCAGAGTAGGTAAACCTGATCTCCAAGACCTTATATGCAAGTTCAGAAGCAAATTACTATAGAGACTGAACTTTACATTGGCTCAGAAGAAGAAGAGCTACTATCTGGAAAAGAAAATAAAGTGGCATTTTTCCTTCTACAACATTTGTGTATTGTAGCATACAAAATCCACAAAATATGCATACTGCTTATCTGCTTTCCCTGCAAGGAGACCAGTTTGCATGAAGTTATAATAAATGTAAGAAATCTTTCTTTCTTTCTTTCTCTCTTTCTCTCTTTCTCTCTTTCTTTCTCTCTCTCTCTTTCTCTCTTTCTGTCTCTTTCTTTTTCAGGATAAAACAGGCAAACACAGCATTATCAAGTCAGAGCAACACTTCTAGTAAACTGGACACAGGATTACTTGGAGTTCATGCTGATCGCCCAGTAATTCTTTCTTTGGGGAAAGAATACATTGCTCATTTATAGCCCTCTTGTCAAATCAGAGCCACTTTGGTGCAGTGGTTGATGCACCAGGCTAGCAACCAGGAGACCATAAGTTCTAGTCCCACCTCCTTAGGCAGAAAGTTAATTGGATGGCCTTGGACCAATCATTTACTCTCAGGCCTAGGAAGGAGGCAATGGCAAGCTACTTGGGAAAACATTGCTTAGAAAACTGCAGGGATGTGCCCAGAGAGTTGCCGGGAATCCACACTGTGATTTGAAGGCATAAAATAAATAAAATAATGTTAATACAAACCCATATTTATTTAATTTATAGCTATTAATTTAAATTTATGTTATTAGTTTTGTACATGGTATTCTCTATATGTTAACTTTTCTGATCTTATGTATAGTAGATTGAAATGGAGGATGACATGGACAATTGATCTCTCTCCTCTAGATTCATCAATTCTTCAAGCTAAATTTATTGACAGTCATTAAATACCCCTAAATTAGAAGCAGTATCAAAAGCATAACATGATTCTCTATTTTATCATTCATATTACAATTCATTATTTCAGGGGCTTGTTTAGTAATCTATGGCCATGCGCAGTTTAATCACTCCTAAATTAGAATAAAATCCTACCCAAATTCACCATTCTATGCACCTTTCAAAACTGTAGATTTCAACAATTGCCCAAGCGTGTTTACATTATTTAGTAAAAACTCATTATGTCTCATTTCATTAAAAACATTTTTCCCCCTGATGGAATAGAATGTGATTGGAAAGTTGCCATCCTAAGCATACTTTTTTTTAGGATCCAGGTATTCTCAGCCAAATAGAATTGGGACTTAGTTCATATTTATCAGCTAATAGCATAAACATATATTTTGTTCCCTCTGCACTACATACAACAAAAGTGGCATTAATTTGGTAGAAAACAAATGCACAGAAACAATGGGAGAGTCTGCTAGTTCCATACCAGCTCCCAGTGGGTTGATTGCAGAAGCTAGCTCTGTCTTAGGCAAACTGTTTTGCCTCTGACTTAATGCAGCATTACATCTCAAGGAAAACTGATAACTGTAAAAAAAAAATCCAATCTGTTTAGGGGCCTTACATTGGGAATTGGCTAAATAGGCTCTAGAGCAGGCATGTCAAACTCCTGGCCTATGGGCCGGACACGTCATCAGGAAACCGTGCCCACCCCATTGCTGGCAATGGAGAAAAAGCTCCGATACGTCGCGCGACGTCACATGATGTCGTGAGTTTGAAATGTCTGATCTAGAGCAAATTACATATGATGAAATGCACTCATCTGGTGAGTTTTTTTTTAAAAAAAGTAGAGAAACTATTTATACTTTAAAAAAGAAATATCCCCAGAAATGTGCTCGTTTTGAAATAGGTAAATTTGCTCACCTGCAGCTGTAGAATAAATCGGATCTTCTGAAGTATCCAGTTCTATGATGTTGGAACAAAAGAAAAAGAAAGACAACTTATGTCACAACTGTTGGGAATTAGTGCATTAATATGGCTTTTGATCTGTTGGCTTTCACTTCTGTGAATACTCACAGCGGCTTGTTAATTCATAGGTATCCTTGGCTTGCAGCTCTATCCTTCAGTGCCATTTTCTAACACCTAGGTTATTTGCAGAGAAATTTTAGATAAATTACTTATCTGCCCCCCCCCAAACACACTCACACTCACTTCTTAAATCAGGGGTCTTCAAACTTGGCCCTTTTATGACTTGTGGACTTCAACTCCCAAAATTCCTCAGCCAGCATGCCTGGCTGAGGAATTCTGGGAGTTGAAGTCCACAAGTCATAAAAGAGCCAAGTTTGAAGATCCCTGTCTTAAATACATGTCTCATGGCCTCCAACTCTTTTGGGAATCTTACCGCAATCTCAATCAACTTGTCTAATATCACTGTCTTCCTTTTACAGCAGGGGTGTCAAACTGCCAGTCCATGGGCCGGTTTCATCATACCGAAGCCGTGCCCACCCCATTGCCAGCAATGCAAAAAGAGTCGCAATACGTCACGACACGTCACGTGATGTGGCGAGTTTGACATCCATGTTTTACAGGTTCTCATCCAGTGGCAGGCCATTCTTCTTCCTTACAACCTCCTCCATATCTTAAAATTTTAAAGGTACCAAACATTAAGGGAGTGGTGGGGATGTGAGGAGAATATGGCAAAAAGCATCTCATGCTTTCTATTATCAGAATATAATTAATCAACATCTTTAGACTTAACCAATACTGTAGTTTAAATGTAAACCAATTTAATGTATATATGGTGATGTAAATTAAAAAAAAAATTGTTTCATTTTATTGCCACAGGGTTTGGGGCCAGGATGTTAATTTATTGGATCTCTGATATATGTGTCTAGGTTATATCTGGGAATTGATATTTTATACAGACCTTGATTTGAGTTTTGTTTTGGTTTTTTAATGGTTGGGATCCATTTCATCTTTTCACAGCCTGTAGTTTGATTGGATCAAGGGTTAAATAAATAAATGCATATTTTAAAAATATTATTATTAAGAGGAAAATCCAGCAGATATTAAATGTGTTATTGTTTGCATTATTTTACCCCATTCTTCCTGAATCAGGAGAATAATAATAATAAACCATTCACCTTCAGTCATTCAAAAGTGAGTGGGAAGAATGGCTTTCAGCTTGATGAAAACAAATTTCTCATGGTTCACAAGCTATGCTTTTAGTCTGCAGAATATTTAAAAATATTTTAACAGCTGTACTCTGAGCTGTGATTATCTGAAAAACTCAAAATGAAGTACATTTACTGACTAATATGTGCTGCATTTCATCTTTTTCCAAATTCACCACTCCATTGCCTGTTGGGTTCCAGTGTCTTAATATGTGCCCTTGACAGGCCGCTAGTCAATCTGCACCATTAACACAGCAGGATATTTCAAAACACGGGCAACTGAAAGAGTATTAATGGTCTTGGCTATATATCTGTAGACAGCTGAAGCTGACCTTAACAACTCTTATGAAATCTCCAAATATCATGCGAATGGAAAACTGAATAAAAGACCGAGCATTTGCTATTCATCCCTATTTGCAGTGTGTTCCTATTTTTATTTTTATTTTTTTTAAAAAAAGTCAACTCTTCCAGAAGTGAAAGCTGAACTGCCTTTGGTGCCTTGCCAATGGGTTTCATATGCGAGCATTTTCTAGTTTTTCAAAGGAAAAAATTATCCAATTAATTCACCAAAATATATAGTATCTCTTCTGTGAAATCTATGTGGCACCTTCTATAGACCATGAATGGTGATACTTCACATCTTGGTATTTCACTATGTCAGTATACCTGGATGTATTTCTCAGCTATGTAAATACTCATGATTAATGACAAACCATCTTCTAAGGCCACCTCATTCAAAGAGATTCTAAATTATTTGGCAACATCCGAAAAAATCCCTGCATTACTGAAAATGTTCCAAAATCATAATATTCCTTAAATGCCAGCGCTCCCGAAGCAACGGTAACATGTATTTTTAAATCAATAATCAAATTGAAATGTAAGTGCCTTTATCTCAGATATATTTCCTGTGAATTGCGGCCTGAGTAAATCAAATAATCATCTGTTCCTTTTTCTCTTATTATGTACAGAAGAAACTTAAAGTGGTATAAATGAAAAGAGCAGGGGGGAAAACCCTGTGGATCGTAATCAAAACAAAGAAAGGGAATACAATAACATACCAATTCTTTCTCCTCGGGGAAAAAACATGTAATCAACAGTTACAGTTGATTTGACTGCACTTACAGCTTTTGAATTCATAAGAAAAAAATCTATTTTAAAATGCAGCCCTATCCAAAAGATTCAGCTTTATTAGATTCTTTTTAGCAGAGGTTGCATGGACACATGTCAATAGCTCCATGGCAGTGAATGCCCTCTTTTATAGGAAGTTTAACTAAATGTTTTATGACTCTTCTAAATCCATAGCCATGTCCATACAAGACAGTGAGTCAAAACTGCAGAGATATTGCCCAGTCTGTCCCATTGCGTTCACCTGCAAGTACTCTGTGTTTTAACCTTGAGCAAGGGCAAAAAATATTATGTATGAACCAAACCCTAGCAAACCAGACAACTGAGAATTTGTAAATCAGATTATATCCTTATTAGGGGAGCTATAAACCATGAATGACAGATCTCTGCTAGTTTAGTTCCCCACTCCATGAGTGTCCTCACCTTCTCCTCCTTGGCCCAGTCAATGCTTCCTCTATGAGAAAAGCACTAAAACAGCAGATATTTGTTTTTGGAGAAAAAAAGAAAGGTGCCACAGCATCTTGATTTCAAGAGGTGACAAAAAAAAACCAAACAACAACAACCAGTAGCCAGGATAAGTCAGGATTTCTTACAATAGGACATCATTTGTCTTGGAGCTCAAGAGGAAACACCATAAAACTCAAAAGTAATTGGTCCTAGAAAATTCCAATGACACCCTTTTGGGTCATACTAAACCTGGGTGAATGGAGGATAAAAATGGCTCTCTCTGCAATAGAGTCATTAGAACAAATCTCCAGTTCCCTGGGAGCATAACCAGGTCTTGTGAACCTATGAAAATTCAAAACATATGGGGCCTATCTAAATCCAAGGGAAAGATGTTCCATAAGGCTGGCACCACATCAGGGAAGGCAGATCTCCTGAGACCTACCAGATTTATGTCCTTAGCTGATGATACCTAAAATGTGCCATCTCTGTGAGACTGATGTAACAAAAAAATTTTTGCACATGTATGTAAAAGGATCTCTGCACAACTCTTACACAGAAGGGTCCATTTCACTAAAATAGGGCTGTGGAGCTATAATCAATGGATGCAATAAGGGTGGGAAAGGTCTGGTGCTTCTTTGCTCTTACCACCACAAGGAATGCCTTAATGGTAGCTATTTATTTGTTTGTTAAATTTATATGCTCTAATCCGTGTTTGGTTACGTTTGTCCTTTGTTGAGCATCTGTAACTCTCTAGACATCTTTTCTCCCATTTCATAGCCCTCAGGTCCTAAAAGACAGGGAATGGTGGTGTCCTCAAGTGGAGACAGGTTGCACACACATGTTCTAATCCATTGCCTCAGCTGTCCCTTTATTTCTGGTTTGGCTCATGCTTATTCATGCCTGTGTCATATCAGGAGTCCATTTAAGCAATATGTTCTACATGGGCTGCCATTGAACCACTTAGAAGCTTGAGCTGGTACATCACATAGCAGCCTTATTTATAGGTATGCTGAAGTTCATTCATGTAACTCTATTACAGTGGAATTGCATTGGCCACCAGTTAACATTTAGGTGCAATTCAAGGTGCCACTTGTTATCTTTAAAAACTTACAGGGTTTAGAGCCTGGTCTGAATATCAATCAGAACATCTGCTCTGGATTGAATCTGCCTTTGAGATTAGATAGGGAAAATTTGTTGAGGAAATATCACCTGCAAAAACTCTGTTGCAAAGACTTCTTGGTGATGTCCCCCTCCTCTGGAATATCTCACATCCCAGAGGCATCTGGGGATGTAATAGAAGATCATACCCCCCTTGCTATTTGGATATGAGGGGAGAAGATCTATTGCTTTAACCCTGGATTGAAAGGCATTTATATGATATGAGCTCTGGTGGCGCAGTGGTTATACTGCAGTTTTGCAGACAAACTCTGCCCATAGTCTGGAGTTCAATCCTGATGGGGGCTCAAGGTTGACTCAGCCTTCCATCCCTCCGAGGTCAGTAAAATGAGGACCCAGATTGTTGGGGCAATACGCTGATAAAAATATAAAATATAAAATAAAGTATATTTTATATAATTTTATTATATATAATTATAAAATATAGTAACATAATAATAAAATAATCAGGATTCAAGTTTACCCATCACAAATATATAGCACAGGAAAGAAAATCAACTGTTGTTGCTGTTTTTATAAGATCCAGCCAAATGATCTTAGAGTCTTTCTGAGGAAAAAAATAGCTCTGACTGTTTCATTCAATTTATAATGTAGGACAATAGCATGGAAATCAACTTCCTGAACCATCTGATATGTATTTGATATGGGCCTTTGAACTTTTTTTTTCCTGAGTTCTCTTAAATTTCCTCACTCAGCAGTTCTGAATTTTGACTCCAGCAAAGTGACAGTGTTCAAATCTGCAAAAGAGTATTGCTGCCACTCTGTCAAGTGTTAAAGGGGAGACAGGTGAACAGGTATCTGATCTCTTGAAAAAACACATTGAAAGTAACCGTCATCTTGAGAGTAATCAGTTTATTATTCTGCAACCAGCTTAGATCCGCACCAAGTATACTTGAGAGGAAGCTGAAAGGTCCAGCCTGAGCCAGAAAGCAATCTAATGCAGAAGTAACTTCTGGAACCACCAGATCTTGATTTTGCTGCACTTTCCTAGATCAACAGCCCCCAACCTTTTGGGCACAGGGACCGGTTCCATGGAGAGAGGTTTTTCCCTGGACTGGAAGGGGCATGGTTTTGTGTGCTGCCTGCATCCCATGGATGGTGCTTTGCTTGTTTGTGTTGCCCAGTTTCTGGCATGCTGTGCACCAATGTCAGTCCATGGACCAGAGGTTGGGAACCCCTGTCCTAGATGACTAAAACTTTAATATAATGCTTTAAGGGTTAAACACTTTAATGTGCTATTAAGGATGTGCTCTGGACTGGACAGGATTACAACTATGTTTTATTACAGCCATAAGATCAATAGTCAGATACAGACAAAAGAAATTAGTACTCTTCTTCAATCACAAGGAGAGATGGATGGTGAACATAAGAAAGGCAAAACTGAGCAACCTGAGAAGTATTTGAATAATGGTCAGAAAAGAGAAAGGAGAAATAGAAATTGTGCTCTTTGCCAGGAGATTTCTTCAACATAAGATGAATGAAAGTCATCTGGGATTTCCCGCGGAGAGAGCAATAAAGGAGCATATGGCTGAAGGACTCTCCTGAGCTGTCCATATGTGCTGGTATAGAAGGATATTTTTGTAACACTTCAGCAGTGTTACAGCAGAGGGCAATGTATCTTGTTTGATCTACTAATTCTACAAGTACTGTAGTTCTATAGGTTTCAAGACTAGTTTTTTGTTTAGATTTCTTGCTCTACTACTTGAATCCTGAAAGTATACAACCCTCTTAGGCTATCTATTCATCACATCATTTCATAAGTTGCAGTGGTAAGCTTGACACTTTATTCCATTTTTTATTTTTTCTTAGAAAAGAAATAATGGGCTAAAATGAAGACTATTAGAAACCTCCCAAAACTATTGGATGTATATCCACCTTTATATCAAAGAAAGAAATATTTTTAAAAAGAAAAAAGAAAGAAAGAAATTAAATACAAAATTAAGCAAAGCAATTACTCAACCAGCCAGAATTATTTTCTACAGAAGGCTTAAAACTAATTGAAGCTGGAAAATACTTGGCTTTCAATACTGGCTGATATATTATTTTATCATTTTATTTTATTTTATTTATTTTATTTTTTATTTAGATTTCACTTTTCCATCATGGGCTCAAGGCACCTTTCATGGTGACTTCCCTTCGTTTTATTTTCACAACAACATGTCAAACTGGACTGAGAGAATATATCTATCTCCAAGTGAGTTTCCATGGCTGAGAGTGGGAAACCACTTTTAACAACTATACCATGGTGATCTTCTGATATTCTGTGTAGCCCTATTCATCATCTTTTACACAACTGAAGTTTCTATGAGACTATCAAGAGTTGTATCTTCAGAGCTTACTTCAGTAACCTGTTTGTAGTCCAAGTAAGATGTGGATAATTATCTCAAGATCTGATTTGCCCAGGAGCCTTTAAATTGGAAGATTAAACCTGTTTATACAAATACATTCCTTGCTATAAAAACCACCACCTTGAAACCTAGCTCTGGATCAAAATATGTTTTTTTTTTCCCTATCACATTGAACCATAATCCCTAAAAAGCTCTACACTGTCTGAAAATGTGCACCCACCACTAATGTTTAGTTTTGAAACCTTTCCCACATGTTAACTAGCATTCAGCATGCTTTTTTTCTTTTGGAATTTCATCAGGATCACTCTTAGAACTATGCAACAGTGACAACCAGGTAGCTCCATGCAAAGTTTTTAGGCAAGATATATTTTCAAGCTTTGAAAACCAGTCCCCTACATAGGTAGTCCCCCGCTTACAACCACAATTGAGCTCAAACTATCTATTGCTAAGTGAAACATTTTTTTAAGTGAGTTTTCCCCCACTTTACAACCTTTCTTGCCAGAGAGACACAGCAGTCATTAATTCGGTAACACCGTTGTTAAGTGAATCTGGCTTCCCCATTGACTCTGCTTGTCAGAAGGTCACAAAAGATAATCACATGACTCCAGGACACTGCAACTGTTATAAATATGGGTCAGTTGCCAAGCGTCTGAATTTTGTTCATGTGACCATGGGGATGCTGTAATGGTTATGTGAAAAATGGTCGTAAGTCACTTTTTTCAGTGCCGTTGTAACTTTGAAAGGTCAATGAATGAACTGTTGTTAATCGAGGACTTCCTGTACAGTAGCATAAGGAAGAACTAGAGCATTTCTGGCAGAATATACATAGCAGGTAGAAGCACCTAGCTAAGCCCTAACGAGCCCCAGGAAATTTAGCATTTGCATGGGAGACCCCCAGAAAATTCCAGGGCTCTTACTACTACCCTATGAAATCAAAAAATAACATCCCATAAAAAGGCAATGGTAAGCCACAAAAGCAACCAAGAGTGAAACATTATTTAAAAAAAACACTTCATGAAATTAGACATCTGATTATTATGGTAACTAAGAAGCAGAATTCACTGACATTTATAAATATATTTCAATGAAGCAAAAAGGAACGCATGCATGGAGGTATACAAATAAAGCAAGTCAAGTCAAGTTAATTAACATAGAACATACAGCGAATAACAAACACAAGAGGAAGGTTTGTCCTTAACTTTACAAGGCTGAAACAAGTAGTAAAATTTTCAGTGCTTTTTAGAAATGTCAAGATTAGATATAATCTGTTACAGTACAAATCCCTTCAATGAAGAGAGAATTTATTAATTACACCATACCCAGATGCTGATAGCAGGATTACCCTTTGCCGGAGGTTACTGTGCACCCAATTATAGCTTTTGTTGGACACAGTCAAGACCGTGAGTGCAAACATTTTTTCATTTTAAAACATGATCCATAAATAATGTTAGGGAAACAATTATTTATTTATTCATTGGATCACTAGAAAACAAGGAATTGATATATATTCCCATTATATATGAACAAGAGGCTTCAACTGAATCCTGGCAACACTGAATGGCTTTGAGTTTTGAGACAGCTGGTCCTAGGTCTATGCCATCTTTGGTGCTAGATGGGTTTGCACTGCCCCAGACAGACCCGATATGCAAATCTAGAGGGTCTCCTAGATTCACAATTCCTGCTTGAAAACCAGATGGCAGTTGGGGTTGGTGGGGGGGGCATTGCACAGGTTTGTATTGTGAGTCAGTTTTATCCATTCCTGGATCAGGAGGCTCAGGATTGTAGCCTCCTGATCCATTCCTAGATCAGGAGGTTATAGTCACTCATGCCTCACTTCCAGATTGGACTACTACAATATGCTCTGCATGAAGAGTATCTGGAAGCTTCAACTGGTCCAGAATGCAGTGCATGGGCAGTTATGTGTGCCCCCAATTCCATGAGCTGAATTGGCTGCCAGTTTACTTCTGGGTTCAATTCAAAGTGTTGGTTTTTAACCTCTAAAGTCCTACATGGCATAGGATCAGGTTATCTGAGGGACCACCTGTCTCCAAGATCTCCATGGGCTGATAGAGAGGCATGCTATGGAAACCATCTCTGAGTGACTTACATTTGATGGATTTCAAGAGGTGGGTCTTCTCTGCCTCCACCCTATGAAGCATCTCCCCCCCCCCCAAAGTCAGATTAGCTATATCCTTGTTAAGGATCCAGAAATCCCTCAAGACCTGGTTATGGCCATACAAATTTGATAAATAAACAAATAAATACATTTGACAAAATGCAGCTATAGATGAAAATTTCCTTTTTTAATGTGCTTTACAGAAGCTGCTTTACTATTATTTTTAATATATAACTATTGATTAAAGAAATACAAAGTTGAAGTAAACGGGGGGAAATGAAAAAAAAAGCTCAGAAAAGACAAAAAGTAATAGTGAAAAAAAGAAAAAAAGTATGACTTTCAAAAAAGGTATGTACTTTGGTATAGCTGTAAAAAAAAATACAATAAACTCTTACTCTAAGATTTACATTTGTCTACCTTATTTCCATAATCCAATATAATTCTAGTCATCAAATCCCCACATCAATTTTTAATTACTTTCAGTTTTTTGCAGAAAATACAAAAATGGTTTCCAAGTAGAAATAAAAATTTTAAGTCTTTTTTTTCCATTAAGGTTATCAATTTTACCATCTCCACCAATTCCAACAGCTTCACTATCATTTTTCTACGGTAGATATTTGTAAATCCTTCTACCTTTGAGCATATAAAAGTCTCGCTGTATGATTATATATCTCCTTCATGGATTACTGCCTTGTCGTGGCGAAGGGGCTTGCGTAACTCAATGAAGTTATGAGCTATGCCGTGCAGGGCCACCCAAGACGGACAGGTCATAGCAGAGAGTTCTGACAAAATGTGATCCACTGGAGAAGGAAATGGCAACCCACTCCAGTATCTTTGCCATGAAAACCCCATGGACAGTACTAAAAGGCAAAAAGATATGACGCTGGAAGATGAGCCCCTCAGGTCGGAAGGTGTCCAATATGCTACGGGGGAAGAGCAGAGGGCTAGTACTAGTAGCGCCAGAAAGAGTGAAGCGACTGGGCCAAAGCCGAAAGGACGCTCAGCTGTGGATGCATCTGGTGGTGAAAGGAAAGTCCGATGCTGTAAAGATTTTTTCTCCATAGGAACCTGGAATGTAAGATCCATGAATCAAGGCAAACTGGACGTGGTCAAACAAGAGATGACAAGACTGAACATCGACATCTTAGGAATCAGCGAACTAAAATGGACAGGAATGGGTGAATTTAACTCAGATGACCATCAAGTATACTACTGCGGGCAAGAATCCCTCAGAAGAAATGGAGTAGCCTTCATAGTCAATAAAAGAGTAGGAAAAGCAATAGTGGGATACAATCCCCAAAATGACAGAATGATCTCAGTGCGAATCCAAGGCAAGCCATTCAACATCACAGTAATCCAAGTCTATGCCCCAACCACTGGTGCTGAAGAGGATGAAATTGACCGGTTCTATGAAGCCCTACAGCACCTTATAGAATCAACACCAAAAAATGATGTCCTTATCATCATGGGGGATTGGAATGCTAAAGTAGGAAGCCAAAAGATAAACGGAATAACAGGCAAGTTTGGCCTTGGAGTACAAAATGAAGCAGGGCACAGGCTGATAGAATTTTGTCAAGAGAATACGATGGTCATAGCAAACACTCTTTTCCAACAACCCAAGAGACGTCTCTACACATGGACATCACCAGACGGTCAAACAGAAATCAGATTGACTATGTGCTCTGCAGCCAAAGATGGAGAAGCTCTATACAGTCAGTAAAAACAAGACCAGGAGCTGACTGTGGCTCAGATCATGAGCTTCTCGTTGCAAAATTTAGGCTTAAATTGAAGAAAGTAGGGAAAAACACTAGGCCACTCAGTATGAACTAAATCATATCCCTGATGAATATACAGTAGAGGTGACAAATAGATTTAAGGAATTAGATCTGATAGACAGAGTGCCTGAAGAACTATGGACGGAGGTTCGCAACATTGTACAAGAGGTAGCAACTAAAACCATCCCAAAGAAAAAGAAATGCAAGAAAGCAAAATGGCTGTCTGAGGAAGCTTTGCAAATAGCTGAGGAAAGAAGGGAAGCGAAAGGCAAGGGAGAAAGAGAAAGATACACCCAATTGAATGCAGAATTCCAGAGAATAGCTAGAAGAGATAAGAATGCCTTCTTAAATGAACAGTGCAAAGAAATAGAAGAGAACAATAGAATAGGGAGAACCAGAGATCTCTTCAAGAAAATTGGAGATATGAAGGGAACGTTTCATGCAAAGATGGGCATGATAAAGGACCAAAATGGCAGGGACCTAACAGAGGCAGAAGAGATTAAGAAGAGGTGGCAAAATTACACAGAAGAACTATACAAGAACGAGCTTAGCATCCCTGATAACCACGATGGGGTGGTCACTGACCTCGAGCCAGACATCCTAGAATGTGAAGTGAAATGGGCCTTAGGAAAGCTGAGCAACAACAAAGCTAGTGGAGGTGACAGTATTCCAGCTGAGCTATTCAAAATCTTAAAAGACGATGCAGTAAAAGTGCTACACTCAATTTGCCAGCAAATCTGGAAAACTCAACAGTGGCCACAGGATTGGAAAAGGTCAGTTTACATTCCAATTCCAAAGAAAGGCAATGCCAAAGAATGTTCAAACTATCGCACCATTGCACTCATTTCACATGCAAGTAAAGTTATGCTTAAAATCCTACAAGCTAGACTCCAGCAGTATGTGGATCGAGAACTTCCAGAAGTACAGGCAGGATTTCGAAGAGGCAGAGGAACTAGAGATCAAATTGCCAACATACGCTGGATCATGGAGAAAGCTAGGGAGTTCCAGAAAAACATCTACTTCTGCTTCATTGACTATGCTAAAGCCTTTGATTGTGTGGATCACAACAAATTGTGGCAAGTTCTTAAAGAGATGGGAGTACCAGACCATCTTATTTGTCTCTTGAGAAACCTATATGCGGGTCAAGAAGCAACAGTGAGAACTGGACACAGAACCACTGATTGGTTCAAAATTGGGAAAGGAGTCCGGCAAGGCTGTATTCTGTCGCCCTGAATATTTAACTTATATGCAGAGCACATCATGAGAAAGGCAGGGCTAGATGAATCAAAAGTTGGTTAAGATTGCCGGGAGAAACATCAACAACCTAAGATATGCAGATGATACCACTCTAATGGCAGAAAGTGAAGAGGAACTAAAGAGCCTCTTGATGCGGGTGAAGAAGGAGAGTGCAAAAGTTGGCTTGAAACTCAACATTAAGAAAACCAAAATCATGGCATCCGGCCCTCTCAATTCCTGGCAAATAGATGGGGAAGAAATGGAGGTAGTGACAGATTTTATCTTCCTGGGCTCTAGGATCACCACAGATGGGGACTGCAGCCAAGAAATTAAAAGACGCTTGCTCCTGGGGAGGAAAGCTATGGCAAATTTAGACAGCATAGTAAAAAGCAGAGACATCACCCTGCCAACAAAAGTACGTATAGTCAAGGCCATGGTTTTCCCAGTTGCAATGTATGGCTGTGAAAGTTGGACCATAAGAAAGGCTGAACGCAAAAGAATTGAGGCCTTTGAACTATGGTGCTGGAGAAGACTCCTGCGAGTCCCTTGGACTGCAAGGCGATCAAACCGGTCAGTCCTAGAGGAGATCAACCCTGACTGCTCCTTAGAAGGCCAGATACTGAAGTTGAAACTCAAGTACTTTGGCCACCTAATGAGAAGAAAGGACTCACTGGAGAAGAGCCTAATGCTGGGAAAGATTGAGGGCAGTAGAAGAAGGGGACGACAGAGAATGAGGTGGCTGGATGGAGTCACTGAAGCAATAGGCGTGAGCTTAAATGGACTCCAGAAGATGGTAGAGGACAGGAAGGCCTGGAGGAACGTTGTCCATGGGGTCGCGATGGGTCGGACACGACTTCGCAACTAACAACAACAACAATGATTATATATAAAAACAAAGTTCTATAAGATGTCTCCATCTGTTTGCCCATTAAGCTCCAAAGTAAGGCCTCTTTCATTCACTTTTAAAATTTTCTGCATTAAAATATATATTTGGTCCTAATATTTTCTAGTTTTATTATATGCCCACCAAAGATGAAAAAATGTTCTCTCCATTATTCCAACAAATATTTGAAATTCCCTTAAACATTTTTGACAATTTATCTGGTGTCATATACCAAAAATACATTGTTTTATCAAAGATCTCTTTAAGATTATATTTCAGTGTAAATTTCAACTCTTTTTTCTTCATATTAGTTTAACTAATATTATATCTAATATAATAACTAATATATTTTTGCCCATTTTATCACACAATCTTTAAGTGCTTCTTCCTCTATTTCCATTTTCAACAAAACTTTATAGATCTTAGCAATAATATGACTATTATTTGTACAAAGCTATACATCAATTTCAGTTTTACCTTTTTCAAATTCATAATTCTTCGTATTCAACTTAAATCTTTCCATTAGCTGAGCATAAGGAAACCAATGGCATATAAAACCTTCCACCTTCAAATTTTCTCCTCTTTTTAAGTTACATTCTCCTTGAGAAATATTCAGCAAGTCAGCATAAGTTAACCATTTTTGTTTAACTATCATTTCCCATCTAAAAAAGGTTTCTTAGGGTGACAGTCATACAGGAATTTTAGGAGACAATTTTGCTAGTTTTCTATTTTTTGTAAGAAGCTTTCTAACATAGCATCTCCCAGGCATTGCATTGAAAATGACACACAAACACAGGCAGCACACAAATGTATAGCTTTATACTACATCAAGCTTTTGCACAGTCATTTTTTCTGATTAATGTACCATGATATCAGAAGAATGTTCTTCTCTCCTCTCCACCAAGATGATTAGTGTTGTGAAGAGACTAGAACAGTTCCCAGCATTTAAAAGAATAAATTGGATTTAATACACTCTAAAGAATGTTTCTGCGAATTGCCTTATGACAATGGGATTGTCTTAGTATTGTCTCCGATAACTTGAATCATGGACCACAAACAATTCTCCTTCCCTCTCAGGCGGTTCTGACTATTGACCCTAGGCGTTTGGTATATTTTTTGGAGTCTAATGAAGACATGGATGCCACTTTAAAAATAAAATTGCTGGAAAGTAGTAAGTATAAGAGAATCTGGTTCTAGATCATTCAACTGTCCATCAGAAAAGTTCTTAAGTTGCAGTGGAATTTGCTTGGCATTTTTATCTTCGCAAGATTAAGAAATCAGAAATTAATTTACATTCTTAGAAGATCTTCTCACTAGGCTTTTATCATTTAGATTGGACAAACATCTGTCTGGAATGGTATAGGGTTGCCTGCTTGAGCAGGGGATTGGACTAGAAGACTTCCAAGGTCCCTTCCCACTGTTATTCTGTTATCACTTACAATCACTGTGACAGTAGCTCTTTGTTGGTGATATATCACCATAACAATGGATGTAAAACATTATCAGTCACTGTTGAGAAACCACCCATCCTTAGCATGAAATCTGTGCCCTGGGTTTTTCTTTCACTCTATGGGTCAGCAGCAAGCAAATAGGATGGAGGCCTCTTGATATTGTGCATGAAAAGCCAAGACAAACAGATGTAATAACCATATTTGGTACCATAGAAAGAGTTAAATAGACTAAATAAATGACTAAAAAGAACTAGAAGAAGTAGCACCACCCGTTCTTGGTTTGAATTCACCAAATAACAATCTTCTCTTTAAAGATTGTTATTTGACTTCAACAAAAATACTCTGGACAAATCACAGCATACATAAAAAAAGGAATTACACCAATGAGAGTAAGGGTGTTTTTTTCCCCCAACTAATGTGAGGAAAAACCTGCTTCAAAAATCAACTACAATAGCAATTAGAAATTATCAGAACAAAAACAAAAACACCCCAATGGTTAAAAAAAAAACCCATATAGTAGAAAAATTCAAAGAAACATGTTAGCCTGAGAGAATAAATAGAGCTTTGCATGGCATCAAAACAGTAACTTTCTACGACAGCCCTCAAACCTAAAAAATAATCCATCTCTAATCTTAACTGACTGTTGAAAACTCTCTAGAATTTTAGGGAAAATATATTTCCTTCTCTGAAGATGCCTTGATTCATACCAGGAAATGTTGCTTGTAAAGGAAGTTACAGTTCTTTCTTGGAGGAAAATACCAGCAAAGTAATCTATTTCCTCTCTCTGCCTAAATTTCTCTGTGTTTCTCTAGTTCCTCAGTTCAATTTGTAAACAATCTTCTTGTTACAAACAATAAATCCAGTTGTCATCTATTTGCAATCTGACTGTTGACCCCAACAGCAGCCTTCAAAAAAGTTTAATCTCAAGTATTATGCCCCTGAAATCCACAAGTTAGCAAGAGCCCTGTTCCAACCCACCCAATTATTTGAACTGCCTATAAAGTCATTCCAGAACTCAATCCTAATTGAATGACATGGCTTGCTTATTGTCAGTGGACTTGGCCCGTAAGCTAGCATAGCAATCCTGCCATGTGTAAGACAAATGATCTCCTGTGTCAGCTAGAATGCAAGTATTACTTGACTTTTTTCACAATTCTGAGTGACCAATATAAATTGAACTTGTTCACTTGATTAACATTTTATTTAGCTTTGTTACCCTATAGCCAAGTTTACAGGGTGATATATGTAACCTAAATTCAGCTCTATCCAATAAAAAGCAAAGAATAGCTCCACAAAGACAACAGCAACAAATATCGGAGAAATTGAAAAAGTCAGTGAGAATTAAAACAGCTCTAAGCCACAACTTTAATACATAGCAGGGCTATACATCTTCTAGAAATTAATAAGATCTGGGAGACTAAAATATAATAAAACACATCTGCCTGGTTCTAAATATATATTTGTAAATACAATACATGTTTCTGCCTTCTTTACAAGACAAATTTCCAGTCTGAAAAATACTCAAAACAATAGATCGAAGATGTGGGATTATTTTTATTGTATAACTTTGTGTCCAACTTTTTTCCTTTTCCGTAACTTTAAAGGCCTTCATATATTAGAGTTGTGTAGAGTTCTTTGCAGAAGATGCTTTTTCTTTTCAGTATTTTTATGCTTGACCCTGTCACTACCTGACCTGAAGTGGTTGCAAAATTATCAAAAGTGAAGTAGTCTCATGAAGAACACTACTGTAAGCATGAAGAACATTTTTTACTATTAAAGAAAAGAGAAGGATGGAATTTCCAGCATTCTATATGTTTAAAAAATAAGACATTTTTTAAAAGAGGAAAAGAAGTACACAAACTCGACTTTCTTCCTACTAGTGTTCATTCTACCATGGATCTGGTAGAAGAGGAACATGGGGGGGGGGACTCAAAATCTGTGATAGAATCCTTTTCTATACCAAAGTAGCCCTGAAAAAAATTAATCACATGATTTTCACTTCTCTCTCAAGTTAGAGGGTATTATTGGAAAAGGCTATTGATAGCCAGAAATTTCTTTTAGTATTATTTAACCCTGCAGTACTATCAGCTTACATCACACCTAACATCAGAACCATCATTAAAAAGCACAACAAGAAATGTCCTTCCTTCATCAATTCAGAAAGTTCAGACTGCCCCAGAGCTGTTGATACAGAGAAATTATTGAGTATGTCATTTGTACTTCTCTAACTGTCTGGTTTGGTACAGCAACCAAACAGGATAGGTACAGACTTCAACGGATAGTTAGGACTACAGGAAAAACAACTGCAACCAGCCTGCCTTCCATTGAGGATGGTATATGGCACGGGTCAAAAAGAGGACTGAGAAAATACCTACAGACCCCTCACCTCCTGGACATAAACTTCCCTTGGGATGCTGTGTAGGGCATTGCATGCCAAAACAACTAGACACACAGTTTTTTCCTTGTGCCATCACTCTGCTGAACACCTGATTCCCACAGTACTATCTTATGTCTAAGGATATTTACACATGTAGTATGGCTATATTACTATTATCCTTCTCATCTTTTCTACTACCTTCTCTTATTGTTATCATTATTATGATTATTATTACTCTTGTTTTGCATGTACACTTAGAGCTTGTGCAATGGAGACAAATTCCTTGTGTGTCTAATCACACTTGGCCAAGTAAAGAATTCTATTCTATTTTGTTCTGTTCTGTTCTGTTCTGTTCTTCTTTATACAGAAGAGTGAAGACTAAAAAGGAAAAGCCAATTGCAAGATATTTACAGTGTCTGACTTGAACCTGAAATGTAGTATGAGAGCAAAGAGCAAGAAAGCAAGTGCATGAACTCATCCTTTGACTATAGTCAGAACTGAAAGTTTTAAATTGTTATTTTAAAAAAGGCAAATATAGGGAGAAAGAAGCAATTCTGCAGCTATTTGTTTTCTGGAAATGGATGAAAGAAGCAAAGGGGAAAAAATGGGAAGAAGTTTTTTTAGGTGGAAAGGACTTTTAGAAGATAGCAAAGGAATAACTGAAACACCCATTGTCTGTATTCAGACAGAAAGGTAATCAAATCGTACCACTAAAAATCAGACTATGAATCCATAGCCATCAAAAATTAATGCAAAAATTCTCAGAAAAAGAAGCAGCCCAGTAAAGACTGAACAAATACAGTAATTGTAGAGTAACATATTTAAGAAATTAAAACAGAATAGTTTTTGAATGACAAGAATAAATCTTGAACACAAAGCTGAGCTAGAGTTGAAATCCAACTAGAAATATACTTTTTAGAAAGGAGGTTAGGCTACATTACATCATTCCTGGTCCCTCTTGAACAGCTCTCTTCAACTGGTTAAATGAGTGAGCTATCCATCCAGAATTCATTGGGAAAAGTCAATTGCTAGGAGACCAATGTGCAACATTTCCTCATTTCTCTCTTAATATTTTATTTCCAAAAAAAATATGAGATACAGTACATTTATAAGGCAATCCTGTATCTTCTAAGGAGTTTATGTATTTTTTTTTATTTTAATGCAAAAATAATATGAAAATATAGAAGAAACATATACCATTAAACCAATACCATGAAGAAAATATCCATCAATATGCTGAATAATTAGTAGAGTTCAGTTCATAAATAGAAACTGAGCTATCCTTATCCCCAAAGTATAAATGTAGACTGATTTTGTCTTTGAATACTGTAAATACCTCCTTTGTTCTCTCTCCATGAGCAATGTTACTATCATTGCTGGAAACTTTGGCATATAATTCAAGACACATTCATATCTTTAGACAAGGGTGAATTTTGTAACACCTTAATAATTTTGTGAATATCAAAGCAAAATGAAACATTAATTGACTAAGCCCCTATTATTTAAGTAAGTGTTCTTCATCCATATTACACTTTCAGTATAACAAAGCTGGTACAATCCCTTTTTTAAATAGTCTCTGAAGAGGCAGGTAGGCATGAAAAAGAAGGTTTTGCGATATTATTTGTTTCATCTCAAGATCATAGGTATTACCATGAATATACCCTTTTGCCACTGATCTAATTGTAGAGAGTATTCTAGCTCTTTTTTCAAAATTTCTTGAAAATTACTATTATCTCCCTTTCCATTAAGCTATACAAGGAGGATTTCCTTGATATTTTTACCACTTTAGTCTCTATCTCACTCTCTCTCTCTCTCTCTCTCTTTCTCTCTCTCTCACTCTCTCTCTCTCTCTCACACACACACACATACACACATACAGACACCGGGGGGGGGGGGGGGGGGGGGGGGGGCCTTTGATAAAAGAAAGAATGAGATAAGAGAAAGCCTAAAATTGAAGAAATCAAGCTCAGTTTTATGTTGGTATTGCTTAATGGTTTGGCAATAAAATAAACCTAATCTAGCCATGAGGCATAATATTTACTATCCTTATTTGCTATCCTTAAGTATCTGATTTTAAGAATTATTATTATTTAGATATTCATCTAAGTGGGTAACAGAAAAGATAAACCATATTAAAAATGCACAGAACTTCTACTACAGCGGTAATTGTTAAATCTTTAGTTGATGGCTCATTTTTGTAGGGTAAACATTCTGAATTTGTACATTGATTCAGAAGTACTGCAAAGACTACAAGTGGGGGACTCCAAAATATTACAGCCCCCGGTCATCCACTCAAAATAAATATAAAGAATAAATGTGAATGTATTGTCCTTACACAATTCATCATTAAATTGTGGAAATCACTCAAAACAGTGGCAGGGTTTTGATAGCACAGCAGGAGATAACTTGATTTTTTTTTAGCTCATTGGCCTGCATATTGCCCTACTGCCCACCCTCTTGATGGCTGTTTGCTGCTTTCTGGAACACAGGCTACATACTATAAAAATACAAAAAAAATTGTGATGTTTGTCAGCTTTCCTAGTGCCCCCAATTAACCAGATTAACCAGTGTTTGATAGAGTATGCCGAACAAAATGGGTTATCTGCCAGATCCAGCAAGTCTTTTCTTACATTTTTAGGAAAAGGATATTATTAGTTTACTTTTTCTTTTCTCTGTGGAAATTGGGAGCTACTAAGTAGGCAATTGTATACAGAGAAGCAATAGTCTAATTTCCTGCATGCTTGATTATGCCCCTCTTCTATT
The DNA here is from genome assembly GCA_023970755.1 of Azemiops feae. NCBI lineage: Eukaryota > Metazoa > Chordata > Lepidosauria > Squamata > Viperidae > Azemiops > Azemiops feae. The sequence continues at coordinate 5,409,720 of JALGBA010000005.1, read as the reverse complement.
TTTTCTTCTTCTTGCCAGCAAGGGAGCCTTTTAAATTCTCAGCTGACACAGTCACCTCATCTGGTGAGTATTTAATGAAGTCCAATTTAAGAGCATTTTACACTGGCATTTGTAAATACATATTTCAAACGTCTCACAGTCATCTGAACATCTCTTAATTTTTTTTCTCTCCACACTTTGTTTTCATTAAGCTTACTTTCCAGTTAGGTGTCTACATTCAATATATTTGCATTCTGCTCCAATATTGATCCTTGCACAACACGCTAGATTTTATCTAGTTCACACCTTGCCGCAAATGATTCCTTAAGTCTTAATTGCTTATGTGTCATACTAAACTTTGCAGCTCTGAGTTACTGGCAACTTGCAAACAATGTCAACATAACAAGAAATGTTTGCAAGTACAAATTTTGAAATGCTTTGTCTGTGCTGTTTTAAACCTAAAATAACATGATAGATGAAAACTCAAGGTCATTAAAAATTAGGAGCTAGTTTGGTCTAGAGGTTAAGGCACCAGATTTAAAAACCAGGAGACTGTGAATTCTAGTCCTGCCATGGGCATGAACCCAGCTGGGGGACCTTGGACCAGTCACTCTCAATCTGCCTTAGGAAGAAGGCAAATCACTTCTGAAAAACCTTGCCAAGAAAATTGCAGGGACTAGTCCAGGCACTCACTAGGAGACAACAAAGACACACACACATACACACACACATCTGAAAGATTGGAAAAATAAGATAAAATGAACCTAGAGGAAACCCTTTCCTCTGACTTTAAGAGCAAACAATCCATATACTGTTTTTTTTTAAACAAGTTTTATTAGTTTTTTAGTTTTTACATCAGAGTGCTTAGGAAACAACGTGGACATGGGGTAATCAATCATCAAAAAAGCAAAACAAAACACAATCATACATGTATAATTCAGGTTAATTCTTTAAAATTTCCCTCTCTATTTCCCTCAATTGATATAACCTAGTCAAATTAATACATTTCTAAATAGAGTTCAATCAATAAAAAAAAATATCAATAATATTTCACCTATATCAGAAAGCCTGTTTTTAAGCTTTACTAACTTACAATTACCATGTTCCAATTTAGCCTTAAATAAACACATAATTTACACTTCGGGTATCCCTAATTTCCCATTTCATAGGATAATAATTATATCTAGGGTAAACATATTATTCCAACCATTATATTTTTACACTTCCCAACTATATTCTATTTCTTATTCTACTCTATTTCAAATATATATTTTATAAATCAGTCCATATCTCTAAAAAGCCTTTTTTAACTCAAGTAAAATTTAAATCCTGTCAAAATAATAATATACCTAAAACAAACATATTATTCCAGAAAATACCTTCTTAATGCATTTCACATCTATATTCTATTTCTTATTCTCAGTGCTTTTTTTGTAAAAATAAAAAAAAAAAAAAGGTGCCGGAACTCACACATCTCATACAACCCACTTTGCTTACCCTACAAGGTTCCATCCAAAAAAGGTGCTGGAACTCCATTCTGAGCGTTCTATGAGAAAAAAAGCCCTGCTTATTCTAATAACTCCTTGTTTACAACCTTTTTCATATTCAGTTCCAAACCATGATCAAATCAATAATTTTCATCTCAGTAGTATTAACTCAGTCAAAATCTCTAAAAGCCTTTTTAACCCATCAAATAAAATTTTAAGTCTCATTTTTAAATCTAATTCTAGCTTTCTTTTTGTGCCAAGCAGGTTTCCATAGAAGAGCCTCTAAATCATCAAATCTCAGTGTTTGGTTATACATATTTATCAACAATTCAGTCTGGTCATATTTCTCTTTTCCTTCTTCCAATACTATCTGAGAAGTATAATCAGTTTTGTTCAATATGGTAGTTACTCGTTGGTTATCCATGTTGTCACAGTTTTCAGTATCTCGTATTTGCAAATCAGTTCCTGTTGCTTTTGGCATTGCAGATGTTTTAAATGAAATCAGTCTTTGGTCATCAAAGTTCTCAATAAATTGTACGTGGGTTTGTATGATGTCTTCTTCTATGTTGATTTGTTCCTCTTCTATTGTTATTTGAGTTATAGGGTAGTCAGTTGGAATCTGGAAGTCAATTTGAAGTTTTAGGGTGAAGGCTTTTATTCTAGCATTCACTTGTTCAGTAGCTTCATAAATTTTTTCCAGTATAAGTTTGCAGGTAGATTGTGGATGAGATTCCTCCATCTCATTAAAATGTATATGTTGTTGCATACAGGCCTCTTTGGAGATGATCTGTTCCTCCACTGTTATTCCTTGGTCTATAAGTTGATCAGTCAGGATTTGAGGTTCAATTTTTAATTCTAGAGTATCATCTTTAATGTTCATTCTAAAAATCCTTTGCTCCTTAAGTTCCAAGATTTTTCCCAGTATAAGCCCATAGCCAAGCTGTGGGTAAAATTCCTCCATTTCAGTGGTAAGGTAATCTTTTAATTTTTTGGTGGAGGCTATGTTTATTAACAGTCAACCAACATCCACCTCCCCAATTCTAGTAGATAATTTCACCACCCAGCTGTTTCAAATCCGTTATCTTTTCCCTTTTGTAGTAATTTGAAGGTCAAATCCAGTTCAAAATTAAAGAGAAAATACAATTGCAATGTCAATTGTTGCCACAAGGTGTCCTCAGTAGACTGTAGAAACTTTTTTCCAAATTCCAATAGTTTTATCCAATTAGAAAGTAAAAGAAAAAAAACAATATTCCCCAGCTTAATAAGTAGATAAAGTTATAAAGTCTATAGTAGAGATTTTTTCAGGGTCCCAGAATACCCAAGAATAAAAATAGTTAATTATTTTTTCTTTTGTTTCCAGAGCTCGTTTTCCCAAGTATCCAAACGCCACTCTCTCAAAGCAGGGAAATAGTTCCAAGAGCTTTTCACAGGGGGATAGTTAGGGTACAGAGAGGGAAGGGAGGGTCTCACCCAGATCTTCCACAGTGGTTCTTTTCGCTTAGCTGTTCTTCTGACTTTCGGCTGGAGTGGCTAGATGATCGGCCATGTTAATGGCTGATCTTTTCCCCGTCGGCCCAAAGGAGCTGCCTCGGACTGCGGAAAGTGTTGCTGCACCCTCCGCAGTTGACGAGAGTCCTCCTCAGCAGTAGTCGCCCCTCCAGGGTGACTTTCGACCCTGTCCAGGGTCTACCGGCGGAGGGAAACCGGCCGGCAAAGAGAAAAGACTCTCCGCATGACCGCTAGCGCCGCAGACCAGAACCAGAAGTCAATCCATATACTGTTTTATCCCCATTTGGATTTTGTTTTAAGAACCTTATATATTGTTCTTTATTGTAATATGAAACTCATGGTACATATATAGGAGACATGTGCTGCGTTTATATATTACACTAAGCTGTGGTTTGTGTTAACCATAATAAATCATGGACTGAATAATCCAAACTCAGTCTTGAAGAGTAGTTTGATGGTATGACTACTTTATTCCTGTGCTGTTTTTAGCTCTTTTTGTGTTGCATTCCACTGTATTGTTTAATGTGTCTGATCTGTCTGAATTAATAAGGATTTGATCAACATATTCTTATGTTTAAAATATTGTACTCTTCAATTAGTTAATACTAGTCATGAGTCCTAAGAAATATACCTGCACATATCTCATTAAAAAGACCTCTACTCATCTCAGCAGAGTTAAACTGGAAAATTTCTGGAAAGGGCACGTATAAAATATTGCACCACAACTCAGCTGTGACTGTTTCCTGCCTTAACAATAATACAGTTGCTAAAGAAGTGGCACTTTCTATATTAATATGCTCCTCTGAGTTAGAAATATAAATCCACTTCTGTATTTTTCCCATGAGTCATTTCTTCATGTTTCACTTATTGTCATCAGCCTTCAAATCTCTGTTTCATACTGAGATTTTCAAATTGTTATAGCTATTGTAATCTTCTATATTATATGTTGAATGTGTATTAATGGAAGCTGTACTGGAAGAAGATGAGCATTTAAAATTGGAAGAAGCATTAATAACCTGTGCTATGCTGATGACACTACTCAAATAACCAAAAATGCAAAAGATCACCAAGTTCTAGTAATAAAAGTCAAGAAGCATAGTGAAAAATTGGGACTCTAAGTATAAAAAAGACCAAAGTAATGAGAACAGGTACAACAACCAGCCTTAGAATATCAGCTTCTGCCTTTTAGGATCAACCATCAAGAGTAAAGAACAAGCAATCAAGAAACATACCACAAACACTTGATAGAGCAGCCATGAAGCTTTCAAAAAGATATTCAGATGCCATACCTACAAAGATCAGTACAGGGCAAGCAGTGGTATTCCCTGTGACATTTTATGGAAGCAAAAGCTGGATTTGACTTTCAAGGGAGAAAAGTCCCAAGAGCACCATGGACAAGATAATTGTGATGGTATGCAGGTTTTCCTTCTGTCTCAAGGTTATTTCCACATACTATCACAATAACCAACAAATGGATCTTTGAATAAATCAACCCAGAGTTCTCTAGAGGCTCAAGTTACCAGGGTCAAATTATCCTAATTCAAATACATTATTCAAAGACCTATCTATCTAGACAAGGTTCTAATGCTGGGAAAGATGGAAGGTAAGAATAGAAAATGTCCAGCAGCAAGGTGGATGGACTCAGTTGCAAAGGTGATGAGTGCACAATCGGAAGACCTGAAGGACTAAGATAAGTACAGGTAATCATGGAGCTTGTTTGTCTATGTGGTTGCCAAGATTTGACACTGACTTGATGGCAAATAATCAATCAACCAATCAAGTTTTCTACACACAAATTGTAACCAATATAGAAAACATTAACCTTCTCCCTTGCTTGTGAAATTCTTCAATGTTAATGTGCTCCAAAAGAATCCTTATCAAACCCTACCTTTCTATACAGTAACTGTAAGGAGAGCCTTTACAGTAACCTAAATCTGACTCACATAACCAGAAACACAATGTATTCTAAGCAAAAAAACCCAACATACAGGTATCACTAAGATCCCTGTACCTCATACATTACACACAATGGTACGTTAGGATAGCACAATAAAAATGAAGAAAAACACCCCAATATTTTAAGAAACCTGATGTTTTTGTTTATATTATATTCTTGTCCCAAAATTTTGGATTGTTGGGTTGACATCCCATGAGGTGCTAATCCCAATATTCTGTTGGATACACCATCCCCATTCATCGTCCCCAGACTGATGATTTCATGGTGAAGAATAGCAGACAGTCCTACTTTCTATTTTCCTAATCTATCTACATGACATGGTTAAGGCTGGAGCATTGTCCATGCTAATTACCCATTAGAATTGTTTCTAGTGACTCTGGAAAGGTCTATGCTTTTTGAGGGGAGGGGGGGTTGTGAGTGTGTGTGTGTGTGTGTGTGTGTGTGTGAGAGAGAGAGAGAGAGAGAGAGAGAGAGAGAGAGAGAGAGAGAGAGAGAGAGAGAGTCAGTTAAGGATTTGGATGTGTGCTTGCTTGTTTGGAATATTAAGGTCAGAAAAATAAACATACGGCTGTATTTGTGCTAATTGAACTGAATGATGTATGTCCTTGCTCTGATATGAATATAAGGGGAATGGGATGGGAATGTGTTGGGTGGAAACTAAACTGGGACATGCCCACAAGGTTTTCCAACATACTATAGGATAAGACTGCCTGTGACCACATTATTTCTTTAACTCGGATTGTTTCTTTGAATATGATCTCTACCGAACTCAAATAGTTTTGCCAAATTCACTAATTACTGCTGATAATCTCCCTAACAGTATTAGAAATACTTATAGATTATACATTCATTCTGCATTGGTTCCATTGTAACAGGTGCTGAAAAGGCTCATGGAGTTCTGAAGAAAAAAAAGAGCTGAAAGCTTAGTATTTATTCTCCTCAGAATTTCCTAATGATTCAGATTAGAATGTCTATTTTACTTGCTTCCTTGCTGCTGATTTGGTTTAAAAAGTGACTTGTTTGCATTGGCTAATTGGAAAGCATCTGAGGATAGCTTGGTTTGCCTGTGAGGAATGTATAAATGTCAGTTCATCTCACTGCAGAATAATAAAGAAATGTAATTGATATAATATTGCATTAGAGACTGAAAAAGACAAGATACCTCTAAGTCAAAGTTTATTGGCAAATGTAGCATTTTTATCCCCCCCTAACTAGCCTAAAAGCTAAGCCTAAAATCTGAACAGTAACATTTGTAATTATTCTGAAATATCCACACACCTCAAGGTAAAGAAAGCAAAATGAAATTCCAAATTGTATTAGCCCACATAAAAGATGGGTTTTGTATTCCTCATTTTCCTAATCATGTAGTACTATAAAAACAGTAGTTATTGTTAGATATATATTTCATTGTACATTGTACAAATATATATATATATGAACCCTTTATCGTATTTAATCTTTTTTGCCCAAGTAGCCTCTTATATATATGGTAGGCTGAGTTCAGCTAAGTGGCTACTTGGGTAGAAAGGACTAAATACAATAAAGGGTTCAATCACCAGTTCACATAGGATATATAGTACACAAAAAATTAATATCTGAGGTGGTGTCCAGAAATTTCTATGGTTCCTGAAAATTCTGAATTTATATTCCCAACACATCTATATGGCAACAGGTTAGAAAAAAAAATGGTCTGTCTCATGGGTGTCAAACTCAATCATGTCACGTGATGTATTGTGACGTATTGCGATGATTTTTGCCTTTGCGGAGCCAGGGTGGGTGGCCTGCGCATGATGCATCCAGCCCGCAGGCCACCAGTATGACACCCCTGGTCTACCTGATTGTCATTGCATTATGTTTCCCTTTCTGCAATCAACCATTAGATTGATTAATGGTAATGATGAAGCTCACTTGCAATCATTGGGCTCAATGTCAGTTTTCCTGACTAAAGCATCAACTAAGAATCCAAGCTGCAGGCTTCAATTACAGGTAAATCTATTGACTTTTCAGTGCTTCTGTGCTTTGTCCACAAAATCAAACATTATTCTTAATTACCAGATTCCAGAATCTTAATCTTAAATCTATGACAATTTTGTATGATCACATAATCAAATGCTTGTTGAGTATAAGGTATGCATTGTGTCTCCTCATTGATTTACTGTTTATATTTTGGTGGTGGTGGTGGTGGCTTTCTTACATTTTGCTATTAATCACGTGGAATGCAGTATGGATAGAAAGGTAAGATATTAATTCCAATTATTACTATTACTAGAAAATCATAATTTCATCACAATTTAATGAGAAGAAATTTTGCCCAGCACTGGAAGAAAGTTATAATTCTGACAATATTTGATTGGGAATTTAAACTTGATTTGGCATCCTTGGGTGGTTTAAAGGGTTTTAAAACATGCTCCCACTTCATCGGCAAATGCTTGAAGCTGATAGGTTTTGGAACTCGTAGTCTAAAACCTAATCCTATTCTAACTCTAAGTCTAAAATCATAAAATTACTAGTAAAAAAAACCTAACTTTACTAGTTAATAGTTAATATTAGATAAAAATATATAAAAATGAACTATTTTACAACCATATAAAAGTAACTAAAATAAAAAGATAGGAGCTCACAAAGAGCTGTCACACAGTGGCCATCTTGCTCTTCACCCTTTGCATTTCCAAATTTAAACTTGGAGAATATGCAGCAATGGCAAAATTAATAGTATACAGTATCTTCAAATTTGGTTGGAAACATGTGGAAGAGGCCTTCATCCTGAAGTGTATAGAGTAGACAATGGCTAAAATGATGATGATGATTCAAAACAGAAGTTTAACCAAAATTAAGCAAGAATGTTTCTCGTACATATAATGGATTGCTAATATAATGATTTACAGTCTGGCTTCAAAGTGAGTACAACTGTTTATAAACATTGTAAATTAGCAGAGGTATAAAAAGGGGGGAACCAGCTCTGTAGTTTTTCTCTTTTTTCCTTCTTTTTTGGTGGTTAAATTGCTGCCAAACTTGCTTTCTTAATTTACTTTTTTCTTTTATCAAAATGTACAAAAAACTTTAAGTAACAATAGAATTGGCTTAATTACTTAATTCTAACTAATTAGCTTAAGACAGAAACCTTTATAGTACAATAAATAATTTGACACATTATGTAGTTTTCTTTTTTAAAAAAACTATTATATACAATTCCAGATAAAAAAGTCAAATAATATCACACTCATTAACACTGACATCCTAGATTGTAATTAATATTAATCCCTCTTTCTTTTTTAACTTCAACTGTTTAAGTTATTCAAACATTGGACTATTATCTTCAATCAATATTCTAAACTATCACTGTATCCAAACAACATAAGCTATTAAAATTATAATATCATCATATAATAATGAAATTATTTTCCCATCACTACTTTTCATACAAATACAGAAAAAAAGTTCTTCCCTCTCTGCTAAACAATCCTAACTTTCTGATCTTACTAAAATTTTCTTTGACATTAATATACTGAGGACCAATACTTAAAAACTTAGGGGAAAGCAAGTGCGCCTTGTTTCCATTCAACATAGTGGTATAAATTTGCATAATGTTAAATTGCACTGTATTGTTATGATTTCTTGAAAAATTGAAGTCTGAGACAACCTAATATATTCTTAAAAATACTGTTGCTTCTGTAAGGAAAAAGGCACATAACGAAAGGTGAGTAAATGATGAATATGCTTCTTGGAATTATTTTAAATCACTAAGATTTTACAACTAGCCTTGGCAATTTTTTCTTTTATTTCTCCCTAACAGTGGTCAATACTATCAAACAAAATATACTAATAATTCCAAACTGTACACTACAATCTCCATTATGCTATGTTTTCTTTGGACAATTCTCCACACACCTAGCATTGTCTTTAAGGTATAATCTCTACACTTGACACCATATTGTGTCAATAAATCCAAGCTCAAAGGAGTCCTCACAAAGCTTCACAAAAACTGTTCATTCAGTGCATTAAGCAAAATTGGCATAAACTCCTGTGGGGGATCATTTTGCCATTAATAAAAAGTGCTGGAAATGTAATTTGTTGTTGTTTTATCAATAATGGAACAACTGATAAATTATTTTTTTTCTTTGACCATGTTTGAGACTACAGAGCTAACATTTCTTGCTAGTATGTAAGTACAGGAGAAAAGCAGCCAGAGACCACTGTTTTTGGATTTGAAGTGTCAAGAAATTAATCTTCATGTGCACTTTTGTTTTAAATGAAAAATGTTTCTTTTATAAAGAAGAAAGGAATGCAAATACTTTATTGCATTTTATGCTGCTTTTCCTTTCTTTTTCTGTCTCTTTTCAACTCAAATTTCAATTATAAAAGAGAAAAGAGCAAAAGTCAAGTAGCCAGAAGAAAGAGTTTGCTCGATTCGTATATATTTTGGAGCTATGACCTATAGTAAAGTAATTGATTGATTTTCAATTTATTCTAACACAAATCAACAGCATAAAATGAATACCCTTCTGGTTTCTTATCCTCAAAAATGCAACAGAATACCCAGAAAAGCAGTAAATATTGAAAATTACACAATGTAAACACGATGTATGATTGATGGGATTATGCTACCAGCAGTTTGGCACAAGTAGAAGAAAAGAAACAAAAGAAAATGCAGTACTTATGACAAATAAAATGGAGATGTGTTGTTTTATTGGAAAAGGTAGGTGTTTTGGATAACCCTTTGAGGAAGCCATGCAAAATATCCTATGACAGCTTGCATGATTCAAGGAGAATAACCAATGGCAACACAATCAAATCACAATTATAAAGAGTCATTGCCATAGGAAGACTGCTTAGAGTTCTATGTATATATATATAAGCTGATAATCATTCAACCAAATCATTAAAGGCAGAATTCTCCACAACAAGGGCTATTCATTCAGGAGAAAATTGAGGTCTATGTAAGTTATATATCCTATTCCAAGAATTAACCTACAATATTGGGTTTCAGAGTCATTGCTACAGTTTTTCAGCTATTGGTTGATTAATGCTATCAAGTTGGTGTTGACATTTAAAAACAGCAGATTCTCTCCAGAATGATCTGTCTTCAAATGATTTCTCCGTTTTCTTTTTTTTAAAGCAAATATTCTGACATTCCATAATATATAGAATTTGAGAGGCTGTTCATTATACCATATATCTTTATCTTTCAAAGTGGTTGCCTTCTTCTTACTGCTTGCTAGCAAGATATTCTGCATCTTAATGCTGCACCAAATTTCAGAAACAGAGAATAATTGAAAGTATGAATTAGAAAGTACTTTATAAGTCATGGCTGACATCCTGCCCTGTTTGCAAACCTGCAACAAACATTGTACAATTTGAAACAGACTGTTCCACTGCTTTACAGTTCTTAACACAAATTCCTTCTTAATATTCAACCTGAATCTCCTTTTTCTCAGTTTCAGTGCATCATTCTTTGTCCTGCCCCCAGCTGCAACAAATAACACTTCCACATCTTCTTGCACGTGACAGCATTTAGATATTTGTATATCTCTTACCTTACTTTTTTTGTGGCAAGCCAAGCAATCCTCCTTTTTTCAACCATTCTTCATAGGATTTGATGTGTAGACCCCTTATCCTGCTGGCACATATTCTCTGAATATGTTCCAGTTTCTCCATATGTTCCTTTTGAAAGCCTAGAACCCAAACTAGACATAATATTCTAGAATTGCTACCTTCTGAATGTAATTTTCCTGGTAACACACTTCAAGACTGTATTGGATTTTGTAGCTACTGCAGTGTGTGTTTGTGTATGTGTGTTAGAGATTTCCAAATGTGGTGCATACTTGATGTTTCACTAACTCTCTTGGCTATATTAGCTCAACTGCTACAACTGTTCTTAAGTCACCCACCCATTTAATAGACATAAATAATTTTATAGAATATATTATATGTAGTAGGGGATTCAAGCTGCATTTATTACATGCTAGTTATTGGCATTACTATACAGCATATATCTGCTGTGCTGTACAAGGATCTGAATGCTATGGAAGAGAGAGAGAGAGAGAGAGAGAGAGAGAGAGAGAGAGAGAGAGAGAGAGCATGAAAGAGAGGATATCAAAGATGAGAGAAGAATCTTGATAGGAATAGAAGTAGAAACCTGGGAACACTTGGATATCAAATTGGGGGCCATTTTCTGGTGAAACAAACAAGTTTTCCACGTTAAAATGATATTCCATCTATTTTATTACCAAATATATATCCTACATTTCTGTTAGTATAAGCTGTCGATTACTGCATACAAACTACTTAAATGCAAAATACTGCATACTATATTACAATTATTACCAGAATGCTCTAAAATAATTAAATCAATTAACAATTAAAAGTTTGATGAATTATTGTTGTTGTTATTTTTTGTAAATACTTGGAAAGTGGAAGTCAAATTCATCTTCTTACAGATGGCATCCCATAATCTAGGAGCCACTCAATAGACATCAATCTATCATGTATCAGATGATTCTTCTAGAAGAGACATTCCCATAAATGCTGAGTCTGCTGGTCTAATTAGCTATGCATCATGGTGGTGATGATATGAATTGTGTGATTGTGGCAGGTTAGAGTGTCCAAATGCAGCTTAAGCATTGTTGGATCCTCTAAACTTATGGGGTGAGCATCAGAAAGTATACCTTGTGCTTTGTTGAAGATTTTCATTTTACTTGCTCCATTCTTATTTCTTCCATCGTGATAAGAATATACAATATGAGAGACTTTTATACTGATACTTCTAAAAAAGGTTGACGATATCTCATTCCAGGATAAGCATGTTTTCTCTCATATTTCTCCTGCCATAGAGTATCTAGAAATGTGGAAAGCCTGTTAATTGAAGATATGAGAGATGATAGCACTGCGATAAGATTAAGATTGGTTTGAAAAAGGGATGAGCCATTTTGCAATCTGAAGCAGAACAGCCCAGCTGATTTACAGATAATTCCACCAAAACTCTAGATGATAGCCCATAATTAAAACTATCATTTCATATTTTTGGCCCATTAATAAGAAAAATTGGAGCCTATGAATTTAGATCATACAGTTCAACAACTGAAAATAAAGTATTTTTCAAAATGAGTTTTATAAATTGTTCTACATTTCCCACCAATCTTGATTACTTCAGTGTAGACTCCCCACTGGTGAATGTAGTTATTATTTATAATGACCCTCTTCAAAATCTGACATTAGTGTTTGTTTATTCCTCAAGCCTATTGCATATAGGTATTGATTGTTCTTAAATATCAAGCTATGCCAATAGTTTGGTAACATATTGCTCCAGACCATGGGGCGAAGGACCTGAGCATATTTATAGTCTGGTTTTCAATGCTCAGTTTGTATGCTTTGCTTAATTAGAGAGTGAGCAGAAAATACAGAATAAACATCAATGTGCTCTATCCCAAATGTATTTCCTTTTTAGATGCAGAATATGTTTTATTCTTAATATGCCACATTTCAGCCTGGTCACAATAAGTCAGGATAATAAAGTAGATTTCAGAGGATTTTGTTTTGGATCTAGAAATCTGAATTAATAATCTCAAAAATACTTCCAGTTTGCCTGAGATGCTATAAGTTTTAATGAGATCTCACTAAAAAAAGTTACTTAACCAAAATGTGAGGTTGCATTCCAGTCATAAAGACAGAATGTCCAAATGAAGAATCTTCCTTGTTTTAATCCAAATCAAAGTGTTATGCAATATAAAGATCTAACTAGGTATTCTAGAAAGTACTGCATGTCCAGATAACCCCTGCCTTGCCCATGACTCTCCTTAGTAGCATGTTATGGTCATAATATTATTCAGCACTTTTTTCAGTCCTGTTGAAGAAGCTCTATTTTGCATAAGATAAGCTTGTTTGTTTGTTTGTTTTTGTTTTTGAATGGCTGCCCGATGTCCCTTTGAATTATAACTAATAAAATAGAACAGGATCTGCAGGTACATCTGGACTGTGTTTCCAATAAATCAAATACACATTTTACTTAATTACAGCAGTCATCATTAAATATACCTATACGTATACATAACAAAATATTAGTAATATGTCTGTATTTATATTATTTTTAGGGCAATATATTATCTTTTGGCAACAGATAAGTGACTACAATTCCAGTTGATCTGTTATTAAATGTTGCCAAGAGCAAACAAACATTTAGCATAATAATATAACATTAGGTATTCATTATTTCTCTAGAGGTTTAATAGAGATATATAAGATATAGATAGGCATATTAATGGCAACTTCTTATCTTCTACAGGTAAGACCCCTTTCCTTTTTTCCCAGTACTAATAGCAATAGTTATATTCAGATATACCATAAAATATCCACAGTGTTACTTCTGTTGAGATAAATAAAATTATCTGAAGAAAATAATATATCTATAGCAGGGGTAGGCAACCTTGGCTCTTTTATGACTTGTGAACTTCAACTCCCAGAATTCCTGAGTCAGCCACGCTGAGGGGAAAGGGAGAGGTTTCCAAGCTGAGCCATGCTGGCTCAGGAATTCTGGGAGTTGAAGTCCACGAGTCATAAAAGAGCCAAGGTTGCCTACCCCTGATCTATAGTATATATAGGGTCAGTGAACCACTCTCATTTTCATCAACCATCTTTAATTGCCACTGAATCAGGATCCAATCTGAGTTGGTCCTCAGGACCAAAGGTTTACAGTAGACATGTCAAACTTGCGATGTCACGTGATGTCACGCAATGTATCGGGATGGTTTTGCCATTGCCGGCAATGGGGTGGGCGCAGCTTCCGCATGACGCGGCCGGCAGTTTGACACTCCTAGTTTACAGTATTCTTCCAAGTTTTCAGGCTGATGCTGGAGCCCATCCACAGGGAACTTCTCTCTGTGTGCCACATTCTGGAGAGAGAAATTCCTTCAGGATGGGCTCCAGCATGAGGTTTAAAGCTTGGAAGAATAAATCCAACTCAGATTGGATCCTGCATCATTATCCTAGGACATGAATGTTTGCCTTCATTTGCACTGAATCTTCCAGCAACAATCAAAGCATTTAAAGCATTCTTAAGTGAAAAATGTCTTGAGATGCTTTGCTGAATGAAATCAAATAGTTAGGTCTCTTTTGTAAAAAAAATAAAAAAAAAAATGAACCCTATTTATCTTTAATAAATAAAGCCTATCTATGGCAGAAATAATTTAATAAATAATTAATAATAAATAAATAAATAATAAATACTATAGCAGTATGGACTATCTTGAAGTAACTTGCCTGAGATTTCCTCAAAATCTCCACTGCTTCTAAAGAAAATACCAGAAAATGAAATTTCCAGATAGCAAACTGGGAAAGTAACTTGAGGAAGAGATGAGAAATCAGTCAGCATTGCTGTAATCCGTACTGTGTGGGTTTTGTTTTTGTTTTCAATGACGTGCAGAACATTTGTTTTTAGAAGCTGCAAGGCATTAAATTAAACACACACACATTAATAAACATATTAATGATGAAAAGTCATGTGGTGTGGGGGCACCTTTGGAATAACATCACTGTGGTTAACATCAAGTACCTAGGTCAGTGATGGCGAACCTTTTAGAGACTGAGTGCCCAAATTGCAACCCAAAACCCACTTATGCATCGTCGAGTGCCGGGTGGGTGCAGCCCATTGGCTGGGTGTGGCCAACTGGGTGGGCGTGGCTGTGGTGGTAACGGCAGACTGGGTGGGACTAAAAAGTTCAATCAATTTCAACTTTGCAAGACCTTTTTTTTTTCCCGCAAGAAGTTGAAATTGACTGATTGAACCTTTTTTTTTTTGCACATGGCAGAGGCCTAAAGTGAAAAGGTTTTATAAAACCCAGCTGAAGGCCTAGGACTAGGGTGACAGCGCGCGTGCCCACAGAGAGGGCTCTGAGTGCCGCCTCTGGCACTCGTGCCATAGGTTCGACACCACTGACCTAGGTCTTAACAGAAAACCACAAAACTGAAGTGGGAGGATATCCTAATTCTGACAAGAGCAAAGAGGACATGAACTCCAACTGAAATTCCTTTTTGTAGCCCACTGGCATCCATATCAAATTGACTTCCCCTTAAATCACTTTGAGGCTTGAAATTGGGGCTCAAAATATCCCTTCCTCTTGCCTTCACTTTTCCATCTCAAACTGAATCCTTCAGCTGCTTTGCTCAGCATGTTATATTCCAGGGGAACACTCATAAAAAGCAGCCTGATCTTTCTATTCAAGTCACTCAGCCAGCCCATATGGGAGCCTGTTCTGCTTGGTGATTCCTTCACCGAAGGATGCTAAACAGTTCATCAACGAACTTTTCCAAGCCATTTTGCAACCTTACGTTAAGGGGAAACTTCTATCTAAAAGAAAAAGGAAGGCACAGTTTACAGCAGGCCTGGAACCCGGAATCAAACCCCTTTCTTTCTCTTACTACCAAAAGAAAAATCTGACTCACCTTGTCAGGTGAGTATAATATTCATGTTGCTTTCTCAGCTGGATGGTTGGTTTTATTACACAATATGTTTCCTCAGCCAGGTGGTATTACTTTGGTAGAGTAAGCCTAATTAGCCAGATTCCTTTTTTTCTTCTTCTCCACCATCTTCAGTCCAGAGTTTGGGGCAAACTCGATGCACTACAGTAATACATTGCTGTTGATATATCCTACTTGACTTTTTGTTTGTTTGGGTTGTTGTTGTTTTTTAAGGAAATGTATTGTTTTCCCTATCTTCTGCTGTTTTTTAGTCAAAGACACAGGCAGTGAAACGCACATTGTTCAGGGCTACTCTTCTCTGGTTAAACCCTACTTTGTACTTCCTCAATTTCGTTAAAGGAATGACTTCTGCAGAACTTAGGCAGGTATTTCTCCAACCATGGTGCAACAGCTCCCCCAAGTGTTCTAAAATAGATATAAGGTTGCTTCCAAATTTGTGATGTATGATCATTTCAAATAATCTTCTACTTCCACTATGACTTATTTGACCTTCATAGCTGGAAATCAGCAAAGGTAGTGATCAACATTAATCATTATTACACAGCCACAGTGCCTTCAGTGACATTTACATTTATTTGTTCAAAAACATTATGCTCTTTCAAACAGCAGTCTCTCTAAATCTCTATCCGGTCATTAATCTGTTATGCCTTTAAAATATTTCACTTTTTTTCCTCCCTTTCCATGATATTAGTTATGGAGCCATTATTCCAGATTTTATCATGCAATCCTATATCACCTTGCTTTTAAAGGAAGGGAACATTAAAAAAGTTGCTGAACTTTCCAAATAAATACTTATATCAAAACCAAATTAAACACCATTAAGCAAAGATTGAATTGTTTCAGACTTAGGACTTTGTACGGATGAATATTTGCCCATTTAAAAGTAATGAAGCACAATGTCATGAATTAGTATACTTTGACTTGTTGTTTGTAACAACATTTAAAACAATTTTCTCTAAACTAAAAATGTTGGATAGAAATTTTACAAGTTATAAACACACACAGCTGGAGGTTACTAGATTAAAGTTCTGAAAAGAACTTTTGATAACCTCATGGTACTAGAGACTGTTTCAACATGTAATGATGGCTTTTTTTTTTCTTTTTTTTTTAGCCTGAGGATCAATTCAACATACTTTTGGCTAAGACCAGTAGAATTTTACTATTTTATTTTATTATATTTTATATTTTATTTTATTTTAGGAGAACCTGCTATGTCTTTGGGCAGCTTACACTGTAAAAAAATTAAAGAACTATAAGAAGAAAAATATTGTGCCCATCCATAAAAAGCAAACACAACAAACCAAAGAAAACACAATAGGGCTCATCAACCACCTTATCTCCAGTCGTGAAAAAACAGAAAAGTGTTCATAGATTTTTGGAAGATCATGTGGGTAGAAATCCTAAGTATCTTTTTTGGAGGTGGGGATGCTGTTCTACAGGAAAGGCACCATGACAGGGAAGGCACACTTCCTAGGTTATGTTACATAACGTTGTTTAATTGATGGGACCTGGAGCATACCCACTGCATCCAACTTACTGGGCAGACAGAAACTATTGGAAATAGGCACTCCACCAAATACCAAGCCCTATGCCATGAAGGCCTTTATAAGTAATGACCAACATCCTGAATTGGACCTGGAATCAATTGGCAACCAATGCAGCTTTCAGATATACAGTGCATGCCTATCACTGCCTACCCTGTGCATTCTGAACCAGCTATGGCTTTCCTGTGGTCTAAAAGGTAACCCCATTTTGACTGTGTTGCAATAGGCTCTTCATGATGTGATTAGGGCATGAATGAATGTCCCGAACAAGGAACATAAGCAACTGACACACTAGATGGATCTATGCAAAGTCCCTCTTTGCCACAGCTATGCTGCTGTAGAGACGTGGGTCACACATCTCTACAGAGTATTAAACCATAGTTGCTTGGATTCTTTGCTTATGGGCTTTCCCACAGCCAATTACTATTTATCCATCCCTGAGCTGGCAGAAAACTGTATCAGCATAACATTTGCTATCCTGGTTGCTGATCTTTTTTCCTGCTCTATTGCTTCTGTTACTAGGCACTGCTAGTCACCTGGCTTCCCACCAGGCTAACGAGCAACAGAGTAGCTATAATGGACCGAGAGGTAGAATAAAAGCTAGCTTTGGGAGCACACATTATAGACACCATAAAACTATCCTTGAATGGTGTCAGAATAAGGGAGAAAATACTTCTTTAACACCAGTACAGCTATGGAAGACTTAAAGTTGTCTCACTCTGTCACAGTGTGACAGGGCTCTTTTTGTGATGTTTTGCAAAGGTAGCAATTGGCACAGAAAAACAAGACAGTGCAAGCTTTAATGTCCTTTACTATAGACAGTCATGTTATTTAGTGCGGTTATTGACAATAGATATATACAGTATAGAAAACATTAATGGTGCTCATTCAATGTCAGGTTTCCTCCCAGAGACCATCCCCTCCACCTCTCCTGCTCTCCCCCTTTTCTCTCTGTCTCCCTCCCCTGTTTCTGGGTTTGACAAGAGAAAGAGGAAAACAAAAAGGAATGGACTGTAATTTACTGAGGTGTGCTCCCCATGGCGTGACCTCCTCCTGGAACTGCTTGCCTGAAGAGCTACTGCTTCTCCATCCCTCTGGAGTTTTGTGTAAAGCCACCTCCTAAAGCCAACTAAGTCCCCTTCTCAATCTTGTCCCTCCAGGCCTTCGCTTCTCTTCTTCCAGGGAAGCCACCCTTGGTTCTTCCTTTCCAGACAACTGACAACTGCTCTGCACACTAACATTTCTCTCCAGTTACTCCATTCTTTCCAGCCACCCCGTTCACTCTGTACACAGAACTCTCCTCTCCTCTCCTCTCCTCTCATCTCATCTCATCTCATCTCATCTCCTCTCTCTCTATCCAATGTTAAGGATAGCAACACACGCAACAGCAATTGAGAAGGTGGGTGTCACCCCTCTCCCAAGCTCTAGTCCCCAACACTTACATGCCAGGCTGGACCAGTGGGACTGATGTCTCAACATCTCACCACCACTTGGCTAACAGCAAGTCAGCTCATCAGACTTCATGCAACTCATCTGCCCTTCAAGCCCAAAAGTGGTTTGCTTTTCCCCTTCTATTCACTCCAATGGCTGGTTCACACCAGCAGAACAGCAGACATGCCAGGCCACTAAAACTCCCTATGCCACATACTCCTGGATTGGAGACAAAATGAAGACAACATCATTGGGTCATAGCAGAAACAAATATTGCTTCTGAATGTTTGCAATTAAAAGCAAGTATAGATATGGTCTAAAAATGCCAGGAATGTACATTACATCTAAATCCCCAAATAAATGTTATGTTAATATCAGGGAGTTCATAGTGCCAACTTGCTGAATATAATCAAACTAGCATGGCCTGCTTTCTCTCTGTTTGCCAGAAAGAAGATGCAATTGTGCCACCTCTTCTCATCTCTATTGTAATGTCTTGGTACATAGTCATAGAAGCAGATACTCAGTTAAGAAACACATGAATGAATAATCTCATTCTCTCTTTTCAATAAACACTATATAAATATTATCAGAGCACCAAAGGAACTTCCTAGGTAAAAGCAAAAACAATTTTCTTTTAAAAAGATAATATGTCCAATTGTTTGGTATAAGAAGTCCAAGAAAACAGCTAGGAAACTGGCTTAATCTCAGTGAAGTTTCATCCATACAAACCCCTCCTGCCAGCTACACTTTGTTTTCTGCACATTAAGCATAAATATTCTAACATTTATTTTTAATTTACAAAAGAGCATTCTAATGTTTCTTATTTTTTTTTCTCTTACAGATAACCATGTTATCTTCTCTGGTTTTGTTTCCCCCATCTCCCAAAGGTTAAAATAATATTATTTTCCTGAAGCAGACAGGAGTTGTGTTTGTAGGTCTATGCATGTGGTTACTTTTGAGGCTGAGTCAAGATATGACTTTATATTGACACATGTAGAGAAGCACTTAAATGAAAGTTTTTATTCTGAAAACTAAGATACTTGTGCTAGTACAGTAATGTGAACTAATATAATATGCAAGTGATGATATAAATTATGAAACCTAATGTCAGCCTCACCAGGTTAACCAGATAGCAATCACAACCAGATGAGCTAATTTCACTTTATTGTAAGGTCACATTGACAGAATTTTGCAGATCTGAATGTACAATTCACGTCCCATCTCCTTTACAGCCCAGGAAACTAGGCTTTTGAGCCTCTTGCCCCACCCACTATCCAGCTGCAGGCTATGCTGTCTCTTATCTGTCCATTCCCTTGTCAGTGTCTCTTCTCCCAGTCTCCCAAGGTCTTTCTCACATCCATTACACCTAGTGTGTACAGAATAGTTTATATAAACATAAAACAAAAAAAAGCTACTTAATTTTCTCCCTCTCAACACTCTTTCCCCTCTTTCTACTTGTGCTTTATTTTGGTTTGTTCTTTCCCTCCTTAGGTTAACTGATGATATTGGAATATCTTTGACTTTTCTCACGCCTATCTTCCTGCCAAAACAAGTCTTTAACTCATGATATTCCACTATCCTACATCTGAACCTCAATCTGTTCTCTTGGTCTTTCCTGGTTATTTTCAAAAGCCTCTCCAAGATTTTTCTGCCCATCTTCTTTGTCTCAGGACCAGAATCACTCCATGTTTACCAGGTGATGTCCTCTTGCAGCATCTGCAATACAACAACAACAACAACTTTGCTTTTCTTGACTCTTGATGTATTTTATTAGCAGGATATATATGTGCATCATATATAAGGCACCTTCTAACGTTTTCTGCTTTCTGCCTAACTGTTATTGGTCTTATGTAAAGTCATCTGCATTCCCTAAAAGTAACCATAACCTTGGCACAGTCCCAACCCTTTTCCTTCATCCAGGCAATTCAATCTGCCACCAAGGAGAGTTATGGTTTTAAAGGTATAAGATATCAGCAGGAAACTGTTCCAAAGGTCTTCCACATTTGACATTGAATTTTAGCATCATAATCTTGGAGAGTCCTGGAGGCAACAGAACTTTGGATAATAGACTTGTGGCTTTTGGACTAAGAAGTTGTCCACCACTGCTTTAAGAAGAAGGGGGTTATATTCCATTTCAATATTTTAACAGTGAAGGTATATTTTCTTTAAAGACCAGAAGTATGAGTAATTAACCTTCTACCTCAAATCACAAATTCTTTTAGTTTAATATTGTGAATATTGACAGTTAATGGCTGAGACTTACTTGGAGATCCAGAGCTTGAACCCAGAACATTCTGCATGTAAAGTACTAGGCACTTTGCCACAGACCAATGGATAGTCATATCACTGCACGATTGGTTGGGCATTTCAATGCCACCTCTCCATGTTCTCCAAGCGGTAAAGGGCCCTTCAGTACATTTCAATCATTCCATGATGCAGCTTATCCCCACTTTACCATGTATGAAATTAATTAGAAGGCTTTCTTCCCATCAAAGGTATAATCAAAGTAATTTTCTTCCATATGTAATCAAGGAGCTGTATAAGGAGAGCGTGCCCTTCAGAAGCGCTTTTTTATGCAGGACTTTAATTCAATTCTATGTCTGACTTTTTTTTTTCTTTCCTTCTCTGCAAGATTTAAAGATATTTTTTTTTTCTGTTATGTATAATTAGTACTTTTGAGTTTAGAAAGATTATCTGAAATTAGGTGAATTACTCCCCACATAACCACTAGTCTTGGGACAGATTGTATCACTTTTCTAACAAGGAAAGAAAGGAAGGAAGAAGATGTAAGAAAAAGGAAGAGCGAACTAGAGATTGTGCAGCGTGCTAAAACAATATTTTAGAAAGCAAAACAGCCCTGTGAGATGCCAATCAATTTTTTATGACTTTTGAAATTTAGCAACAAATACCTTTTGTAAATACTACATAGTGAAGGAGAATCCAAGGCTTATGTTTCCATCGGTCTCTCTTGTAGCCTTCAAATTTCACAAAGTCCCGTGAGTAAAAGAATAAAAGTCACCCACTCATTGTCCTCCCTAAATGGCTTTCAGCACTCAGCCAACCCCAAGTTAATGGCAGCTTTTGGATTCCATGAGGTTCTCCGTTCATATTAAAGAAGACCTGTAACATCAAGCCAAATTTTAGAAAGCCTAATGATCGATCCCTAAATCTAAGTTCTTCCATCTCTGTATCTACAGGGCTGCTTTTTAGAGCAAAAATAAATATCAGCAAGTGGTGTTGATTAAATTTTCCATCCATCTCCAGCTTATTTCTCTACTGAACCTGAGAAGATCCATGGACTGACAAGCAGCAGGCAAGTGGAAATTATCACTTGCCTCAACCATGCATGGGAATAAGAGAAAAATTGGTGCACTTGAAACATGATCATAACTCTTTGCATGAGAGCACATATAACTTTCACCATGCTCTTTTGGGCTTCAAAAGTGCAAGTAAACTGCACATTGGAGAAAATTATTTGTTTTGTAAAGTTTTATTAGTTTATAGTATACGATACAAAGAAAATACAAAAGTAAATAGCGGGAAAGATAGGGAAGGGGAAAGGGAATAGAAAAGTGAGGGAAGGGAAGAGGGAAAAAAAGGCATTGACTTCCGGCTTCCTTTGGTGCAGTAAAATAGAACATCAGCTTCAAACCTCAACTTTTTACTTTTACAAAATAGTGTAAACTAGCCATTTCGATAACAATAAATCTATCTAATCGATAAAGCCTAAAATCAAAATTTTCATTTTTTCCACCTCAAGCACAAAGTCCAGAAGTGGTTTCCATGTAGCAATAAAAGTATTTATATTCTTTTCTTTAATCAGTACAGTCAATTTAGCCATCTCTGCTAGCTCCATCAGTTTTTGCCATTCCTCCATTTTGGGAATCAATGTGGTTTTCCATTTCTGAGTGCAGAGTAATTGGAGAAAATTAGATAACATACCAAGTAAGTATCAAAACAATTTTAAGTGTTTCAGTTTCACTACTAAAATCAACTAAAATATCATATGAAATACATTCAATAGAGCACTGAGCAAATTCAGGGTGAGAATATAAATTTAAATTTCAAAAGAAAGATAGAAATAATATTGAGCATTTGCTTAATTCATACACTGTGATGCAGGTAAGGTATTTTAAACCAGGAATGGACAACCAGTGATCCTGGCATGCATACATCCACTCTGTTGTTATTCTTGTGGCCTAAAGCCTCTTAAGTAGCTTTTGAGTAAACAATAATAATAACAGCTACATTAATTCTGCATTAAACTTAGTGTATTTAATTTGCATTCCTACCTTGGTCTATATTGTGAAGGAAAAAGGTTTTTAGATGAATGGAATCAGCTAAATCAATTTCATATATAGAAACGTAAGGAATTTATCTTATGAACTTCAGCCCATTCTTTTATTGGGACAAATCCCATAATTTGTCCTCAAGGTGCCAGTGAGAAATGTTTTCTTTCCTGCATCTAGCCTTCCCAAACTGCCCCCTCCTCTTTTTTTATTTCTTTATTTTTCCTCTTTGTTCTCTTGAAGGTAAGCAGGTGGCAGAGGGACAAGAGGCAAACTGCAATCCATTACCTAGAAATATGTTACATCTTCTGCTACTTATATATTAGTTTTCTTTCCCTTTCTGAAATGTATAAAAAAATATGAATGCAACCTTTTAGGGTTGTGTCTTAATATTTTTGGGAGAGTCCTTCTGGTGTGCATCCAACAATGGATACTGCAGTGAGCCTTGATTATTTGTTTTGGGTCCTGTGTTTTGATCCCACCATGCAGTCACTAAAAACCTCCAAAGCAAAGGGAGGAAAAAAACTGTCATTTTCACCTTTGTGATATAACCTTATCCCATTTTAGGCTCTATACATAATAGCCTTATGGGGTTGCTAGATATAGATATATAAATAAATACAATTTGTGCCTTTGACTCAGTGTTGACTCTTGGTGACTGCCCGGACAAGTCCCTGGGTTTTTCTTGGCAAGCTTTTTCAGAAGTGGTTTGTCGTTCCCTCTTTTCTAGGGTTGAAAGAAAGTACAGGCCCAAAATCTCCCAGCTGGCTTTGTGCCTAAGGCAGGACTAGAACTAAAGGGTCTCCAAGTTTCTAGTCCAGTACATTAATCACTAAACCAAACTGACTCAGCTATAGATATAGACAGGGCTTTTTTTTTCATAGAACGCTCAGAACAGAGTTCCGGCACCTTTTTTGGATGGAACCTTGTAGGGTAGGCAAAGTGGGTTGTATGAGATGTGTGAGTTCCGGCACCTTTTTTTTTTTTTTTTACAAAAAAAGCACTGGATATAGATATAGGGATATAATACATGAATGAAACCTATTGGAGTGAAGCAGGATAGCTTTCTAAATGTGATACCTTACAAAGGTACCCCTTCGTTATGAAAAAAATAATATCTATTTCAAATCAATATCACAAGGATCTGCCCCTCAATATTTGCCAGGCTTGTGGTCTGCTACTTATATAATATTTTAAAAAGGATAAAAAGAAGGAAGCAACACTGTGTTAAGCAGGACTTCTCCCAGCATGGCCAACAAACACATTATTTGTTGCCACCTTCGTTGTTTATTGCTTATATTTATTACACTGTGAACAGTTACTTGGAAGCCCCATGAAATGAAAATGAAATGAAAAAAATAAAAAAAGTAAATTAAATTAAATTAAATTATTTTGGTTATTGACCAGCCTTACATAACATAAAATAACATGGAAATAAGATGAAAAAGTAAAATCAGCAAAGATATAATTTTCTTGGTATAAATCATATTAAAATAGAGTCTAAAACTTCAGTGAACAGACCAACGTAAATTGTAACAAGAAATAGATGAGGATAAGGATGATTGTTAAATTTTGATTTACTACATCAAATCAAACTGTTCTTAGTGAGGCCCCATTGAACCTTACTGGCATGTTATGGTGACATTATAGTAGAGTGCATCACGTCTTGTCAGCTAAAAGATAGTGAAGATTAAAAACTGTCAGTATCATCAGAGTGTTGAATTAGTAAGAATATTAATGTCATAGATCCTGAGCCAGTCATTTTAATGGCTCCTACGATGACTGAAGTGTTCACTGTAAGCAGTTTTCCAAATCCTTTTTCCAGGATTCAAGTTTGCAAGGCGTTCAAGCATCAAAGCTCTTTGGAATTTTGGTAGAGTAATCAGATTAAGGCATTTGGCAGACTTATGATTGATAACCTGATTATCTGGAAAACTTTAGGTAGAATTAAACTGTGATCAGTTTGATGTTGCATCTCATATATTCATGTCTCAGGATCTTCCTGCAGGGGTCATTCCTCATAGGTCTCCTTGATTTTTAGGACCTAGATTTTAGCTGCAGGCTTTAGCAAAATTATTCACAAAATAATTACCTGTTTAACTGAATTGTTGTCTTATGCTTGATACTTAATTTAAAAAAAACTGCTGAAATTTGGCAATATGCATCAATTAAGAACTAAATGAGGCACCAACACAAATCTTTAATTGATATGTAGCCTTAATTTTTCCCAGTGTGCATTTCCATTTAAGAATACCATATGGTGAGGATTATAAGAAACAAGGTTATCTAAAGAGAACACAATGAATAATGGATTCTACAGTCAATAATTCTTTAGCAAGTTTTCAATTTTTGGAACTTGTCCAGCAATCAGACTCATGTCAGTGCAAACTATCCTCTTACATAAGGGAAATAATGTTTTTATATTTGTATTAGAGACAATTTCTTCTCTACGATTAATTGGATTCTCTGAGATGTCATAATCTGGAATTTTATCTATGGACATTTAATCAAAATGAAAAAGACATACATACATATGTACATACGTACATACATACATACTTCCAGATTCTGCTAATAGCAAAATGAATCAAGCAATACACAATGGTGGGAGTCACTCAAGGCAGTTTTTTAAAGGACCAAAACATTTATTGTGGGCACCAGCTCCATATCATAAGCTGAATTTCAGGTCCTTCTAATAGTCTGTGCCTGGCTCGCATAGCTCATGGCCTCCCATTCAGAAAACAATCCGCTGGACATCTTTGTGGTTGAAGCTGAGTCAGAAAGTCAGAGTTAGCCGTGGGGGATAGCAGTACAGTAGGCAAGAAAAAGAATTTATGCTAAAAGTAGAAGAGAATCTGAGGGACAACATCATCTGATTTTGCAATAGAGAAGAAGAATAGGGTTTCAGCAGGTGTCAGTGTCTATCTGACCTTCTCTAGGATCAGAGACTAAACAAGATCGCCCCCATTTAGTATTTGGATGGGACAGTTTCCAAAGAATTGCACAGCAGGCTAGCCAAAAAGTCATTCTAGAAAAAAAAAAGGTAATAGTGCACTATTTTCCAAACAACTGCCAAGAATAATTTATGGATATGTTCATGCAAACACTAAAGATGTGTGTATAATGATGGAGCTGTAACAGGAAATACCAAAGAAGAATGGGAAACCAACCAAAGCAGGCACCCAAGTGGATTAAAAGCCAATTTTCACAGTGTTTTACATACAGGACCAACACAAGTTGATAACACTGGAACATGAGCAATTCAGCAAAATGCAGCATAAAAAAATAAGTCCAAGTTATCTGTATCCAACAAAATACCAAGGATTAAAGGAGAGGAAATTCTATAGAGGAAAATATATATGAACAATTCACTTTCACAGGGTATCTCGGTGGACTGAAAAACATGCTGGGTTTTGCTGCTCCCTGGAACTGCAAAACAACAATTCTGTGATGCACCTGGCAGACCACAAGGCATCACTAATGTTTATGGTTGTCTTGGTGGGTTTAACTTTATGTAGGTCTGACATGGTTCCCCCTAATGTTTGCACTTATTCTGGGGATAATAACATTGTCTAAATCCAAGCAGTATGATGAGTTTATGGATTAGAATTGCAAAGAGGAACAGATCTGAAAGGAGCTTATTAATGTCTCCACTGGTCTTTTCCCTTTTGTCATGGTGATTTGGCCTCTTGCACTCATGAGCTGTAAATTGTTCTACATACTACTTAACCATTATTCAAAGAAAAAAAATGTGATATGTAAATGCAATAGTTCTGCCACAGAACTTTTACCCAGGGCATTTCCATTGATTCTAAATAGTACAGAACTTTAGTACTGAATCTGTAGAACGTTGGATTTTTTGTTTTTATTTTTTGCATGGGTTTCTTCTGTAAAGATGTGCTCACGTTTTCTTTTGCCCTTTTTAAACTACATTCATTCAGTCTGATGGAAAAGAGACAAATATTGCAAACAAATTGCTATGGATGGAATTATAAGATGGTTATCTTCATTATAGTATCTGTAAAGGCTACTTCTTCTTCTTCTTGTGCCATATCCGTTATCGGACGTTGGCGATCATATTGGCGATCCTGTTTTTATCAGCAGCCGCACGAAAAAGTGCTGCTGAGTTTTGTCCAAACCAGTCCCTTAGATTTTGAAGCCATGATGTTCTTCTTCTGCCTGGACCTCGTTTGCCTTCAATCTTTTCCTGGAGGATTAAATGGAGTATGCCGTATTTTTCTGGGTGTCACATCACATGTCCGAAATATTCTAACTTTCGTTTTTTAATTGTTTTGATGATTTCCCTTGGCTTTCCCAGGCGGCTTATCACCTCCTCATTTCTGATCTTGTCCAACCCAGCTTATACGTAACAGCCGCCTGTAAATCCACATTTCAAATGCTTCTAGTCTCTTCAGGTGGCCTTCTGTCAGAGACCAACTCTCTACTCCATAGAGCAGGATAGAAAAAATATAGCATCTGACAAGCCTGATTTTCAGTCTTAGGCTTATGTCGTGACTGCAGAAGACCTTTTTCATTTTGAAGAATGCTGTTCGAGCTTTCTCTATCCTTGTCTTTACTTCAGCGGTCATGTCCCAGCTTTCATGTAAATTAGAACTGAGGTGCGTGATCCTTTCAACTTTTTCTAGTGGTATTCCTTCTGAATTTATTGGTGGTAAATTAACGGGTTGTTTGCTGACAACCATGATCTTGGTTTTTGAGGAGTTAAGCTTCAAGCCGTATTTTCCAGATATTTCGGTGACTCTGTTGATGAGGAGCTGAAGGTCTTCATACTTACTGGCAAGCAGAACTGTATCGTCAGCATATCTTAAGTTGTTGATCCAAACACCGTTTACTTTGATGCCAGCATCGATGTTCTCCAGTGCCTCGTTGAAGATTGACTCAGAGTAGATATTGAACAACAGTGGAGACAGGCTACAGATATGTCTATCCTACCTTTAAAGCTGTAGTCTTTTTAGAGTCTCACAGTTCAGTTAAATTCTAAAGGAGTATATCAAATAAACCTCTGATTTATAATAGGTGGAATCAGAATTGGGACTCAACAGTAGTCTAAACAAGTCACAGAATAAGTTATTGAATATTTGCTTAAGTTTTTAAAATGTTTTTAAAATATAAAGATAATAACTCATATACATACAGTATGTACATAATGTTCTTGGGCTACCCTAAATCATAAAAACTCACATATAAAGAGAAGAGAAATTAAAATATGCATCCAAAGTCTTTACACTTGTAAGGATTTGCTTTAAGTTAATCAGCTTTGCTCATTCCCTTTAAAGAGCCCGTGATTGTGTTCCGAGTGTGTTTCCCGGAACACTTAGTTTATAAACCTGTGATTTTGGAACAGATTGTGGCTAGAAAAAGGTTTATATTTGTTTTAGCTTTCCTGATTAAAGTGACTCCTTGTTTTCTTGACCCTTTGGCTGTGAACTTTGAACTGGTTTCAGACTTCACTGTTTTAAGTTTCTTTCCTTTGATTTCCATCTAGCTACTGTTAATCTGGCTTCTGATTCCTGATTTGCCCTTTTGATCATATCCATTCATGACTTCTAGGCTGCTATAGATATTATCATAATTTCACCTCTCTTTTAGTCTTGCTTTATGATGCAGATCTGAACAAATTTTAATCCATACTGCAGACATGTATTTTATGAGAGGAAAAAAAATCCAGAAATTAGAATAAAATATGTAGCATAACCCAATGTTAGTCCTTCAACAGAGCTGGTGGACATGATAACCTCTAGGCTTTTTAACTCTCATTTAATATTTTTATAATTATAAACTCTACCAGAATTTCTATATGAGAAGAATTTATATTAATATTTGAAAGCATAATCTTTTCATTTCTTGTGTAAGTGAGTTTTGATGGACCCTCCCTGAAATATACTGTTGAAATTAAATTATGAGATAACAAAAATAGTTACTGTATTATAGATACAGCAACATTAATATTCTTAAGCCTAGAAAATTTCTATAACTATATTCTGATTGCTTTCATGTTACCAGCACCTCCCTTACTAATGTTTGGGAATGCCTATGTAATAGGCCATGCAGAGAAGACAGCAAACAGTAAACCTGCATTAAATTTTCATTCAGCAAGAAGATCTATGCTCATTTCTTCCTTTCTGTTGATTTGTTCCCGAAAGGTTTGTAAATGCTACAGTCACACATAAAACTACTAGCATAGAACCAAAGGCACTTGGAGCAGGCAACAGCAGTCCATCTTCTTGCTGTAAGATTTTATCCAGCAAGAAAGGGCTCATTGGATTAATCCAATGTCCTGTCATGTTTAAGAAAGTTGGTTGTAAATTCAGCCAAGGCAAGGCATGGGCACACAAAATACATCTCAACTTTCATATTTTAAAGAATCAATGTGCAATTTGCAGCAAATCTAAACAGTGGAGTCAGCAGTTTAAAGCAATGGGAGATATTCATTCTCAAGCTGAGATAATCGGAAGAGTATGGATACTGAGATAAACAGTGTTTGCTTTTTTTTCAATACATGCTAGATATGCAAAAGCTTTTTTCACATGAGCGAAACTGGACATGAAGTCAGCAGTAGTCATGAAGGCTTATGTACTACTGAAGCTGTTCCACATAGTAAAGGTCTATTAAAAGTAACCTGGTTGGTGTGAAAGCAGTTTATAGCAATACATTAACTCTAGGATATTTTGATTGGATTACTACAACGATTCAGGTAATTAAAAACTAATAAATCATTGACATTTTGACAATTCTGTTCAATTTGAACAAATTCCGATATTACTTTTATTTTGAGATTATGCTCTGCCTAAGATGCTAACAAAGTTGCAAAAACAATCTACCACAGATTTATATCCTCTTTTATATTTTTGACATGGGAATAGCTGGCTTCACTATTCAGAGCATGACATTACAGTAAATAATCACAGCAAATTTCTGCAAACCAGTGTTATCACTTAAGATTGAAATTACCTCTTACAGCTGAAAAAATTCCTTCCTACGTCCTTTCCTCAAAACCCACTTGTTCCCATTGTTGAAGGCACCATTCTAATCTGCAATAAAATGTACCTGTAATTGTATTTGTCTGCACCAAGTTTTGTTACTATGGATCTACTGTGCTTATTTTATATATATATATAAATTTTATTAGTTTTTATAGGATTAGGAATGAGGTGGGGTCGGGGTTGGGGTTGGGATCTGGGTTAGGGTTAGGATTAGGGTTGTGGTTGGGGTTAGGATTTTTTCAAATAACATTCTCAATATTTAGCAAACAGCATAATGTGTGGGTTCATGTGTTTAACAAAAAACAATGGATAATAGTTAATTATCATAAACAATATGTTAATTAATCGCTCAATGGTCTTCTTCTTGCTAATATATATTAAAAGTTACAATCACATTCCTTTCTTTCTAACTCATTTTTCTAGTCATTGATAAAAATTATCCCATGTTCTAAAATACGCTGAGTCTTCTTTCTCTTTTATCTTTAAAGTCAATCTATCCATTTCTGCACACTCTAAAATTTTCTTAATTAATTCTTCTTCAGTTAGTAAATTTTCATTTTTCCAATATTGGGCAAATACAATTCTTGATGCAGTTAGTACATGTAGAATTAAATATATACAGTCTTTCTCATAATTTGCTCCTATTATTCCTAACAAAAATAATTCTGACTTAAAGTCTATTTGTTTTTTAGTCATTTTCTCCAACCATAAATATATTTTTAATCAAAATCTTTTTGCTTTAGGGCATGTCCACCAAATATGGTAATAAGTACCTGGTCTTTGTTTGCATTTCCAACACTTGTTTGAAATATTTTTAAACATTTTTGCTAATCTCACTGGTGTCATATGCCATCTGTAAAACATTTTATATAAGTTTTCTTTATATGCCACTGCTTTAGTTAATTTAACATTTCTTTCCCTTAACTTTTGCCAGTCTTCTAATTCTATATTATATCCAAAGTTCTTTGCCCATATTATCATTGTTTCTTTTGGATCTACTGTACTTATTATCTAGAGTTGGACTACGTATCAAACTGTGATTAGGCAGAAATCTCTAAGGTTATGCAGAAATCTCTAAGGTTAATTATAGTGTTGGTTATCTCAGTCTGAGTATCCTATGCTGAGTCCTGATGAAAGGGTTACTTTGTGAATAATCTGCTCTTTCAGCCAAAGAGGTGAGAACCTAGGGTGACTACAAAATGATGGCTTTAACATGCTGTCTTTTTTCTGGTGTGTATCTCCCCACAAGCATGTGAAGGAGGAAATATGGAATGAAAGAGATTAAATCTCAATCAAAGCCAAATTCCCAGCATGCTATGACCCATCCTGATTTTCATTTTATCTTTTTTAAACAATGCAATAAAACACCCAGAAGGCTCGGAAGAATAATTTGAGATAGTTTGGCACCAATATAAATGGCTGGTCAACCAAATGTAGCCTTTCACTGTTAGCTTCTTATGCAAAGCTCTATTTTTCCTTGATACAAAAATAAAAACAGCATTCTATAATGGAATCATTGGCTAGATGCTTGCCAACAATTTAGAATATTGGATGTGCATTAAAAGATTTTGCTTAAAATCTTGTTAAGGCATGAACTAACCAAATGTCCTTGAAGTAGCCTGATTCTTTCCACCCACTTAAAATTATTTTTACTTATTATTTTGTTATGTTCTCTGTTTCCTTCAGGAGTGCAAGGCAGTGATCATAGCACTCCCTCAAAAAACTTTTTCCCACAATAACAATTCCATGAAAAAGGTTGAGCTAAGAGGGAATGACTGGCTCAAAGTCATGATGAATTCCCATCTGTGAGAGTAGACATGAATATAGATGTTACAGTGGGTTCTCACAACAATCATGAGGTTACTAGCTATTATATAAACTGGCTAATTTCCTCATAAAATATAAGTTTCTTCCTGCTTCACAAAAAGACAGAAGAAAGCATACATGAACCTAACAGTTTTGAATAATACTCCCGGTGCTATCATCTTAACTTTATTTTTTTTAAAATTGTAATGAACTGTAATTGTAATAAACTGACTTCAGGCTTGTTCCTTGAATGTTCATTTCTAGTCTTAATTACTGTATTGTTAGATAATTCTGACTGGAGAATTTCTCAATTTTGCTTGATTACCTTAAACACTAAGGATGCTAGCTGTCTAGAGATGATGATGATGATGATGATGATGATGATGGCTTATTAAACTTCTGCCACTCAACTCTCAATAACTCTCAATCAACCCCAAGCAATTTCAATAAAAGTAATAAAACATAAAGATAAAACATGACAAGTGCAGTGAAGTTAAGGGGCTTTACTCTCACTTGCTGAAGGCCTGGGTGAAGAGCCAGTTGATAACATTTATTCATATGGCCACCCAACTCACTCTTAGTGACTCTAAGTAGCTTACAAGGATAAACACGCAATATAAAAACAATAAAAAAGCAAACCCTCTAGCCCTCTGGTGCAACAATCAAATGAGCCATTTGATGGGCTCCATCTCACTCTGGGGTCCTCAGGCCTGTTGGCAAATCTTCAAGGCCTTGTGAAAGTGTGTCAAAGTGGAGGGCCAATCTTATCTCCCCAGGGATGTTCCACAGGGAGCAAGCCACAGGAGAGAAGGTCTTTCTTCTTGGTCAAACTTGATGGTTCTCCTTAGGAAAGGGTACACATAATGTTCCCTGCCTCCCTGCACTGGTGGATCAGGTACATGTGACCAGAAAAAAATAGTCCTTCAAATAACCTGGTCCCAATACATGTCAGGCTGTGAATTGAACCCAGAAGCAAATCAGCAGCTAATGCAGCTCCTGCAGCAGAGATGACACATGCAAACATTTTGACCTGCACAAAACCATGTGTGCCACTGCATTTTGAAACAATTGAAGTTTCTATTTACTTTTGAAAGGCATCCTCATGTATTATGTAATATTACTATCATGTAATATTGGTCTCTCTATTGACCAATAGTCAATACATGAGGTGACTAGGGTGTGGGTGACAGTGAACAGGGATTGTTGGTTCTGGAAAGGATGTATTTGGCACACAGCTTGCAGTTGTGCAAAGGCTCTTCTGGTCCCAATTGCTACCTCCTCTTTGAGTCCAGAAACACTCCCAGATCATGCACAAGATCTGTATGGGGCAGTGCCACCCCATCCAAGATCATAGATGGCAATTCTCCATGGACCAAAGAATTCCAAACCCAGAGCCAGGATTCAGTTTGATCCCATTGCTCCCCATCCAACCCTTACTAGCCTTCAAGCGCTGCGAGAGGGAGATCGTGGCATCACTTAACTCACCCTGGGCCAAGACATATAGTTAGGTGTCATCAGCATTTTGATGATCTCTCTCAGCCTACGGTGGTGGATGATCTCAACCAGTGTCTGAAATGATAGTGGAGCTTGGGCAAAAATGAATAAGAATCACGTAACATTATGGGTTCTGCTGACAGACAAGTGTCCAAACTGTAAGAAATATACCATTCAACTGCTCAATCTTCCTGCTGCTATCAGCACTACAATAGAGAAGTAGCAGAAGTGTCATGCTAACTTTTTGTCATAAGTCAGATGAGCAAATATCCTATTTTTATCTACATGGCAGGTTATATATATTAATTAAATGTTAAATATATTTTATATTATATAATTAATCATACTGTATAAACATATAATTAAATATGTTAATATTTAATATGATAAATTATATGGATATATAATTTATAGTGTTGGCAGGAATAGCCAACACTCCAGAAGACAGGCTTAAGATACAGGAGGACCTGGACAGACTTGAAGATTGGGCGCTATCTAACAAAATGAAATTCAATGGTGAAAAAAGTAAGGTTCTACATTTAGGCAAGAAAAACCAAATGTACAGGTATAGTATAGGGGGTACCTTGCTCAATAGTAGTAACTGTGAGAGGGATCTCGGAGTCCTAGTGGACAATCACTTAAATATGAGCCAGCAGTGTGCTGCAGCTGCCAAAAAAGCCAACACAGTGCTGGGCTGCATTAACAGAGGGATAGAATCAAGATCACGTGAAGTGATTAATACCACTTTACAATGCCTTGGTAGGCCACACTTGGAATACTGCATCCAGTTTTGGTCACCACGATGTAAAAAAGATGTTGAGACTCTAGAAAGAGTGCAGAGAAGGCAACAAAGATGATTAGGGGACTGGAGGCTAAAGCATATCAAGAACGTTTGCTGGAATTGGTATGTCTAGTTTAATGAAAAGAAGGACTAGGGTGACATGATAGCAGTATTCCAATATCTCAGGGGCTGCCACAAAGAAGAGGGAGTCAAGCTATTCTCCAAGGCCTGAGGGCAGGACAAGAAGTAATGGATGGAAACTAGTCAAGGAAGAAGCAACCTGGAACTGAGAGAAACTTCCTGACAGTTAGAACAATTAACCAGTGGAACAACCTGCCTCCAGAAGTGGTGAATGCTCCAACACTGGAAGTTTTAAAGAAGAGACTGGACAGCCATTTGTCTGAAATGGTATAGGGTTTCCTGCCTGATCAGGGGGTTGGACTCGATGACCTCCAAGGTCCCTTCCAACTTTATTATTATTATTATTATTATTATATATATTATGATTATATATGATCATTGCTACAAGACTTTATGTACAAAAATTGAAAGCCTGTGAAACATGCACAATGGTTGCTGACAGATCCAGCAGAGATGACAGAATTAACATGTTTGCTTAGACAAATATCAATTACTACATTTATTGGGAAACCCATTATGAACATTTTGCTGAAAAAAAGAAAAAATGAACAGATGTTTTATGGATTTGATTATTAGAAAGGGTAGATTATGGAAAGAAAAAAGCTTTGATGAAACCGTAGAGAAAGAGGACAAAGATCAATATACTTAAAAACTGGTGCTAAAAAGACTGGAGGTTTTTTTTATTATTTCCTTTTTGTCTTTTTCCTTTTCCTTTTTTTCTATATGTCTCAGTTTTCATTACTTTTCTCCAATTTGTTCTTATCTTTAAATTTGCATTGCTTTTACTCTGTGGCAAAACTTTTTTTAATAAAAAAAATAATGGCTATTAGATGAATAATATATTTCTCTTTATTGGAAGAATTACAAACAAATCTGCAAGGAAATATAATAAATCTGTAACCTAATAATCATATTACAGATTATATAATATGTCTTATGCCTGTATTTTTTTTTCTTATTGTTTGACTTCAAGTCAGTTTTTAACTCCTCATGACTGCCTGAACAAGTTGCTGCAGTTTTCTTGGCAATGGTTTTCACAAGTGTTTTGCCATTGCCTCCTTCCTAGGGCTGAAAAAGAATGACTGGCCCAAGGTTACACAGCTAGCTTTATGCCTAAGGCAGGACTAGAAGTCCTGGTCTGGTCTGATTCCCTAACTAGAATAATATTCTTTATTGATTAGTCAGTTGTCCTTAACCACTGCACCAAAAAGGCTCTTATTTCTTTAGCATCCAACAATTCCTAAATGACCCGCAGGTTCAAGATGTTATCTAAGTAGGCTAATATCCCAAGCTCTTAAGTAAATGAAGAGTCATATGTCTAGCTGATTCTCTCAAGAGCGCTCTGTGTCTTCTTTTCACAAAGGATGAAGTAGACCATTAACACCTGGGAGAGCTGGTAGAAGCAAGGCAAGTCAGATGGCAGCCAGAACATTTGAATAAAAACAAGAAGCATTCCTTGCGAAAGAACATGATACATATGGCATCTCCTACCCACCTGTGCTAACTGACACTTTGGCAGAAGTGAGACTGATGTGGTGGAAATGCCCTGCCTTATCTCAGTTATTGATCTTTGTGGTGCAGGGATCCCATCTCAAGAGGCTGACGGTGCTCCTTATTGTGGCGTTTATCCTCTTTCAGGTGTGGTTTGACATGTCAGAAGTTTAACTTTAATACTATGTGAACTTAATGTTACCCACAAAAATGATAATATAATGTAAATCAGTCTGATCATAGAATCCCGGCTCACAGCAGTGACTCAGCTCCTCAGAAAATCCAGTTTTCTTGGATTTCTTTATAGCAATATAGCAGCTATACACGATGCAGCGTCTCTTTTAAAGTCCCCCCTAAAAAGCCCTTTAAAATATACTGAGAAAATGTTTCTGATGACCTTGGGTGCAGCATTTCACTAGATAGGCTTCTACAACCTTCTGAAAAATCTGGAGGCCGGACTCCAGGTCCCCAACCATTTAAACCAGTCTTTGTCTAGATCACTCTCAAACTCAGCAACTCTCAGAATTCCCCAGCCAGCCAGATAATGGTGAATCTAATTTTTTTTTTCTTTTAATAATCCCCTACATCAGGACGACTGAATGGAACTGAATATTTACTGACCGGATGCCCTTCCTGATGTCTACACGGTGTTCACAGCAGACAATAACTCATTGCACCTAGAGAGAGAAATATCTGCTGCTACCTAACCCTAATTAAAACTTTGTCCTATCTTCTTAAAACAGATGTTCTCAAGACGTATTGGGATTATGTGCTAGCTAGGACTTTTGGAAATGTTGTGCAAGAAATGCCCACTTGGAGCTTTATTTGATTGTTCGCTTGTCTGTTTGTTTAACTTCTGTGCCACCCATCTTGCCAAGGGGATCTAGAAACAACAAAATATGTTTTATTAGCATGCACAACTACAGTTTTCACTAGGCTCTTGGCCAGAACAATAGAAAAGGACCCTAAAGCCCACAAGCTTTACAGATTGCATACCCTCTGGAAGGCATGCACAGGAATTCCAAAAGCAGTATACATTTACGACACAATCTGTATTGAAAAAATGTAGGACCTTGGAACATCATCTGACCCTACCGTGGGATGGACTGGGCTGGCATCTCTAAATTCTTCTCTTCTAAGCCCTTTCTACTATTACTGTATAACATAATTTGTTGTTTTTCAGTTGCTAAGTTATGTCTGACTCTTCATGACCCCATGGACCATAGCATACCAAGCTTCCCTGTCCTCCCAGAGTTTGCCCAAATTCATGTTCATTGAGTCGATGACACTATCTAACACTATCCTCTGCCATTCCCTTTTCCTTTTGCTTTCAGCCCTTCCCAACATCAGGGTCTTTTCCAATGAGTCCTCTCTTCTTATTTGACAGCCAAAGTATTTGAGCTTCATTTTCAGTATCTGTCCTTCCAAAGAACAGTCAGGGTTGATTTCTTATAACATAAACAAGCAAATTAATTGTAATCTCTATATTGGCTCGTTCCGTACCATAGAAAAGACACCTTGATTTTTTTTTATTATCTGCCTCCTTCCCTTCCAGATAACATCAGGCAGTTTCAGCTTGTCTGCTCCATATACTGTGCAGAGGATACCATGTTGAGGAAGGCTACCCAAAGAGATTGAGCAAAGTTTCCTTTTCAAGGCAGGAGTGCCATGAGAACAGTGATTCCCGATTGCTATTATGGGTCATGTACAGTATGACATTAGAAAAACAGGAATGCCAATAAGACTTAAATTGCAGAATCCATTTTGATATGGTTAATATTTCCGTGGTTCTCTAATACCAGTCAGCATTGGTCTATCTATCCAATAACAGCTCTGAGCAACCATTGGCATCAAAAAGCATTATGTCCAGTCTGATCTTCAGATCTTTGTGATGTCCTGCTTCCTCCTAGGCACTGTTACATTTCTTTCAGATATAGGATCTTGCCCTTCAACTTTACCAGATAGTATCCACATATTTGTAATTTACTTCCTCTGTCCCTGATGTTGTCTATACGAATAACTCTGTGAGTATGTGTTAAATGTTACGATTATATTGTTGCAACAATCATAATGGACATAAACCTAAGAGGTAGTTTTACAATAAATTCTCAGCATTTAGTGGTTTATATGCTTGCATAAATAAAAATGGTTTGACCAAATTCTAAAGATAATAGTGTTAAAAGTAGACAAGTTCCTCAGAGTGGAGAATCTAATACAGGAAAAACATTTCCTTTTGTGCATCTGATCATCACAATATCCAAACAATTGGCAATGCTTAGGAATTGATATCATATGGATCCATCAAACTAAAGCAGAAATATTATTTATAAACACTGTTTGACTTGAGGCTCCTCTATTCTCTTTCAGACAGCCCTCTCCATAACTCACTGCCATAATAGAACAAGAAAGTGGCAGGAGAGATCAATCAATCTTACTTAGCACTCCAGTGGAATAGCCACAGTTGGTAAACCAGTCAAGGTGATAAAAAGATATTTCATACCATCAGGACCACCGTTGTCTCAATTGCTGATATTGAATCAAGAATTAATCTTTCTCTCCAAACTTGAAGAATAATAGGTATACCCTACCATGAATGCAAACATCCAAATAGCCACTAGTTGGAAATATATTTAAGATAATGAAAACTATCATTGTGGCTATCCATGCCTCTGGAGTCCAGATAAGGTAAAGAAGGATCCAACCTAGAACTAAGAAGAAATTTCTAACAGTGAGAACAATTAATCAGTAGAACAGCTTATCTCTGCAAGTTGTGGGTACCCACAACTTCTTGAGGTATACAAGAAGAGATTGGATAGCTATAGGGTCTCTTGCTTGAGCAAGGGTTGGATTAGAATACTACAAGGTCCCTTCCAACCTTATTATTCTATGTTCTATGCCATTGGGGAGACACAACCAGAGGTTAAATAGGAGCACATATATCCATCAAAGGATTGCCTTTTAAAGATAACACATATATTTGAGATATTCATATTATAAACTTTTCAATACCCAAGTAAAATGGAAAACATTCAAGGATTTCTGTAATCCCCTCCTACTTTATTTCCCAGAACTCTTAATATTGGCCTTGACCTCAGTTTCATAATAGTAAGCAACCAATGTGCACGTTCATTCATCATTAAGAAAGAAAGGCTGAACTTTGTCTGCAAAGGACTGTATTTGGGGGGGGGGGATGGCATATAAATTAAAGTGTTGTAAGGTAGTGTTCCAAAAAGGCACCAAAAGTAACTTTCTCCTCTTATTAATATTTAATTAAACTATTTTAAGAGTCTTGCACTCTGAGCTGATTAAGCTGTTTTTAAGTTAAAGAACAAATTCAGTTATTCAATTTGACCTAATTGAAGCCATTTAATGCGCCCCATTTGTAGTGTGCTATAACTGAATGAATATCATTAACTATTTTTGCTCAAGGCAAGGAGTCAGAAAAGCCTCTTTGGCACACATTGATTTGTTTTAACCCCGTGGATCAGTTCAAAATATATACAGCTGAATGAAACTATAAGTTATAGCCAGATGCCTTAAAGCTTGGCTCATCATAAAGACCAAGACATTTAGCTAGATATTGTATTATGCTGAAGGTGAAATAAATATAAACTCATAGACAACATTCAGTATTTGTTGGCCTCTCTATATTCTTTGGCTTAATGGGATGAACTAGTTATGAAACATTTTTCAGATGGACCAGACAGTTTCGACAATGCCCTATATCTAGATCTAAAGCTGTTTGATTGTATACATATAGTCCTTGACTTACTACTACAACTGAGCCCAAATTTTCTGTTGCTAGGTGAGATAGTTGTTAAGTGAGTTTTGCCCCATTTTACAATCATTCTTGCCACAGTTGTTAAGTGAATCACTACAGTTCTTCAGTTAGCAATACGGTTCTTAAGTGAATCTGACTTCTCCATTGACTTTGCTTGTCAGAAGGTTGCTGTTGTGTATTAACCCAATTTCATAAGGACTGTTGTAAAACGATTAGTTAGATGTTTGATTCAAATCCTTAACTGTCTGTTGTATATATTGCAAGCCTGTGTTTAGGCGGGAATGTTTGCTTTAAAATCATTGGCTGCCGCCTAGTGGCAGTCCGTATAAATATGAGTCAAGCGGAGGCTAGAGCCACTTCTGTGTGAACTGAATAAACAAGCTGTTACTTTCACTCTCGTCTCATCAATGCCTCGCAGATCCCAGTATATAACAGTTGCAAAAGGGGATAACATGATGCTGGGACACTGCAACCATCACAAATATATTGTAGTTGCCAAGTTTCTGAATTTTTATCATATGACCAGGAGGGTGCTGCAATGGTTGTAAATGTAAAAACAGTCATAAATCAATTTTTTCAATGCTGTTGTAACTTTGGACAGTCACTAAATGAACAATTATAAGTCAAGGACTTACCTGTCCATGCAAACACACATTGCGAAATAAACATAAACACTGCATTGCAACATAAATTTTATCGGTTTATCAGAGGTAACCCACAATTTCTGATAACCAGATCTGATCATTCAATGTAATACAATTATTTTATGACAAGTCTTCTCTGAACAGCTGTTCAGGAAAAAGTTATTCACAGTTCAGCTGTCTCCCAAGAGTTTTTGAGCTAAATCTGAGAAAGAGAACAGACTCAGTCTGCATTTGCAGCCACTGAAAACGTCCCAATAGATCCATGGTTATTACACCTTATGCAAAACACGCAATTGGGTAATGGGTTACCATGGAGATTTGCTGCAACTTCTGAGCTTACCAAATGGCACCTGTTGTTTCCCAACTCCATGCAAAACTTATTCTTTTGCATAATGTTTTGTGCAGCTGGAAGGAATCAGTCATTTATCTCTCATGTTATCATTTAAAAGGTGAGCTCAGCTGCTAAGTAATTCTCTGATTTATCCATTAGTCCACTGAAAACCATTATTAAAGTCAGAATTGAAGGTCAAAAAACTAACACATTATGATACCCAGATTCTACCAGCACTAAAGAAGACTTTGAAGACTCCTTTTTTAAAGTAAAATGGAAAGTGAAAATTTGAGGTTAATGATTAAGAAGACAAAGGTAACATGAATCAGCATATTTACAATTGGCAGTGAAGAAGTGAAAGTGGTAAATAGTACTTTTTCCTTGGTCCCAAGAAAAGTCAGAAATGGATAGTGTGCTATAGAAATAAAGACAGTTCAAGCCTAGAGAGAAAGATAATGGCAAATATAGGCAAAATAATGAAAGGAAATAAAGCCAAGGACCATCTGGGGATAATAGTCCTGAAGAGAATGATTCCAGCAGGGTGACACCAATTTTTGTTTGTTTACCACCCATCTCGTGGTTCAAGGTGACTTGACAGATCCAGCAAACCCCCATGATTCCCTGACAGCTTCTAAGACTTTGAAGTTCACCCATCCAATCCTAAGTAGACGTCTGCTGTAAAGATACAGCAATAGAGGGCTGAGTTCTGCAGGTCAGATAGACTGGCCCAAACCAGGCAAATAGGGGAGTAGACTCTAATAAATAAAGGAATTGTGCATCTGAATGGTGGCTCAGCATAGCTAATTTATTGGGTTCACTTCCTGATAGAAAATTCTTGACAACAACTTTTCAACCCTCAACTCTCTCATCTTTATCTTGTGGTGCCATGCATTAAACTCTGGATGCCATTGTACTTTGTCTCCCATCTTTTCCCTCAGATTCCGGGCCTTGATTTATGCCAAGCCTATGACTATGTTTACACTTGTCACCTTAAGATATTGGTAAAAAGGACTCTTTGCTTTTAAAAGTTTTGCCTGAGTTTGCATATCAATGGACTATGTCTGGTATCCATAGTCTTATGGATATCTTATTTATTGGCCACCTGCAGTACTGGCCCAGAAAAGGTAGTCATTTTCATGGCTGTACATGAATGTGAAAGCTGGACACTGAGAAAAAGTGGGAGAGAAAATGATAGATGCTTTCACATTATGGATCTGGAGACAGTAACTAAAAGAAAAACCCATCATTTTATCTTAGAACAAATAAAATCTGACTGCTCCTTTGAGGCAATGATCAACAAGCAGAAATTCACATACTTTGGGCAGGTGATGTGAGCAGATGGACTAGGAAAAAAAATTATTATGCTTGGCCAAGTTGAGAGAAGTAGATGAAGAGGAAAACAATCAAAGGTGGGTGGACAGATTCAAAGAGATTACTGCGATGCCCTTGGAAAAGCTGTAGGTTATTATCAGAGACAAACTGAGACAGCAAAAATTTGCCCATGTGGAGCTGAATTCAGCTTGATGGCACTGAACTAACCACTGAAAGAAAAAAAAACCCACCATCCCCATTAAGATCTTAGATTTCCATAATTGTGACATGTCACTCTCGGTTTTTATTATCACTTCTACTGATGAAACTAAGATATTCTATGCAATTAATAGGTTCTTTCAATATGGTCTCTTAGATTCTATGCATGCAACTTATATTGATCCAAGTCATGGCACCCAATTCAGTGGTGGGATTCAGTCGGTTTGCACCACTTCAGCAGAACCGGTAGCTATTTTTTTGTTGCCCAGGCCCAGAATGGACTTCCGGAAGCGGCATCCACACAGAGAACTGGTTGTTCACATATTTGAATCCCACCACTGACTCAACTGTTGTGGCCAAAACCTGGCTCTCCCAAAGCAACCCAATTACTTTGAAGATAAAATATAATTTGATTAGGCACTGAATAACAAAACAGTATAAACTGGTCACCCAGAAAAGCATTGGCAGTCTTTTGGGCAGCCTGAGCAAAAGCAGAGCCATAGCTTATATACCTTTGGCTTACTATATTTCAAAGAAAAGGAAAAGGCAGATAGTGGACATTAAAGCATGATGTTGAAATGTTTTAGATAAACTCATTTGGGTGACATTTTTCCTGTGACCTTAGATCAGGATGGCAGCTATACAACCTTTGAAATATGGTTAGTGAATATAAACAATTTGCTTTACTGGGCCACAGGTTGCTGTTTGGTTCTTTTCCCTGTTGCCACTTAGGGTCAATTCAACTTGCTGTGAATGTTTTACTACAAGGGTGCTTTAAATAGTTCATATGTATGGGGGAAGGGGAAAATATCATAAGCTTGGTAGTGAAGCAGCTCACACAGCCATGGAGGGGTACCTTTTTACCACCACACTTACACATAATACAGATTTCAGAGGTTGCTCAGGTCTAAGGTAAGATCAACAAATAATCTGTTCTGTGTCAAGTCGCAATGGGAATAATCCTATTTCATTTGGCTCTTAGAAAATCACACGGATCATACTGAGAAGAGAATGTCCCAGAGAAAATCTATAGTAGGTGGTTGCTATAATAAGAGACAATACCAACTTGATGGCACATGATTAACTGATTAGGAATATATTATTATATAATTAGACACTCTGTTCTTAGAACTTGGGTAACCTAATGCATTCCTGGTACACCTTTCATACTTCCAAACATTAAGAATAATTTTCCTCTTTGGGGGGGGGGGGGTACAACTTTACTTGGAATGCTGTGCACACTACAGCTGAAATTACCCCACATCAGAATATTACAGATCATCAAAACCACTGTTATAAGGAAAGATTAGAAAAGTTTGCCCAGAAAAATAAAATGAGTTGGAGCAATTTGATACAAGGGTATATAATTCTGAAGGCACTGAATAAAATTGGAAAGAGTGAAGGCTTACATTGATGAAATGTGGAGATACTGTATATAGACAGTAGTGCATTATTATGACAATAACACTGCATTTGCAGATTGTTGTGGGCATCTATTCCAAGCAATTCATTAAATAAAATAAGATTTTTGATCATATACTCTTCCAAAAGTTATTAAAAACAGATTTATTGATACATTATTCCATGGGAGCTGCAGTACCTACAACATTCCTTTAATTAATGCATTTTTAAAAAACTATCACTAAACCTCAGGCACTGTCACTAAACCTCATGAAAATTCATCCATCTCAAAT
The DNA here is from genome assembly GCA_023970755.1 of Azemiops feae. Lineage (NCBI taxonomy): Eukaryota > Metazoa > Chordata > Lepidosauria > Squamata > Viperidae > Azemiops > Azemiops feae. Next base: position 5,366,357 of record JALGBA010000005.1, on the reverse strand, counting down.
TAGATTTCCTGAAGCATTTCAGTGAGTTTACAGGGTTTGCAATTTCAAGAAATTTTTAACCATTCTTTTATGGCCCTTGCTTTATAGAGCTAAATTTTGTATTGCAGTTGAAAATCTTGTACTGCCAATTCTTGCTTTAAAATATGTAGAATCCAACTGGGAATCTGTTTCCAATCACACTTATTGTTTTAGATCGCATTCACTTAATTCAAGAACATAAAGTTATTATTGAATTACAGTTTCATGATGATTTTTCACAGCTACAGTCATAACTTTGGCAATTAGTAAAGCTTAGATTCGCCAGCGAAAAGAAAATGTATTTGATTTGGGGGAGGTGTGTTTGTGGGTGTGTGGGTATGTGTGCACATGTGAATTTGTATGCTTGTGCTCTTGCATGTATATGTATTAGCTATATTTATTTTAACAAAAATATATCAGAATTAGAGTTCTTTTATTGAATCTACTTCTTGATCAATAAAGTTACACTTTCCAGTGATTTAGAATCCATCAGGCTTGTTTACATCAAATAGCAATAGCACTTAGACTTATATACCACTTCATAGCGCTTTACAGCACTCTTTAAGTGGTTTACAGAATCAACATATTGCCCCCAACAAACTGGGTCCTCATTTTACCGACCTCAAAAAATGGAAGCCTAAGTCAACCTTGAGCCAGTGAGAATCGAACTGTTGGCAGTCTGTAGAATTATCTTGCAATACTGCATTCTAACCACTGTGCCACCACAACTCTTACTTGTACCAGAAGCACCTCTTCTCTATGACTATCAAAAACTTTTCAGCCTCCTTCGATTGACCATTAAACCTGAGCAATTATTTCTGAGAACATAATTTGGCAACTTAGGGAAAAAATATGAGAGAAGTGATGAATGATAGAAAGAGTGCAGAGAAGAGCAACAAAGATTAGGGAACTGTAAGCTAAAACACATAAAGAACAGTTGCTGAAATTGGGTATATCTTGTTTAATAAAAAGAAGGACCAGGGATGACATGGTAGCAATGTTCCAATATCTAAGAAGTTATCACAAAGAAGGAGTTAACCTATTCTCCCAAGCACCAGAAGGCAGGACAAGAAGCAATGGATGGAAACTAATCAAGCAACCTAGAACTAAGGAGAAATCTCCTGACAGTTAGAACAAATAATCAGTGGAACGATTTGCCTCCAGAAGTTGTGAATGCTCTAACACTGGAAACTTTTATGAAGAGATTGGACAATCATTTGTCTGAAATGGTATAGAGTTTCCTGCTAAAGCAGGGGACTGGACTAGAATACCTCCAAGATCCCTTCCAACTCTGCTATTCTGTTCTGTTCTGTTCTGTTCTGTTCAATGTGAAACAGACCATTTTTGGTAGTGTCAAGAATGAAGCTTAGGGTGGGGGGAAGGGACATGGAGGAAAGAGAGTAAAAGAATGAGAAGGAAAGTATGAAAAGGTATCCGAAGCTAATTTAATCTCCTAACAAAATAAATGAAAGTATAAAATAAATGAAGTTACCCTGAGTGGAATAAAAAGATGATGATAATATGATAATGACATTTCTTATGAGGAAAAACATTTTAACTGTCTAGTTGCATTCCCTCATGTTTTCAAAAACTTCTTGCTGGTTTGTAAAGGTGAAATAGACCATGAGACAAGCCTTTTTTGCAGCAAGATATTTGTCCCAATTTCTCTCTGTTATCTGGAGTGATGGAGACTGGGAGATACACTTTGAGAAGTAGTGACAGACAGATGGCAGGAATAGGATCATGAGTGATACAAGAGTTCACATCAACCAGACTGCTTCAAAGTTCTGAAGAGTTTTTACCTGGGAATGTTTCTTGGCAGTTTATTCAACTCAGACATTTGCTACTCGGTCTAATTCATCCAGGTGCTAATTGCAGTTCCTGAGGTTCCAGAGTAGTTGGAGGTTTTGGAGAAATTTCCTATGGTTTTAAAGGCAGTAGCTTTGAAGTTCTGAGTCTTTAAATCCTAGAGAACATCTTATTTTCCTCATGCAAAAAATATACTGTCTATACACGTCAGAAAGCCACAGTTCAGAGGGAACATGGCAGATTGGCTCCAGGTCAGCAAAGAATTAACACAAGACTGGATACTTTTCCTTTACGTATTCAACCTATATGGCTGAATATATATTGAGGGAAGCTGGACTGAAAGAAGATGGGAGAGCGTGTTTTTGAAACTGGAGGCAGAAGCATCAATAACCCGAGTTACAGTTACAGCTGATGATACTATTCCAACAGCCAAAAATGCCAATAATTTGCAAGATGTAGTAATGAAAGTCAGAGTTCAATTAAAAATGGAACTACAAGTAAAAAAGGTTGGGTCCCACTAAATTGTTTGAGAAAAATTAAATTAAAACTTTTAGGTTGTTTACTTAACATTCTATAGATACTTCCTAACAGTTTGTGCACACATGGAGATTTTGTTTCATGTTTTTCTTTTCTTTTTCAAATTTGTATCAGTACTCTGAAATCCAGAAATTAATATCTCAGACTTTCCCATGTGCAAGCAGATTTGAAGCTACAGAATGGTAACTCCGCACATCTGGAACTTTGTTTATTTGACCTGTTATATTTGCTCCAATGATGCAGTAGAAAGTAAAAACAATCTGCACATTTTCCCATTGTACTTTACAATTGAAAACACTGTTGACTGTAGAAAAGATTTGCTTCCATATCCCCATACATTCCTCTTTCTTCATTAGAAAATAATCCACAACCATTTTCATTTTAAAGTGAAAAGTCAACTTCCCATTTATTTCAAAAGAAAGAAATTTTGCTATGGAGCACTGAATCCCTCAAAAATAAAGTAAACCTACAGCATATCAAATTACAGTATTATCATATTAATTTTCCCTAAGGAGCTGAAGGAAATATGAGAGTTTTAGGTATCTAATTTAATATTTAATTGAATTCTTTTGGAGTCTTTCTGGAAATACGATTTATGGTCTATTAAAGAACTGCCAGTTTCTTTAAGATTTGCCCATGTGATTTACATGACTAGAGATACCTCTGAATGGAGAAATTATTTTCATTTGCAGCCAATGCATATTCAGAGGAAAGGGGCAAAGGATCTAAGACTTATATCACTAATAAGAGAAACATTTTGCTGGAATTTTATTTAGAATAGAATGCTGTAAATAAAACCTTATCATTTCAAAAGACTATTAAGTGTTTGTCCCTTTATTTGATGCTTAAATAAGCAAGATGGATTAAAAGGTTAAATTCTGACCTCTATTTATACAGCACTTATTTGTAAATTACAAGAAGTGGGCCTTTCTCTTTCCTTCCACAATTGCAACTATTGGTGTGTGTGTGTGTGTGTGTGTGTGTGTGAGAGAGAGAGAGAGAGAGAGAGAGAGAGAGAGAGAGAGAGAGAGAGAGAGAGAGAGAGAGAGAGAAGAAATGCTAATCTAAACTATACTAGATCAGATAAATATTTGTTGTTGTTATAAGAAAGGGACTGTCCTGCCTCCAGCATATAGTTATGTATTTTTATTGCTGTTGTTGTTCTTTAATGTATATTGAGCTCCATCTGGTGGCCAAACACAAATCTTTCGTTGTTTAGAACTTGGTTTGGTGCAGTTTGACTTTGCAGAGCACCTATCCTTCCATTATCCCTCATTCTGGAAAAAAGGTGCATCTTGAGAAGCCAGACTCTATTTTGTAGTATTCTGAGGTAATAGAACCACCTAGAAGAATCCAGCTTAGTTTGTGACACATGTTTTTCTGAGGACAAAATCTCTATTGCATACATAGTATTGCTGTTTCACCTCATCCTCTTCTTTAATAAAGTATTAAGATATATATTATGGTCTGGCTTATTGAAGTATAGAAGGGTAACATGTAGTGAGGACAGAACAGGGACCAATCCATCAATTCTTTATATACTCTTTCATGCCTTCCCTGCATTTTCTGAGCAGTCAGTGTGTTTACCCAAAGGTTCTATTCATTTTCTGAAAAAGACGAATTCGGAGTATTTCGAACTTGCTTTTTCATGTAGTTGCTCTACTCTTGTCAAATTCAGATACTGTAAAAGTTCTGCCTCTATTGATTGTAATCTTTGAACATTTGAGGATGGTCACTTAAAACAGATGCCAAAATAGCATGGAAGATTTGGGTTCAAATCTATGTGCAGGATTCAGCTAATGAAAGCATGGAAAACCCTTCCGGTCCTGCAGGAGGAACAAGTTTTGAGTATCATTTGTAAGAGAATGGTAGGGACCAGAAGGGAAACCTTTTCTGCCATGGTATCCACTCTCTGGAATACCATCCCTTCAGAGATCAGGTTGGCTTTGACTCCACTAGCCTTTCACAAGGCCTCGAAGATTTGGTTCTGTGTCAAGCCTTGGACCTTGGGTGTGTAATGGAACCCCTTTCCAGTTGTGTTGACTGTATGATATTTTGCAAATTTCTCTCAGCTGCTATGAGTTATATGGTTTTTGTATGTAGATTTATTTTTAATATTGTTGACCACCCAGAGTGATACATGTGAGATAGGCAGCCATAATAAATAAATAAATAAATAAATAAATAAATAAATACATACATACATACATACATACATACATACATACATACATACATACATACATACATACATACATTTCTGGAGTAACAGATTTTTTTAAAAAAAAAGAGAAAGAAGTTTACTGAAATCTGCCACTGAGATCAAGAATTTTATTCTTGAAAAGTACATGCTTGCTGTTTATTTACAGCAGTTTCTCAACCTCAACAATTTTAAGATGTGTGAACTTTAACTTCCAGAATTCCCCAGTCAGCATGCCAACTGGAGAATACTGGGAGTTGAAGATTACACATCTTGATGTTGCTGAGATTAAAATCACTGATCTACAGGTTCTATTTGTGAACAAGATCAAGATCATTTTCACAGTTGGCTTTGTTTTCTTCCTCCGGGTATGGAGAAAGGGGAAGGAAGTATAATATATTTGTATCTTCATTACCATTATTTCCCGCACAAAGATATGGAAGCACTGAATCTTGTCATAATATTACCTCTTCCCATTGTCTGTTAAGCAGATGAAACTGAAGCCTCTCATAGATCTTCCACATCTTGCCTTTAGCTGTGAACCTCATATTTGGAGCAATCACTAGCATCCAGTAACCTATCATTCTAGAAAATTCTCTATCATCTGGATCAAAACTAATGTTGGTTAACCATGGAAATCATGGTGTGAATCCACTTTATCTATAACTGATTTGATTTCATTTGAATAATGTGTAAGTTATTTTTATTGGTAGTTTCCTTCTCTATCTAATTTGCAAATCCTGCATTACTGATTTAATTAGTTTTCAAGAGTGTAAAGTTGTTTCATTAGAACCATTTGTCATTCTGGATCATTTTTAGAAACAATGGACAATAACATTACTTTTACTGATACTTTAGGGACTAGTGGTAGCCTTGATAATCTTTCTCTTGTCATGACCTCATTAAATTTTATTTATTTATTTATTTATTGCATTTGTATCCTGCAATCATTTTGACTCTCGGCAGCTACATTCATTTAGTGATGTTCAATAATGTCATTGCCTCAACCTAAAATTAGCATGAATAGAAGTGAAATGAACTCACTGATATATCTGGGATTGTGCCAACACTCAAACACTTCCCTCCCACATTTCTTCTTTAACATGCCAAGAGTCAATTACATGAATGACATATTATTACATTAACTGAAGCTGAAGCTCTTTCAGCAGTTGAAAAATCATTCCTGTTTAATTATGAGATAGGCATTCGAAAACAAAGTCAGCCAAATTCCTTTCAACAAAAGGGAGAAAAGATTGGATTGATTTTCTGATTTAAAAAATCAGAGGGGGAAAAAAGAAGTTGGGATAAAAAAAAATTTTTTGCCTTTCTGCATACCTATTATTAGGTTTTTCTATTACCTTTGTGGGAAAATGCAGAAATTGAAATTTTAAAAAAAGGAAAGAAGGAAAACAAACTTTTATCAATAAAAATGCTGAGGGATATCTTTGGAAGGAAGTTCTCCCTTGTAAGAGGAGTTGTCAACAGAAATAAAATGAACTCAAGACTTTAAAGTTAGAATCTATAGGTTTTGTAGGAGATGAATCTAAGGAAAGTCAGTTGAATCCTATTAGAAATGTTTCCATTCCATGGCACAATACAGATTTGTATGCTTTCCAACTGCCTTGTACATCTTAGTATTTTAGTAATCACATACAAAATAATCTTCTAATGACTTATATTTTTATATGTATAGTAAGAATTTGGAAGCAAAAAAACTGTCAAAATAATTGAAGATCTGCAAACGGATATCTTTATCTCAATCTCTCTATATATGTGTGTTTGTATGTGCATGTATAACATATGTTTTACCATTACAAGAAGCTGCTGGGAGAAATCATTGGCCAACATGAGATGAGGTACCATCAGTACAGTGGACAATATTCAAATTTACATCTTTATTCCAGCTGACCTAAGTGATGCTATCACTGCCTTTTACAGTGCCTGAAGGCTGTGGGGATCTGGATGGGGGAACAACAGGTTTTGTGTGCACGAAGCTTCTGACTCTGGAACTTTACCATATTTAGTTCTGGATGGAGTTGCACTACCCAAACAGACACAGTGTGCAATCTGAGGTTTTTCCTGGACTCACAACTTCTGCTTGATGAGCAAGTAGCAATCATGGTTAGGAGAGCCTTTGCACGACTTCATCTTGTGCACCAGTTGCACCCATTCCTGGATCGGGAGTCCCACGCTCAGTTACTATATTTCTCATGCTTAGACTACTGCTATGTGCTCTACAAGGGGCTACACTTGAAGAGTATCTGGAAGTTTCAACTGGCACAGAACTGCGAGGGCAGTTTTTGCGACCCTTAGGGTGGCCCATGTTCTGTGAGCTGCAATGGTTGTTAGTAGATTTTAATTGAATATCTGTAAGCTGCCTAGAGTTGCCTCTACAAGTTTAATAAGTAAATACTAAAAATATATAAATATGAGTTAAAGTAGTCAGATGAATGCTGATTTTGATGGGATCAGCAGTGACAGGAAATAGAGTGCACAATATATCCATCCACTTTGTTTTTCTAATCTAAATATCATTACCACTATAGTCAAATGTTGTTACCCCTGTAGTAAAACAAACATATGGATAGATATGACTATTTCTATTTCTCCAGAAATGGATGCAATGGGTTTTAATAAAAATAATTTAGGCTAAGCAAATGAGAAAGGGTTAAGCAAATATGATTAATTCAATCAGAAACATTGAGAACGCATTTAAAGCAGGAAATACATGTTCCAAGATTTAACCACAGTTCTCCTTCACATCTTCTATTTTCCTCTGAGAATAGTTCAACATATACAGGCCTTTCCACAATTCAGTTTTCATCACATAAACAAAAATAATCATGTGAAAAACATCACTAGTTATAAATGAATCCTAACAGTGCGACAGTTGCTATTGGCTTTTTTTTTTTAAAGCTGCAATGTTTTAATCAACTGAAATATTTAATAAACTTGATTTAACACATTCTGATCATTAGACTCTAATACTACTTCTCAGTTTAAATTAGAAGCACTCTTCAAATTACAACTTTCTCAGATGATAATTTTTTTTTAAAAAAAATCCTTTGCTCTAAAATGAACATTGGTTCTAATTTAACCATCATGAACCTTTGTAAACATTCCATGACTTCATTTTTCTGTTTTTAAAATATAGTTCTGATAGCAGGAAAAACATTTTAACTGGAAATGTGTGATTGCTGCTGATTTATGTATTTGTTCTAAACTGATCAATGATATCACTGTACAGTTTCTTTCAAATATTGTAATTTAAATTTTACAAACGAAAAATTGAAATTATTGTGTTCATGTGTATATGACTTCTAAAGCAGCAGTTTTCAAAGAGTGATCTAAGTATACCTGATCATAGTTAGATATTTTTCAGGAGGGCTTTTTTTTTCAGTATAAACCTTAGTAGTGGTTTCCCTAAGAGACAACTTCTTTTACATTAATAATCTTTTGCTCCAATCTATTGCTATATAATGATGTTGAGTCAAGTATATGATCTATATGATGTGGTTGGTAAGAAATCCTATTACTGAGACAAGTCTTGGCAGTGCCTACTTTAAACTTAGCATGGCCTTAGAACATATCCCAGAATTTCTGGATCCCATGGATAGTCTATGGCAGATGCTCAGTAATTTCTCAGCAAATGCCCATAGAAAATTAGAAAGTATAATAGGATAACATTAAAAAAAACACATTTAAACAGCACAGATTAATTTTTATCATAGTAAAATGAATTTTGATCAAAGAAAGAGATCATTGTACAAGACGTCACTAGGACTATGAAAGCCAGTTAACTTGAAAGAACCGCCTTTGAAGACAGTTCAGAGTAGATATCCACAACTCTGGACTACTAGTTCTAGGCTCTGATTCGGACACAGTTATATAACTACAAAGCCATTTGGAACAATATCATCACTGTTCAAATATCAGAAGGCCAAGGGATACTGGAACACCAGATTCCATGACAAAATACTCTGGAAAGAACAATCTACCTAGAAGTGATAGCTTTTGAGTGATTCTAAGTTTTGCTTGGGGTTTAGTAACATCAGGATGAATCCAGTGGAAATACAGAACTTCTTGCATTAAAAAAAAAAACCTCCATAAGCACAGTTGTGTTGTTTCACAGTACAGCCTTAGACACTCATCACAGAACAATTTTTTGTTTCTTGTTTGGTTTTGACATTGATTCCCTCATGACTATAGTGTTTGCTTGCCTCCTTTATTATAAGTAGAATATTATCACTAGACTTTGGACAAGATTTTCACCATGTTTGCTATATGTTATGCTGAGCAGCAAGCTCCTAGACTTCAAAAACGCCTGTCAATAAAATAAGATTTGAAATACCATAGACAGCTTAAAGACAAAATGTCTTTGTAATTTGAAGATTTGACTTAAAACCCGCTATTGTGCCCTTGTCTAATTAAAAAGATGTCAGTATAAAGCTAGATATATCGTCTTCTTTAGATGCTTAGTGCTATCGAAGAGATGCTTGATATTAAGGCTCTGTTTGTGGCAACCACAGACTTTGAGCTAGTACTATCCCCCAAAGACAACCTTTTAAGAAAAGGAGAAAGAAATAGAAAGGCAAGTGTACAAAATATCACCTCTGAGTTTTAAAGTGCTTTATTAATAGAAGCCCTGTTTCACACTGCTTTTCATCATCTATGCAGGAAAGTAAAAGATCAGCAGTGTGTGCAGGCAATAAACATGTCAAAAATGAGTGGTGTCCTTCCTTTCTCTGACTAGGTAGCAATGAATGTTCCTGTTTCTGATCATGATTAATCAATAAATTCCTACAGAAATGCATAAAGTGAGTTGATAGCCTTCTCTCTCAGAAGAAAAGTCTATAAGAGCAGTAGGATTTCATTAAGATCTAGCCAGGATCTCACAGTTGGTTTGGATTGTTAAAGCAGTGCTAGGGAATGATGATCCTAATTAAGCTGCTAATTACATTCACAGTGGAAGTGCTTAATTAGAAACCAGGAGGCCTCGAATACTGCCAGTGGCATATTATAGAGGGATATAATTGAGGAGACATTGATATTCAAAAGCTGAGGACAATTTGGATTTCACCTTGTTTACTTCAAAGAGGAGCACCTGTCTGAATTATGCATTTGTATAATACTCGGCTTCCAGGAACAGTTGAGTGTGGCAAACTTAGAAATCATGCAATATGTAACCTTCAGTTATTTTTCTAGATAAATCATAATAGGCAAAAGGCAGTTATTAAATCTCAGGACATTGTTTATTGAAGGAAACAGGAAACATTGAGAAAGTAATTGAAACTTATAAAAATGAATTTGTCTATTTTGGCTACATCTGCTATTGCCTGAATCCATAGCAACAGTTTTCAGTGCAAACTACTATGTTTGGAATACGCTTGTGCACTGGACCGAATCACAGCTTAAATGTTAAGGCAGATCCAGCTGTCATTTGTACATTCAAAATTTCCATGAAGTTCTGGCCCTAAATGGTTGTTTTGAACAACCAGCATGCGAGAATGGCATTATTGTGACAGCTGAGATCCCACCTCATCCTTCCCAAACTAGTGGTGCTTCTATAAAATGTCATGGTAAAAAGAGATAAGATAAAGATAAGATAAATAAGATAAATAACCTTTATTGTCATTTTTATATTGTGGGCACAATGGCACACATAAAAAATGAAATTTAGTTGCCCGCTCTCAAAGTGAAACATATACATGACACACACCTAAACATACTATGTACAACATATATATAGACCCACATCCCTACATATACATAGCAAATAAATATTAAATACTGTCCATCTTGAATATATAACGCAAGAAGGAAGTTTGAGAGTTCACAAGGTTAATGCTGTATGGAATGAAACTATGGCTGAATCTGGATGTTCTGCTACGGATACCACGAAGCCTCCTCCCAGAAGGTAACAGGGAAAACAGGTTGTGAAGAGGATGTGTAGTGTCCCAGAAAATCTTGCGGGCCCTGCTCAAGCAACGCTTCTGTGCTATGTCCTGGATGGTAGGGAGGGAACTGCCAATGATCTTTTTCGGCCATCCTCACCACTCTCTGCACCGCCTTCCTGTCTGAAGCAGTGATGCCTCCAAACCAGACTGTGATGCTGTATGACAGGATGCTCTCGATTGTCCCCCTGTAGAAAGTGGTCAGGACAGGGGAAGGAAGATGTGCTTTTCTCATGCGGCGCAGAAAATGCAGACGCTGCTGTGCCCGCTTCACCAGTTTCTCACTGTTTAGCGACCAAGTCAGCCTACTCGTTAGCTGCACACCCAGGAATTTGATGCTGGTAACCATCTCCACAGGTGAATCATTTATGCACAGAGAAGTGTGGCTGTGCCTGCCTTTTCTGAAATCAACAATGATCTCTTTGGTTTTTCTTGTATTTAAAACTAGGCTGTTTTCTTTACACCAGTTCACCAACCCCTCAACCTCCTTGCAGTAAGCTTCCACCTTGTCATCCTGAATAAGGCCCACTACTGTTGTATCATCTGCGAACTTCACAATATGGTTGGTGGCAAACCTAGCACAGCAGTCATGGGTCAACAGGGTGAACAGCAGCGGACTTAAGACGCAGCCCTGAGGAGAACCTGTGCTCAAGAAAATGGTATTTGAGGTATTTGTTCCAACTCGCACATATTGGGGCCTGTTGGTAAGAAAATCCAGAATCCAGTTGCACAAAGGAGTGTTTAAGCCTAAAAGGCCCAGTTTGTCTACTAGATGCTGGGGAATGATTGTGTTAAACGCCGAACTGAAGTCGACAAACAGCAAACGCACATGAGTATTTCTTTCCTCCAAGTGCTTCAGGCTCAGATGGAGAACGGAAGAAATAGCATCCTCCGTAGAGCGATTTGGTCGGTAGGCAAACTGAAGCGGGTCAAATGCTGGCGGGAGGCTAGATACAATAGTGTCTTTTATCAGCTTCTCAAAGCATTTCATGATAGTGGATGTCAGTGCAACCGGACGGTAATCATTGAGGCCTGTGATTGTGGACTTTTTTGGCACTGGCAAGATGATGGCCATCTTAAAACACGATGGGACCACTGCCTGCTGCAATGAGAGGTTGAAAATATCAGTGAGAGGAAGGAGAATGGTTTAGTGGTCAATTATTCAGCTCAAATGAGGGTTGAGCTGCTGAGACCAGTCTCTTGTTGATCAATCCAGTTGTGTCTAGGGAAGGATAGAAACTTTTAAGGAAGAAGATTTGAATTTAGAACTCCGTGCTAAGGCTTTTTAAAAAACTTTTTAAAAATAGCAAGGTTTTATAGCCTGAGTTGCACACTGGTATAACAAAGAGCCATGTTTTTACTGACATTGAACCTGAATTATAATTTGGTATACTGTTTATATAATGCACATTTTCTCAATTCTTAAATACTTTGTTTTTGCTCCTGATGAACTTAGCCAATAGGTTCATCTTAAGCATGTGGATTCTTCCATGTTAAAAAAACTAGACAGAGTAAAATGAAATGGCATTTGAATTGCAGGAAATTAATGCAGCTCATCAGGAGCACAAAATCTTGGTAACTCAAAAAGTATATTGATGCATGGCCCACATCAATCCAATGAAGATGAGCTCTGAATTTTTACCAGCAAATGTGGCTGATATCTTTAGAGGTAAAATGATCTGCTTCATAGTACACCTCTTGGCATCACATAGGCAACTGAGAAGAACTGAATACAGTATTGTGTTTGCAACTATAGTAATCTCTAATTGGAGCATGACACCAGAATTCTGGAAAGCCAGTTTTTGACGAGCATTTCTTCCAGGGGAATTTGTAAACGATGTAATTTGAAGAAGTTCCCAAAGAAGCTAATTCTTGATTGATCTGTTTTTGAAACATTACTATTGCTTAGTATTCTTTTGGGTGAGATTGCTGAAGATTCTATATGTTGTTGGGTAGTTAACTGCTGTTTTATTTTAATGTTACATAAAGCTGGAAATCAGGGTTTGCTTATCTTTAGATTGTGTTTCTTCTTGTTAACCTTGTTGGTGAAACATCAGGATACCAGATGGCTAGACTGTAGCCTATTAGCCCAGAGGCTTATCACTACTAAATTCAAAAAGTAGTTGCAGTCTTTGTCTTGAATGATAAATCATCTCATTGTGCAAGATAACCAACTATCATTAGTTGTTTAAAGGGAATAAATTGTATGACTAAGCTGTTAATTGGGAACAGACAAACTGTAGGACTTAAAAGGTTATATCCATATGCGTAGTATCTTTGACCAAACTAGGTAGAGACTCAGCGACATCTGGAATATCATAGCTCTCCAATACCTGTCCTAAATTTTTCTTTAACTTATTATCAAAGAAAAAGGATGAGCAACACGCTTTATATTTTTGCTGATTTATAACTATGCAAGGCCAAGAAAAGAACTTGCCTGCAGTAAAACCAAATGAACCACATTAGGTTTCCTTTACAAGTAACAAGAGGTACTTTCTGCCAGGTTATTGGTGACCCATATTCAGGATCTCAACAGATGGCTTTTGTGGTATGTAACTACTGCACCATGAGGGCTAAAGCCTATTTACCTATCTGTTCTGAGATGGGAACAGCTGTAAAAAAAGTCCCATTTATGCCACTAAGGGCATAGAAAAGCCTAAGATCTGAACCCTATGTTGACACAGCTGTTGTGATTCAAAAGATAATCCATAAGCTTCGTAACAATTTTTCTCATCTCATAAGTTTTCATACATTTCTAGAGGAGAAACTTTTGCTTGTCTATTACTGATTTTGGTCATCTGAATTAATACCATAAATAATTTCATCATGAAAGGAGAAGGCAGAATTGTCCCTGTTCCATATTCTACTGACAGAAAAAGTGCATTGAGTGCCAGCAGTCAAAGTCTTCTCCCCACTAAACACAACTTGGGTTCCCTTGAAAACTTTAAAAGAAAACTGTATTTGCTGCAGCCAAGAGATAGTGAGCTTTCACAGTGGAAGATAAATATAACAATATATATTCCTTGGGCAGATGTTTCATCTATGCCAATGTTTTATTTTAAACCATCTAAATTAAATTGATTGCTTACCTGGATAAATGCCCAGTAAAAATCAAAAGGAAACATCCATGTGCCTAATTGTTCTGCTGGGGCTCAAAATAAAGACTAAACGAATATTATGAAGAAATTAATGTAAGAGGAAGAAATTAAGCTACAATGTTGTAAAACATGATCATAAAAATGTTGATTTTCCACATAAAATCTTCAATCCTTTATCCATGAGAGAAAAATTTAAAAAAATTCTTTTGATGAACTGTCCTGAAACAATTGAGATATTAATGTTTAATTTTAGAAATTGGATTTGTCTGTTTCCCTTTGGGTGCAGAGAGCAAAATTATGAAAAAATATTATTGCACTTTTTTATATCAGCAGTGTCCAGAAAAAAATTAAATGTTTTTCTCATATTTTAACTATGTTTAATGTTTGTGAAAGTTTGAGGAATATTCTTTAATAATGATATGTGATGTAATATCTTGTATTTAAATCATTTATATAGCTGTTCATTTTATACCAAACTCCAGGTGGCTGCTAATAATATATTTCATAATACATTTTCTGTAATAATACTCTGTATACTCTGTTATGCTCCAGAAAAAATCTCTACAGTATTTAAAACAGAAACTGTGAACTGACGGATTTGGAGCATAGGATTATTGGGGGATAAAATTGAAAACTGGTGGCAGGATGGGGAAAAAATCCCCAAGGAAATGTACATTTTACTACTGGAAAGTGTACAAGGTTCCCCACCCCCTTTTGGGCGGGGGGAGAATAATCGTTTTTTTAAAAAAATTGAGATGAAAACTGTCACTGGGCATTTCTTTTTCTGTTTCTGTAGGGGGGGGGGAATCCCTAATAGTATTGCCTAGTAGTCAGGGAACATGCAGGCTGTGAAACAAATACAGGCAAGTTATGGGGCTAAGACCACATCTACCTGCATCAATCTCCTATGAGCTTGCCATAGAAAAACCCTATAGCAGCAAATTAGACTAATAATAGAGTTGTTTCAATAGAACTGAATGGGAAGCTAATGAGAGCCACAGGCGAGTTCAGAGTTTTCTAGGATAAGCATTTGCCATAGTACAGTATGTGAGTGGGGTGTTATGTCTTTTTAAAAAATTAAGTGTAGACACATATCTGAGATATCTCATGTGACTGCAGATGCTCTCTTTAGTTTGCAGAAATTTGAATACCAAGGTCAGCCATGTACTAGAATCTGTAAGCCCAAACTAGTGGCATTTCAAATTCAGATAAGCATCCAAATGTGGTTAAAGGAAGGGAGATAAGACTCCACCATTCTGAACCTATTACAGAGGCTTAGCAAACCTTTCTACTACTTACAATTCTAGCATTCTCTACTTGGTAATAACTTATTAAAGGTTAACTGAAGGTTTTCACAGGAAAGATTAATTATGAGGCGACTAGTAAGACAAAGGGGAGTGGCTACAGCATGCAGGTGTTCCTTAAAACATTTCAGAGAGCAGGGAATTATTAGCCACTTACATCTGATAGTGTATAAGGAAAACTTCTGTCCAGAAAAGTGTATAATAGCATTTTTGTACATTCATTCCCGTTAGAAGCCAGGGTTTTTAAATATAAATACCTCCTTTTCCTTCTAGTCTTTAGTATTCAGTGCATATCAAATTCTTCTTGCTGTAGCTTTAGCTGTTTTCCCAACATTCATTCAATTACTGCTTCCTTTGCATCCACAGCTACTAATGGGACAAAAACATGCCTGAAACTTTTTTACTGCAGTAACAAAGACAAATATTGGGATGTTCTATTAATGAAGGGATAATGGAAGCCTGGTGGTGCTTTATGAAGCAGAAATCTAAACCCTCGGCTAAAGAAAGCCCAGAAGGCAGTTTACTCCAATGAGTGGGCCATATTTTTAATGAGAAAAACAGCACAAGACAAGCCTTCTGTTGTACCATTCAAGATATTTTAATGAATAATTCTGTTTAAAGTGCATTCTACTCAAAAGGCAACTTTGGATGAAGAATCAAATCGCTGACGGGATTTCTTCTGGATTAAATGCTATTAACCCAGATTTTAAATTGTACCAGGATATTTCTTTATTCAGATATTTCTTTGGAAGGTGTAATGAAATAATAATTGTAAAAAGTGTGTTGGATGGGAATTATTAAACTGAATTATATAATTGCATCATTTGCATACTGTTTTCATGGTTGCTATACCTTAAGGATTTAGTAGGGCTGGTTGGCTGCTAAAAAGGGCATCTCAAATGTATTTCTTTATTAATTTATTAGGAAGATTTATATGCTGTTCCAATTAGATCTGACTCTGAGCAGCATGCATTCTACAATCCAGTAACTGAATTAAAACACAATTAAGGCTAACAGCAAAAACAGCTAAAATAAAAACAAAACAATCCAATGTAACAAGTATTACTAAACCACCCTCATCTCCCTGTTGCCATGCTTCAGGATATTTGTAACTTCCCCAAATGTCCTTTGAAAAAATTAGCTCTTTCAAAATAATTGCAATGAAAAGTCTGTCCTTATTTTAGGAATGCTGTTCCACAGTGGAATGCTGGACAGATAATGCTCACCTATAAGGCTCTGGTATCAACATTCCAAGGGGCTGGGATCTACAGAAAGCTCTCTAATAGATGTCTATGGAGATTCTCAGTCATCCAGGTAATGGTTGTCCCAAAGGTACTTTTTTCCTGAGGCAACTGGACTTTTTTGTTTTTCTTTGAAGATGTTTCACTTCTCATCCAAAAAGCTTCTTCACCTCTGACTGGATGGTGAGGAATGGAAAGATTTCTACTCCATGCAGACAGCTGGTCATTTGCATTCTTTTAGAGAGTCGTTGAGGCCACCTGGAGGTTTATCTGTGTCATCAGGGTCTCCTGAGTAGCACAAATGGATATGGAGCCTTCTTGGGACTTCTGAAAGGACTGTGTTATAGAATGAAGATAGATGATGTCGGATCCGTCCCCCTCTGTTGAGATTCTTTGAGCCCTCTTTCAAAGCAGCGGTCCTCTCTGTCCAAAATGTGGACTTTGCTGTCTTCTAAAGAGTGGCCTTTGTCTTTTAAATGCAGATGGACTGCTGAATCTTGTCATGATGGGTTTGTTCTCCTATGTTGTGCCATGTGTTTATGAAGTGCTTGTTCTGTTACCCCGATGTACAGATCTGCACATGGCTCACTGCGTTGTACTGCATATACCATGTTGCTCAGTTTGTGTCTGGATCTTTTATCCTTGGGGTGGACAAGCTTCTGCCTAGTGTATTCATGGATTTGAAGTATGTATGTATGTTGCATTGGCTTAAGATCCTCGGGAGGATTGGCAGAATCCACTTGGAGAAGATAGCTTCATAGGAATCTGGATCTTGAGCAAAATTGTTGAAGAAGCTTCTTGGATGAGAAACAAAACATTTTCAAGAAAAAATAAAGTCCAGTTGCCTTTTGAAAAGCATCTTCAGAACTGAAGAAGCTTCTTGGATGAGAAGCAAAATGTTTTCAAGAAAAAGCAAAGAAAAGCCAGTTGATTTTTGAAAATACTTTCGGAACAACCATGACCTGGATAATTGAGAATCTCCATAGACATTGGCAGATGGGCATTCAAATAACATGTTAAATAATTAAATACATTGAATATAAAATGAAAATGAATACTGTATCTGTTTCATCTAAGAAAAATATTCATATATTAAATGCTATAAGAATGTTGGGAAAAGAATATTTATATATTAGAATATTCATATATTAAATGCCTATAAGAATGTTGGGGGGAAATGTAAAGTTGCAGACATAGATTACACAACTGGAGAAATGTTAAATATAAATGTAGTTTGCTTATGTCTAGATGACTTATTTAACATTTTGTTGAAGACTGAATCTGAACAGGACAGAAACTTTAGAAATATAAAGCTATTATATGAAAGACAAGGGATGAGACAGCGCGGAGGGGGCTAAACTTGTACCAGATGATTAGAAGGCATAGATGACTGGTATTTATATAAGGAAAGGTGGAGAGTGCAAAAAATACTGGGGGTTCATTTGTTAAATATGACTCGGAAAGTGTTGACAGAATTCTGATTGAAAAGATAAGTGATGAGCAAATTTAGGAAATGCAGGGAGGCTTTGTGCTGAACAGGAAGTATGCCAAACAGATGTTTGCTCTTCAGCAAATCCCTGATAATTTATGTCTGTGACAAATTTTATTCTACTTTGTCAAGAAAACTCATGACTCAATTAATAGTTTTGAATCATGGCTTTTTTTTGTAACTATAAAATTGAAGATTGGTTATGGGGTGTGATATAAGGTGGAAATAAAGCACTGTGAAAAAAGCAAATATTTCAGTTCTCAGCTGGGAGTAGGTCACGGAGTAGAATGATCTGTGGTATTTTTACTGTAATTGCAGCTGATGAAAAAGACATGTAAATGCCATGTTTGTATACTATAATGTCACAATGAAAATTAACATGACTAAACCTGGTTTAAATAGCATCATTTATTATACTTTTCCATATCAAAAGACAGATCTGTGAACTAGAAGCAAACAAAGTTATAACTAGAAGCCAGCACGGGTTTGTCAAAAACAGATCATGCCAAACCAATCTTATTTCATTCTTTGATAAAGTGACTAAACTAGTAGACCAGCGAAACGCTGTGGATGTAATATACTTAGATTTCAGTAAGGCATTTGATAAAGTAAACCACAATCTATTCCTTGGTAAAAAAAAAAAAAAAGTGGAATAGACAACATCACCACCAAATGGATCTGTAGCTGGCTGGCAAACCGTACTCAACAAGTAGTCCTTAATGGCACTACATCCACGTGGAGAGAAGTAAGCAGTGGGGTACCACAAGGTTCCGTCTTAGGCCCAGTACTCTTCAATATCTTCATAAATGACTTAGATGAGGGAATTGAAGGGGAACTCATCAAATTTGCAGATGACACTAAACTGGCAGGAGTAGCCAACACTCCAGAAGACAAACTCAGGATCCAAAAAGATCTTGACAAACTTGAACAATGGGCCCTATCCAACAAAATGAGTTTCAATGTGGAGAAAAACAAAGTTTTACATTTAGGCAGGAAAAATCAAAGATACAAGTACAGATTAGATGAGACCTGGCTTAAAAACAGTAACTGTGAGATGGACCTTGGAGTCCTAGTGGACAATCACTTGACTGTGAGTCAGCAGTATGCAGCAGCAGCCAAAAAAGCTAATACAATCCTGGGTTGTATAAACAGAGGCATAGAATCAAGATCATGCAAAGTATTAGTACCGCTTTATAAAACCCTAATAAGACCACACCTGGAATACTGCAGCCAATTTTGGTCACCATATCACAAAAAAGATGTTGAGAGTTTGGAAAAAAATCAGAGAAGAGCAACTAAGATGATCGAAGGCCTGGAGACTAAAACATACGAAGAACGGCTGCAGGACTTGGGTTTGGCTAGTCTAAAGAAAAGAAGAAATAGGGGAAACATGATAGCAATGTTCCAGTATTTGAGGGGCTGCCACAAAAAAGTGGGAGTCATGTTATTCTCCAAAGCACCAGAGAGCAGGACAAGAAACAATGGTTGGAAACTGATCAAAGAGTGAAGCAACCTGGAATTAAGGAGAAACTTCCTGACACTGAGGACAATTAACCAGTGGAACAACTTGCCTCCAGAAATCATGGGCGCTCCATCACTGGCGATTTTTAAGAAGAGGCTAGACAATCACTTGTCTGAGATGGTATAGGTTCTCCTGCTTGAGCAGGGGGCTGGACTAGAAGACCTTCCAGCTCTATTCTATTCAATATCTTAATGACTTTGCAACCATTTTTGTTTGTTCCACATCCATGATTTTAGTTTATTTAAACTAGAGGCTGCTGACACCTGTTTGGGATTTGGGAGGCCTCTAAATTAAAAAAAAACAACTAAATCTAACTAACTGCATTTCTTCAGACTTCGTTTTTAATTCTTGCACTTCTCATCTATTCCTCATCTATTCCACATGTGTCAGAGCATATTCTTTTAATTATCATGAACTCTTCACTTTCTATACACCCAAACACTGTAGCTTTTGACTTCTCTGCCTATAATCCAATGTATACCTTGCTACCTCTTTTTCATTCAGTGGCTACAATGAAAAATAATTTGACAGTTTTCAGAAGTGGAACATTTTGTTTAATTCAGTTTCAGAATTCAAACACAGAAAATCGTTTTGATTTTGTTTTGTTCTGTTTCAATAAAGCTAGTTTGTATCCTTGACTTTTTATCACATTTTCCATCATGACAAAAAAAGAAAATACATTGCCTTTGAAAAAGGAAATATATACTCCATGGAAATTATATGTAATAAAAACATAGTCTATCTAATTTCTGTTATTACAAATGTAATATTTACTGATATGAATAATGAAGCAGATTTGTCATTTTCTACTCAGAATTATAGCTTTCACCTTTCTGAAATATGTTTTTTTTATTGGAAACAAAACATTTGAGTAATATGTTTATGTTGTGACTTAGCATTTTGGATCCACTCAGCATGCTAAAAAAATCGGATAAAAACATTGAAAGAGAAAAAAGATTTGAGTTAGGGCCATCATTTTTTCTCAGGCACCAGTTTTTCAGGGTTTTCAGTCGTTCCAATAGAAGAATTTATTTGTAGCTCAGGGTTGAACTATGGGTCCCTGGTGTTCTCTGAGCTTAGTTGTTTGTTTGTAGACTTTTCATTACCCAACAAGGTAACAGCATCAATGCTAGAATGGAGTGAGATTTGCTCTCTGTTTATATACAAATGGCTTGTCCTGCCAGTGTTGGTGGGAGTGTCCTTGGTGGTTCCTTGATTAGGCTGTTTGTTGATCAGGGTATTGTTTTGCTTGATTGTGGTCAAGTATTAATTATGGTTTTAATCTCTACTTATCTGGATATTGATTGCTGGCAAGGATTGTGGTCTTTTAGTTTTTTGATTAGGAGCTGTGGTGGCACAGTGGTTAGACTGCAGTACTGCAGGCTACTTCTGCTGACTGCCAGCTGACTGCAGTTTGGCAGTTCTATTCTTACCGGCTCAAGATGGATTCAGCCTTCCATCCTTCCGAGATCAGTAAAATGAGGACCCAGATTGTTGGGGGCAATATGGTGACTCTGTAAATCGCTTAGAGAGGGCTGTAAAACACTGTGAAGCAGAATATAAGTATAAGTGCTATTGCTATTATCTTTTTTGAATGGTCTGTAGATGTTGTTTATCTCTAAGTACCTGTTGATGGTTGATCTGTCTGAGTGCCAATAATTCTCTAGAATTTTTAGACTTAGTTTGATCTAGCAGGCTCGCAGTTTCCCAGTTGAAACTATAGTGAAGTCTGTCCATATAGTGCATATTTAAGAAATTTTCATCATGGTTGGTATTCAAGGATGGTTGGTATTCAAGGATGTGCTCTGTGCTGTATGTTATAGATGACTCCTGGTTTGTTTTTTTCATCTGGGGCTACTGGTTTACTTAAGATGTTTTAGAAAGCTTTAATTGGTTTGTGTATCATATGGATTGTGTCTTTAAAAAAACGATTTAGGGACCTTTAAAAATATTCCGTCAGTACTTTGAAGGTTGCCAAGTTGTATATTTTGTATTTCCTTTAGAAGGAGCTGGCAAATGGGAAAAATAACCTTAGTGTATTGAGCAAAGGGAAATGTTCTACATTCTCCTTGGCTATGGGATAACTGACTCATTATTTGGAACTATAACCTTCAATTTGTTAAGAACCTAGTGAGAAATATTATTCTTTAGATCATGGGGCAAAGCCAGGTCTATTCAGAAGACATGGAGTTAAGGGTTGGGGGAGGGGGGAGGGGCAAGGAGGACCACAGAAGAAAGGGCATGGAGGTTTCAGTAATGAGAAATCATTCAGCTAGAAAACATTCTTTTTTTTCTAAGTTCAATTTTACAGCAACAAATTTCTTTTGCTAATATCTCAGAGCAGCTACCGGAGAAATAACACTAGGGAAGGGAATGCACAAAATAGATTTATATCTCTAAGGAATGAGTGAATAATCCAATGTCATTCAGTACTATGTTTCAGTCTGCAAAATACTTTGCTTTCAGAAATTGTCCAATTTGCCATGCCCATTCTGATCCTTTACTTGTCCATCATAGTTGGTGAAACTCTGTGGTCTTCCATGTCTACCCAGAATGCTAGTTTTCTACTGATTTTTAAAGGGAAAAGAAGACACTCAGCAGCAATTCAGTCCAAATAAGTATCAAAATAACTAGGGTCAACTTATAACGTAGCTTTAAAAACCTCATAGATACTGAATATAAAGAAGGTGATAAAATGTCGCTCACATTAAAATGATAATCCAAGTATACTCATTCATCCTAGGCATGAAACATAAAAAATTGCCACTGAAATTTCCCAACTCCATCTAATACACTAGGAAGAATTTTTACTACTAGAGTTGTCAGAAAAATATATTTTTTCATCTAATCTCAGTAGCTGACACGTACTGAGGGTTTTAAAAAATAATAATAATACTCAAGTTACCAACTCAGGGCCAGTTCAATCATTGGCAGGATGTGACAGCTGCTTTGACTCCTTTAAGGACCCCAAGAGCCAAGAGTCAAATTTGGAGGACAGAGGAGTTATGACAAATAGACCTAAGTTAGGCTGTCCTTTAAGGTGCAGAGGACAAGACAGTCCCAGGAGGACTACTGAAGAAAGATCCAACTGGCAATCCTCTCAGCTTTGAATATCTTAAGCCAACTTCAGCATAGCATTACAGTGCCACAGAACAGATTCTGCTTGAATTCCAAACATTGTTTTCTTGTTATTGTGGAGTAGCAAATTGGCTCTACGTTATATACAGGTAGTCCTCGACTTACAACAGGTTATTTAATGACTGTTGGAAGTTACAGTACAACATCACTGAAAAAAATGACTGTTTTTCACTTACGACCGTTGCAGCATCCCCATGGTCACATGATCAAAATTCAGACACTTGGCAACTGACTCATATTTATGACAGTTGCAGTGTCCCGGGGTCATGTGATCACCTTTTGAAAACTTCTGACAAGCAAAGTCAATGAGGAATCCAGATTCACTTAACAATCCTGTTACTAATTTAGTAATGCGGTGATTCACTTAACAAGTGTGGCAAGAAAGGTTGCAAAATGGGGCAAAACTCACTTAACAAATGTCTCAGCAACAGAAATTTTGGGCTCAGTTGTGGGTCGTAAGTCGAGGACTATGTGTTATAACTATGTTATGTTATACCACAAATTTAAACTATTCCTTATGCCCACCTTCAGCCATTTGATTTTCTGGTTTTGATGTACGATCTAATAAACTCCTTGTTTATTAGATCATACATCAAAAAAATATCTGTGGTTTACCAATAGCATATGCTAATAACTTTGTGAATTTCAAAACATGTATTCAGTTGAATCACCATCTTCTGTTCTCTTCATCTTTGTTGTTTGTTTCAAGGAATTATTCAAAATCTTCAGATTTTTAGTTTTTGAATAATACTCGTGTGGATTATGTAATGGACCACTATAGGTTTTTATACCTTTATACCTTATCACAAGTTATTGTGGATTTGTTAAGAAGAAATTTTGCCAGACTAAACTTGCTTCATTTTATCATAAGTAACTTCCATAATAGATTCTGAGGATACCATAGACCATGTAGTAATAGATCATGACTTGAATTTGATCAAGCATCCCACAATATACTGGTTAGCAAGCTAAGTAAGAATGGGCTGGATAGCATAACAAATGAATATACTGCACATGTGGCTCAAAAAGTGTACTCCAACAGTTCTTATCAAGTTTTATTATCAACTCAGAGAGAAATATAAAGTGCAGGATGCCAAGGATTCTATTCTTCAATATTTTTATGAATGACTTGGATGAAAAGATGGAAGAAGTGCTTATTAAATTTGACCCAAAACTGGTGTGGTAACTAAGGCTCTAAAAGACGGAAATAAAAAATTGTAACATTCTTTATAAGTTAGAGATATGGGTTGAAAAAAGAATGAAATCTAATAGAGGTAAGTTCAAACACCTTTACCTTTTTGATGGAAATCTGGCTTGTTGCTAATATTTGTGAAAGATTTGGAATGATAGTTTATTACAAACTTGAATATGAGCCAATAGCATTATAAGACAGCAGCACAGAAATGAAATTTCCAAATCAAGCAAATCATTCAATTTTATTCTATTGTGTATACAGTCTGTGTATACAGAATGCATACAGTCACCACATTTTATTCAGTCATGAATTGAGCCTAACTTCCTTCCAATTTAATGAGAAAGGCAAATACATATCCCCAGGGATTTCAGTGTTGATTCAGTCACTGTCTTGTTCCTTCTTTCATTCATTGATTTACCATTAGGCATGACTGAAAAAGCCAACAGGGAGCAGATGTTAGAGAAGGAAAAGACAATAAGTAGCAAACTGTTAAAAGGTAGTTGTGTGTGCCAGACCATCAGTTCTCCCTCCCTCAACTACCCCAGCATAGTGGAGAATAATATCTTACTGTCAACACTGAAGTATGTTTTATCTACATTCACATCAATATATTTCAATGCAATGAAAAACTATATGTTCCCTTAGGCAGGGAATAAAGGATTCATCATTCCTTTGTCAAGAATGTGTCTTGGATCAGCCTTGTGCTCTTAGTTTACTTGCATTTCCTTTTTGTATCTTTATAGAATAAAATTCTTTTTTGCCCAAGTATGATTGGACACACAAGGAATTTGTCTCCTATGCATAGGCTCTCAGTGTACATACAAGTAACAAGTGATAAATCATGATCATAATCATAAAATACAATCATCATAAATCATAAGATACAACACTCAGTGATAGTAATAGGATACTAAATCAACGTAAATCATAATAGGATACTAAATAAAAGCAATCAATCATGAGATATAAACAACAAAGTTATAGTCATAAGAAGTTAAGGAAATAGGTAATAGGAAAGATGAAAAGATAAGAAGGATAATAGGTAGTACAGCTCTACTAGGTGGTTTGACATCCAGGGCATAAGACAATGTTGTGGGAATTAGTTATTTAGCAGAGTGATAGCATGGGGGAAGATCATAAGATAAGGTAAGATAAGGTGAAGTGAGGCGAGGCGAGGCGAGACGAGACGAGATGAGACAAAATGAGACAAGATGAGATTAGATGAGATTAGATGAGATTAGATGAGATTAGATAAGATATAAGATAAGATAGCCTTTATTGTCATTTTTTTTTACTGGGGTCACATTGGCACACATTAAAAATGAAATTTAGTTGCTTGCTCTCAAATGTGTACACATACATAACACACATTTCAACATGCTATATACAACACATGTATAAACCTTCACCCTAACATATAAATAACATATAAATATTGATCACTGACCATCTTGAATACGTTACGGAAAGAGGAAGCTTTAGAGTTCACAAGGTTAACACTGTATGGAACAAAACTATGACTGAATCTGGATGTTCTGCTTCAGATACCATGAAGCCTCCTCCTAGAAGGTAACAAGGAAAACAGGTCGTGAAGAGGATGTGTAGTGTCCCAGACAATCTTGCGGACCCTGCTTAAGCAACGCTTATATGCTATGTCCTGGATGGAAGGGAGGGAACTGCCAATAATCTTTTCTGCCATCCTCACCACACTGCCTTCCTGTCTGAAGCAGTGATGCTTCAAAACCAGACTGTGATACTGTATGACAGGATGCTCTCAATCGTCCCTCTGTAGAAAGTGGTAAGGACAGGGGAAGGAAGATGTGCTTTTCTCATACGATGCAGAAAATGCAGGCGCTGCTATGCCCACTTCACTAGTATCTCACTGTTGAGTGATCAAGCCAGCCTACTTGTTAACTGCACAGCCAGGAATTTGATGCTAGTAACCATCTCCACAGGTGAATCATTAATACATAGAGGAGTGTGACTGTGCCTGCCTTTCTGAAATCGACAATGATCTCTGATGTTTAAAGCTCAGCTGTTTTTCTTACACCAGTTCACCAAACCCTCAACCTCCTTGCGGTCAGCACCCTCAATGTCATCTTGAATTAGGCCCACTACTGCTGTATCATCCGCATATTTCATTCTATGGTTGGTGGCAAAAACTGTCTTTGTGTCTGGTTGTTTTGGCGTGCAATGCTCTATAGCATCATCTTGAGGGAAGAAGTTGAAACAGTTTATGTCCAGGATGTGAGGTATCTGTAGATATTTTCTTAGCCCTCTTTCTGGCTAGTGCAGTATCCAAGTCCTCAATGGAAGGCAGGCTGATTGCAATTATTTTTTTCTGCAGTCCTAACTATCTGTTGAAATCTGTGTCTGGCTTGTTTAGCTGCTGTGCCAAACCAAATTTATTGGTTAAGGATGTCATGAATATTACCTCTCCTGTTGACTACAAAAAATCTGAAGTTGATTGATATAGAACCAGCTTTTTATGTGACTTTTAAATGATAGTTGATTTTTTTAAGATCAGGAAAGGCAATTACATTAAGATGGATCCTAAATCTCTAATCAATAGAAAATATAAATATTTTTCTCCTGATTTAGTCCTTCCAATGTTATAAAAAAAATACCTCATTTTTTTTTAAAAAAAAATCCAGCCTTAGAACTGGAGCTGTTTCTTTATTTCATGCCCTGCTTAAGTTCCCTGGGGATGACAGATTAATTTAATTAGTTTTATTGAAGTGCCTAGTTGCTTTTATTGGCAAATCCACTCATACGAGGCCTCCTACAAATTTCTCAGGAGGATAACACCATCCTATTGGCCCATTTTTTAAATTAAAGTAAATTTATTGCCATGCCTGGTGTTATTTTTAGCTGTAGTCTCTACCATTAAAGTTACATTTGTACAGTGCCTTCATGGCCACTTAGATGAAAAGTTTAAAGTTTGATTCGCTGCTTTCTGTCAACACCCCTATCCCTATCCACAGCATGGTTAACAGATAATAAGAAGCAAATAGATATTGCCAAATGGACTGTGAATTAAAAACACTGCTCAGAATTCACTAGGGAATTAAATGATGCTGACCCAAACAGCTCAGGCAGATGCCAATTGAATGCCACCTGGAAACAGTAGACTAGTCACTAAGTTTCCAGCTTCCTGTTTTGTTTTTCTAAGCAGACAGTGCAAAATAACACAGTTTTGAAAGGCCTAAAGTGCCACTTCTATAGCCATCAAAGCATCATTGTGCCAATGATAAGTACTGTCATTATATCACTTCAGTGATACCTGGCTCTAGAGCAGGGGTGTCAAACTCACAACATCACGTGACATGTCGTGATGTATCACAACTTTTTTTCCATTGCTGGCAATGGGGTTGGCACAGTCTCAGCATGACGCATCCGGCCCATGGGCCGGCAGTTTGACACCCCTGCTCTAGAGCACTATTCCCAATCTCAGCAACAAGGGGATATGTAGAGTTAATTTCTAGGATTCTTAGCAGTGGCCATATGGTAGAAGAATTTTAGGAGTTGAAGTCCACATATCTTAAAGTCACTCTAGAGGATGCTATAAGTAATTAGAAGAGAAAGGCCTCCAATGCAATGGTACAGACATCTAATTGTAACATTTCAGACCAAAGAATATAGAATTTCCCACAGTCAAATTACCTCTAAACTAGAGAGAAACAGCTAAATTTTGGGTTATCATTGGCAATATTTCTAATCCAGTTTGGGCTAGGATTGTTTGATGTCAAATTGGGTCTCCAACGTGAAAATTGCTCTCCATAGAGAAAATTGTTGCATCCTCAGATACTGTGGGCAGAGAGTTTCTCCATTACAGCCCACCAAATTGTTATGATCCCAGCCACAGACTAATGGTATAATGAGCATCTACATATAAAGAATGTGAAGTATCATGATTAATATAATAAGGAGTCCCTGATCCAAAGTTCATCTCAGCATACATTGCACTGTTGGTCTATAAGCCACCTGCAATTACATAGCAATAGAATTTGGAAGGGGAATATGTTATTATCAAACTGGAACACTAAATAATGAGCCCATGGACCTGCTTACTCTTGCAGCCATGGGTAGAAATGAATCAAAAAAATAAGTTGGACAACTATCGAGAGAAAAGATCCACTGAAATCTGGGGGTACAAAGGTTAAAATTTGAGTAGAGATAAAAGTAAGCAGAGAAACATTTCCTGATTATGGAGGATGAAGAGCAGGCTTCCTCAAACTTGGCCACTTTAAGACTTGTGGACTTCAACTCCCAGAATTCCCCAGCCAGCTCTGCTGGCTGTGGAATTCTGGGAGTTGAAGTCCACAAGTCTTAAAGTGGCCAAGTTTGAGGACCCCTGATGAAGAGTTTGTAAAATATTTTTGAACATTAGAGGAAGGTCAGAGATTCTTTGTTTCTTACGAGCACAAAGTTTTCAAATGAGCACTGGCATATCAGCACAGTAAGCACACATAATCAGGCCTGTGCAAAAATAATCAGAAACAAAGGGCTAGTGCACACACATACAAAGAAGGTATACCCGGATCCATCACTTCGATTGTCATGCCTTATGTCACAGGCGTCAAACTCGATTGTGTCACGTGACGTATCGTGATGTATCGCGACGTTTTTTACCTTTGCGGAGCCGAGGTGGGTGTGGCCTGCACGAGACACAACCGGCCTGTGGGCCGCCAGTTTGGCACCCCTGCCTTACATAGTCAAGAAAACAAATGTAGCAAAAAATGGAGTTCTATGGGTTTCACACTCTTTTTTTAATTAATATTTTTCATTTGTTTTTGTTTTTAAGTGAAGTCATTTGGTGATAGCCAGTTCTATAGCCTTCAGTTATCTTCTCTTCATTCCTCTAAAGTGTTACATTTTGCTACCAAAGCATTTATCATCTTAGGAACAAACACTGTTTATTCTCTTGTCACATTGTCTCCTCCCCTTGATGGCCTCCTCGTGTTTTTTTTCTGCTTCAGTGCTTGACATGAGTGACTGAGGGCTGAATCTTGCCTGAAGGACAAGGACAAGCAAGGTGCTAAAGCGCCAATCAGTAGAGCATGCCATAGGCTGTTATTGGAAAACAAATAGCTTCTGGAATACACTGAAGATATTACTCTTCATAGAAGATGATTGGCTAAGATGGACCTGACATGGTCATTTTCAAAGGCTGATTGAAAGGGGTTCATCTGCTCAACACTTTCCCCTGTGATATGCTTCAGATACAAGGCTTGGATTCAAACAGAACTTTTCTGGGAAAACTCAGGATGAGCTATTTGGAAGTTGCTTGGAACAAAGGCAGCAAGTTATCTAAAATTCAGCAAGCTGCATTTAAGAGTGAAGAAGTTCAAATGCATACGGAACTTTTTGAAATACATAACAAGTTGCTTTATATATATATGATTTTTTTTTAAAGTACTTCTTACAGACCAACGCAACTGAGAGGTCCCCTGGAAAGCAAACCCACTAGAAGCCCTTTGTACTATTCTGGGTTGCAAATCCATTATTTCCACAGTCCATTATTTTTACTCTAATTTCCTGTTTTTTGTCCCACCTCCCATTGAAGAAATTTAGACTGTAAGTTCATTGACTCAGAAATCAGTTTGTAAAGTGCCAGGATAGTCTTTCAAGCAGTTAGGAACAATCATCAACAGCTTCCTGTTTTGCAAACCCACATATTGACCAGGTGACTGCAACTGTGCTGAGACGTTGATTTTTGTGATGTAATGGGTTTGATGATATCCCCAGATATAATATTCTATCTTTATATAGTTTTGCCTTCATCCAAAGCACATAATAGCTGGAATCATAGTTAAGTGAAGCCAAGTATTCCCCCAGCCTCCTCTGCAAGCTGTGTTTATAGCTTACTTCCCCCACAATAAGCTGTATCATATGGAGTCCAGCTCCCATAATTTAATAATGATCTGTTAAGAGGTATCCATAGCTATAGATATAAAACACAATCAAATCTGTAGAATCAAATTTGACCTATCAGATGCAATTTACTGGAGCTCTTTGATTTATTGGAACATATCATGAAATACAATGTTATTAATATTCTTGCATAATATTACAACTATTTAAAAATAACTATTAAAAATATAATACAGAGAGACACTGAACCTGACATAATGAAGAGGTTCACTGTCCAGTGATCCAGGTAAACTGAAATTCTAATCCATTTAAAAATTATATGGCTAACCACAGATTATTTTTATTCATTATGACTGAAATTAAAATCCAGCCATCATTTCTCTAACCTGGTCCCTCCAAATAAGTTGAGTGTCATACAGTGTCATTTCAAGAATCCCAACTTCATCATTATAAAATATCAGAACTAAAATCCAGCTAATTTGGAAGAAGGCTGGATTGGAAAAGTTTAATCTAGACTGCTAAAAGCACCCCATCTTTCAATAATAAACAATGGAAACGCACACATTCTTGAATTATTCATGTATGTTTAACAGATGTTTATCCTTTCTTTCTTTCAAGATAGAAAGACTTACAACAGTCCATTTAGTGACCACTCAAATTTATAACGGCACTGAAAAAAGTGACTTATTACCGTTTTTCACAGTTAAGTTGCAGCGTCCCCATGGTCATGGGATCAAAATTTAGACCCTTACAACTGATTCAGATTTATGACGGTTGCAGTGTCCTTGGGTTATGTGATCATCTTTTGCAGCCTTCTGATAAGCAAAGTCAATGAAGGCAAATTCATTTAATAATCATGTTACTAATTTAACAACTGCAGTGATTCACTTAAAAGCTGAGGTAAGAAAAGTTGTAAAACGGGGCAAAACTCACTTAACAACAGAAATTTTGGGCTCAATTGTGGCTGTATGTCGA
Source organism: Azemiops feae (assembly GCA_023970755.1). NCBI lineage: Eukaryota > Metazoa > Chordata > Lepidosauria > Squamata > Viperidae > Azemiops > Azemiops feae. The sequence goes on along the minus strand of JALGBA010000005.1, from coordinate 5,336,003 downwards.
GGACTTTTTTTACTTCACAAGGCTGATACCTAGGGAGATCCACAATCCAGTAGGAATTTCAAGCTGGGACTATCCAATACAAATCTAACACCTTAGTGGATATGCTAAGTATGATCGGAGCACACAAGTCATTCATTAAGACTGGGTGGGAATTTGAATGCAGGTGCCCAAGTTCAAGTTTATAATCGTAAATATTATGTTCTCAAAATAGGATATAGCAGGACTTCTGACTACAGACCAACTGAAAGATGATGTTGACAGGAACAAAATAAACATTGTTTTGAATGATTTTTAAAAAAACAAAACCAAAAAGCTTTTTTTAAAGTTTCACAAAAACAAAGATAATATTAATCTCTCTGGGGACTGACTGTGCAGATAATCATTTACCAGACCATTAGAGTGGTTTATGCAAATACTAGTGGTTTTGCAAGAGGAAGAAATGTTGTTTTATTTTTCATTACTGTTCCGTTATTATAGTCATTACTCTAAAATACCATTTGTCGTGTGCTATTTGCTTACTGACTTTCCAAAGAGTAATTGTTTTGACATATGGATATTCTAGAAATAAGAAAGAATCATGGTTTCCCTTATACAGCCCCTCCTACTGGAAAATGTGAAAGAGCATATGTAGTCCTAAAAAATTACATTTTGTCTTGTTTTATGGATACCAACCTTTATTATCCTCCCTGATGATCATTGTTATAAAGGATAAATACAGAATAACAGAGTTGGAAGAGACCTTGGAGATCTTCTAGTCCAACCCCCTGTTCAAGCAGGAGTCCCTGTACCATTTCAGACAAATTGTTGTCCAATCTCTTTTTTTAAAACCTCCAGTGTTGGAGTACTCAAAATGTCTGGAGGCAAGTTGTTTCACCGATTAATTGTTCTCACTGTTGGGAAATTTTTCCTTAGTTTTAGATTGCTTTTCTCCTTGATTAGTTTCCATCCATTGCTTCTTGTCCTGCCTTCAGGTTCTTTGGAAAACAGGTTAACCCTCTCTTCTTTGTGACAACCCTTTAATGGCTGCATTTAAAGGCAGAACTTGTACACAGTATATAAAATGTAAGTTATTACCATTGCATGTGCTCAGTCATAATATACCAGGCAATTAACTTTCTTGGATGGAACATCAATTTGTTCTTAGCTCAATATAGTCCACAGATATAACATTTCCATTTTTCCAATATGGTGAATAACATTGCTTTATATAGAAGGAAATAAAACAATAGTTAGGACACATCAATGGATGTCACTTAAAAATTTCTTTGGCCACAACTCCTTATCTCTAGCAACTGAGACCCCATCCCCAGTTTATTTCTTGGTCTCCAATTGAGGCATGTACAGTAAAGATAAATAGTTTCAGCTCTACTGGTAACTCTCAGAAGATTTGCTGATGAGCAAGGATATCTGATCCCCCATATTCATTATCTTCATTCATTACACTGATGAACTGAAGAAAGCTTGAGATGGTTACAAGTAAGTTTGTGTGTGAAAGAACTGTGTTTACGCAAGAGAAGCATACTAATGCAGACCCAACTTTTTTCTGATTTACTGTCCCTGTTCTGATTTTGTGGAAAAATAACAAAACTTGAAGGAACAGGTCCTATTTATAATCACGTGAATATAAGTGGAACTGTTTACATGGTTAGAAGTCAATCTGCACATAGATGTGGAGAAAGTGAACATTAGAGATGATCATATGCCTCTTAGATGCTGTCTTGAGGCTTAACAATAGACTTTCAGGTTCATGGTGATAGAAAAGAAAATCTTAAAACTCAAAAGAGAGAAAATTCAGGATAATGTTGTATGAATTAGTAGAATATAGTCCATATTAGCTTAATACTGAATTAACTGTTTAAAATGTAAAGAAAACAGAAAATTGCTAAGTATACAGTATATGTGTAAGGACCTGCCTCAACATATTGGCTCTGACAATATGTGACTCAACTGTTGCCAATTGCTTTTAAGTAGATGGCCTCCATGTGATATTTCCTCTAATTTACATAGTAGTTTCTTAATAAAGCCTTTCTGACCACTGTAAATTCTTTTTAATCCTAACTCCCACTATCTATGTGCAACTTTCTAAAGAGTACATTCTGTTTCAGCAATTTTACACTGCTGTTTACTGGATGTCAGCAGCGGATTCCATATTATACTGCTGCATAGTTAAACCTGTGACACAAATCTACCTATAACAGATTCCATCATGACTACTATTATTTCTGGTTCATGAGCAAATACAGAGTGTTATATTCTGTGTTGAATAGCGAGTAGTACAAATAATAGGTGTGAATGCTGATTGGTTTCTGAATGATATGGTACACTATTATGAGATAGTTTGGAATGGAGCAGCACAGGTATATAATTAAATAATAACCTTTTATACCTTAATTTTTACTCTTCTTTTGAAATAAAAAGTAAGTCATTTTGTCCAACAGAGAGAAAGGACAAAGAACACACTGTAGGAGATTTAGACTATATTCCTAGTCATTTTTCTGTTTGTCTGTTGAATTCTGTTTTTGTGTTAAATTCCCAGGGACTTACTTTTAAGTAAATGGTTTTAAGAAAAGAATATCTTACCTAAATAAACATTTCTCACAACATGTCTGCTATGAGCCTAATTATTATTTAGTTTTGCTTAATTTGTAAGACCACGTGTCTCATACACTATACATGACTCTGGGTGGCTAACAATTAAATATGGTTTCATGACTGGTATCAAGGAGTATAGTGAATCAATAAAAGATTATGTCACTGTAGGAGATGACCAGGCTAAGCCCAAGGGAGGGGTCAAATGCATCATCAGTCATGAGTCCCTTCATGCTCACAAGAGGTCCACTTTGAATTCCTTTGACTCTTATCTATAGCCAATTTGCTTGGACTCTTAGTTGTTCAGATTCTTATAGACAGCTTAAGCTTGCAATAAATCTTTATACTCATTTGAACTGCCTGGATCTTCTGATTTCCCTGTCACTTGACAGTTACAAGCTAACTGAGACAAGTAATTGCAATAAAATCTTGTAATTGTTACTGCAAGTGTGTGTGTGTGTGTGTGTGTGTGTGTGTGATTGGTTAATATGAAATTCTGATATGCTCAAAGATATGTTTCTGATTAGTTGGCAAGGAAAGCAACTTTTCCATTATAAATAGTATATATAAATATAAATATTGTCTTTTTTTGTGCTTCAGCACACACACTAATAAAAGGAGATAAATACAATTCTGTAGCAGAAATTTGGGTCCTAGAATTTGCTCTCACAGTAACCCTCTGAGATAAGTTACACTGAAGGCTTGTGACTGTTCCAAGACCACTCACGTTCTACACAAAGATGATAGATTCAGTGACAGCTGTGTACCCCAACAGAAGTGCTACCATTGAGAAACAGTCAGGGATCCTCCACACAGCAGGCATAAACCACTTGCATCTTATGCAGAAGCTTGTTTCTTGGTACTCTGTCCAACCCATGAATTATGATCCTTTCTGCCAGTGCATCTTTGAAGACATGTGGTTTGCAATTTTCTTTGAATCTGGTGCTCTTCTCGATAACTGTTTAGCAGTCTTACACAAGACTACATAATTTTACTATTCTTGCTGTTAGATGAGATAGAAGGAGAAACTGGTCATCTCTATTCTACTGGTTTCATCATTCAACCATTTCACTAGACTACCAATGAACTAGTAAAACGAGGCAAAACAAAAAGCAGTTTTACTGTCCAATCATTTCACAGATTTATTGGTGAACTGAGTTGTTGTTTGATATAGAAAGGCTCACCATTTCACTGTTCTACTAGGTAGATGATGGAGCAATCCAACAATTAACCAGTCTTCTCTTGCCCAGGCCAAAGCTTTAAATGGAAGGATTCTTGCCAAGTGGTTGATCAGCCCAACAACTTAAGACCAAATGGCTATGGAGGATGGTGACCAGAGGGAGAAAAATGAAAAAAATGAAACACAGCAGGTAGATTGCAACGGATGGCTTCACAAAAAGAAGTTGGAATGCACCTAGAAATTTTCCAGTCTATCTCTTGCCCAGTGCAGGATCCAGTAGTGCATCTAATTAGTGATAATCAGCTGAGATTGAAAAAACAATCTTTTTAGACAGAGCAAGAATGATTTCCAGAGCTTGGGGCAGGAACCTAGCAGGATAGGCTGTAGGCTTACTTTTTCAGAGGTTCTACCAGTGTATAAGGAACAAAATGGAAAAGGCAAGCGTATAGCAGAATTTAATATGTGACTAAAGGAGTGGTGTAAAGGGGAAGGCTTTGGTTATGTTAGTCACGATGACTGCAGCTGGTCCAATGAAAAAGTGTACAAAAGAGATGGTTTGCATCCATTAAAGAAGGGGACTGAGTTACTTGGCAATAAATTCACAGATTTTCTGGAGAAATATTTAAACTGAACAATGGAGACAGTGAGTTAATTGATACAGAACATTCCTGTCCCCGACAATCTAAAAATTATAGGGTTATCAGTGCATGTAACATAGAGGTGTGTGTGGACAAAAATATCAACCTAGCTGTCAAGCAAAATAAAGCTTTTAATAGTGAGTGTCACACCAAGCGCACTAATCAAACAGGTGGTAAGAAAATAGGGGAACTCAGGTACTACACATATAGAAAGTAAACACAGGGTCAGTCATAAAGGACTCAAATGGCTATACACCAATGGACAGAGTATGAGCAATAAACAGGGTGAACTAGAAATTCAGGTAAATGAGGGCAGATATGATATGGTTGCCATTACAGAAACCTGGTGGGATGAAACCCACAAATGGAACACACAGTTAGAGGGATTTGAATTATTTAAAAGACACGGACCAAATAAAAGAGGAGGTGGAGTTGCTCTCTATATAAGAAATAACTACATCTCTACAGAAATAGAGCACAACAATGATGAAAACTGTCTTGAATGCATTTGGGTCAATATAAAAGGGGAAAAAATGACATTGCCATAGGTGTATAGGCCACCCAACCAAACAGAGGTAATGAATGAACTTTTTGCTAGTCAATTAACTAAGGTATGTAGGAAGCACATCACAATAATAATGGGGGACTTTAATTACCCTGACATGAACTGGGAGACAAACTCTGCACCAAGTAGAAGATCAAACAGATTCCTGACAAACCTAGCAGACAACTTTGTCTCCCAAAAAGTAGAGAAGGGAACTAGGGGATTAGCCATACTGGACCTAATTCTCACTACAGAGATGAAATGATAGAAGGTGTTGAAGCCACAGGAACCTTAGGGGAGAGTGATCATGCAATATTGGAATTCAACATTATGCAACCACAAGCAATAGAACACAGTCAAACTAGAGTCTTGGACTTTAAGAGATCTAATTTCAATAAACTTAGAGAGAGCTTGGGAAGGATTCCATGGATGAGAAGGACCAGATGGATTACATCTCAAGGTTCTCAAGGAACTGGCAGATGTGATCTCAGAACCACTGAACTATATCTTTCAAAGATCCTGATGCACTGGGGAACTACCAGAGGACTGGAAAAGAGCTGATGTAGTTCCCATCTTCAAAAAAGGGGGGGAAATGGATCCAGAAAACTACAGACCTATCAGCTTGACCTCAATAACTGGGAAGATTCTGGAAAAGATAATCAAGCAATGAATCAGCGAACACCTAGAGGCAAACAAAGTCATTACCAAAAGCCAACATGGGTTTGTCAAAAACAGATCATGCCAGACAAATCTTATTGCATTCTTTGACCAGGTGACAAAATTAGTGGATCAGAAGAATGCTGTGGATATAATTTACTTGGACTTCAGTAAGGCATTTGATAAAGTAGACCACAACCTACTACTTGATAAGATAGAAAAATGTGGGTTAGACAGCATCACCACCAGATGGATTCGTAGCTGGCTGACTGGCTGTACTCAGCATATGGTCCTCAATGGAACTGCATCTACATGGAAGGAAGTGTGTAGTGGGGTGCCCCAGGGCTTTGTTCTGGGCCCAGTGCTCTTCAAAATCTTCATCAACGATTTGGATGAGGGGATAGATGGGGAACTCATCAAATTTGCAGATGACACCAAGCTGGCAGGAATAGCCAACACTCCAGAAGATAGGCTTAAGATACAGAAGGATCTTGACAGACTTGAACATTGGTCGCTATCTAACAAAATGAAATTCAATGGTGAAAAAGTAAGGTTTTACATTTAGGCAAGAAAAACCAAATGCACAGGTATAGTATAGGTGGTACCTTGCTCAATAGTAGTAACTGTGAGAGGGATCTCGGAGTCCTAGTGGACAATCACTTAAATATGAGCCAGCAGTGTGCTGCAGCTACTAAAAAAGCCAATACAGTGCTAGGCTGCATTAAAAGAGGGATAGAATCAAGATCATGTGAAGTGTTAATACCACTTTACAATGCCTTGGTAAGAGCACACTTGGAATACTGCATCCAGTTTTAGTCACCAAGATGTAAAAAAGATGTTGAGACTCTAGAAAGAGTACAGAGAAGAACAACAAAGATGATTAGGGGACTGGAGGCTAAAACATATAAGGAACAGTTGCTGGAATCGGGTATGTCTAGTTTAATGAAGAGGAGGACGAAGGGGTGACATGATAGCAGTATTCCAATATCTCAGGGGTTGCCACAAAGAAGAGGGAGTCAAGCTATTCTCCAAAGCACCTGAAGGGAAGACAAGAAGCAAAGGATGGAAACTAACCAAAGAGAGAAGCAACTAGAATTAAGGAGAAATTTCCTGACAGTTAGGACAATTAATCAGTGGAACGACTTGGCTCCAAAAGTTGTGAATGTTCCAACACTGGAGGTTTTTAAGAAGAGACTGGACAGTCATTTGTCTGAAAGGGTTTCCTGCCTGAGCAGGGGGTTGGACTAGATGACCTCCAAGGTCCCTTCCAACTTTATTATTATTATATAAGAAAAAACAATTGAGGCTGCCTTTTTAGCCAGGTCAGGCTGGAGCAATGTTATGCATTCCTAACTTCGGAAGTAGTAGGTGGACCATCGTCATTTTGGCTCAAGCAGAACGTCCAGACAGTCTACCAAAAGCAATGGTCATTTGAATCAGCTAATAACCACTCTAAAAGTGTCAGGTGCATTTAGCCTTGGAAGTTATCAATTTTTAAATTAAAACTAATTTATTTCTAAGTCAATCTTTTTATTTTAATCACGGTTTGGCTGGAGTGCTTTCAATCCATCCTGGGGTTGACAGAAGACCACACAGGCATGAAATTTGCTATGCCTATTGTTTATTGCTATCCTTCCTTTACTACCTCTGTTCCCAGCCTGTTACTCTCCTAACTTCCATCCAAAATAATGGGCGATAAGCCTTTCATGTGGTTACCTTTGATGGTGTCAGAATAAATGAGAAACAGTACTTTAACAGCAGTACAGTTAAAAGATGATCTCTGGGGATAAGATGAAGGAAACATGCTGGGGAGATGGGCCTGTTTGTGCCATAAGAGTGAGGAAATAAGAAACAGATTCCACATATGAAAATGAAGAGAATAATTATTGAATTAAAAAGTAGTACTTTCAAAGAAACAGATGGGGTGGGAAGAGAATAGCCCTAAATCCTTGTTTTTCTGTCAAGTGGAAGCAGAATTAATAAGTGCACACATTTTGTTTGTTTGTTTAATTAACAATTCTCAAGTACTAGAAAGATCAGGGGTATTACAAGAATGATGTATCTCTGTTAGAACTCTTTGCCTAAATGTATTTTCTGGGCAAGTAAGAAGATCTTATGAGAGGGCAGTAGTGTACAAAGCAAGCCGATGCCTATCTGGATCGTGGCCTATCTTTTGGAGTACTCAACAGCACAATCCATGATTTTCCTATAATAAACCCCATTGAATTTACCTACATCTTATATAAGAGGACATAGGAATCACCTCATTTGTTCTAGCAAGTCTCAGCTGTCCCTGATCTTGTAAATGGTATCACTGGTCTCTTCTGCATGAAATTCCATTACTCAAATGTGCACATTTTTCCCAAGAATTGTTAATAATAATAATAGATCTTATTCTCAAGCATGGAAAATAGCATACTGGAAGATCTGAGGAGAATCTGAAAATGATTCACTGAAGCAGAAACCACTTTCTTTCCTTTGAAAAATATGCATTTCACTGCTCATCCACCCATGTTCTTTGTAATGAGGTTACTTGAGGCTATCATTCATTAAGCTTTGCTGATCATCAGCAGATTGTGCAGAATCAATTTATGCGTTTCCAAATGAGAATCCTCCTCCCCATTGTTTAAGTCAAATAAGGAATGCTACAGCAGAGGTCAGCTGAGGATTAGCATGCTTTCAATTACACAGTTATTAATTCCATTAAACACTGAAAAATGTAGCTTAGCCCTAGCAACACATTACCCATTTATATGTGGTGTGCAGTAACATTATGTCATGGTTCTTTAGTCAACATGTTTTAGCTAGCAGCAAAAAGAAAATAAGCAGAATTAAATACTTGGATTTCCAAGTTAAAACAACAGTTATGGGGAAACAAATTTTAAACTAAGGACTCATCCTCACATTAATTCACCTAACCATGGGATGTTCTTATAAGATTGCCTTTGTTTCATCCCCAGCTCATAGTGGAGTCAACCTAAAGTTGTTTTCCCCTGTTTCAGACACATCTTTTGTCGGGTGATCTTGAACACTTTGCTGATGACATGGTGGATGAAGGTTGTACCCAGTTCCTATTGGTCATCAAGGTCAACTCTAGATATTTTGGCAATCTAGGTGAAGTTATAATCGGGTGCTACCCATGATTTGGCTTACCTTCTGGTTTTGTTAGGAATGTCAAAAAGGTGTCCTTTTCGTTTTCTTTTTTTCCCCCTTAGATTTCTTGAATATTACCCACTTAGGAGTTTGAATCCCAGACAATTCACTCTCTTTTTTTCAGACATTTTCATCCTATTTACAGTACAAACCTTTAATTTTGATTACATCTGCACTCATTGTTGTCATATGGCAAACAATTTTGCAAAATTGCTGTGCTGGCTCACAGAGTGCATCATTATTGCTTTTTGCTTTTTTATTGTGTTTCTTCAGAGGTCTTTTCAATGTTGATGCCCTTTAAAAGTTGGCACCCCTGGTCTGGTATCTACTTAACCTAAAGCTGCTGGCCCTGTTGGCACAACGGGCTGCTGTGGGTCATTTTCACCATTATTTAGTCATTGGACACTATCTTGCGTGGCTATTCTGGCTTGGGCTGTGAGAGAAACAGACATCTGGCATTGAAAAGTCAGCAACCTATATATAATGTCTAGTTAATTCTCTCCAAAGCATTTGGAGGCTCTTTCTACAGAGAGATTTATTAGCCTATGGAAAATGTTGAAGTTTGCTCCAAGTTCACAAGCTCCCATCCTTCAAAAATGCAATCTCCCAATCAAGCTAGCAGGCATGGTGGATGGCAGTAGAAGGGAATAAGAGGAAGCTATTAATAATAAGGAAGTTTCATCTTCAACTAGTGCTGCAACAGATTGGCAATCCTGATCGCCAGCATCTATTTCTCTTATGGAGAAATAAAATGGTGCCGATCCTGACATCAGATGTTTAGAGGGGAGTGCAGGGAGGAGGGGACAAATGATGAAAGCAGTGCCACATCAACCTGGTATAAGCCCCTCCATTTTGTATATGTCATGGCATCATGAAAGGGGCAGGGCTTTCATTGTGAATTGGCAATGTCGCTTTTATCATTTTGATGAAAGTGATGAATCCTGCAGCTGCCTATAATGTTTACTGAAATCACAAAGGAGTATAGATAATTTCACTTGATATTAGAAACAATCCAAATAATGGCTAGCCACTCATTTCATTTTCAAGGTATAACATTTAAAATATTTGCATGAATTCTTAAGATGAAGAAATATGGTCAGCAGACAGAAATGTTTGAGAATCATTTACTTTATAGCTATAGGAATCACCCCCACCCACCCCTATTATTAAGCAACCTGGCATGGTATTATTAGCACCAAATTCAAGCCTGCCCCCAGTCACAAAAGCTCACTGATTGACTTTGGGCAAATCACTTTCCTTCAGATCAGGGGTCTTCAAACCTGGCCCTTTTATGACTTGTGGACTTCAACTCCCTGGCTGAGGAATTCTGGGAGTTGAAGTCCACAAGTCATAAAAGGGCCAAGTTTGAAGATCCCTGCTTTAGAGCAATCTGCCTTACAGAGTTGTTGTAGGAATAATTGGAGAAGTGAGTACTACATATTCCTCCATAGGAAGGAAGGAAGGAAGGAAGGAAGGAAGGAAGGAAGGAAGGAAGGAAGGAAGGAAGGAAGGAAGGAAGGAAGGAAGGAAGGAAGGAAGGAAGGAAGGAAGTTGTCTTAGTGTAGAGTGTAAGTAACCTATATTTACCATGCTGTGCTACTATCATTAGGGCATCTAAATAGATCACGGGTGTCAAACTCGATAGCATCATGTGACGTATTGTGACATATCACAATGTTTTTTGCCTTTGCGGAGCCAGGGTGGGTGTGGCCTGCACATGACACATCCAGCCTGCAGGCCGCCAGTTTGACACCCCTGAAATATATGGTTGTGCCTTTACTTTGAAGAGTATCATGGAAATATGCCTTTGAGCAATGCTCAGTTATATATTTTGTGTATGTATAATTGCTGCACTCTGTTCAAGGTATAAATGGATTCTCACCTTTTTAGCCCCTTGTGATAAAGATGTTATATTTGTTCTTTCTTTTTTCTAAAATAAATACTTTGCATTACTAGAGTCATAGCTCACAAATTTCTAAAACATCTGCAGTGGTTCAAATAATCCAGGCTGCCATAAATTAATGCTTTTCTAGATAGAAAAATACCCTAAGACTAATTGCTTTTCAGTATTCAGGACTGCTAGGACTTGTAAGGGTTAAAGCTGTAAACGAGTGGTAAGTTTCCTTCTACACCATCTGAAGTGGGGGGGAAATGGTCACAGTCAGTTAGTCACATCAATCAAGAAGCCTTCAAGAGCACATCTGCACACTAAACAAACACTTTTCCTGCCTGCCTCATTTCTGTGCCACAAAGCAGTCAAAGAAAGATCCACAAGTATTGACATGCAATTCTCTGTTTTTGATGCAAATATAACCATACGAAGCAAAACTCTTCAGGTAGGTCCCAAAACTGACATTTATGCACTTTCTGTAGGGGGGAAAAAAAGCTATTTTGGGAAATGATATATGTATGTTTCAGTAAAAGGAGAGGAATCTCAGAGTAGACAAAATCTATAAAAGAACTTGGGTGCATTATCTTTATAAAACTGGCCAAGAGTTCCTCAATAAATCTTAATGTTTTAAAATATATATATATATTATTAAATCTAGTCTAAATCATACTTTTATGTAAATGTATACTAGGCACACACGTATCATATTGTGCGTTCTTTGTAAACTTTCCAAACTGGATTTACACATTGCCTAATATACTCCATGTATTTTTTTTTCTTCATTTTAATACTGCAGTGATGTTTTTGTAATTAACAACGTCAAACGCTTTTAAGAAATTTTAAGAAAGTAAATATGAATTCATTTGGAATTCAGTGCTTTTAAAGGTCATCCTCTGTAGTATAGCAGAAGAGTTACTTACACTGAAGCATTAACCTGCCCTTCCTCTCTATCCATCCACTAGGCTTCAGGGCAAGGAGGAAATCACTACAGTATCTGGCTCACAATTTAAAGGTATCCTCTTTTTGTCATTATTCATACTGCTTTATATATTTCACCTTTCTGTATTTTTTTCAATGTATCAGACTTTGCAATTAACCAGTTAATCCTATTTGCTAAAACCAGAGCCGAAGCTCTTACAGTACCTTGAATTTCAAATAAAAGCACTATCACAGTGTATAGCTCTGTTGTCTTGAACACATGGAATGTATGGAACCTATGCATATTAAATATAGTTGTTGTATCAGACTTGTGACATCATGAGAATTAGCCTTGGGAATGGAGGTTTGGAAATGTTAAAGACAAAGATAATCATCCATGTTTAGGTTAGAAAGGTGGGGGGGGGAATGCAATTCTATGGCTGCCTTCTAATGTATTTTTCTCCATTGACTTTTTTCTGAAAACATTTCATATATGCAAACATACCAATATGGGCTCAGGCTTACAAAATTCTTCAGGAACTCTTATGCTAAATACAGGTAATCCTCAACTTACAAACACAACTGAGCCCAACATTTCTATTGCTAAGCGAGATAGTTGTTATCTGAGTTTTGCTCCATTTTACGACCTTTCCTGCCATAGTCGTTAAGTGAATCACTGCAGTTGTCAAGTTAGTAACGTGGTTGTTAAGTGAACCTGGCTTCCCCATTGACTTTACTTGCCAGAAGTCGCAAAAGATGATCACGTGACCCTGGCACCCTGCAACCATCATAAATATGAGCCAGTTGCCAAGCATCCAAATCTTGATCACATGACCCTGGGGATGCTGCAATGGTCGTAAGTATGAAAAACAGTCATAAGTCACTTTTTTCAGTGCTGTTGTAACTTTGAGCAGTCACTAAACAAATGGTTGTAAGTTAAGGACTACCTGTATAGGACAGCTGTTGTCAAAAAGTAAAAGGAATTTATGACAGTCTGTGTATGTGAACACGCAATGGTGTCAAGCCATCACAACTATTTGTTATGAGTTCCTGGGGGCCCAAATGGTTGTACACTCAATAACTGCTGCTCTGTCAGGCAACCTACCATTTAAAGTGAGACTATGATACACAATACTTCTAACAGTAAGCTAGCTGGCCATGTGCATACCTGCTTAAATAAGTGCAATTAAAAGTTGAGGACTGGAAGTAAGGAATTTGCAATGCATTTTTAGCACTATACTGAGAACTTGTAAAACTATAAAGCATAACTGATGTTGGGTGTGTGTGCGTATACACACATACATATTTAATAATTAAATTGAAAATTGAAAATTAAATATAAACATTAAAAACCAGTAAACCGATTCTGACAAAGTAATTAAACATTCTCAAAAAAGGTTTAAGGAGTGCATTGTTTGCATTGTGCATATTGGTCTTTGCAAACCTGCCCACCCTATTTATCTGGAAGTTGGAGAAGGCTAGTGCCATGTAGTGTTATGTAAACTGTCTTTATATAAAAGCATTATAAACTAAATAGGAAGCAATAATGAAAAGAAATTTGAAAGAGAAAAGGGCAGGGATAAGGGTTCAGACCCACTCTTCTAAAATGAGAGCAGTATCCATGTGGAAAGATCTTAATCAAGGCTCCTTGCTCATTTTCAGTCCCAAGTCTCACAATGGTTCCTTCCCCCTGGAATAAAAAACATATGTTACCCCAAATCTGTAGGATTATGATCAGTTATCTTCCAATGTAAGAGGTTGCCAACATTACCTCATTCGAATTCAATATTCATCAACTATCCCATAAGCCTTGCTGTAGGACAAGGACCATTGTCTCATGAAGAAATGACACTATTAAATTCATCACACACACCCACAAATAATTATGGGATAGTAAAAGCAGGTAGCAAGTTTTATCATGTATCTCCATGTTCCTTAAGTAGAGCAGAAGGCATATCATCCTTCTGGTTTTGCTGGACTCACTTCCAAGTTTTGTGCACCACTACTTACCCTGAGCAAATGCTAGAAACGGAATTTAGCAACAGTTGTAATGCCACAGGTTAAGAATATAGAGTTAATGACATCTTTGGAGCCATCCATACTTATTATAGTTCGGAATCAACCTAAACCTGGTCCATTCATTACCCAGCCATCTGGGAGAGGAGAGGAGAACATATTGTATGTATATGAAACCGAACGGCCCAGCCCAATAAATTCCTGTAGGAGTTGTGAGCTAATATGAAAATGAAGCCCGTTTCATATATTGCTTTTCCAACATATAATGAAACTACAAGTAACCAACATGAAAACAAAATGTATTTTCTTAATGTAATCCTCACCAAAAATATATATATAGTTCTGATTGTGGGAACTATGTTTATAGCTCCCCTGTGGGAAAAGGGAAACAGGAACTTTGTAGCTTGGTCTATACATGCACATTATTATTTAGTGGGCATTAAATTGGACTCAATAGATTGGCCTTATGTTTGAAATGAAAGGGAGTTGTGGAAGATTATTGCAGTTCTCTCACCCATATCCTATTAGTTTCAGTATAAATTATGCATGAAAAGTACCAGAAGGATGAGTTCTACATAAGCCAAGGCCTTTAGCTTGCGGACAGTTTGTGTAGTCCAAGTTCCTCTTTCTTTAACATCTGGCTGCAGAACTGATCCAATTTGAAGGATCAGTCCTGCTCTTCATTTATTGTTTCCAATCTTTCCTCTCTTTTTATTCAGCTGAGCAAAATGTGGTATGCAGGGTTCTATTATTGTTCTGCTCCTATAAGACCTCACTAAACATTTATTCCTCTGCAGAGGACTAAGAGAAATAGCCCAATCTCTCTCTATTGTGTCTTATCTAGCTTTTTGGTTATTCATTTTACCACTCTTTTTCTTGCCAGGTTCTTAGCATTTTTCTTAAAGGAATTAAGAAAAAAAATCATAAGGTATTACTTCAGTTGAAAGCAATGATATTGGGGTCACAAGATTGTTGTTGTTGCTGCTGCTGCTGTTATTATAATTATTAAGTATGAACCCCACCTTTCTGTTTAATTATCAGTTAAAAGCTTGATGAAAGAGATACATTTTTGCCATTTCCCTAAATATGGAGAGAATGGGAAGTAAAAACAACTCTATGTGGAGAGTTTCCCATAGTCTGGAACAACACAGCCCTAAATCACATAACAGATTTCTGAGCATCTGTCAAAGGGTCTTTCATGCTCATACAAGTAAGCAGGCAAATTCTCAGCAGAGGAGAGGGGGACCCTCAGAAAGTTAAGCTTAAGCCATTCAGGACTTTAAAGATTAACGGCAATATCTTACATTGTGTCCAGTAGATATTAACAGTCAGTTCAGGTATTTAAGCGCAGGCTTCATATTATACCTGTCCCTTAGATCAGTTAGCAGCCTAATGCCACATTTTGTACTAATTGCAATTTCTAGAAGCTTTTCAAGGGCAGCTCCATGTAGAATGTATTGCATTTGTTCAGGCGATGTCACATATCCAAGTGGTAACTGAACTGATAATCCTACGGTTTGTGTTTTGTTCTCTGTTTTTCAGAAATAGACAACAGCATGGCTTCTTTGCCAGACAAGATGTCTCTTCAGATGATATCAACTATTAACAATTCTTCTCTGATTCAACCAGGATTTTCTTTGATGAACTTTGATGGACAAGTTTTCCTATTTGGACAGAAGGGCTGGCCAAAGAGGTCCTGTCCTACTGGGGTTTTCCTTCTTGATTTCAAAAAGGATGAACTTAAACTAAAGCCAGCATACTTCTCTCAGGATTCCTGCTACCTTCCTCCCCTACGATATCCTGCTGTCTGCGCTATCAAAGAGAAATACCAATATGTCATCCATGGAGGGAAAACACCAAATAATGAACTTTCTGATAAGCTGTATGTTATGTGTCTGGCTAGCAAGAATAACAAAAAGGTCACATTCACATGTACTGAAAAAGAATTAGTTGGAGAGGTCCCTGAAGGCAGATACGGCCACACTGTTAATGTGGTTCACAGTCAAAGCAAAAGTATGATAGTTATAATTGGGGGAAGATCTTACATAGCTCTTGGGCAGAGGACAACTGAAAAGTGGAATAGTGTGGTTGATTGTATGCCACATATATTTCTGGTTGACCCTGAATTTGGCTGCTGTACTTCATATGCTCTCCCAGAATTTCAAAATGGCTTTTCTTTTCATCTCTCTCTGGTCCAAAATGATGTCATCTATATCATAGGAGGACATTCCCTGGAAAATAATATCAGGCCTCCCAATTTCTATAAAATAAAAATTGATCTTCCCTTGGGCAGTCCAGCAGTGAGCTGTGTAATTTTGTCTGGAGGAATCTCAGTCTCCAGTGCCATCATGACTCAGACCAGAGAAAAGGAATTTGTTGTTGTTGGAGGTTACCATTCTGACAACCAGAAAAGGATGATCTGTAATACCATCAGCCTAGATGATAACAAAATAGAGATAGTGGAAACAGAGGCACCGGAATGGACCCCAGATATTAAGCACTGCAAGATATGGTTTGGGAGTGACATGGGAAATGGATCCATTTTATTTGGTATACCAGGAGACAATAGGCAACTGGCTTCAGATGCAAACTATTTCTACATATTAAAATGCCCGGTAGAAAATGATCAGAGCTTAGAACAGATGGCACAAGTATGTAGTCAGAGCTCTACAGAAGATGCTGGAGAGTCCACTGCTTTTGAAGATTCAGAGGAGTTCACTTTTGGCTTTGACATAGATACTGACACCTGTAATGAAGAAGATAATGAAAATGAGTCTGAATCGGGCTACTGGATCACCTGCTGTGCAGGTTGTGATGTTGATATCAACACCTGGGTGCCCTTGTACTCCACAGAACTCAATAAACCAGCCATGATATTTTGCTCAAATGGTGAGGGCCACTGGGTCCATGCTCAATGTATGGACTTGTCTGAAAATATGCTTATTTATTTGTCGCAAGTAGATATCAAGTATTTCTGCACTGAACATATCAGTCTGGCAAGGGGATTGAAAACTCCCAAGGAGATTCCTCCTATAGAAAAGAAACCCATGAAAGCATTACGAAGAAAAAAGCCTATGAAAATTTTCACTCCTGCAAAGAAGTCCTTTATTCGTAAACTGTTTGAATAGAATCACAGTCATGAATAATATTTTAGTGTGCAAATTCTTAGGTACCAAATCAAAGAGCACTGCCAACTTCAGCAGATGTTAAACTCCCAAATAGTGATGGTTCTTCATTTTAAAGCATTTTAAAATGTTATTTTTGTTTCTCCTTAAGTTATAAATATAATATTACAACACAGAAGAATCACTGCTAAAACATTGTAGGCATTCTCAGACCTTCACATGAACTAGATCATTACGGTTTTGTTTAAATATAGCATTTGGCGATGTTGTTATTATAAGGTGGGGAGGGGGTAGATAAATTCAATAATGCTACCTCTTCTGAGTCTCTGATAGTCTACATAGCACTTGATTGCCAAATTCAAGCAATTAAGCCAAATTCCATGTCAATCAAGCTTACTATAATGAATGGAGATGTTTTTGCAAAAGAGATATGGTGCTAGAAGATCAGTGATCTAATTCACATAAGCCTGTTTCATGTGTTTAGTCTTGAGGCAAACTTTCTTTGAAGATGTAAAACAATTTAAGAATTTTCATTTCAGTGCTCTTTCTCACTCACACATACACACAAAATGGCTGTTGTGTAAAACTTTTTGGGGGCCATTTTTTTACCATGGCTATCATTTATCTCCCAACCAAGCTAGACCAAAATGAAACCAGATTGTCAAAGAAAGAAGCCATGTTTGTCCTTGCAACAACAAAACAAATTGCTGGCCAAATTCGTTCCCCACAATGAACTGACCCCAAGTTTAACTGAATGCAGATGGGGAGTCAGGAATCTCATGTTTTCAATAACTGTAATGAGCTGTACATAGTGCTGCCTCTGAAGACCATCCAGTATCTATAGTTGGTCCAGAATGCAGCAGTGTGGGCAATCAAATATTATGTTTGTATGAATCAAGCTGCACTAGTTCACCCATTGGTTTCTTGGTGTAATTCAAAATACTAGTTATCTATCACCTTTAAAGCCCTTTGTGTGACAGAGCCTGGTCTCTGAGGGACCATTTATCTCCAATGGTTGTGCCCATCACTCCATTCTAATTCACAACCTATGAGGGGTCACCTAATAGCTTTCATAGAGAAATTCAAGCAACAGCATGGAAATAATCTCTAAGAGAATTCTCTATGATCGTAGCTTGATTGCAGAACTCGTTGCATAAGAGGGAGTTATAGGAAGCAGTTTAATGCTAAATCACACTGGGAGACTGTAAGGCGAAGAACACAGTGTTAGACTATGAAGAGGAAAAGTCAGATTTTTACTTGACTTTCTAACACAGAAACTCACTTTTGGCTAGTAACTGTCGGTCTATTCCACCACACAGGATTGTTGTGATGGGAGAAAAAAATAAACCCTGAACTGTGGTTAGTGATATATGTCTACCAAATAAAAATATTTTTCCTCCTAAGACAGTTCATTGTTCCACATAGCTCAATTTGGTCTTTAACTTCTGGAGTTGCTAGAAATTAAAACTTGCGAAAGCCTTCCTGCAAGGCATGTGCTTTACTAAGCCACACTTTCCCTTTTTCCAAAGATATTTTATTGCCAGCAAGCAGCTAACTTTTCTAGTTGACGTGTTCCTCTGAATTAATCCTTTGTTTTAAAGTGGTTTATATCTGCTTTCACTTTTTTATTCTGGATGTATGTGTTCAAATTATTTTACAATGGAAATGCAGAAAATAAACACTTTTAGTAAAGAAATGGCTTTGTGATGTCCTCTACAAAGAAACCAACTTGTTCTTATGTACTAGTGAAAGGAGTGGGTGATAAAAGTGATAACTTAGGAGCTGTGATGGTTTGTTCTCATATACATTTTTTTTTTCAAAAGACATTGACTTTTCTAAGACTTCTTCAAACAGTCTGAGTATGAGGCTTTGGTGGATATGATTTTGAGGCAATGTGTGTGTGTGGATTTCCTATAGGCAATTCATTTGCCTTGAAAAGAGAACTGCATCATCCACCTTTGCAGTGCAAAACTCTTTGTCAACATGAACCCTTATCACCTTGCACATCCTTAGCATCTATAGAGTACTTTAAGATGGAGAAGCACCTGAAGCGAGTTTCTGTCAATATATGGAAGAGTTTAAAGCTGAACCATTAAAAATATTATCTATTCAGCTTCTGAATAAATAGTCACAAAATGTTGAATTTGTATGGCATTATATGCATAAAAAATTGCTTACAAGTTCCTTTATTTTAACCCTATGGAATAATAAGTCTAAGGACTAGTACCAAAACTGAAGCTTGAAAATATGACTGCGTAGATGGCTTCATGTGTTTCCCAAACTCATACAGCCACTCCATAGCTTACTGCTGAGCTGGAGTTGTAATGTACCAAAAAATAGCTCAATACATAGAGAGCAATTGAATTCATTGTAATAAAATTTGAATTAAACCCATTTTACCTTTTGACCTGACCCCACTGACTTCTTCTCGTGATGCTCCTTGTCTCTGAAAGTATGGCTGCTTTCATGCCACTCACAAATCAAGAATAACTCTTCACTGGGAAAAGTGTGTGTGTATATATACATTTATTTTATATATATATATAATAAAAATTAATAAAAACAAGAAGTCTTAATTTGGCCAATTAAACCTATTCTGTAATAAACATGTTTAGGAATGCTTTGACTGATAGGATTGCAAAACTGAATGTTGATTACTCACATTTGCCTTACAATGCCATTACAAATAACTCACTGCCTGGTAACAGTGCTCAGGAACCCTTTATATCCACTTTATTGAGAGAATGGCAAAGGGGCATTGTGCTCTAATTCTTGGATACTAGAGCTGGAGATTAAGAATAGCTGTGTGGCTCTCCTAACTCAGGAGATAAACCAACCTCACATGGTGTTGATAGGAGATACTGATAAAAATGGCCAAACCAAAATGTGAAATGTGTAGAATGATTGTATACAATAACTGACGTGTAATTTCTGTATAGGAATTTTTCCAAAGTATAAATTAGTTCACAGTTATTCCTTCATCTTCAAGAGCCATTCTGAATACTCAACAATACTTGTGATATATCTTAGAAATGGATATCATTTCTTGCTTGTTCTACTTACAGTTTTTAATTTTGTAGAAAAAAGAAAAAGAAAAAAGAAAAGATAAGAAGCTTCATCAAGATACTATTTTTTTTTCTAATTTAAGGATAAAATAGAATGTAAAAAGTTTCCTTTGACCTATGACAGTTTCTTGAACATGCTATCCTCTAGGATAGATAGATAGATAGATAGATAGATAGATAGATAGATAGATAGATAGATAGATAGATAGATAGATAGATAGATAGATAGATAGATAGATAGATAGATAGATAGATAGATAGATAGATAGATGATAGATAGATAGATAGATAGATAGATAGATAGATAGATAGATAGATAGATAGATAGATAGATAGATAGATAGATAGATAGATAGATAGATAGATAGATAGATAGATAGATATCTCAAAAGTGTACATATACATAACACACATGTGTACACTTTTGAGAGCAGGCAACAGAATTTCATTTTTAATGAAGTTTCGAACTCAATTTCTAATATCCTCATATTGCCTAAGGCCACATTGGCTGATGGCACTGGGAGCTCTAATCCAGAGTAACTGGAGGAAAATTGGCTATAGAAGGTTATACTATACACAGCTCCAAAGCATATGGTTACCTGCAAAATGTGGTAAAGGAGTTTCTTTGCATTGCAAAGATCCAAGCTAAACTTGTTGGTGTTTTATATGAGTTGTCTGCAAAACAGATTACTTTTCTCGCTCTGTGCAGACTGACACAATAATCCTGCTGACATAAGCAAGAGACTATTGTCTGTATCAAATCAGTAATGAAGTAACACTCAACAAGTAAAGTAATGCTGCCTACAGAGACTCACATAATGACATTTATCCTATATAAATCACATAATTCACACAACACTCCCGGAACAACTGTGCAGAGAAAGCTTTTTTTTTCTTTTTTTTTAAAGTCATCTGCTATTATTTTTGCTTAGAACCCACAGTACTCGAATCAAGTGAAGAGGCAACAGGGTCATGCTTTGTGGTTTGTATCCCATCTCTGCACAGTTTAAATAAAGCCTGAAGCAGGGGAGTTTCTTTATGTACATAGCTGTATATAGATTTCACACATTGTTGAGAATCCTGCATGTACTGGATTCTCAAAAAAGAGAAAGTGTGAAGAGGTACACAGTTGGGGAGGGGGTGTTTCCTGCTTTACTACCCAGCTGATTTATGGATAGCTGGGTCTGAAAAGATGAAGCCCACAATAGAGCCTAGCTCTCCCTTCATGAAACTGGGGGCAGAAATTTTCCAAGCTGATAGACCCCTAAATGTGTAGACTAACCTATTATGCTGTCCAGAATTTTGAGACTGTCTGGGAGCTGGAGATAGCTGTATTAGGGAAAGTGAATATTGGGAACTTAAATGCTTGAATAAGACTACATGTCTGAGAAATTAATTAGCAGCACAATCCACCCCTGTCTTCTTGTCTATGCCAAGACGACTGAAAAAAAAGAGAATATTCTTCTTTTCTGGAGTTTAATTCAATAATGCTTTATGCTCCTCATTTATTAGGAAGGCTGCAGAGAATGAGAGATAAGGTAGAAGATGCAAAGACAACATTAAAGGATTAAAAAACTATCTTTTTTTAAATGATGACTTGGAAACAGAAGAATCCAGTCCAGAATTCAGAATTTTCCAGGTTTTTTTTTTTTTACATACATCCACCGACCATGATCAAATGTCCTTCCTTGTTGTTTTTATATCGAACATAAATTGGAAATGCCGTTATATGTTCTACTGTTGTGATATATACAACAGTACATTATTTTCTAAAAACTCTTTTTTTAAGATGATCACACAGTGTCAATTTATTTTCAGCCACATATTTTCCCATTATTCTAGCTTGTTGACATCAAATAGCATTAGCAATAGCATTTAGACTTATATACCGCTTCATAGTGCTTTATAGCCCTCTCTAAGTGGTTTAGATATTGGCCCCAACAATCTGGATCCTTATTTTACTAGTCTTGGAAGGATGAAAATCTGAGTCAACCTTGAGCCATTCAGAATTGAATTCCGGAACTGAGCAGTGAATTAGCCTGCAGTATAGTATAAGCAAAGTTTTAGCCCATTTTATCATACATTCTTTTACTTGTTCTTCTCTTTCAAGTTTCAATAAAACTTTATAATTTAGGAATTCTATATTCATAGTTTGTACACAATTCTATTTAAAACATAATCTTGCAATGTTCAAAACTGTAAATTCTTTTGCCTACTTTAAATCTTTCTAATAATTGTTAAAAGACAATCATTGGCAACTATATCCCTCTGCCACTAATTCTTCTCTTGATTTTATTTTACAGTACCCTTTACAAAATTAAAGTATTTCATGATATGTTAACTATTTGTGTTTACCTATTATTCCTTGTCCATAAAATATTTCTTGTGCGGTTGTAAAAGCTTAATTTGTTAATATTTTATCTTATCTGGAAATTGTTTTAATTTTTCTTTTCTCTTTATTTCACGTGTTAACTTGTGTTTTCTCTTGACTCATCTTTTCAAGTTCACAATTATGTTGTATAAAATGACCGCTAGTCATTTGAATTATAATAATTTGGATTAATTTTAAAAAAATGGTTTAATTTTTTTTTACCAACTTCACTATTACTTCCTTCTGTAATAACATTTCATTTAATCTCCATCTAAAAGAACTAGATTTTCTTTTAGAAACCAAACTCATAGTGTTATGTCCAAAAGAGTCTTTGGTAAATATCTTTACTTTTGAAACCTTAATAACCACGTTCTTTTTACATAGCTTTCCATTTTTTTCTTCTTTCATCTCCTCTTTCACCTTCACAAGTCTTTCATCCATACTTTTTAAAAAGTTTTCAATTTATTATCAAGTGATTCAGCTAACTTACTGCCCAGTTGCTCAAACATTTTCTGAAGCAAATCTGCTGTAATTCCTCTCTCTGCAGGTCACTTTAGTGATCCTCATCCCCTGTCCATTCTTGGCACAGTGATTAGAATGCAGCATTGCAGGCTAACTCTGCCCACAGCCAGGAGTTTAATCCTGACAGGCTTAGGGTTGACTCAGCCTTCTATCCTTCTGAAGGCAATAAAATGAGGACCCAGATTGTTGGGGGCAATATGCTGACTCTTTAAACTGCTTAGAAAGTGCTGTAAAACACTAGAAAGCAGTATGTAAGTCTAAGTGCTGTTGCTACTGCTGTTTTTCTGATGCAGCAATCCAAAAATAAAAGAGTCTCAAACAAGAGAAAAAGAAAAAGGCAATATATATTTATAAACAAACTAGTAGTCAACTAGTAGTTGGCTAATAGTTGGGAAGTTCCCAACCAAGGAACTACCAACTCAGACAAGCAATCAAATGGTAAATAATAACCTAATCAAGAAACTATCAAGAAGAAAACAATACTCCTACCCACACTGACAGGGCAAGAGAGCAAACTCTACTCCTTTCTAGCACTGAAGATGTTATCCAGCTAGGTTATGAAATGTCTGCAAGAAAACAACCAAGCTCAGAAAGCATCAAGGACCCCACAAATTAATATAATATTCATCTCATTATAAATATGGCCTTTTAGCTGTTGAATCAAATACCTATTAGGAGACTATTTAACTCATTTTTTGCATCTGTCTTTACACAAAGGGAAAAAACAGACCAACCTACCAAAAATAGTGCCATAAAAAACAGAATAGAAATGCAAGTTAAGATAGGCAAGAAAACGGTAAGTGAGCACCTGTCCAGCCTAGACGAGTTCAAATCACCAGGACCAGATGGATTACACCCCAGGGTTCTCAAGGAACTGGCAGATGTGATCTCAGAACCTTGAACTATATTTTTCAAAGATCCTGGAGCACTGGGGAATTACCGGGAGGACTGGAAAAGAGCTGATGTAGTTCCCATCTTCAAAAAAGGGAAAAAAAATGGACCCAGGAAATTACAGACCTATCAGCCTGACCTCAATACCTGGAAGATTCTGGAAAAGATAATAAACAACGAATCAGCGAACACCTAGAGGCAAACAAAATCACTACTAAAAGCCAACATGGGTTTGTCAAAAACAGATCATGCCAGACAAACCTTATTGCATTCTTTGACCAAGTGACAAAATTAGTGGATCAGAGGAATGCTGTGGATATAATTTACTTGGACTTCAGTAAGGCATTTGATAAAGTAGATCACAACCTACTACTTGATAAAATAGAAAAATGTGGGTTAGACAGCATCACCACCAGATGGATTCGTAGCTGGCTGACCGGCCGTACTCAGCGTGTGGTCCTCAATGGAACCGCATCTACATGGAGGGAAGTGTGCAGTGGGGTGCCCCAGGGCTCTGTCCTGGGGCCAGTGCTCTTCAAACATCTTCATCAACGATTTGGACGAGGGGATAGATGGGGAACTCATCAAATTTGCGGATGACACCAAGCTGGCAGGAATAGCCAACACTCCAGAAGACAGGCTTAAGATACAGGAGGACCTGGACAGACTTGAATTGGGCGCTATCTAACAAAATGAAATTCAATGGTGAAAAAAGTAAGGTTCTACATTTAGGCAAGAAAAACCAAATGTACAGGTATAGTATAGGGGGTACCTTGCTCAATAGTAGTAACTGTGAGAGGGATCTCGGAGTCCTAGTGGACAATCACTTAAATATGAGCCAGCAGTGTGCTGCAGCTGCCAAAAAAGCCAACACAGTGCTGGGCTGCATTAACAGAGGGATAGAATCAAGATCACGTGAAGTATTAATACCACTTTACAATGCTTGGTAAGGCACACTTGGAATACTGCATCCAGTTTTGGTCACCACGATGTAAAAAAGATGTTGAGACTCTAGAAAGAGTGCAGAGAAGGGCAACAAAGATGATTAGGGGACTGGAGGCTAAAGCATATCAAGAACGTTTGCTGGAATTGGGTATGTCTAGTTTAATGAAAAGAAGGACTAGGGGTACATGATAGCAGTATTCCAATATCTCAGGGGCTGCCACAAAGAAGAGGGAGTCAAGCTATTCTCCAAGGCGCCTGAGGGCAGGACAAGAAGTAATGGATGGAAACTAGTCAAGGAAAGAAGCAACCTGGAACTGAGGAGAAACTTCCTGACAGTTAGAACAATTAACCAGTGGAACAACCTGCCTCCAGAAGTGGTGAATGCTCCAACACTGGAAGTTTTTAAGAAGAGACTGGACAGCCATTTGTCTGAAATGGTATAGGGTTTCCTGCCTGAGCAGGGGGTTGGACTCGATGACCTCCAAGGTCCCTTCCAACTTTATTATTATTATTATTATTATTACTTCAGGAAAAGAAAGAAAAGTTTATTTCTTTTTCCTTTTTTGCAGCAACAATTTCAGAACATCCTTAAGTTTAATATGATTGAATGAGTTGCACCATTAACTCCAAATCAGTTCTCTCTGTTGATTTGATTTCTAAAAGGTAGGGCTAGTACCATTCAAAAGATTACAAAAACACTAGAGAATGCTTAAACTATTCATTGTGTCAGCATAAAGAGGAAGGGAATGGATGGTTGGGTCACCCCAACACAAAGAGATTTAAAGAAAACAGCTTCATACTGGAGGGAAGATGGAATTACCTGCCTCTTTCTTGTTGGCTTGTAAAGATTAGCTAACTTATAGCCACATCAGTTCTAGTTATTCAGCTGCCATTTTGAATCAACTCCATCTTGTAGCAGTTAGCCACTGTTTCCAAACAGCTACAATAACCGTTATTTAAAATTCTATTAGGCTGTTTGCTTTTTCCCTTTATTAATTTACTCAGAATCATCCTATTTCAGAGAAGCATTACTTCTCTGAGAAGGAAACAATTAAATTCATCTTCTTCTGAAGTTCGACTCCTCATCTATAACCTTCTAATTCTGTAATCAAGCCTTCATTCTTAGTAAATAACCATATCTAGGCTCCATTGTGCAGAATTATAGTTAAGGTTTGATTTAGTTCCTGAAAAATTAGAGCTCCTTCCTCTACTCTGAGACAATTTTCTGTTCAGACTCCTTCTTGCTTAGAGGAAAGAAAAATAAGCTAATAATACTATATTGAATTTGGGGTGCTACCTTACGCTATTTACATAGGAATTTGAACAAT
The DNA here is from genome assembly GCA_023970755.1 of Azemiops feae. Classification (NCBI taxonomy): domain Eukaryota; kingdom Metazoa; phylum Chordata; class Lepidosauria; order Squamata; family Viperidae; genus Azemiops; species Azemiops feae. The sequence continues at coordinate 5,310,170 of JALGBA010000005.1, read as the reverse complement.
AAACTGTTTCTCCAAGGTATATTCTGTCCTCAGGTGACATTTCAATGCAATTCAAAAACCATATTTTCCTTTTCTTTCCCCCCAAATGTATCCTCCCATGCAATGAAAGAAATGATTGAATCAGAAAACTTAGGATGCAAATCACTAGAACTTTTCTCTCAGCTTGATCCAGAACTAAGTCTGAATTTCTCAAAGATGTATATAGCTATATGATATGCATGCCTTTCTGTGGCCTTCTGGATTAAAACTAAAAGAGAAAGTCAGTTCTCATCCAGTTAGCTTCATGCTAAGTGAGATTAGACATCATGGCCTTGCAGTTTCTAGCCTGGTGCCTTAACCACTACCTTAAACTGGTTCTCTTAATTACTATACCACATTCATTTAATTCCCTGTGTTCTCTTTAAACGTCATTAGTTTACTGACATTAAGAACAGGTGACTAAACATATATGTTGTCTTGATAACTGTTAATTCAATAACTCAAATGCCACTCTCTGTGGCAAAGAGCTCTTGCTATAAGGCTGGAATACATCCTTCAGTCTAAACCAGAACAAGGGAAAGCAATTTTGTATCCTCTAGATCAGGGGTCCCCAACCCCCAGTCCATGGACCAGTACTGGGCCACGGCATATCAGCAACCAGGCCACAGAAACAAAGCTCCATCCACGAGATGCAGGCAGCACACAAAACCATGCATCCTTCAGTCCGTGGAAAAACCTCTCTCCACAGAACCGGTCCCTGGTGCCCAAAAGGTTGGGGACCTCTGCTCTAGATCAGGGGTGTCAAACTCACCACATCACGTGATTGTCGCTAGGTATCACAACTTTTTTCCCCTTGCCAGAGCTGGGGTGGGCGCGGTTTCCACATGACTCATCCGGCCCGCAGGCCGGCAGTTTGACACCCCTGTTCTAGATGTATTGGACCACAGCTGAGGAAGACAGAAGTCTTGGGTAAAAGGGGAAATCAGTCTGTGTGTGTGTGTGTGTTTGTGTAGCATATCCGGCCCGCAGGCCGGCAGTTTGACACCCCTGTTCTAGATGTAAGGTTCTACATTTAGGCAAGAAAAACCAAATGTACAGGTATAGTATAGGGGGTACCTTGCTCAATAGTAGTAACTGTGAGAGGGATCTCAGAGTCCTAGTGGACAATCACTTAAATATGAGTCAGCAGTGTGCTGCAGCTGCCAAAAAAGCCAACACAGTGCTGGGCTGCATTAACAGAGGGATAGAATCAAGATCACGTGAAGTATTAATACCACTTTACAATGCCTTGGTAAGGCCACACTTGGAATACTGCATCCAGTTTTGGTCACCACGATGTAAAAAGATGTTGAGACTCTAGAAAGAGTGCAGAGAAGGGCAACAAGATGATTAGGGGACTGGAGGCTAAAGCATATCAGGAACGTCTGCTGGAATTGGGTATGTCTAGTTTAATGAAAAGAAGGACTAGGGGTGACATGATAGTAGTATTCCATATCTCAGGGGTTGCCACAAAGAAGAGGGAGTCAAGCTATTCTCCAAGGGCGCCCTGAGGGCAGGACAAGAAGTAATGGATGGAAACTAGTCAAGAAGAGAAGCAACCTGGAAACTGAGGAGAAACTTCCTGACAGTTAGAACAATTAACCAGTGGAACAACCTGCCTCCAGAAGCGGTGAATGCTCCAACACTGGAAGTTTTAAGAAGAGACTGGACAGCCATTTGTCCAAAATGGTATAGGGTTTCCTGCCTGAGCAGGGGGTTGGACTCGATGACCTCCAAGGTCCCTTCCAACTTATTATTATTATTATTATTATTATTATTATTATTATTATTATTATTATTGTTGTTGTTGTTGTTGTTGTTGTTGTTGTTGTTGTTGTTGTTGTTGTTATTGTTATTATTATTATTATTATTATTATTATTATTATTATTATTATTATTATTATTATTATACAGTTATATTGGAAGGTTCACGTGTATGTCATGCATTGGTAGACATCTCTGTAAGTTGTTAATCCACTTAAGGCCACACAAGAGAAATCTATATTCTATTGATATTATCTATGCAAATGAGTAGTTTTTTTCATAAAATACTATCATCATAAATTATAAGATACAACACTCAGTGATAGTCATAGGATACTAAATAATCAAGCAACATAAATCATAATAGGATACTAAATAAAAGCAATCAGCATAAATCATGAGTTACAAACAACAAAGTTATAGTCATAAGAAGCTAAGGCAATAGGTAATAGGAAACATAATAGTAATAGTAATACAGCCCTACTAGGCCACTTGACATCCCAACGCATAAGACAGTGTTGTGAGAATTAGTTGTTTAGCAGACTGACAGCATGGGGGGGGGACTTTCTTTGTGTCTGGTTGTATTGAAGTCCTAGTGGACAATCACTTAAATATGAGACAGCAGTATGCTGCAGCTGCCAAAAAACCCAATGCAGTCCTAGGCTGCATCATCAGAGGGATAATAGCAAGATCACGTGAAGTGCTAGTACTGCTTTATGTTCCATTAGTAACACCATATTTGGAAAACTGCATCCAGTTTTGTCACTATGATATAAAAAAGATGTTAAGACTCTACAAAGAATGCAGAAAAGAGCAACAAAAATGATAGGGGAATAGAGGATAAACCACACAATGAACAGTTGTGGGAACTAGGAAAGTTTAGTCCAATAAAAAGAAAAGAAAACTAGGTGTGACATGATAGCACTCTTCCAATAGTTGAGGGGCTATCACAGAGAGGAGGGACTCAACCTATTCAGCAAAGCACCTGAGGGCAAGACAAAAAGCAACAGAAGGAAGGTTAACAAAGAGAGATCCAACCTAGAATTAAGGGGAAATTTCCTTAATCAGTGGAATAGCTTGCCTCCAGAAGTTGTAGGTGCTCTATCACCTGAAGTTTTTAAGAAAAGATTGGACAGCCATTTGTCCAGAATGATATAGGATCTCCTGCTTGAGCAGAGGGTTGTACTAGAAGACCTCCAGGATCCCTTCCAACTCTGTTATTCTGTATTCTATAGGAGTGCCTTAAGACAAAAATGAAAAAAAGAAATGAGGAATGAGAAAACTTAATGCACCTTATTTTGCTGTTAATGCCTTCACTACTTCTTATGTCATTTTTCTTAGGAAAAGCTGCTTATTAGTCTTCCAAGATATGTCTGCATGAATTGTCACTGTTTAAAATAACTGTGGTGTATTTTATTTGAAACCAAAAAAATACTTCAGAGTGTACAAGGGATGCAAGTAGCACCAAATCTGAAACGCCTTAAATCAAATGCATCTTTTTTCATAGATCACACTGCCATTGTGGCAGAGGGCAGCTGTGTGATCCTGAAAAACAGCTGCAGCTGGTTTAAGGAGCTTTTAACAGCTGCGGTATAAGTGCCCCAATAGATTCCAAAGCATCTTTTTGTCTCCCAAACCAAAGCATTGCCTAGCCCAGGGGTCTTCAAACTTGGCCCTTTTATGACTTGTGGACTTCAGCTCCAAGAATTCCTCAGCCAGGCACACTGGCTGAGGAATTCTGGGAGTTGAAGTCCATAAGTCATAAAAGGGCCAGGTTTGAAGACCCCTGGCCTAGCCCTTCTGGACAGACTGTAGCTACTCCAACTCATTTACCCTAGCATCAGTAAAAGAAAGTAAGGCTAGAAGAAAAGATTGTGGAAAAAGGGCTGTGATTAGAGTAGGATGGGAAGTTAGATGAGAACTTGGATTAGGGAAAGATACAGCTCATTGACTTCTGGAAGACCACATGTTTCCCACCACTGAACTGAGAGGGAAGAAGACCACCTGAATGCACGTAATAGCTTTGTCCATGAGATGTATTCAACCATGGTAAAGGAAATAACAAAATATGTATGTCAAAAGCTGTTTTGACAATAATAGAACATGAAAATAGAAAAACATTTCCTGGACAAACGTTATTTGAAAGTGTCATCTGAGCATCAGGATGTAGTTTTTGTATCAGGACATCTTAAGTTCATTTGTCTATTGCTATTCACAGATGGTAGTAAGGTTAGCACAGCATTTTCATCTTGCAAAGATCCTTGAAGATGACCAGGTTAGGACAGAAGTAATTGTTTAACCTTTGTAGAGGTGAAATAATGAAAATTGAGAAATGATTGTGATTAAAACCAGTATAGTAAAGCAAATCCTATGAGGAAAGAGTTAATGATATTATTTGTTATTCGTTGAAAGACTTATCCGTGATATTAACATTTATATGACAAGCAACTTTGAAATGAAGCCAAATTCTTGTCACATGATGAATTCATAGCTCATCCATGATATAGGTTTCATGGCAACAATATAAAAGTAATATGTGTTGGCAGTTTCCAGGTTTTTTTTTTAACTTCCCAATCTACCTACTGTCCTGGCATTTCCTGATGATCTGTCACTCAAGTACCACTCAAGTTGAACCCTGACTGCTTTCTAAAGTCAACTAATATTGGCCACAAGTTGATGCCTTTCTGGGCAATTTCTTTAACTCCAGTGCTGTAAAACAGTGTTTTTCAACCTCAGCAACTTTAGGATGGGTGGACCTCAACTCCCAGAATTCCCACCCTGCATGCATGAAGTTCTAATCCACCCATGCTAAAATTGTTGAAGCTGAGAAACACTGCTTTAAGAATATGGTGAGCCAATAGAAAGTGGTTTGTGTGGATGAGGTATCTATTGTTCCAGAGTATACTGCTTCTCTCCTGACCCTCAAAGTAGTTAAATCAAAATGAAACTGAAATTCTGTCAATAGTTAAATAAATGTGGTGAATTAATTCAATTAGCTTCAGTCAAGATTTCTTGGCTGTGGATCCCGCTACAAAGACACATAAATCTTGAGATAGAAAAACTACTGAAAATTATTACTCTGAAATCCCAGTTTGAGCAATTTAATAACAAGAGCAAAAAGAAAAAAGAAAAACCCACAACTAAACCTGTGTGCCTGTGATGCGAATTTATTTATATCCATTTAGTGAAGAAAGGAGATGTAATTTTGAAGAGAAGAAAAAGTGTTAAGTGCTTTCACTTATTTATAGCCTCTTCAGAACTCCCCAAGCGTCACAATAAACCATTTTTTGCTTAGCCCTGAGTCAATACACTGAGCATCTCTTGGTACTAAAAAAAACAAAAAAAAACAAATCCTCATTCAGATGCATGCCTGTGCTTTTATCCTATTGTTTTTCTCTTCCAGACAGAAGGAATCATTTGGAAGAGTATTATTTTGGTCGAAATGAGTTCCCAATCTCTCAACTAAAGAGACACCTTTATTTAAACAACAGGGACAAAGAACAAAAAAAATGCAAATGGGGATTAAAGTTTATATGCAGTAATTACAAAAAAAAAAAAATGTCTTTTCTTTGCTTGGTACCAGCACGGGCCAAGGAAATCCACCAAGAGTCTTGTGTATGTCAAAGTATAACTTCCAAACAAATGTCTCAAGTGAGAATAATTGACACTATTTGTGCTCCTAAGGCTTTGCTAAAAAAAAAAAAAAGGTAGTTCAGAGTGCTTATATTTATCTAGGTGCACGTGGCATCCTAGCTTTCTTCTGAAGAAAAAGCATAACTCAGATGTAATATTTTCCTGCTGCCTCTTTAAATAAACTTTCTGGCTCCTTGAGAATGAAAGAAGTCACACAACACTGCCTTGTAGAGAAATACTTTTTTTCCCCCTTGCATTGTAATCTGTCTCTGGCATCAGGCTTAATTTATAAATAAAAACAAACTAATATGCTTAGGACAAAATGAAAATGAAATTATTCTTTATATGAAAACTATCTTTTTTAAAAGTACAGAGTATGAATGAGTTTATCCTAAATATTGTGTTTGCATCTATGTCTGTGTCCATTTGTAAGCAGTCCATCTGCTGCCCATCTAAATCACTTTATGTAAAAATAAAATGCAAGTGTTTGTTTTAAAATAGAACATTTATTTAAAGAAAAACCATCTGATATTACATCAATAGAAATATTTGCTCAACTTTGCCGACCAAATACAAAACATATCCTACTGTTGGTGCCATTCTAATGCGTAATTACTTTTATAAATATAGGCTAGTCTATAGGTAAGGACTAACAGGTAAGCAACAGCAAAAAAAAAGCACCTAAGTTTATATTAATTACAATCCTACTTGGCAGTTAAAAGCAAAACAAAATTAGGTAAAATAGACTCATGGAGAATTCTTTTAAGCTATAAGAAATTATTGATAGAATTGTGACAGACATCTACTATAAATGAAACAATGTGGTTTCACTTTCCATGAGCCTCCTCCCATGAGAATAAAGAGATATAAGCATGTAAACATATATGATCAGTGTTTCTCAATCTTGGTAAATAATAAAATGCATGGACTTCAACTGCTAATTCTGGAGTTGAAGTCCATGTGTCTTAAAGTTTCTAAGGTTGAGAAACGTACAGTCAAAGCAATCTAATATCAGAAGCTTCTGAACAGAGAAGCATTTCCTGTAAAATATTCCTCAGATCTATTTTCAAGAATATCTTGAAAACCTGTTATTTGTGAACAGTGTGTGGATCCTTGTAGCTCTCTCCTTCTTCCCCACATTGTTCTTCTAACCCAGGGGTCTTCAAACATGGTCCTTTTATGACTTGTGGACTTCAACTCCCAGAATTCCTCAGGCAGGCACGCTAGCTGAGGAATTCTGGGAGTTGAAGTCCACAAGTCATAAAAGGGCCAAGTTTGAAGACCCCTGTTCTAACCTTTTTAAACTTCTTAATCCATTGACTATAATGGGGAAAGTTGTTTGTTACTAATGGCTACACCAGTTGCTCTTTCAAAGTATTTGAACAATTTGAACAATGTTCCCCAAGCAATATTCCCCAAACAGTCTTTTGAGGTAAATAGTCAATAATGGAAAGCTGATGTTCATGTTCCTCTAGCAGTTACAGTTATTGAACTGTAATCACAAGGAAATGCTGGATGTTGTAAATGAACATCAGCTGGAAAGACACTGATTCTTTACCTATGTTATAAAGTATTACAAAATAACATAATGTGAGAGAACACTATAGGATTCTGCTAGCAAACTCTGCTTTATGATGAACTGGGGAATTTGATAAAATATATTTGATGGTAGAAGTACCACGGGACAAATATTTATTCTATATCCCATTCAGAATGAATTAGTTATGAAGGATCCTTGGTGCCCTCTGAGCTTGGCTGTTTTCTTGCAGACAAGTGGAAAGAGGGGCACATAACTAAGACAGAATATCAGCAAATAGCCCGAGCCTGCAAAGATGAAGTGAGGAAAGCTAAGGCTCATAATGAACTAAGGCTTGCGACCAAAGTCAAAAATAACAAAAAAAGCTTCTTTCAACATGTAAAAAACAAGAAAAAAGTGAAGGAAATGATTGGTCCACTAGTGGGTGAAAGTGGCAAAAAGGTGACAAGGAACAGGGAGAAAGCAGAACTATTTAACTCATTTTTTGCATCTGTCTTTACACAAAGGGAAAAAACAGACCAACCTATCAAAAATAGTGCCATAAAAAAACAGAATAGAAATGCAAGTTAAGATAGGCAAGAAAATGGTAAGTGAGCACCTGTCCAGCCTAGACGAGTTCAAATCACCAGGACCAGATGGATTACACCCCAGGGTTCTCAAGGAACTGGCAGATGTGATCTCAGAACCATTGAACTATATTTTTCAAAGATCCTGGAGCACTGGGGAACTACCGGAGGACTGGAAAAGAGCTGATGTAGTTCCCATCTTCAAAAAAGGGAAAAAAATGGACCCAGGAAATTACAGACCTATCAGCCTGACCTCAATACCTGGGAAGATTCTGGAAAAGATAATCAAACAACGAATCAGCGAACACCTAGAGGCAAACAAAATCACTACTAAAAGCCAACATGGGTTTGTCAAAAAAGATCATGCCAGACAAACCTTATTGCATTCTTTGACCAAGTGACAAATTAGTGGATCAGAGGAATGCTGTGGATATAATTTACTTGGACTTCAGTAAGGCATTTGATAAAGTAGATCACAACCTACTACTTGATAAGATAGAAAAATGTGGGTTAGACAGCATCACCACCAGATGGATTCGTAGCTGGCTGACCGGCCGTACTCAGCGTGTGGTCCTCAATGGAACCGCATCTACATGGAGGGAAGTGTGCAGTGGGGTGCCCAGGGCTCTGTTCTGGGGCCAGTGCTCTTCAACATCTTCATCAACGATTTGGACGAGGGGATAGATGGGGAACTCATCAATTTGCGGATGACACCAAGCTGGCAGGAATAGCCAACACTCCAGAAGACAGGCTTAAGATACAGGAGGACCTGGACAGACTTGAACCTTGGGCGCTATCTAACAAAATGAAATTCAATGGTGAAAAAAGTAAGGTTCTACATTTAGGCAAGAAAAACCAAATGTACAGGTATAGTATAGGGGGTACCTTGCTCAATAGTAGTAACTGTGAGAGGGATCTCGGAGTCCTAGTGGACAATCACTTAAATATGAGCCAGCAGTGTGCTGCAGCTGCCAAAAAAGCCAACACAGTGCTGGGCTGCATTAACAGAGGGATAGAATCAAGATCACGTGAAGTATTAATACCACTTTACAATGCCTTGGTAAGGCCACACTTGGAATACTGCATCCAGTTTTGGTCACCACGATGTAAAAAAGATGTTGAGACTCTAGAAAGAGTGCAGAGAAGGGCAACAAAGATGATTAGGGGACTGGAGGCTAAAGCATATCAGGAACGTTTGCTGGAATTGGGTATGTCTAGTTTAATGAAAAGAAGGACTAGGGTGACATGATAGCAGTATTCCAATATCTCAGGGGTTGCCACAAAGAAGAGGGAGTCAAGCTATTCTCCAAGGCGCCTGAGGGCAGGACAAGAAGTAATGGATGGAAACTAGTCAAGGAGAGAAGCAACCTGGAACTGAGGAGAAACTTCCTGACAGTTAGAACAATTAACCAGTGGAACAACCTGCCTCCAGAAGCGGTGAATGCTCCAACACTGGAAGTTTTTAAGAAGAGACTGGACAGCCATTTGTCTGAAATGGTATAGGGTTTCCTGCCTGAGCAGGGGGTTGGACTCGATGACCTCCAAGGTCCCTTCCAACTTTATTATTATTATTATTATTATTATTATTATTATTATTATTATTATTATTATTATTATTATTATTATTATTATTATTATTATTATTATTATTATTATTTCATTACCTAAACTAGGTAACCCTAACACTGATGGTGTTACCTAGTTTGGGTAATGAACGTATGTAAGAAAACAACCAAGCTCAGAGGGCACCAAAGCAACAAATATTCTCTTTTATGAATTAGCTATATATTACTCCCATTCACATCATCTCATTAATTTTACTAGATATATGAAGAGTAGCACAATCATATCTATTTTATATGTACTATTTTTATATACTGTTTTAAATGTATTATTTTAAATATATCCTACCCTTGCTAAGCCCTCTACTGAAGTTAAGGAACTGACACCATGATCCATTTACAGCATTTGTCAACTCTTTCAAAACTCAAAGGATAAACAGAAATTAATGATATAGTTTCAGATTTTGGCTTCATGGCACATAAAAGGTAAAGACTCCCTCAGGATCAACTTAACTTCTGGTAAATATATAGTCTAGTTTAAAATAAATTGTAAGGGTATTATTCCAAATCTTCCTTTGTGTTTACTCAAAATCTAAAACTTTAGAATAATGAAATCGACAATTTTAAAATATTGAATTACTATTTAGAATTATAATTGCATGCAATCATAGGCCTGTATATAAATGCCTCCATACTGCAGATTGATTGATCAGAAATTGGAGGCCATTAAAAAGAAAAATAAATGTTTAATTAGATAGCTAATTATTTTCTAAATAGACTTATTTGAAGTCTATACTGGACAAAATACTAATACTAATACAATAGTCAAGTAGCAAGTTTATGATCATTTAGAAAATAATTAGTTATCTAATTAAGCATTTATTTTTCTTTTTAATGGCTTCTGGCCTCCAAGATCTGCAATATGGATCTTCTGTCTCCCCTTTTTAAAATATTGGGACAATGTTTGATCTTGTTTGCTCTAAAAGCAATATATTATCATCAACCGTTTACAAATTTTACTGAAATTGTTCTATTTTACCTTCTACATAGTATTTAAATGTGGTCACAGAAAAATAATCACTGGTTTGGGTTCTGTTTTCCTCTTTAAAATAGGCTGTTAAGCCAGACCACATCTGCTCCCACACACTTTCATGTTATGGACCTGTTGTCAGAACAGCACAGCCCACCATCAAACAGCTTTCCTCAAGGTTTAAAAAAAAACACCTCTCCACTATTTCTGGATGCAAATGAATATTGACTTTTCAGCTGCATGACCAATGCAAAATTTAATTCCACTTAGAAGTCCATGAAATCAGAAGTCTCCAAAGAATCTTCCATCATCATGACATCGCTCTCAGTCTGTTCTGGCCTGATTTGGACCATCTGGCTTTTCAATGTATTATGAGCATTCATGAATTTTTGTAAATGCTTTGAAGTATATAACCAATGATGCTTCAAAACATCTTCCATCTCATAACATTTTGACTGCCTGGCATTCATCTTTCGGAAGCGTCTGAACAGTTTGTTGCCTGACTCATTTCCTTCACTTGCCCAGGCACCAATGGAACCATCCCGTTCTATAATTTCTGGAACATGAGCAAGTGTTTTATGAAAATAATTGGTAATCTTCCCATTGTATCTATAACTGAATTTAGTTGACAGCAACTCAGCAAATCTCTGAGAGTTGAAACTGTATTGACATACAAGTTCTGGGCATTCTTTGGTTGGACATGAAGACCTCCATACTGGTTTCATCTTAAGGTAAAGGTCCATTAATTCTCTGAGGACTTCATGTCTCTCCTCACATTTCATTAATTCACAGACTGCATCCGCAGTCTCCTTACTCATGAGTTTTCTGGCAAAATTTCCATTCATCCTTGTTACAGGTTTCAAATTCATCTTTTTTCTAAGGTGTTTGTCAAGAGTTGACTGCCACCTCTTTCTCTCTTCTTTGGTTGGACTGGGATTTTTGTACACCTCGCCAATCTCAAACTGGAATATTTTGTAAAATTCAGCGGCATTGCCAATATCACAGTGAAGTGCATCTATTGAAGGCACAGTCTCAATAAAAGGCTTGGCCGAAACACCTTTCACTCTGTGACGTAGTTCATCTGCAGCTTCATGGTAAGGATTGGACCTCCACACTTCATATCGTTCTAGATTTTCAGCATGGTTCCTGGTTACAGAATGCAGGATTAGGTTCTGAGAGGCTTCTAGGCGAGTGGCATCACATAGTGTACAAATGTAAGTAGAGCCTGATGCTTCAAGACCCTCAACTTCACGGACCAGTTTTTCATCATATCCAGTGCCCCTAAATATGAATTTGAAAATTCTAGGAATACCAGCCATATAAAGTATCAATGCACTATTTTTCATGGCTTCCCGTTCTGCTATAAGAGGACTCAGGATGGCAGTGAGGGTCTCATGATCTGACTCATCAGCCAGCATAAGGCATAAAGGCTTACAACACAACTCTGAATTGGGTTTGCTTTCTTCAAAAATCCTTGCACTGCCACGGTCATGAGTTACAGTGATGCTCATAAGGGTGAAGGAGAATCGAACTGCCTTTTCAGGAACAGCTGGGCCACTGCCATGCTTTTCACTGACATCTCCCATTCCATCGCAGGATTCTTTAATCACAACAGTGAAAGGTCCTTTCAAATAGTCATCCAAGTCATGAGTTTTCAGTCCTTCTAAAATGTCTTCTTCTAAATCCATAAGGGTAGCCACCAAAGCAACATCATATCGAAATCGTTTTGAAATTGTATCCACTGGATAGTCATCCACAGACTGTTGTATTCCTGACAGCCCATCAATAATGCCTACGTCTGTGTTACTAGACACATTTTTCAAAGGAGGTTCCCATTCAAAGGGATGATAACCAGGCAGAAGGGCCTTCTCAGCTGTTCGGAGAGCATGCAAAGGCTGGAAAATTTGCCTTCCTGTAATTGCCTTTACCGTCCTGTACATTTTATGATACTGGCTGCAGCTAAGAAAGGTGTTGACTCTGATTGCCAAACAAACAGCTGGATGAAGGTCTGATCCCTTCCCTTGCATTATAGCTTCCAGTTCATCTGCTTGTCTGTGCTCATTTCTAGATCTCAAAGCCAGCAGGAACAAAGTTAGGCACACAGATTTCACGTCTCCTCCTTCTTCTTTTTCTGCAAAATCTTTCACTTGAAGCTTGAGTTCTCTCAAGCGGTGCTTTTGAGCTCTCCGGGTCAATGAAAGCAAATGTTGTCTCGGTCGGCCACCTTTGTTGATATAGACATAGCTGTCTGTACTTTCTGCCCCTTTGTGATTAGAACGATGTTGGCAATATTTTTCCAAAAAGACCTCCTCATGACAGCCTTTTACTGGGCATCTCAAAACCAAATTGTTGAGGATGCTTAGGAAGGATTTTACAGGGCTCACTAGATCAGTAGGAAAACAAGGATATTGACAGGATGGGCAATAGCTTCCCATTACTTTAAGACATTTAAGAATGCATACTCTACAGAATAAGTGTTTACATGTTGTTTCTACTGGATCAGCCAGGATGTGCTCACAGATCTGGCAAGATATTGACTTTACAAAGTCCACAGGGTAGTCTATTGCAAGGATTTTTGTACTGAGGTGGATATGCTTACAGTTCGAAATCTTTTTCATTAAACTTTTGTTATTTAGTTGCTTTACCTTTCTTACGCATCTTATTTTTCTAGTACGTCCAGCAATAATCCTGAGTTTTTTGCTCAGCTGTGAATTCAACATTGGTTTCTTTCTCTTGACTCCACAAAAGGAAGTGACACAAACGTCACAGCTTGTTGAATGGGGATGCCACTCCACTGGGTCTTTCTCTAGAAGATGTGCTTCATGGGGGGCATTGCTGACTTTTCTTTGAATCACTTTCCAACAATTGTGACAAAAATGAGTAGGATGGGTTGTGTCAATATCTCCCCTTACATCAATCTTAAAAACTTTGGCAAGAAGATCTGGCCAGGAAGTGGCTCTTTTCTCTTTCTTTCTCAAAAGAGCCTGGGTCTCCTCATCCACTGGCCCATGAACTGGATGACACTTTTTGTAAGGGTCAGTTTTCAGTGAGCCTCCACAGATGCGACAGAGGTGCTGCAGCTTTGCTTGGTGAGCTTCCGTCTCCCTTTGGCTCATGTGAAACATCTCTTTCTCTCCTGCCAAGCTATTTTTATTCAACTCTGTGTCTGCTTCAAAGAGCACTTGTGACATTATAGCTGCTGTCTTAGGTTGTTCATCAGTGATGTCCAGAAAACCTGTCACATTTTCTTTAGCAGAGTTAACCTGGTGGCTATCTTCAGGAAGAGGTTTTTCAAGTGATCTCACTTTGAACAGCTTGAATTTCCATTCAGAAAATTTCATATACGGCTGTTGGACATGTTCTGGTCCAAAACACAAGTTTATGCTTGGTGGGGGTAGCTTCTCCATCCTGGCAGATGCTGAATTAGCTATTGAGAGAAAGAAAGAACGAAAAGAAACTGGTGAGAAACTTTCATGATTAACAACATGATAGAAAATGAATAAAAACCAATCCTAAATATTAGGAATGCTTCATTAATAAATAGTCCACAATATTTTATTTCATCTCTTCCAAAATGTTTATCAAGCACTGGCAGCATGTATAAACATGTTGGTAGGAGAGGAATGAATACATTCCTGCATAATGAGAAGAAAGATGAATATTACCAGTCTTTAACCACAGATGCTATCTTGATAAAGCATCTCTAAACACATAAGAACATGTGTTCCTGTTTAAATATAAGAACAAATCTGAATAAACTACTTCATTTTCTTTGGAAGCAGGTCTCTTATGGTTGATACGTTTATCCCATCTTTGAAAAGTAGAATATAATGATTTCAGTTTTGGTGGTCTACAGCTCTGCAGAGTGCTAATTGGCTACCCCAAGTGATATCATACATACTTCTCTCTAGGAACAAGCTTGCGATTAAAAAAAAATTCTATTTTTATTAGCAACAAAGCAGTTGAATATTAGCTTCTTAAATAAACAATGAGCAAAGCATTTCTTTTAAGTATGCAATCTTTCTAAACATCAGAAAATCAGTAGTGAGAACATGGGAGGGAAACACACTTCAAAAAGAAAAAAATGAGTTCTGAAAAATATCTTACACACCCTTTGATGTCTAATGATCAGAAGAATGAGAGAAAAAATATTTTTCAACCATATGGAAAGACTGGTTATATTTGGTAATGGTAGAATTAAATCTGCATGCAACTATATTTTTATATCCCAAATCCATATGTTTGACTCAAGGAGTTTGAACCCCACACAGAACTTTTCTCATTGCAGTCTTAAAAGTATTATCTATCCAAACTTGAATCAGCAGGAAATGCTACTGGCAAAAAATTTGCAGTCTCCACTGCTGATTCTCTCATGCTTCTATTGAAGTTCTTCCAACTAGTTGCTGAAGGGTGCTCTTGATTTTGCATGTGTAGCAGCTGATAAGCAAATTAATTGGTTGACTCCTCCAAATTTACTATCCTCTCTTTCTGCACATCACTAGCCTTTGGGACAAACATCTGCCAGTCTTGGCAACACAAGAGGAATGGGCAGATTTGACTGTAGGAGTTGACTGTAGAGTTGATAAACTCTAAACTCCTCTGTGTCCCTCCTACGTCCCATGCTGCTGTAACCCAAGTTGAATATAATTAAATAAATAATGTTTTAGAAACGGGCAGAGATTTGAAGGGATCTGAATCACCACCAACACATTTATTTAGGATTTTTTCTTTTCTTCATTTCCCTTTTTATAGGTAAGAAATGCCGAGTTCCAGATTTCAGTGAGTTCTATTCAGGACCTAACTATTGGGATAGAGAGGTGCCCCATCATCTATCTGTCTCAGTTTTGTGATAAGGACCATAGAGTTAAAATAATTGCAGGTATATCTGGCTGACCATCCTAGTGCTATTATTCAATTAACAAGAGTCAGCAGCAGAATGGAAGCAGACAATCCTAACCAGGTACTTGAGGGAAGGTTCTCAGCCACCTAAAACTGTTGCTCTGATTTCATTCCCATGCACCACCAGCCATGTGATTTTGTCTCCAAAGTAAACTAGTCGCAAAACAGAGCAGATTTTACACAGCTTGTGGCTGCTAATGGAAGTTTCTATTTGAAGGGAAAACACATTTCTACAGTATGATACCAGTATAATTAAAGACATCTTAAAACATTCATGAACTGGGGAGATGAAGACAATGTCACAGGGACACAGTAGAAAAAATATGTTGACAAGGCCTATTTAAATCATGGTTAGGTACAAGTGGGGAAGGATCCATATTCTCAGTGGGAGACTTTGTTTGGACTAAGCAGAATTGGACCACGTTCTTACTTTAATGCAAGACCTCCACAGAATATCAGGAAGGTTGTAAACTGATATGGAAAGTTTTAAAAAACAACAGTCAGATCCATTTCCACATACGTGGACCTCCTGCATTCCCAGATGATAAAATTCTATAGCAAAATGGTTTATTTTCAATGGCAATTGAAATTTGCTAAATTGTTCAAATACAAATCAGGCTTATTTATCCCAAGCATTTAAAGTAGATGGTTCAAATTGTGAAAGCAGCCACAATTTCTCCAAGGCTCACATAACTATTTTGAAAGCGGGGCCTGGGTTATCTCTGCATATATGGCCATGCACAGGCAATAGTCTCACATTTTGGCACTAGCAAAGTGAAGTGGTGATGCACACACACCTACCCCTGGAGCCAACTTTTGAAATAGTTGTGTGGGTTTTCAAAAGATGTAGCTTTTTCAACTGTTCAAAGAAAAATGCTTCAGTGTCACTGCACACACTGTAAACCAAATATTTGGAATTCTTTCCTAAATCTTAATCAGGACAAAGGTTTTTATAAATTGCAAAGGAGATGGAAACATGGGCTGGTATAGTTTGTCTAATAAAAATAGGGGAAAAAATCAATCTACTAAATATACATTGTTGCATAATGATTCACAGAAAATGAGTCTTCTTTCCTTGTTTTAGCGCTCCTAAATTCTAATAGAGGAATTCACATCTAAATTATGTTGTATCCAATGGGCTTACAGAGATGTCTTAGGGGTACATAGATTGTGCTTCTTAAGCTTTTTCTTCAATTATCTTTTATTCCAGAAAAAAAAAGTCAGATTATATCAAGCCAATAACATCGAAACACATAATAGCAGAGTGGTCAAGTCTAACCAACCTAAAGTTTTTTTCTAGGCCTTAAGCATATAATGTCTTAAGAAATTCACTACATGTAGTGCAATGTTCTAATCTAATCTTCACAGTGTTATTTGCCAAAAATATCCAGATTTCTTACCTCTTGGCTATGTTGACTAAGGTTGGTTGCAATACAAAGCCAACAGCATCCAAATGACCATAAATTCCCTGTTCATGCTCCAAATTCTTCTTTACATGCTTTACTTAGTTTTAGTGTTTTGCCATCACAACGTGGTGTTGCCAGATTTGGGAAAAAATAATCACCAGCTGTTTTCTATGTATCAAATGGTTGAAACCACTATAGAAATGCTGTTATGAGCTACCTTGCCAGCATATGCAACAGACAAGGGATATAATCAGTGGTGGGATTCAAATAGGTGAACCACCAGTTCTCTGTGTGGATGCTGCTTCTGGAAGTCCATTCTGGGCCTGGGCAACAAAAAATTAGCTACCGGTTCTGCCAAAGTGGTGCAAACCGGCTGAATACCACCACTGGATATAATCCCACAAGAATTAAATATCTTATTATAGGAGAGAGATGGACTTAAACTACATCAGAGTAACTACTTCAGTCTTTCACCTGAAAATGTTCTAAATGTAAGTAATATGTAGGTCACAATATACATTTATAAATGCTTTTTGAATATTCTCATGGTGAAGATTAAACAACCCAATCCTTGTAAGGTACTATGAAACCAATCCCATTAACTTCAATGGGGCTTATTGCTTAGATATCAGTGTTCTCTACTTTAACCTTCAATTTAGCTTGCTCTAGAATAAGCCTTTAAATTGTCTGGACCATTGAGTCACAATAAAACTCTAAACTTTGGGGCTTTTTCTCTAAATGGTTCAATTTATTTATTTTGCATTTAGCCATTTTATTCCATTGTTTTCCATAAGACTAATACATAAATGAAAATATTCCTTTTAAAAATATGTGCTGGTTTCACTGTGAGATCTATGCAATCGCAATGGAATAGCTTTATTCTCTACTTTTAAACATGTCACTTGAACAAACTGAAAAGTTTGCTTTTTAAGTCTATATGGACAAATATAACTTATACTGCAAGTTGAAGTACTCTGTAGCTCTTATATCATACCTTAAAATGTCTATCAGCTGACATAGCACCAGGCTTTTGTTCTGATAAATAAAAAAGGGCTGCAAACATGTATCAGGGTCATATTTGACAAAAGTAAAGGCTCAGATGATTAACAAAACAATTCATGTTTACTTTAAAAATAAGCCTAGCATTTTAAATGGATTAACAAATGTGGATAATATTGAATTACTGATGGACTTCTATATTAAGATATTTCTTAGAAACCAGCTTATTCAAGATCATGTTTTCCCAGCCTGGTTTCCTTCATATATAATAGACTGCTCTTGTGATTTACAACTTGTATCATCAATGTTGGCTGAGAATTATTGGAGTTGTGATCCAACATACCTGGAGGATACAGGAATAGACAAGGTTGCTTTCACTCTTTGCAGTGAAGCACACTGCAATGGATATAATTAAATCAAAGTTAGTCATAACTGTCTTCCATTGAGCCAACCAGCACACCTTGACTTAATGCTTGCTATAGTTACGTTGCTCAGAGATTGTATGAGATTAATTTCATCTTCTGGCTAAGAAAAGTTCAGAGCTAAAATGTCAGGAGAAGATTCTTTCATACATAATGCCTCTCCAATCAAATACTTTTTCTTGTGTTGAATAATAACTCATGTGTACTTTTACTCAGAAGATTATTTAAAAGGTCTCATTTGGATTTTTTTTCTCAGACATTACTTTACATCTCTCTGCACATTTAGCTCTACTAAGACTATGTAATATAATTCTATCCAGTTGAAACATCTCATCTGTAAACTCTATGCAAAGGAATAGAACCTGGACAGTAGTCCTAGTGTTTACTTTGATAAGTAGCCACAAATTGTTTCAATTACCCTTATGACTGACTTCATTTTTTAAAATTTGAAAACAACAAAAAATAATTCTAAATGCTTTCTATCCAAAGCTTCCAGAATCTCTTCTTTTGACTGAATAAAATTTGGATCAATTTGCACTTATAGGCAGCTAGTCTCATTAAAGAAACCATTCAAGGTCATCAGATTAACTGGTTTCTATATCCATTGTTTTCCTTTCCTTATTTCTCTGACCCCACTCCCTCCTTTAGACCCAGATTCTCAGATTAATCTTTAATTAATTTATGTCTGTATTCTCCTTGAAATGGATTCAAGGTCTGCTGGGTGGATCTGATAATATGTGTACAAAAATCATCATTGGCAAAAGAAACATTTATTTACTCCAGTCTTAGAAATCACATAATAAACTGGAAAACTGTAGTGAATATGATCAGCCTACCTTGCTTCCACTCCCAAGTCTTTATGGCTGCTTAGCTGGCATCAAGATCAAGTTTCTCCTTTTCCTGTGCTTTATAAGTTCCTTGGGCTGCTGTTTATCTCACTCTAGCCTTCTCCCTCCCAACTCCCTGAACATTTTGGTTACTAACCACAACTTGCTTATCATCCACAGTTGAGGAGTCTCAGCTCCAGCTGACACCTGTTTTTTTTTTTTTAACATGCCACACTGCTCATCAAAACAATGTTAATTACGGACTTACTTGCTCTTCTTGCTACGGATTTTATACCCAATATTTGAACCTTTGCACGATGCGAGAATTTGGATTCCTATTATTATTATTATGGTTGGCCACACAGTCAGCCAAATGTTTAGAGTGGACTTGGCTTTTGTGTTTACCTATTGAATTCTTTCCAATGACTTGGGATAGCCACATGCTGTGCTTTAATAATACTACAGGTTTATTATGGTTTATCACATAGTCAGCCAGGTATATAGGCTGGATTTGGCATTTTATCCACTTATTGAGTCCTTCCAAAGGACTTGAGATAGGTGGATCTTGTTTGATAGTGTTAAAGGTATCACTGTGTGATATTGATACATTTGTGATGGGTACACAACTTTTCTTCCAGAAGTCCTGCAAATACAGGCCCTGGTTGCTCACTGACTCCTATAGCCCATTTCTCACCAGATATCCAAGACTTCCAATGTCTAACATGGTCTTTGTTCATCTTGCAATGACCCATCCAGTATGGATTTCTGTAAATTACATTTCATCGTATTACTTACGGGAGAGGAACTCGTTTTCTGGCTCCCCTGAAGAGATCTGTCCAGTATTGTTGAACCCTAGCATAACTTTCATCCACCTGAGAACATGTAATTATTATGATTGGTTGCACAGTTAGCCAAATATTGAGACTGGGTTGGGCACTTTTATGCACCTATCAAGTTCTTCCTAAGATCCTGGGGTAAGGAGACGTTGTTTGATGGTGTTAAAGGTTTCATCACAGGATGTAAGCTGTTCCAAATAAAACTGTTTTTTGTAAGCTAGTTTGGACTCTTTGGCATTCAGTAAGCCTTCATGGTGCATCTTCTTCATTGTTCTTCAACTCTTCTTCCAATCCTCATTTTTCTTCTTCAACTGTCTGGTGTACTTACAATATTCCATATGCACCTAGGGTTATTATTATACATACAACAATGTGAAATCACGGCTGTCAGTTCTTTAGCATGTGTTCCTTTCATATGCATCAAGTTCTTCCCCCAAAAAAGCTAGGATGTCATAAAGTATTGATGTAGTGTATCCAAGCAATGTATCCTTTGGTAATCGATAAATGTACATTTTGTCAATGTGCATATTTTGCCAATAACCACTGGAACCACCATGGCCAGTTTAGGCCATAAAATTTCAACTTCAGTTTTCAGATCTTGATAGTTTCTGACCTTCTCCCATTCTTTGTATTCTGTTCTACTATCTTCTGATATTGCCACATCAATTATCCACATTTTCTTCTTTTCAACCACAGTCATATCTGGTGTGTTATGAGCCAAGATTTTATCAGTCTGTATTCAGAAACCCCACAATATTTTAACTTGCTTCTTTTCAACTACTTTTCCAACTATATGTTTCATTGTTTTTTCATTAATGTCACATGATATTTTTTGCAGATCTACCAGTGAATCACTTTTGTAAATGTGTAATGTCATTGTTTCTAATAAGCTTGTGCAATTTTCTTGCACAAACTGTGTATATGATCTGCTGATTCTTCTGCTTCTTTGCACAATCTGCACTTTGAATCATTTGATGATTTTTAGCCAAACTTTGGTTAGTAACACAGACTGCGTGTTTTTCCAAGGATATTTCAGTAAAACAATAATTACAATAATTTTTCACCAGTAGGGCTAAACTCTCTGACATACAATTCTGACATGTTCAATCCTGAAAATTTGGGAAGTTCTTAGCTCTTCTACCCACAGTCATTCACTAGATGCAAGGATGAAGCCTACATCACAATATTATGATGTTTACTAGCACCTGATGCAATATTATGCAACATCACATCACAGGTACAAAAAGGCAAAACTTGCATCATTTTGACAGTATGCATATTTCATCATTTTGACTGCTCTTAGTTAAGAAAAAATACTTGTGCTTCTATGAGAAATTTGCTTTTGAGTCCAAAATTAGAAAAAAAGGAGGAAGGGAATATTTGGGAACTTCTTATCCAGAAGTAGAGGACTTAACAAACAGAAGTCACCATGTAATCTCACACATGGACAAAGGGCTTGTTTTAAAGTCCTGCACATAGACAAAGGGCTTTTTTAAAAAATGAAAAATCACTTCAGAAACACAAATCTTTCTCTCTCTCTCTTTGTCTTTGTCTCTATTTCTGTCTCTGTCTCTCTATCTGTGTGTCCGTGTGTGTGTGTAAAATAATAGTATTAGGAAAAAGGAGAAAACAATGGAAGGCAACAATCACATCAAGTGAATTCTAACAAAATTTAATTCCAACAGCATAGCTAAGCTACTTACTTAATACTTCCTTGAATAAGCTGTTGGGTTTCAGCACAAATTAATTACAGAAAAGATAGTTTGGAGAGAGATTATTTGGACCTTCTCTTTGAATACTTGTAATCAGAATTACCTTTCCTTTGTTGTCCTCAAACCATTTACTCCCAATTTTGTAGAATATTCTAGACAGATTAAAAAGAGCCACTTTGGTGTAGTGATTAAGACATCTGGTAGGCCATCGTGAGTTCTAGTTCCTCCTGAGGCACAAAGCCACCTGAGTGTTTTGGGCCAGTCACTCTCTCTTTGCCCTTGGAAGGACGTAAAGGCAAACCACTTCTACCCCTTGCCAAGAAAACTGCAGGAACTAGTCCATGAAATTGCCAGGAATTAAAAACTGGCTCAAAGAGATACACTCACACAGATAAATACAAAGCAGACTTCTGGGGAAATAAACCATTGCTCTTCTGATGTCTTGAGATTAGCCAGCAAAACTGAAATGATCTAGAATTCAACCCACCTTCCTCGTGACTCTTGAAGGAATTATTAAAGCACAATCATCTTTTTATTAGCTCTTCCTTTGTGTAATGATATAACACTGGATAAAATCTTCTGGAAAACAACAACTGATATTCAGCTATTCAGGTCTCTCAGCTCAGTCAGTTTATTAAATACTAAAGTTTGTCACTTTTTCCCTGCACTTATGGAGAAAAAAATGGAGATCAGTACAAATTTCTCTTAACTCAGTAATCTTATCTAAAATGCTTTGGAAAGATATCATTGTATATATTTTGTGATATTATTAAATTCAATATTTAATCATTTAAATTCAATTTAAATACTACAATTAATTTGACCAAATTGATTCATTGTATCATAGCAATTGATGTTGAAACAAATTTGGAACTGGGAGAAATCAGAATACAAACTTTCCTGATTTGGAAAAGTGTATTCTATTCCAAGACAGACCAAGATGCTTCACCTTTGGCTTCAGCCAATTTTTGTTGTCAATTGCCTACTTTTTCAAAACTATATTTTAAAATAGGGTTCTACCATTGGCAATATTTCTGGTGGGAAGCATGAAATTACATTTATCTCCCCCCCTCCCCTCCCAAATTCAGGAACAAAATCTGGGTACAAGATTTGCTGATCTTTGTTAACTTTATACTGCTTAAATCAGGGGTCTTCAAACTTGGCCCTTTTATGACTTGTGGACTTCAACTCCCAGAATTGCTCAGCCAGGCACGCCTGGCTGAGGAATTCTGGGAGTTGAAGTCCACAAGTTATAAAAGGGCCAAGTTTGAAGACCCCTGGCTTAAATCAACCAATGATGATTTTTCTTTCAAAGCATTGTAATGTGCTATAAGGACTTCTGCTTTGGGTAGCGGGTTGGACTAGAACAGGGGTCGCCAAGCTTTCTAGGTTGGTGGCCCG
This sequence comes from Azemiops feae, assembly GCA_023970755.1. Lineage (NCBI taxonomy): Eukaryota > Metazoa > Chordata > Lepidosauria > Squamata > Viperidae > Azemiops > Azemiops feae. The sequence continues at coordinate 5,287,558 of JALGBA010000005.1, read as the reverse complement.
GTGGGGAAGAGGGGCAGGCACCTTTATGCATGCATGCGCACACACGCAAATGTGGCTGTGTGCACATGTGCGCGAACAGGGCCATGAGCATGCGTGATCCGCAAATGGGGCTGCTAGTGCCGGCGCATGGCTCATGGTTCGGCTAGCGCCAGCGAGAGGCTCACAGCTTAGCTAGCACCGGCGAGAGGCTCGCAATTCGGCCAGTGCCATTGTGAGACTCACAGCTTGGCTAGCACCAGCACAAGGTACATGGTTCAGCTAGCGCTGGGACAAGAGGGGGTGACCGCACCCTAACCCTAACCCAGTGGACAAAAGGCCATGGCCCAGTAGAGGACCATGGCCCATAGGTTGGGGACCTCTGGACTAGAAGATCTCCAAGTTCCCATCCAGCCCTATTATTTTATGAAATCCACAACCCTTTTCCTGCCCCTTACTTCACATAACTGCCAACTGGTTTTCATTTCATTTTAAAACGAAGCACATTGCTTATGTTTCTGAAACCATGTAAGAGCAAAGCTGTTTGAGTAGGAAATAGAAGCTTAGGAAATAAGCAAAAACTTTGGCTGTATCTAAAATATATCTGAGTATAATCTGCTGTCAAGCCTGTGGGGGTTCACTTGACCATTATAATAGAAGTGGACAGCCCACGCCAGCTGTCAGAAGGCAGTCTAATGGTAGGAAATAGAAAAGTGATGTAGGCAAAGAACAATATGGTAAGGTTAGATCTATTCAGAGATTATGAGCAGCTGGATCGGAATTGGGACATTGTAGTCCCAACACAGCTGAAGGATGCCAGTAGCAATAGAGAAAAATCTAGGCAAGAGTCTTATGCAGAAGGACACTAAAGAGCAAGACTGAATGAAAATATAAAAAGCAACCAAGAAAAACAAGAAGAAAAACCCACCCAGAAGAAAAAATAGTACAATGATTCATGTCATCAGAATGACAAGTACAAACCATCCAAGGCAACAGCATTAATAAATTAAAAGGAACCTTAAAAAAGCAAAAAGGAATAAATAAATCAACAAATAAAATAGATAATCAGTGCAGAAAATAGTAAGAGAAATAATTCCATGAATTAGAGGTCAGATTAACATTTCCTACAGTAGTGAGTGCACTTTGAACATAGCCATGTAATATCATCAGTTTGATTACATCTTAGTACTTGGGACTAAATCCAGCCTTCAGTTTATCCCTCATTATTATCCAGAATTCTGACACCTTTGGTAATTACACCTTTGTGCAAACCAATTAAAATCCCTTTCTAGTTGTTAAAGAAGCCACATCATTTGCTAGGTTTGTGCAACTGCTTCAAAATTGCTTCAGTTGTCTCCAAAGGCTGATACATAAAATAACTATTTCACTTCACTTCTCCCCACTACGCGGACAGATTTTTTAATGTTTTGGATAGCACTAATAGATAGTGCTATCTATTTTATCTGTAAAAAGAAAAAAAATCATTTTGATTGCATAATTACAACAAAGTTCCAACAAATTATGTCTGCCAAATATTTCCAACAGATATAAGTCTTTTTTTTCTCCTTAGAAAGTATCATCCTGAAGAAATAAGATTGTCGTACACTTAATGCCAGTTTGAGTGTCTCATTTACATTATTCAGTATGTTATGTCTCAGCCATCAGATTGGGATAAACCACAAAGTCATGAGCTAATGAAAAAATATTTATTTTGTGCTCAGTCAGCACCACCATGTGGTGGAAATTATTTGTAAAATATCACTGTATTTTAAAGAATTAAAGCTCAAAAATTTTCTTCCTGGTTTCATGTTACATTACAGTACTATTGATTTTGAATAGATGTCCTTTCCTTTTCAATTGCTTTGTTATCTGCATTTAAGAAACAAGCATATCTTTAATAATATTTTAGGAATACAGACTTCCCTGAATAGAATGGTTTACTTTAGCAGGAACAGTGCATATGTGACCTTGCCTGGGTTCAGAAAATAAGTATCATCATCCAAAAATAAGCATCAAAAAGGAACAGTTAATTCTTAAACTGGACTTGTCTACTGAATACCAGCCTAGACTGGGAAGTCTAAGAACATCCCAAATAAAAGTAATAGCAAACTGCTTATAAAAGAGCCCTGGTGGTGCAGTGGTTAGAATGCAGTATTGCAGGCTAACTCACTGTTCACTGTCAGGAGTTTGATTCTGACCAGCTCAAGGTTACTTAAACTTTCATCCTTCTGAGGTTGGTAAAATGAGAACACGGATTATTGGGAGCAATATGCTGACTCTGTAAACCGCTTAGAGAGGGCTGTAAAAGCACCGTGAAGCAGTATATAAGTCTAAGTGTGATTGTTATTAGGAACTGTGAACATCTCCATAAAGTCACCATGAGCTGAGCTTAAATTGAAGAATTTTATATGATATATACGATTTACATACAGTCTTTTATATGTAAAAATCTTCTGTACTATCATGGCGTTTCTTTTCTTAGAAAAAATAACTAAGGGGCGGAATATTACAGTTTGATTTTCCATAAAGTGTTTGGCTCAATCTGAGGAACAAAGACTTGTCTGAAGAGAGAAGTGCAAGCAATTTTCAACTTAGAATCATTTGTTTAGTGACTGTTCAAAGTTACAACAGCATTGGGGGAAAAGTGACTTATGACCGGCCCTCACACATACAACTGTTGCAGGATCCCCCAGTCACGTGGTCAAAATTTGGGCACTTGGCAATTGGCATGTATTTACAATAGTTTTAGCATCCCAGGTTATGGAATCGCCATTTAAAACCTTCCCAGCTTTGGCTTCCAACCAAAAAAGTCAATGGGAGAAGCCAGATTTGCTTAACAATCTCATGATTCACTGAATAGCTGCAGTGATTCACTTAATAACCATGGCCAAAAAGGTCATAAAATCAGGTGTGTCTCACTAAACAACCACCGTGCTTAGCAGCAGGAATTCTGGTGCCAATTGCGGAGCTAAGTCGAGGACCACCTATATGGCATATAAATGTAAAGTGTTTAATTGGGCTTAAATTTCTACATATCTCTCTACCAAAAGTCAAGAATATGGGACAAGACCAGCAAAAGTCCCAATAATGCCTCCCTATATTGCATGCTTAGTTATATAGTCTAATGGAAAGAGCACCTGAATGGGCTTAACGAAGTTGCAATAAGCACTGTGGGCTTTATCCCCTTTGTAAAGGGATAACAAATATTTCGTTTCTACACAAGGTCGAATATTAAGTATGGAGCAAGTATCTTAGGGTATAGCGTATTGTTATCAGCTGCATTCACACATATTTAAACATGATGGTGTTGGCTACAATGTGAAGAGAATCCATACATAAAACCTTTCCATGGAAGAAAAAAAAGTTTTAAAAGTGATGCTTTTTGGGAGAGTGGCAACAATTTCTCTGTTTACTAATCACTACCACTAACCTTGGGCATATCATCCAACTAGACCCTTTTAGATCTACAAGTAGTCCTTGCTTATTGATAGTAATTGGGACTAGGAATGTTGTGAATGTTGTGATCACATGACCACAGGATGCTGTAACATTGCAATTGCAAGCTGATTGCTGAGTCCCCGAAACACAGTGGGGATGATACAATAGCCACAACCATGAGAACCTGTCATAAGTAGCCCTCATTCAATACTGTTGTAAGTTCAAACAGTTGCTGAATAAATGGTTGTTCAGTAATGACTAATTGTATTCTCCATATCCATGAAGCAATCAAATTTATTTGGGAAGTTGCTACACAATCCACATGAGTTCCTCCTCATATCTATGTATGTGCATAGAAGGCTTGCGGGGTTGGGCAAGTGTTACAATCTCACACTTTGGGCAGCTGCAGCTGCTGCCTGGTTTTGAAGAGCAGAACCACAAGGAACATTTTATGATTTAAGGATGTTGTTGAAAAATCTGCACAGCAGAATTATTGAGCTATGACTAGATACAGATGCATTGTACCGACTTGGTTGTTTAATGTATTTCTGACTAATAGATAAGAAAAGCCTGTAGAGACATTAGATTTGTGTTGTGCAAACATGAATGTGAGTACTTTTTGCATGCAGACGATGCCATGGTGTTGATATGGTGGAATATAAGAAAAATAGATAAATAAATAAATAAAAACAAATGTGTAAAAAAACAAAGTAATTACATTTTACAAAGTTGCGAGTTGGATTTTACATAAATGATGAAAAACCATAGTAAGTATACAGATTTTTATATTTGATAGAATGTTTGCTGAAGATGAGAAAATGAATGGAAAAATTTTAATAAGTGCAAATACTGGCAGAAAAAGGTGATTATAAGGAAATGGTGTTTATTGAAATAACTAAAATGGCTCTATATAAAAGCCTGCTTCTCCTGTCTTTATTACATGGACGTCAACATTGGCTAAGTAAGTTAGTAAAAACGTAAATATAAGTTGAATATAATGGGAATGATTACTTAAGAAGTGAGTAGAAGAAGAGACGATTAAGAATAATTTGATATTAAAGTAATGTGGATTGAATAGAAAAGTAAATTAAATAGTACATTAAATTAAAAGTAAATTCATTCATGAGAAAAGTAAATTACCAGTATAAAAGAAGTAGATTGAGGTAATTTACTTATGTGGAAAGTATAAATGAAGATTAAATTGCAAACTTAATATATGAAGGAAAGGTAAAAAAAATGAAGAGAGATAATTGAATGGGTCAAGAAGAAGATGAAAACCAAGAAAATTGTAATTGGAAGGAGTAGAAATCCCGAGAAAGAGAGAGCTGATAGATTTCAAGAACAAAAGGCAAGGTAAGAATCCTTGTATGGACATGACCAAAGCAAGGATAATTTCAAGGATAGAAAGGTATGATAAAGTATAATGAATGTTGGCGTGTACACTAGTTTTAGTATATGTCTTTATTTCTTTGGCTTACTGACCCCCTTTTATGCATTTTGAATAAAGCTGGTTGCTCCAAAAGGGAAAGGCATGATAGATACATATACATGCCACTTGATATTATTGTTACTGTTGTTGCTCTGTGCAACAACCTAAAGAAAAAAGGTCAAACAAGTGAGTCAACATACAGATGTTGATTATTATGTCAATGATAATAACAATGATAATAAGTAGATTTCTCCCCTAACCTTCAAAAAATATTTGCCAAAATGTCAGCCCACTAGGTAAACAGACCAGGAACTTAACTCCAAAAGAAATAAATAATACTTCCAATATTAAGGTTGCTTATCCCTGGCCTAGATAATGGCTCTTATATATTTCCATTAGGGTCATTTTTCTTACTACAGGTAGCCCTCAACTTACAACAGTTTGTTTAATTACCATTCAAAGTTATAACAGCACTGAAAAATGTGACTTATGACCTTTGCAGCATCCCTATAGTCACATGATCAAAATTCAGATGCTTGGTAACTGCACAGTCATGTAATCCACCTTCTGCGGCCTTCAGACAAGGAAGTCAATGGGGAAGCCAGACTCACTTAACAACCAGGTTACTAACTTATCAACTGCAGTGATTCACTTAACAACTATGGCAAGAAAGTCATAAAAGGGGGCAAAATTCACTTAGCAAATGTCTCACTTAACAACAGAAAGTTTGGGCTCAACTGTGGTCATAAGTCGAAGACTACCTGTATAAATAAAAAAAAAAATTTTAATGATTGTTTTTTCACTTAGCTCTCACGTTGACAATAACCTTCTTTCTATATTCAGCATATAAAGCCAAGAGGTTCTGATTCTGAACAGGTCTGAGACCTCAGGTGGCCAGGATAGAAGAAGGCTGTATGCCTTTTTTTCATGAAGTGATGCAACAACAACAAAAACTTGCTTGTTTTTTGTTTGTTTGTTTATTTTATCAGTTAAAAGATCTCTCTGTTATGGGTATTTCTTCATGAATAATGTGTGTTTGCTGGACAAGTTGCTTCATTTACATACTTTAGATCTGCTGTTAAAAGGAGGAATTTGGGGAACAATTCCCCTAAGTCCACACAATTCATAACCTAGTTCTGCCTGTGTAGGAAATAAAAGGCCAGTTGGAAACTAAGCCTTGGAAATTGCCAGGTTCATTCATAAAACATCCTTGAATTGCTCTGATTCTAGAAAAACAGCTGCCAAATTGAACTGACATCAAACCAACCTTTCAGCAAGAAAATAGGCCTGGCTGACCCACTGGCTGCATCTCGATAGCACGGATAGAAGCATATGGTTTTCTTGGAGACAGATGATCATATGAAAGGAAGATGGAAAATGTCTTTATCTTTAACAGTTGGATTTTTCTGAGCCCTTTCCAGATGGCCTGTAGCCAACTCTGTGGACTGAAAATGCATTGATTTTCACTGGAAAGACAGAGTGGAAGAGTGAATTTGTCAATTGTCCTGGCTGTGGATCAAACATGATTTTATTTGGGATTTTGGGGGGGGGCAGGGGGGTAGTGTGATGCCCTCCTAAGCCTGAACCAAATATAATGCTAAACTCAAACCCTTGTTTCAATCTTATGGTCCAATTCCATAACTTATTACTATTATATACACACAACACAAGAACTGTAATATATCAGTACAGTATATGTGCAGAACCAAACAATGCCGTCTTTTGTAACTGACAGATGGAAAAATTGTCAAATCTTTCCAAAGAATTCTTGATATGACACCCAGTGTGTCAAAAACTAACCATCATGGTAGGTTTATGCCTAATCTTTTTATTTCCAGATTTTGCTGTTTTGTGCTCTTCTCCAATTCTTTATCTTTTATTCTAATATCTTCTGGTGTTATCACATCAATTATCCAGTTTCTTCTTTTCAACCAGTTATTTCTGTTTTGTTATAAGCCAAGATTTTATCAGTCTATATTTGGAAAGCCCATATTTTAAGCTGCTCATTTTCGACTACTTTTTCAACTATATGGTCCAACCAATTTTTCATTACTGGAAACCTTTCTTCCTTCCTTCGCTTTCCTTCCTTCCCTCCCTCCCTCCTTTTCCCCCCTCCTTTCCTCCCTACCTGTCAGTCTCTCCTCCTCCTCCTCCTCCTCCTCCTCCCTCCCTCCCTCCTCCCTTCCTCCCTCCCTCCCTTTCAATTCCACTGGCCTTCCCCTTTACTTTGCTTCTGGGAAGCTTACATGGAGAACGTCAGTGAGGAAGCCAGTAGGAAGTTGCAAGCACAAAGCTGGTAAATGACTACTGTCAGGAGAGGGAAGGAGGGAGGGAGGGAGGGAGGGAGGGAGTGTGCATGGCTGTGGGTCAAGAATGGTACATGGGAATGCATGAGAGGTGTCATGTGCATTTGAGAATAGTGTGAAGATGTACACCAGAGATGTAGCATGGGTTGGGAATGAGTGTGGATGCGTCGCATCGATCAGGAAGGATACCTGGGATGTGTGAGAGGTGTTTTGTAGGGCATGCAGGGGGTGACATGGGTTTGGAAGTTTGCCTGGTGTTTGGGAGTGTGGAAGAGATGCCATGCAAGTCAAGGACAGCATACAGTGGTGACACAGATCAGGAAGAATGTGTGGGAGTGTCGAAGAAGGCCACATGCATGGGGAAAGCGTCCAGGTTGGAGAGGATGCATAGGAGGTGCTGCACATGAGGTCAGGAAGGCACATGGGGACATTGAGAGTGGTGTGCATGTCAGGGAAGCCACATAGGGTGGTCCATGTCAGAAAGGATGCATGAGAGTGTGCAAGAGATCCTGTATGGGTCAGGGAAGGTATACGAGGGGGGAAGCATGAATCAGGAAAAGGGGGCAACACAGATTGGGGCACAGCATGAAGGAGGCATGGGTTGGGAAGGGTTCACGGAAGTTTTTCCCTTCCTTTCTTTCTCTTTCCAGCAGCCAGGAAATTGGCTGCTGCTGGATAAGGGAGAAATCAAGGCATTGCAAGCCTGGATGGGAAACTGTCATGAAAAGTTGAAAATGAAATGTTCTTCCCTCAGGAATCATGGGTCCTCGATTTTGGACACATTCTGTAAATTAGCCTATATGAGGTACCGATTCACTAATTGTTGCCCTAGGATGCACCATTTCAACCAGTTAAAGCTCATGACAACAACAGCTTTAGTAGTATATTCTTATATATATCTGCCATATATCGGTATGCTGAACAACAAAAATGAAATGATTGATTCAAACCTGATGAAAATGAATATCTTATTGTAGGAAATTTGCAATCCACTATAATAATAGTGCCATCATATGGCACTTCTTTTTACAGGGAAAAAAAATACTTCAGAGACTTTTGCATTTTAGGATCAGTGCAATGAGATATGAAAGCAATCTCAGTTTAATGGGTGACATTATACACAACTAGTTTTCTTGGTAAAAAATTAGGAGTGATTTTCCATTGACTCTTTCCAGAATATGTTTCAACTTCCCGGTCCACCTTATTGATCTGGTATTTCCTGGTGATCTCCCATCCAAGTATGAATCAGATGTAAATTTCTTAGTTGTTTGTTATCATCTTAGATAAGCTAGGCGTTACCACCAATCTTGGCTAGGAAAAAGTAAAGTGCCTAGATTCGAAGTTGTCTGTCCAATATCCATGTAGTTTACTTGGCAGCATTATGGAAATAATTTCCCTTTGCTTTCTTTGGGATTTTTCTTTTACTTTCCATTCTAACTGACAACTGACAGGAATCTCCCTATAGTCCTCCATCCAAGAATTGGAGTAAACCCTGCTTAGCCGGAGTTGTCTACATCCTTCCATATCTAGAAAAACAGAAAAAGTTAAATGGGTGACAGAAGAAGAGGAATGTTTAATAATTACTCGTTTTTTAATCTCTTATGAATACTCAAAGTGCTTATTAGTTATTACAACATTTCTGTGCAGAGACATGACAAAAAAATGTGTTGCTATGGTGGCACCATGCAAATGCCAGTCTTTCATGCTTGTGTGGCAACAGTAGATACAAATCGGTATGTCACGTGGTTTATATCCTGGCATTACAACAGAAATTCCATCACTTACTTTCTTCTTTGCGGCCCCACCCCACCCGCCCCACCCCGTTACTTATTTATTTCAGTTCTTCAATCCAGATCAGAAAGTAGACTCCCCAAGATGATTGCAATGCTCCTTTATTGAGAATTCTGTAACAATTGCATTTCTCCTCCTCTTCTTCTCTTATCCCAGGGAGGGAGGAGGGGAAAGAAGGAAGGAAGGAAAGAAGGAAATTTTTTGACTTTCCCTTCCACAAGGGAACTATCCACAAGGAAACTCAATGGGAGACCCAGCAGGAAGTTGGAAATCGGTTCCCCTTCCATTTTGGGGGGGGGGGGGTCCACCCATACAGTAGTCACTCTGTTTCTGTTTAGGCAGTGAAATATCTCTGAAATGATGATCCAACAGGGCATGGATTGTCTAGTGCATTTTTAAAACAATCATATATTGAAAAAGGACAGTACTCACAAATCAGTAGTGGCTGTGGCTTTCTGCAGGGTGTGTATGTGTGTATGTGTCCAGATGATTGTCTTAATCTTGAATGTCATTTCAGTAGATGGTGGCAGCAACAACAACAAAAGCAAATCCATCATGGATGGAAAAACAGGAGGGGCAACATGGTGAAAAACAACTAGCAATTAGAACCAACAAATGAAAGTTTAGAAAGATTGGGAGAGATCACACATTTTATCAGCACAAAGAATAGCAATGAGTACTCGACAAAAGTGATTTGGAATGGGTGGCAAAAATTAAAGGGGATAATGGTCAGATAAATCTTTTTTTTTTTTTTTTTTTTTAAACAAAATAATTTTTATTGAATACAAAAAAAAAAGATTAAAAAACATTGAACATAGTGTATCATCTTTGACATACATCTTTGTCTAAACATTCCTTATTATACACATACTTTATACATTTCAGATATTTTTCCTCTATTTACATCCCTTCTAATGACCTTCCTTCTTTTTTTTCCTTCCATTTGTAAAATTTATTCCAGCTTAAATAGTATTCTGTTTCCTCCTGATTTTTTAATTCTTTCGTCATCTTATCCAATTCTGCGCAATACAAAATTTTCCTTATTAACGCATCTCCACTAGGCACTTCATTTGTTTTCCAATTTTGGGCAAACAAAATTCTTGCCGCCGTTATTACATGAATAATTAAGTATATATCATCTTTGTTTATATTTTTTTCTAATATGCCAAGTAGTAGCATCTCTGGTTTATATTGAGTTTTTTGACCCGTCATTTCTGTTATCCAATTCCAAACCCTCTGCCAATAAACCTGTACCTCTTTGCAAGCCCACCAAACATGAAAAAAAGTACCCTTTTCCCTTTTACACTTCCAACAAAGTGGTGAGTAGCCACTATACATTTTTGCGAGCCTAGCCGGTGGCAGGTGCCATCTAAAGAGCATCTTATAGAGATTTTCCTTATAGGTTGTTGCCAATGTAATTTTGCAATTACGTTCCCAGATTTGCTGCCATTGGTCCATGTTTATAGCGTGCCCCAAATCTATTGCCCAGGTAACCATTGTTTCTTTAACTTGTTCTTCAAATAATTTATATTCTAACATATATTTATATATTTTTGATTTGTTTTTTCTCCGAGCCTAATAATATTTTATCAAGCCCCGTATCTTGTCTATTAATTCCCCATTCTTTCTTGTCTTTCACGTATCTTGCTTGTATCTGAAGGTAAGACCACCATTCCAAAGCAATCCCCTGTTGTCTCAACTCTTGCCTTTGCTTTAGATATCCTTCCTCTGACAGGATATCTTTGTATATGATAACCCTATCTTGCCTATAAAGGTTGGGGTATATAACTGCTTCTAATGGTGAGAACCAGCCTGGGAGTTTTGTATAGTATTGGCATTTAACTATATTCCAGCTTTTTATTAGTTCTTGCCGGACTTTATGCCTCAGGAAGTATTGATGGTTCCTACTTTTATCTGTCCATAGGTGGGCATGCCAGCCCTGCTGGAGATCGTGCCCCTCTAATAGTAAACATCTTTTATTTTCCAATGTTATCCAATCCCTGATCCACGTCAGGGCCGCCGCTTGATAGTATAACTCCCAATCCGGGAAGCCTAATCCCCCTCTCTCTTTAGCATCCTGTAGAGACTTTTGCTTTATCCTCGCCTTCCTTCCTTGCCACACAAAATCTAAAGTTAACTTATTCAACTCTTTAAAGAATTTTTTGTCTAATTGGATTGGAATATTTTGGAATAGAAAGATAATTTTGGGTAAAATATTCATTTTCACCGCTGAGATTCTTCCTAGAAACGAAAGATGTAGATTTCTTCAGCGATCTAGGTCAACTTTTATACGTTTAACTAATTTTCTGTAGTTATCCTCTCTAATTGATGAGCAACGTGCTGACATAACAATGCCCAAATATTTTATTTTAGTAACTACTTGTATTCCTAATTTTTCCCCAAGATTTTCTTTTTGCGTGTTAGTCATATTTTTTGCTATGATCTTTGTTTTATTTCTATTTATTTTCAAGCCTGCCACCTCTCCATATTCCTCCAATAGTTCAAAAAGTTTCTGACCTGATTGCACGGGATCTTCCAAAATAAATACTAAGTCATCGGCATATGCTTGGAGTTTATATTTTTCCTTTTTAATCTCAAGCCCTTTAATTTGCTCTTCTTGCCTTACAGTCCTAGCTAAAATCTCCAATGTATATATAAACAATAATGGCGAGAGAGGACACCCTTGTCTTGTACCTTTCTGAATATTAAATTTATTGGTGGCCTCACCGTTTATTATAATCTGGGCATTCTGTTCGGAATATATTGCAGCTATAACATTTAAAAATTTTTCTCCAACATCCATTAATTTCAGTTGTTGGATCAGAAATAGCCAATTAACATTATCAAATGCCTTCTGTGCGTCCAAAAATAAGAGTGCCATTTGGCAATCGCTATGTGATTCGTAGTATTCCAATATGTCTAAAATTGTCCTTATATTCCGCTTAGTCTGCCTATTTGGGAGGAAGCCATTTTGGTCACTATGTATGAAGTCAATTAAATAATTTTTAAATCTCTCTGCCATTATTGATGCGAAGATCTTATAATCGACGTTTAGTAGGGAGATAGGCCTATAATTTTGTATCTGTGTTCTCTCTACATCTTCTTTTGGTATTAATACTATATTTGCCTCTAACCAGGATTTAGGTATTTTTGCCTCAGTTAAAACGTCATTGAAAACTTCTAATAGGTGTTCATTAAGTACATTTTGATGTTCTTTATATAATTCCGCTGGTATTCCATCTGGGCCGGCCGCTTTATTAATTTTTTGTTTACTTATAGCCGTAGTTATTTCAATCATACTTATTTCCTCATTTAACATTATTTTTTTTTCCTCTGGTATCTTCAGTGTATCTGTCTTTTCAAAATAGTCTATTATCTTTTCTACACTTTGTCCCTCACTCCTCTTATATAAATTTTCATAATATCTTTGAGCAATTCCCCTTTTAATTATCTCATCATGTTGAATCTCTCCTTCCTCATCTTGCAAATTAACAATCTGTTGCTTCTCTTTCTGCCTTCTCAGTTTATACACCAACCATCTTCCAGGTTTATTCGCGTGTTCAAAATTATTTTGTTTGGCAGCCTTAAGTTGTTGTGCTAACTTTTCCGAGTCTTCTAGACAAAGTTTGTGTTTAATTAATTCCATTTTACTTTTCAAACTTTTATTATTTAGGTCACCCTGATATTGTGTTTCAGCCTGCTTATATTCTTCTATATTTCTTCTTCCAGTCTTATCCTGTGTTGTTTTTTTTCCTTATTTCTCTTGGCCATATATGAGATTGCAACTCCCCTCATGTATGCTTTAGCTGTATCCCAAGTATTCTGCAAAGATGTATCCCCATTCTTATTCGTTTGAAAGAAAAAGTGCATTTCTTTCTCCATCTTTTCCTTAAACTCTTTTTCTCTAATAATCACTCTTTGAAGAGTCCATCTTGGCCGGCTCCGTTGCCCTTTCCAGCAACAACTTATAGGATTATGGTCCGCCCAAAGACTAGGTTCTATATTAATTCCTTGAATTTCCGAATCTAATTTTTTTGAAAGCCATAACATATCAATCCTGGTCCACGAGTTATGTCTATTAGAATAATATGTATATTCCCTTTTATCTATATTTCTTTCCCTCCAAGCATCTTGCAAATTAAGGTCTGTGCACATCTCAAAAAAAGTTCTGGGAAGTATTTTTTTGTTTCCTTTCCTTGCCCCATTACTTTTATGGTCTTTTGTTCTATCTACTATGGCATTGAAATCTCCAATCATACAAAACCCATCTCCCTCTAAGTCGCTAAGCTTACTGTGTAGATCCTTTAAAAAAGATACTTGGGCTCCGTTTGGTGCGTGAACTACAACAATTATTATATTTTTTTTGTTTAGATTAGCCTCCACTATCAAGATCCTTCCCTCTTTGTCCTTATAGATTTGTTTGGAAGCTATCTCCTGTCTAACATACAATGCAATTCCTCTTTTTTTTTCTTCTCATCTAGTGAGATGTATAGTCTTCCTAATTTAGGTTGCTCTAATAGATACTTTTGATCATTTTTTATATGAACCTCTTGTAATGTAATGACATCCGCATTTAATTTAATAAGTTTACTGAAAACTTTCCGCCGTTTTACTGGTGAATTCAAACCCCTAATATTCGTTGACCATATCCTATACTCCTCTCCCATTAACTTGTTTCTGTCGTGCCTTAGTGCTTCGAGTAATCCTTATTTCCTTCGACTCCTCAAGGCTTCTCCCCTGGGAGATCACGGAGAAGGAAATGCGATGGTTGAAAAAGGAGAAGGTGAACGAATGATGGATAAAAGAGGGACAGAGCAGGGTATAGAGGAAGTAAAAGGGGGAGGAGGACAAGATGGATTAAGTCAGATAAATCTTTTTAAATGTATAGATTTGACCTTTAAAAGCTGGTGTGATTTGGCTGCTTAATAGTCTTTCCCCACTTGCACTAATCATGATACAAGCATGCTTTGTCAACATCTATTTTTCCTGTTAACTTGGCCTTCATCTCCTTCCTACCCTGAGTGAAAAAGGCTTGATTTGCATTTAGCTGTGCCCATGTTAGTGTTTTCCCGTTTATTACAGGTAGTCCTCGACTTACAATCATTTGTTTAGTGACCATTTGATCACCTTTTGTAACCTTCCCAGCCAACTTCCTTAAGCAAAGTCAACGGGGGAAGCCAGATTTGCTTAACAACCACATGATTATTTAACAACTGCAGTGATTCACTTAACAACTGTGGCAAAAAAGTTCATACAATGGGGCAAAACTCACTTAACAACTGCCTTGCTTGGTGTATTTGTTTTCTTTTGATGTCATATATATAAAACATCAAAAGTCAATGTTGATTTATTGTATTTAGCTGTACGAGGGTACATTAGGCCACTGATAAGCACTTTTGTGCTGAAATGCTTTTGGCTTATTTTGAAAAATGCTATTATTTTAAAATGTTATCATGCATTTATTTAAGAATCTAGTAGAGCATATCCTTATTCTCAAGTTAATTATTTTTGTCCAGATCTCCTGAGTGCTGGATTGTAACCATCATTTTTAGCTAATCTGCTGGCTAGAAAATATAGGACTCATTACTATTTAACAAATAAGTAAGTTCAGTAGCCACAGACTGAAGGTGTCTGTAACTAAACATGAGCTAATATTGGCAAAGGATGCTAAATATATAAAAATGTTCAAAACAAAAGATTCCATAAATCAGCTGCCAACAAAGAAATCTCTCTTAGCTTAGCCTTTTCTAACTGTGATAAACAGTATAATAAGACAGAAACATTATCATTACTCTGAATGGGTTAAATCTCAGGACCACATTCGCTATACAATGTGACTTATGAGTGAGGACACCATATAGACCTATTAATTGATGAGACAATTGTGCTGCCTGCGAGTTTCTAAAATTTGCGTAGAACAGAATGAACATGCTTGGAGTAAAATTAGGCTTTAGTTGCTGGCCCAAAATAACCAGTGCTGATCTAACTTTTGCTGGATATGTTACTGGTTTTAAAGGGATAGCTGAGGCTGGTAATCTATTAAACAACATCTCTTATCTTACTGAAAAGCCTCAGCAAATGGCAGAGGTCAATATCTGTGGGTACAGCTGATAAAGAAAGATACTTCTTCCTTTTGTACTATGTAGAAATTATCCTGAACTGGTGAAGTGCCAAAGAGACAGAAGAAGGGCAAATATCTTTATTTTTAAAAAAAAAATGGGGGAAAGGAAGATCCAGGAAACCACAGACCAACCAATCTGACAATCAGTTCCTAGGAGGATTCTAGGGCAGATCATAAAGAAACTAATCTACAGTCTTGAAAACAATATGGTAATCACTGGAAATCCACATGACTTTGATAAAAAAAAAAAGTATTGCCAAATTATCCTTATTTTATTGTTTTAGATCAAGTAACTCCATAGCAAATTATTGTCCCCATAATGTATTTTGATTCCAGTACAATATTTAATGAAGCTTTTAACATAGTTATGTTTAGGAAATTATTTAAATTCTGGGTTAGATGTCTAAACAATTGCTGGAAGTGGCTGAAGAAGTGTGCTAAAAATGCTCATCAACAAATTCCTCATCAAACTGAAGAAGGTAGTAGACCATAAAGTTCTGTTTCATTAATATTCTTATTAATGACAAATGAAGATGTAGCAGGAAATCTCATCAAATTTTCAGATTACAAAAAATCAGATGAGGAAGGCAGGATCTTAAAAGACAGAAAATACGAAGAAAATCTTCGTATACTATGGAAATGGGCTGAAACCAATAGAATAACAAAACAAAATGAAGACAAATTCAGAACTTTCCAAAGTGACATCAAATCCCTGGGTATAAGAGGGGGGGCAACAACCCTAATAATAGTACTTGTGGAGAAGAGGAATCTTGGAAGAGTATTTGATTGCAACAAAAGCAAATAATAATAATAATTAAAAGTGCAAGTGTCCAAAAAGAAATAATGTAACAAGCCACTTAATTTTAAAGTAAAACAGTACTAAAAAGCGTTCATATTTATTTTATTTTACACTATTTATTTGAAAATGGACAAATAAAATCTGAGGAAAAAAATACTAAAACATGCATGCATAGAATGAGATAGTACAAAAAGCGTAAGTATTTCTCTTCATAGTAGCAATTTTATTTTAAAAATTCCAATCCGTTGCCTTCCTTGCCTCCGCTTAGTTTTGCAAACGGGCCTTAAACAGAACATCAAGGAAGTCCTACCGTACTATAAGAAAGGGTGGGAGCGGGCACTCACAGCTGTCTAACACACACACCCCCTTTTCCTACATGGAAGACTATTTAAGCCCAAGTTTACATTTTGGATTTTTAAAAAAATATCGAGCTACACCTCTAGAGACGGGACACACGATTCTGTTATCGACCCAAGGAGCGTAGGACGCAGCCCTTGTGGATGGATGCAGCAACTCCACTTCGGCAGAATGGGAGGCTCCGCACGCCGATGGCGTTCTGCAGAGCGGAGGCGGCTTGGCCAGGAGGGGAAACCAGGCAGGCTTCCAAACGAAATGCGCAAGCGAGCAAGCCAAAAGGGCAACTTTCCCCGCCTGCGTGGGCAAAGTTCAGCAGGCGGGCGGGTTTCGACCGCCCAGGCGTTGCAAAAAGGCTCGCCCGCCCGGGCGTGGGAAGACTGCCTGCCGAGGGGCGCTGTGGCGCGGTTTCGTCCCCTGGCTCGCCCTCTCAGGCCTGGCGGAAGCGTCCTTCCGTTCGGGCTTCCTTCGCCGCCTCCCTCTTCCCGTCGTCAGTCTGCTTCGGGTCGGGGAGCTCACGTAAGCGGCCGAGGAGAAGTCTCGGAGAGGCGAGACCCGCCGGGCTGAGGTAAGCGCGGCGGCGCCCTGTTCCCCTCCCTTCCTTTACTTCGGTCCCGGGGAGACCGCGCTCGCTTGGTGCCCGCCCTAGCGCGCTTGTAAAAACTAAAGAAAAACAAAAACTTGTAAAAAGTGCAAAACTCGTGGGCTCCTTGTCTCTCTGCCGACGTCTTTCCTCTCTTCTGGCGCCCAGGCTTCGTTGCTGGGCCCCTTTCCTAGCCCCCGCCTCCAACTCAAGGACTGTCCGGAGTAGCTCATGGGACCCAGAGTGGCTTCAGTGGGAAAGCTTGGTCGTCTCTGCCGCTACCCACCCGGGCCCTGGTGTTCGGGCTACATCCGCGCGCGTGAGCTTAATCTCCACCTGTCCGCCTGTAACAGATTTGCCCAGCGCCTTCTAGCGTCGTCCGCCAAGCTGATTTGACCCAAGAGGGTCGTAGCTTTCCTCGCCGCTCGTTGCTTCTATGTTGGGAATCGACTTACGACTACAATTGAGCTCAATGTTGTGATGTGAGGCGAGACAGTTGTTAAGTGAATTTTGCCCCCTGTTACGACCTTTCTTGCCACAATTGTTAAGTGAATCACTGCAGTTAAGTGCATCAAGGTAGTGGTTAAGTTAGTGATACGGTTGTTAATTGAATCTGGCTTCCCCATTGCTTGTCAGAAGGTCACAAAAGCGGATCACACATGACCCTGGGACAGGGCAACCATTATAAATATGAACTAGTTGCCAAGCGGCTGAATTTTGATCATGGGGATGCCGCAATGGTTGTGTGAAAAACAGTCTTAAGTCACTTTTTTCAGTGCCTTTGAAACTTTGAACAGTCATTAAATGAACTTTTGTAAGTTGAGGACTGCTTTTACAGTGTGGTGAGAGTTAGAAGTTGGTGCTTTGATTCCCTCCAACTGGAATCTGCTTTGGAAGGGCTCTACTTTGATCCGTGTGGCACACTGTAGTAAAATCCCCCTTGAAATTGAGGTCAGAAAGGTGTCTCCATCAAGCAAAAGATAAAGCTTTTTGAAAGAGTTGCTGATAAACGTAATTTAATCCTGAACAGCCATATTTTGAAGAGAATGGATAAACCTGGCTTTTATGCCATATAATCTCAATCAAAGTTTGCTTTGTCTGTACTTGCAAAGGCTGAAGAATATATATGGTAGAAACAGTGGTGGGATTCAAATATGTGAACAACCGGTTCTCTGTGTGGATGCCGCTTTCGGAAGTCCATTCTGGGCCTGGACAACAAAAAATTAGCTACCGGTTCTGCCAAAGTGGTGCGAACCGGCTGAATCCCACTACTGGGTAGAAACCTGTATGTTTTGAATAGAACTTTGAAAAAGTATTTCAGACTTCATATAAAAACAGCACCTCTCTGTTACAGATACTTACTGTATCTGTCGACACTGAACATTACGGCCTTCACATTTATTAACCCCATGTTTTAATAATAATTTATTAAACTTTATGCTGACCAATTTCAAGCAGCTCTGGACAGCTCACAAACCGATAAATTACAATGAAATAAATAGAAGATGGCCTGCATCACAGATAGGATGGAACGAAGCAGGGTATTTAGCTCTATTTGGCAGACCACTAATTAAGATAGAAGTTTGTTGTTTGTTGTTTTCTAATCAACATATTGAATCAACATATTCAAATAAAGAATGACTTATCAAAAGTTACCTGCTCTTTAGGTAAGATTTGAACAGGGGCTTTTGCACTATGTGATTAGCATTTTAAACTTTTTTTTCTTAATCAATGTAGTTACATTATTTAGCATAATGAAACCTAACTTCTGAGCTGGCCTTAAAATTGAATATTCTCTTATTACTGGTATTTAGTGGCTTGGAAGAAAAAGTTTTTTTCCCCCTCACTCTATTTACAACCTTTATACCAGGGGTGTCAAACTGCCGGCCCGTGGGCCGGACGCGTCATCCGGAAGCCACACCCACCCCATTGCCGGCAATGGCAAAACCATCCCGATACATTGCGTGACGTCGCGGGTTTGACATGTCTGCTTTATACTCTTTTCAAATAATTCCTCAAGTATTTAAAGTAGATTGCAAAAGCAGCTTTTTTGAACTTCTAGGATCAGATACCTCAATGATGACAGATATGTTCCATGCATTGTTCATGTTTAAATAAGTGTGACAATGAGATACTTTGTTCCTTTTTCCACAGCTTGGATTAACAGAGGAATTTGTTGGTATAAATTTTTCAGTGTTGAAATTAAAGCAAAACACATGCCAAAATCATATTGATATCATAATCATATTAATACCATAAACCTAATGGATCAAGAGATGAATTCTTAAAATTGCTCTGTGTTTGTTTATCAGAAATAGAAATTGGAACTTATGCAACCCGTTCTGTTTTCCTTTTTAACACAAATGGGCTTTCCTTAATTGGCAACAATTCTAAACGGAAACTGAAACTGGATTAAATGACTTTCCAGTATTGTGTGCACTGAGGATCCTATAACCTAATTCCATACACTATTTTTTCACTATTTTGGAATTGAAGATAAGAGTTGAAATAGTATGGCTTTTTAATAGGTTTGAGGATCTATTAGCATGTCTGTAGTGTAATACATAGTATATTACAAATAGTAAGCAATCTCTGTCTCTATCTTCAAGCGAATGTCTTCGATGACAAAAGTAGCTGTCTGAAATGACAAAAGTAGTGAGCATGATAGGAGAAAGATATACATTACATTTCACTCATGTCATTTGAAGTACATTTATCCTATAGTATACAAAGGCAGAGAAAGGGCTATGCAGCAATATGGATTTAATGGGGAAACCCTATATGGAGCTTTCAAAGGCAGACAGGTTATACCTGTTGGTGCCTTGTTAAAGTAAATTTGACTTTTCCTTGGATGGCACAACAATCAGGAAAAGATACAGCTTTTTGAAACAGTTGCTGTTAAATGTAATTTAACGGTTTGTTTTTTCTCTTCAAATCCAGGTTGCCATGTAGTTCTAAAGTTTTGCCAAAGTCAGTCATTAATGACAGATTATTAGAAATAAAGTGTCCCTGAGTATATATTCTCACCAGTAACTCACATTAACCATACTGTTAAGTTAAGCAGCAAATATATTTAGATGTGTATTCCCCTCACAAATTAGTATACCAGTATATATTAAGCACTATTAAAAGTAATTAATTTCCTTTCACATAATTGCTTTCCTGGACTTCATTTATGATCAGAAAGCATACCTCAAAAGAGCATTTTAAAAAGAGGAAGGAAAATACAAACATCTGAAAAATCAAAATTTCAGTTTTCATATATTTATTAATTTGATTTATAACCTGGGTTTATTTTATACAACTCAAGGGAGTATGCATAAATTCTCTTTTCCTACAACTACCACCCTATGGGAATGGGCTGGGTTAAGAGAGAATGGCCCTAAATGATCCAGCTGGCTTCCATTTACCAATTTCTAGTTCAGCACCTCTTCTGGGAAGTAGTTTTGACTGAAAAACAGAGAAGGACTTCTAGGACAGGCACATTTAGTCCTAATAAACAAATAGTGTGGGTAAAAGAGGAAAAAAATGAGGTAAATGAAGCTCAGAAGTTGTGTTTTACGAGAAAATTAGCATTCCTAAAGAGAAAAGTGGGTGCAAGAATGTGACATTTCTATTTTCATAGAAAAAACTACATAGAATTAATAAGAAAAACAAACTTTCCTATTTTGGTAACTTCCATGAATAAAAATAGTTGCATGCAGCTGCATAACTGAAAGCATAGTTGTAGACCAAATGTTTATTTCTGTTTATTTTTTATAGATATGACAACCTTCTCTCTTCATAATCTCAACTAGCAAACTGTTGCTGTTGTGAAGCAATATGTACTTCAAAATTAGCAATATTATTGTATTGAGAATGCATGAAAATAATATACTTTAATGCTAAGTATCCTGGATATTTTTTTGGTTATTGCTTATTTTACATATAGCTTGGCAACCACAATTGGAACCAAGAATTCCCACTGCTAAGCAAAATACCACAAGCCCATGATGGCCTTACAACCTCAATTCTACTGAGAACCTTAAGCAAATCACCCATGGGCTTTAAGTGAGACATCACATGACTGCAAGTCGCAATTTTACTGCCAACGTCCCCATAAACTCTACCTGTTGGAAAAACCAGTTGTGAAGTACACAAATGGGGATCACATGACTGGGGTCACTGCAAGGGTGGTAAATGAAAGGATTGATCATAAAGTTACTTTTTCAGCACTGAAAATTTCAAACAGTTGCTATACAGGGCAGTCATTAAGTAAGGTCTATATGTATATGTATGTAGGTATTTTCAAGGTGATTCCTAGTGGTCACCTTTAAAATATTTTTTAGTTTTATTATATGAAGCCTTTTAAATTGGTAAAGGCAAAAGCAGGAGACAGAGTAGGCTGACTGTATAATTCTACAGGCAATGTGCATAACTTTTTCTGTTACTGTTTCCTAAGTGATATACAGAGATAAGGAAATTTATATTTTCAAAATAGTCTCTGTATTTAAATAATTCTTCAGTTGTGAGATATGTTGCTCTTCTGGTCTGGTTCCTGTAGAATAGCTTCACTACTTTGTAGCTAACAATGCAAATAATTTCACAACATCACTTTTTAAAAAAAAAAAATAAGGATTTTTAAACTGTTTTACTTCCATTGCCTGGTTTTGGATATAGTATGTATTAATAACTCCTAAAACATACTTTTATAATAGGAAATAATTTATTCTGTGGAAAGTAACTCAGAAGAACTAAATACATATTTAGGTAGTAATGAGCAAATAGTTTTTATAGCGTTTGTTCACATTAAGCAACCAATTCAAACTTTCATGATTTTAAAGAACATAAAACTATATATCATCTTTTTCAATATTTTACATCATAAAGAAGTAACGCATAATTATTAAAAATAACTATTAAATTATTAAATTAAACACTTTGCTTCAATGAGAACAATTTTAGGGTTTTCAAGAGGCATAAAATCATTGGCAAAATAAATTAAGTATCAAAGAAAGGTAAAGTTATTTAAAGTCACTGTTATCCATAAATTATAAAAAGAAGATGCAATATCCTGTGCATTTTTGTATTGTTTGTTAAATTTAATTTTATATATGATAAAATACAAAGACATACATTTTTTTCTTCATCACTATGTCACAATACATAAACTTCTTTTCATTAATAGCACTAGCTATTTTCAATAATAGCACTAGCGCTTAAACTTGTATACTGCTTCACAGTGATTTTACAGCCCTCTCTAAGTGATTTACAGAGTCAGCTCCCAACAATCTGGGTCCTCATTTTACTGACCTTGGAAGGCTGAGTCAACCTTGAGCCGGTCAGGATCGAGCTATGGGCAGTCGGCAGGATTGAACTCCTGGCTGTGGGCAGAGTTAATCTGCAATACTGCATTCTAACCACTGCACCTTATTCTCCCAATAAGGGAATAAACAAGTAAATCAAGCTGTCATGCAATTTACAGAATTATGTTTTGCAGCTTAAGAAATCTATACAGCTATGCAAAGTCTTATGAGAGCTAAGAGTTTAAAAACCATTAGTATACTCTTTATTATACACCACTAGTAATATCCTCAACTTGCACAGAAAGGTAAAAGGCAGAAGGAAAGCATACAGGTTAAGTTTTTAGTAAGTGGTATAAGTACCCTACTTATCCCAAAGTGTACTATGGCATTTAACATGCTTTGTTTAATTACATTTTAATATTTATACATACTTAAGATCAGAAGTATTTGACATTGTTTTTCACAAAAACCCAGGTTTATTTGGAAGGCAAGAAATTTCATTAGGAAAGCTGTTGGCTGCCCAAAAAAAAAAAAAAGCATTAATGACTTCATCATCTATACTATCCCTGCTAATTTACTAGTTGTTCTGATATCGTCTGTTGCTGATACTGCTCAACAAACAGAGATTAGGTCTTTGACTTTGGTTACTTTGTAAGAAAAAGACAGAATGAAAACAGGGAAAGGAACATAGCAACCATTCCTGGAGGATGAGGTACTTTGGCTGCAGCTGAGCATTGTGCATTTAACATATTCTTGAATCCATTCTTGAATCCTGTTTTTAAAAAATTAATAGTTGGAGCAAAGAATTGATGATTGAACGGATTGCACATTTAATGCCATCTTGAACTGCAACTTGTACTTTCAATATTCCATTATATTTCTCTTTTATTCTTTTAATAAGGAAAGCTTTCTGAAATAAGCAAAATGTCAGTTTATTTGACACCTGCTGTTTCAAAATTGATCATATTTTTGTTAATAGAAGTTTTCTAGAAGAGAGACAAGGGTTGGGGACTCCTGCTGTACTCTATTGTTGCTGCATCAATGGAAGGATTATTGGTATACAGAGGACTTTTTAAAAGTTGCCCTGAAATCTGTAAGAGATAAATCCTTTCTACCAAGTCATGGCCAGGCACAAATTCTTGAATTAAGGCAGTGAAAGTAGAGCTTAAGCATGTTCTTTCCCTGGGCTGTTCACAGCTCCATTCTGCTTTAAATATTTAATTGGCAAAATGTCCAAAGTCTAGGAAACAGTTTTGTGAAGCATGTAGCTACTTTCTTTGTTAAAAATTCTGAACAAACGGGAATTCTGCCAAATTGAACATTCCTTCAGATGGGCAGAATTTTATTCTTAAACTTCAAATTAAACATATTATACCTGAATAGAAACTTCCATTAGACAGGATATTGCATTCTTGTAGCTTGCAACAAACATGGAATAGTTTCTAGTAATACAAATTCCTTGAATAGCTATAGATCTAGCATTTCTTTGTTCTATCAAAGTAGAATGATATATCCTTATTCTCATAATCCAATCACATAAATATAAGGGATTTCTTTGATTTTTTTGATAACATGGTAATAGCAATTTAGATTTTAGACAGACAGACAGATAGATAAGGCAGGCAGGCAGGCAGGCATAGATGATAAATTGATGGATGGATGATAAAAATATAATAAAACTTCAGTCACAGTGCCTGTTTGTGATTGTGAAACCAAATGGGAGAAGGGATACTATTGAACTATTAGGATGTACATTTGTTGAGTTGTACATTGATTTGGGACATTATATCTTTAGCATTACAGTAACCATTTTGTCCAAAGTAAATGATTGGTATTAAATAAGTTAAAGAGGTTTTCTCATATTGAGGTAAATAAGGATTAAATTATAGGAAAAAAATAAGAATAGAAGGAAGGAAGAATAGATTAAGTAGAAATATAGTTGTGGTTGGATGTGGTTTATTCCCAAAAATAAACAGGCAATAAATCATTGTATAAAGGTATGTATAAAATTATGGTTAAATACATTAGAAACATTAGAAATGGAGTATAGAATATTATCACTATAAACAGTCTTTAGTTTCCATCCTCCCTTCCCTTTTATTTCCACAATCTTTTCCTCTTGTCTAGCACTTTGTATAAAATTGCACTTTTCCTAATATTCCAAAAGGGCATAATGTGATAAATATGTATGTATGACAAGTTATTCTTTTCTTTTTTGTGCCTGTAGGTATCCTGCCGCCTTTTAAATTAGTATGAGTCTACTACATAGTAACACAAGTTTTGAAATCAATGATCAAGAGAGTGACTGCTGTGCAGCCATGGCCAGTGCTTGCAGTGCTGGGACCAAGGAGGAAAGCTTCACTGTCCCCATCAGCAATGGTACTGGTGGGACACTTTCAAACTCTTTCATGGAGGAAACCCAAGGCTATGATGTGGAGTTTGACCCACCACTGGAAAGTAAATATGAGTGCCCTATCTGTTTAATGGCTCTACGGGAAGCAGTACAGACGCCGTGTGGTCATCGTTTTTGCAAAGCTTGCATTGTCAAATCCATAAGGTAACACAGTTTGTTGAAATTTAGTTGTGCCCCAGGTTCAGTCTCCTAGCAGTGTCCATTAATTGCTATATCAGGTTTCTTGTACAACCTTCAAAAATTTAAAGCTAGGATTTCTTGTGAATGAAATGAATGATATCAAGGGGAAAAATTATCTGAGAGAAATTCATACAATCTACTTTTAAGACTTTTTTGTCTTATCCATTTCCAAAATTATTTATAATTTAACAAATTGTTGCAAGGTCAGAATTGTCTTTACCAGTTAGTTGTGGTCTTTCATGACATAGTTTGTGTTTTCTATGTATGATTGACTGGTTGGTTGATTTATTTTAAACTCTGGTATGTTGACATAAAGTAATCCTTTGTTACTGTTAGAGAGCTGTGATAAATATCAATAAGTAAAATGCACTATTGCGGAATAATTTACTGATGGATTGATTGTAGGAACTCAAGTTCTCAATACTTTTTCCCATTATTTTAGTACTGGAATCATGGGCCTTAGCTTTATTCCACCGAAAAAAATAAAATTCTGACAACCTTCTCATGAGGTTCAACACCTATAATGCTGACTAAGTTTTAAATGTAAGCTTCCCTTTTCCCTTCCTCAAATAATCAGTTCTTGATTTTTATCATGTCTGAATTTATTAGACAAATGTCTAAAAAATTAAAAGTCCTTTTTGTTGGTTGTTATATTTTAATTGTTTACAATCTATTTAAAATCATAGCATAGCACTGTGAATCTCACATATACATATATCTATCCATTTAGCACTGGAAGGTCAATATGTTAAATTCTGACTTAAATAGTTCAGGCCTTAGACATATGAGCATATCCGGGAACTCTCTGTCAGCATCAAACCACAAGTTCCTGTTTCTCCACTGGATTCTGCTCTTCTTTTATATGTTCTGTTTCAAATATTTTTAAAAATGGGAATGGAACAGGTATATTGTCTTAAGAAATAAAAACACCACGTTGCATGTGAAATGATTATGTTTATATCTTGTGTTAGCCATACATATACAGAGAGAGTGTCTGTCTCTGTCTGTCTGTCTCTGTCTCTCTCTCTGTGTGTCTGTGTCTGTCTGTCTGTCTGTCTGTCTGTCTGTCTGTCTGTCTGTCTGTCTGTCTCTCTCTCTCTCTCTCTCTCTCTCTCTCTCTGTGTGTGTGTGTGTGTGTATTTTGGGACCTGGATAAATGCAAGCAAAAAGAAAAAAAATTGGAATATTACTTTTCCTTGAGTCCCTTCCCAGCTGCAATCTCTACTCCCACCACTGCTAAGGTATTTCAATTAATCTGCTATGAGGTGTAAAAGATGCTGTAGTCGGAGAGGTTTTCAGACTGGCTGTGAGGAGGGGCAATCAAGCAGGAATAAAAATGTCTTCCAGTTCATGTGATACACTTTTGGAACCAAAGCTGATTCTTTGCAGAAATGTGAAGAACCACATTGTAGCCAAATGCACAGTACTTGGTATTAATACATGCATACATACATACATGCATAGATACATACATATATACATACAGTACATATTGTTTCTTTTTGACAGAGATGCAGGTCATAAATGTCCAATAGACAATGAAATCTTACTAGAAAATCAACTCTTCCCTGATAATTTTGCAAAACGTGAAATCCTCTCACTGACAGTGAAATGTCCAAACAAAGGCTGCAGTCAAAAGATGGAGCTAAGGCACTTAGAGGTAAGTTTTAATGTGTATCTTGTTTAAGAACTAAGGTTTAATTCTATACTATTCTGATCAGTATATTTAGGACTTATATAAAGAGATACTTAGGATATGCAAAGCAACAACTCTTGAAAAAATAGATAAAAGGAAGTAAGGTAATGATTCTTTCCTTGAAACTGGGGCTAAATTTGTTATGTTTGAATAAGTTACAGTCCTCAATTATAGTATTAATTGGGCTGGAATTGCCATTACTAAGCGACAGTCATAAAGTGCAATGTCACAAAATTGTACTGCTTAGCGACAATTATTCTGGCACTCCCAAATCACTGTGGATGAGGAGCTCACAGCTGCCCTTTTCAATTTCCTGCTGACTTCTCTATTAATTTTGCTGATCGGAAGCCAGCAAAGAAGTTGGTAACCAAGAACCACCTGTAATAACATTAAGAGTCTTCTGAACACCATGCCCTTAAGAGTACTTCATAGGTGGATTTCAGCTGCTCACTCACAAGTTTTTCCTTCTGCTGCAGCAGGTAATAATATTTGTTATATTTAAGTTTACTATTTATTTTGTAATATAGGTTGCTTTTAAATGAAAAAAAAATAGATTGTGGGTCACTTAGTATCACAATATTTCCATAACACCATTGAGAAAACCATATGAAACATTTGTATATCTTTACTTGTATGGTTGTTAAAGCTATAATTACCAGTAATGTTTCTGTCTGCTAATATTACAATTATGGTCAAACTTTGTATTTTCAGGAATTATGTAACAAAATCAACAGTTTTGTTTTGTTTTGTTTTTGGTGCCTGTTCTTCTAATGGCTTTTCCCCAGGACCATCAGATACATTGTGGATTTGCATCAGAAAAATGTTCTCTGTGTCAAGGGATTTTCCAGAAGAACCAGTTGCAAGAACATATTAAGCTAGAATGTCCACAACGGCAAGTTGCCTGTCCAAATTGTGCCATCTGTATGCCTTACGAAGAAAAAAAGGTATCATGCAAAATAGAACTGTTATATATTTATACTAATTTAATAAACTTATTTTAATAATGCATTGATTATTTCCAAGTTGCTTTCTGTTGTCTCATATAAAATGGTATACTCCATAAAATGGAGTATTTTATTCCTCAATCCACTGAGGTAATCGCATCTTTCTGTGGAAATGATTGTTCCTTCTCCAGTTCTGCCTGTTCATTATCTTGATCTAGAGAACAATAAAAACTCTTATCTAGATCAGAGTTCCCCAACCTTTCGGGGTTGGCGGCCCAGGGAGGGGGGAAAGAAGGGATGGTTTTGTGTGGGGTGAATATGTACATACACACGTGCAAATACCCATTCCTCGAACGAGTGAAGTTGCAAACACCCGTGACAACACTCACATGAGGGGCCGCAAACACTTGTGGTGACACTTGCACGAGCATCATCACAGGCATTCGCAGTACCACTCGCACAAGTGGGGCCACAAACGCGAGTGGGGCCGCAAATGCCTGTGACGCTTACGGCAACGCTTGCGCAAGTGGGGCTGTGTGCGCCCACAATCACGTGCGCACTGGCTAGCCACTCACGTGACCCGGTGGGGACCCCGATCTAAATAATATTGGATATAGACTAGTATTTATAGGTGTCAGAGCAGAAGGTGTTATACAGCTTTTTTTCCTTCTGTTCAATCATGTCCTATACGATTTGAACAAAATATTTTGTTTTACTACTTACTTTTAAAATAATTATAAAGGTAGTCCTTGACTTTCAACCAGTCTCTTAGTACCATTCAAAGTTACAACAGACCTCCCTAGAGCTACTTACAACCTGGTTCTGAAGTTCTGATAGAAGGGCCTTGCCACATATCGGGTTCAGCAACAGGCTTGCATTTATAACTGTTTTCAGCATCTCATTGTGTGACCATATTTTACGATGTTTTTACTGAAAACTGGCATTTTTGGTTTTCAGCAAAAACAGACCATTGTGAACCTGGATTTGCTTTGCAATTGGTGTACTCAGCGACTGCCAGGTTAGTTTAATGATCACGGCAAAAAAAGTCATGTGGGTGACCCACTTTATGGTCATCACAACTTATCATTGTAATGGGCAGGCTTCATTATGGCTATAAGTCAAGGACTACCTGTATACATAATTGCACATAAACTATACTCATTCCTCATTAGCTGCATATTCTGTTGTGGATAACACTATAGAAGTGTTATTTTTTTATCAAATGTCTCAACGCAGCTATACACAACCATGGCAGTAGAGAAAAAAGTGTGAGAGCCTTACCTAGTAGCATTGACATGAGCTACACCAAGAAACCACACTCTTGTTCTCATGGTGTTCATCGTGATAACAAATCTCCACACCATTCTAATAATAATTCACATGTTTTCACATCAGTGCTTCAATAACCACAGTTTCTATTTCTGTGGAGTTTTTCAACTTCCATGGATAACAACATTTAAGTGTACCTGCCTACATACATGAGTTGAGAAAAAGGATAATAGTTCTGCCCTTGAAGCATGGCTTTATAAAATGCTCCCAATCCCTCTGATTAGATCAGAGTGGGTACCCTCTATTAATTCAAAATTATTATTCCGGGAGAAAGGCAGACAAATCTCTCTCGTGCAGCCAGACAATCTTCTGAAATTGTGACAGAAAGAAGCTGTATCCTAGATTGTAAACCATCTAATAGTCCTAATTATGTATCATTTCCCTTTCCATGACAACTAATTTTCTTTTTTCTTTTTTTTGCTTTCACTAAAATAAAGGTTCATGACGAAATATGCCTTCTGGCAAATGTCTTCTGTGAATATTGTAATACAATGCTAATCAGAGAACAGGTAAAAGGACATATTTTGTTTGCTTTTTATTTATTACTTTGCTCAAAGTATAATAGAACAAATTGATAAGTTATAGCACCATTATTATGAGACATAAAAGGATAATGTGAATTGTTACATAGAGTTAAATGCTAGGGAGGAACATTATCTTGTGTTTTTATCCATCAAAGGATTTTCTTATTGAGCAACTTAGTTTTGGATCTATATTATAATTAGATTCAAAAACTTTTTTTTTTGGTATGTCTGTATAGTCACAAATACCTTGGGATCTGAGTCTCTGAAAGATTCACCTTATACTAAGCAGATAATATCTATAGAACGAATACTTTAGAGTGACTTTCACAAAATGCTTTTCCCAGGAAGGCTAGCTCTGCGGCCTCTCTTAAATTTTTACAACAAATTATATGTACAACAAATTATATGTACACCATTTATACCATCAATATTGTAGCATTATTAATCTTTTCAGACATTAGATCTTACCTTGATCTGACTCTATCTCAAAATATCAACTAAATTAAATTGCTAAAAATGACTTTACTAAAAAGTTTGATGCTTAGTTATTTTCCTAAGTGTATTTTTTTTCTATTGTTTATAATATGTTTTATTTGTCCTTTTATCTTGATTTTTAGTTTAACATTTTTGTCATTTTTTAAGTTATAGTAGAGGAGGGATTTTGAAAGTGGGGAACACATTTTTTAAAAAAAATCCTAATGTGACAGTTACAAATAAACAATATATTTGCTTGTGATAAACATAATAATAAACTGGTAAGGAAAAACAAAGCTTAAATTTGATAGAACAGATATTTTGTCTAATGTCTGAAAAGATTAATAATACTACAATATTGATGGTATAAATGGTGTACATATAATTTGTTGTAAAAATTTAAGAGAGGCGACAGAGATAGCTTTCCTGGGAAAAGCATTTTGTGAAAGTCACTCTAAAGTATTCTTTCTGTAGATATTATCTGCTTAGTATAAGGTGTAAGATTTGTAATCTAAAATATTTGTCTAAGCTTTCTTTTCATTGGAGAATTAATTTTTTATCAATGCAATTTTCCACACTTTGAAAGTTTTGTTTTCCATTGCTTTACAGTAACAAATCTGGCAGCTAAATTGAATAGAAATTGAATCATTTTTTTTAATGTACAACTCATATTGTAGGCAACGTAAAATAGGATAGATAATTAATCCTAGGATTCATTTTAAGATGTTTGCAAAGCTTATCAGTTTTATCAAAACTTGGCTAATTAGGTCTTGTCATCCAAAAGGAAAATACAGAACTATTTATTTAAACCTTTGCTAATACCATCTAGAAGTATTGCAATTAATATAATGCAATTTCAGTGGAGTATAATGCTACTGATCTTTACAGTATTAATGGCACTGTTTTTTAATTGTTATTTGATTTGACGCCTGGAAAATGATCTGAATCTGAGCATAAAAATTTAGACAAATAAAATATGTCATATTTGTTATGAATTTCCAACTTTTCTCACTAGAAAGTAATATTTAATAAATGGTATAATGACACATATTTACTTTTTAGTGTAGGATTTCTGGAAATTACAGATCATTCTTTTTTCTTTTTATAGCTGCCTAATCATTATGATAATGACTGCCCTACTGCTCCAGTACCATGTACCTATAGTGCATTTGGATGTCTAGAAAAGGTAACTTAAATTAGTTTTTTACATGCATATATTTGTTGATCTTAGAAAAATATTTGTCAGATAAT
Organism: Azemiops feae; assembly: GCA_023970755.1. NCBI lineage: Eukaryota > Metazoa > Chordata > Lepidosauria > Squamata > Viperidae > Azemiops > Azemiops feae. Next base: position 5,256,665 of record JALGBA010000005.1, on the reverse strand, counting down.
ATTATAATTAATGTAAAATGTATAAAGAATGAACTCACTTTGATTGTTTGGTTAGCCCTGAGACAAAGAAAATTTAGGGAAGCAATTTCAGTATTTATATGACAAAAGTTTGTTATTTTGTTAAAGTTTACATGTTTTAATAACAGCACCCAAAGCAGTTTTTTTTTATAAATTAATGCAATATATAAAACATTGCCCATCATATATATTAATGAGGAGGGCATGATGGCTCAGTGATTAAAGATGCTGAGTTTGTCAACTGGAAAGCTGACAGCCCAGTTCGAGAACCGAGCACAGGACGATGGGGTGAGCTGCAATTACTTGCTCCAGCTCCTGTTCACCTAGCACAGGGGTAGGCAACGTTGGCTCTTTTATGACTCGTGGACTTCAACTCCCAGAATTCCTGAGCCAGCCATGCTGGCTCAAGAATTCTGGGAGTTGAAGTCCACGAGTCATAAAAGAGCCAACGTTGCCTACCCCTGACCTAGCAGTTCAAAAGCAAGCAAATGCAAGTAGATAAATAAGTACCATTTCAGTGGGAAGGTAACGGCATTCCATGTTCCTTGGTATATAGCCATGCTGGCCACATGACCACGGAAATGTCTTGGGACAACGCTGGCTCCCTCAGCTAAGAAACAAGATGAGCACCACCCTCTAGAGCTGGACACAATCAGACAGGGGAAACCTTCACCTTATATTTTAATGAACAGAATGCTCATAAATTTAAAGGCACTACTGAATCCTAAAAATTTAATATACATGTGTGCAAGTGGATAGAGAAGATTTAAACATTTAAAGTTCGGGAACATTATTGACAGCACTTGAAATAGTTTAGAACCTCTGTGATATCATGAAAAAAGTTTGGACAAGATCTTTGCTTACTAAATAGAGACGTGAACAAGTTTTTCAAATGTAGTCTGTTTACTTTTAGATTCGTCCCGATTATCATATAAACTAGGAAGTTTTCAGTTGACGAATGTTTTTCTGTTTTGCTTAAACCTGAAACCTAACAATGGCTACACATTTTGCATTTGGGAGGCAAGTCTCTCATTTTTTTCCCCAGAGAACTAAGAGAATTTCATTATGATATCTTTCTACAGCTACAGTAGTGCCTGTTTAACAACCATTTGTTCAATGACCTTTCAAAGTTATGGTGGCACTGAACAAATGGTACTTCACCCGGTCCCGAAGTTACAGCTGTTGCAGCACCCTCATGGTCATATGATCAAAACTTAGAAGCATGACAGTCCACGACAATTATGACAGTGATGGCGAATCTTTTAGAGACCGAGTGCCCAAAACCTGGCCCTGCCCCCGCCCGCCTCCGCCCCAGCCCCCGGTCACCCACCGCCTCCATGGCCCGCTGCAGATCGCCCAGCAGCGCCATGGCAGCCACGCCCTCCACCCACGCCCCACAGCATCAACTGCGCGCAATGGGGCACGAGGGCAGAGTCTTGTCCCCGCTGCCCGGCTGCCATGTCCTTGACTGCGCTGCTCCGCGCAGGCTGTGCTTGGGGGCAAATCTCTGGGGGAGCTGCTGGTGAGGGGGCCGCGGGGAAGACGGGGCTGGGGTGACGGCACGCGTGCCCACAGAGAGGGCTCTGACGTTCGCCACCACTGAATTACGACCTCGGGTGCCTCAACTCCACTATACCCACCTATCCTCCCATTTGTGCCCTATTGGCTGCTCTGCGCAGTGGCACTCCTCAGTGGCAGTGCCAGGGCTGAATTACAAGCTCAGGGCCTTCAGAAGTCTCAGTCAGCCACCACCAACTCTGGGCCTCAACTTCCGCCCCAATGCCAGTGGTGACACTACTGCTGCCGAGAGCCACCTCAAGTATCATGGCCAGCTGCCCCGGTACAGCCCCCTAGCCCCTCTACTCCCTGTGCTCTGCAGACTCTGCTATTCCCAGGCTGAACTTCTCTGTCGTGTTCTTCCTGCTGCTGATAAAGTGCATCCAGCTTCGCCCTATATGTGGCACTCCTGGCCGCATCAGGCCTTCTTCCTGAAGCCACATGCATGCTTCTCCAGATCGTACACTGCCTTTTTGCAATGCTTTGGAAGGCCTCAGAAGCATTGTGATAAGGCAGTGTGTGATTTGGAGGCTTGCGTAAGGGCTTCTTACAAGCTTTTGGGCGGCCTCGGAAGCATCATGAGAAACATTGCACAATTTGGAGGACAACACATAGTTTTGGGAAGAAGTCATGGCACGACAATCGGCTGCCCTGCATAGGGCTAGGCATACCTCATCAGCAGAGGAGGAAGAAGGCTGGGGCTAGGGCTGAAATAGAGCCTTGGAGAGGGAAAAAAATGTCTTTGTTTATTCAGGTATATATGATTGCCAAAATGTAGCCCATTTTTCAATCCAGCCTCTTGGGTAGAAAAAGTCTGTTTTCCCAGAAAATCAGTTCAGAATTTATTTTGATTCTTCCGTGGAATGAGTTAATTCTGTAATTGCTAATGTGAAAGTAATTTGCTTTCATTTAGTGGGAGGTCCGATTACTGTCTGCTAGGGTTGTTTAGTTTCTTTCCAACCAATATGGTAGTTTTTTGTTCTGAATTATTAATTTCTTCTCGTGTAATAATTCATTGTAGATAAAATTTGCAGGATGGAGTAGATTCCATGTGGGGGTGGGGAGGGAAAGGAGCTTTTCAGTCATGCTGTGAAATATCTTGAGCTACTGAATGTTGGATAGCACATATAGAACTTAAATCTCATATTTATTTCAGAAGAACAAGCTTGTCGTTCCGGCTTTATATGACTTTCCCCAGCTGGGAGTCTTCCAAATAACCTTAGACTATAACATCCAAAATTATAACCAGGATTCTAACTAGTCAGTGCTGATTAGGAATTGTAGCACAACACATTCTGTAGGGCTTCTGGTTGAAATTTAACCTATTCCAAGGTTAAAGTATATACTAATGTAAAAATAAAGCCAAATAAAAAGACATATATAACAAATGATATATCTTTGTAAAATATATATCTTTGATCTCTCTCTCTTTCGCTCTCTGTCTCTCTATGTATGTGTGTGTGCGCTCATGCACGCACTTGCGTATATGTGTGTGTGTAATCTCAATTTACTAATTTATTGGAGTGGAATTTGGTAATTATTCTAAAATGGAGATCAATTAATAAGTTCTGGAAAATTTTGGTAAATGAATTCTGTACCATGACTTTATAAAGAAAAAAGAGTAACAACAGAAAAGTATTTTCATAATTAAGCAAAATATTTCTTGCTTTAGTTATATATATATATAAAAAAAAGAATGTAGATCTGTAAAAATGAAAATAAAAGATTTCAGTATATTTTTATAATTTTGCAGATTTTTTAAATTGCATAAATGTTTTTCAGCTTCTCATCTTAAGCTGCTGTTTTGTAATCTTTATATTTTCATGTGAGAATGTTTATTCAAATGTTTATTTTTAAAAAATAAACATTTATAGGGAAAAGATTATACACTTAAATCAGAGAAATATTCCTTTCAGACTTCATATTTTCATATCTATTTGCCCAATCATTAATTTTGGAAAGTTGTTTTTAGTATGTGATGGGTTATATTCTTGTAAAATATAAATTTTCAAAACAAAATTCTAAAAATACCGTTTACTGTACAATATGACATAGTTCAAATATTACATTAATGATTAGTAATACTGATGCTATTCTAAGTAGCTAAAATATTTTGTTTTACATCTGAGGATTTGCATAGACCTTGATCTGCTTCTGAGCATTTGAAATTTCTACAATATTAATAGTTCAGTTCTGTTCAGTTTAACCTTGTTTGTTTCAGCTAATATTAAACAATAAAGCTACTTCTTTTTTAATGCAGTATTTTTCCTTCTCCATTGAGACTCAGTCCTTGATTTTACTCAAAAGAAATAGAGTTGTATTCACTTTTGTCTAATTGCAGATGCAGAGAAATGCTTTGGCATGCCACATGCAGGAATTTACTCAGGTTCATATGAGAATGATGGCTCACACTCTTCGGAGTGTCAGCGTTACTACTCCAACTTCCATGAATTTTTCTGGAGCTTTACCCTTTGACCCATCACTCTTCTCTCAAGGCATGCCACCCTCGTGTGAGTGTAGCCCAGAGGTCCAGAACTTCAAGGAGACTATTCAGCAACTGGAAGGTCGCTTGGTAAGACAAGATCACCAAATTAGAGAACTCATTGCAAAAATGGAGACACAACAGAACCAGATGGGAGATCTCAAACGCACCATCCGAACACTAGAGGAGAAAATTGCTGACATTGAAGCCCAACAATGTAATGGTATTTTCCTGTGGAAAATTGAAAATTTCAGTGCGTACCTGAAAGCTCAGGAGGAAGAAAGACCTGTTGTGATCCACAGTCCAGGTTTCTACACAGGGAAACCAGGATATAAACTTTGCTTGCGTCTGCATATCCAGTTACCAAGCGCTCAGCGTTGTGCTAACTACATTTCTCTTTTTGTTCACACCATGCAAGGCGACTATGACAGTCATCTCCCTTGGCCTTTCCAAGGCACCATACGTCTATCAATTTTGGATCAGTCTGAAGGATCTCCAAGGCATAACCATGAAGAAGTAATGGATACCAAGCCTGAGTTGCTAGCCTTCCAACGTCCTATGGCCCATCGTAATCCAAAGGGCTTTGGCTATGTGACTTTTATGCAGCTGCAAGCCCTAAAACAAAGAACATACATAAAAGATGATATTCTCTTGGTACGCTGTGAAGTTTTAACACGTCTGGACTTAACCAGTCTCCGAAGAGAGGGTTTTCAGCCTCGTAGTACAGATGGAACATAATAGCTTATTGTTCAATTTTGATTGTTATGTTGTTATGAAAACCAAGCTTGGTTTAAATTATTTGGCTCCCTAAAGGGGAGCAAATGATGTTCCTTTTTAAAAAAGAAAAAAGTCATGATCTTAACTTCAGAGCAAACCTCTGGTTCTTCCTCCTTAGGACGAGAAAGGCAGCAATAATAAATATGCATTTTATGCCTTTTTTACTATATGAAAAATCTTTCATTTTTAGCAGCTGCTTTTCTATCTTATTATATGAAGAATCTGCAGAACTGTAAATGAAGGGTGAGATTCATAAAAATCACAGATCTTTGAAGCAGAAGTTAGACTGCCACTCTTGGAAAAATAGTATGCTTTTTAGGAAAGGGGAAATCATTCTTCTTTCCTAAGACAAAATATATATCTAGTGCACTCTGTTGTTCTTTTTGGTGAGCTAGATAACTGACTATTATCAGTAGCTGACGTGTGTTAAAAATTGTAATTAAAACAAAGCCACTTCTTGTACAGTGAGGAATTGGCCAAATTCCATTGTTATTTGACATTAGAAGATTGACAGATGAAGCTATAAACTTTGTATCTCAGAGATGTTAGATTGTGAAATATGTCTACATAGAGGCAAATATATAGTGGGATACCTCAGGGTTCTGTCTTGGGCCCAGAATTCTTCAACATTTTTATAAACTACTGAGAGAAAAGGATGCAAGGGAAACTTAACAAATTTGCCAATGGCGCAAAGCTAGGAGGAGACACCTCCAAAGACATGCTCAAGGTTTGAAATGATTCCTGCCCTGGGAGAAGGGGGAGTTAGATTATAAAAACTCCAAGCTACCTTCCAACGTATTCCATAGAATTCCTAAGATTCCATGACTTGAGTATATAAGCTAATAAATTAGGGCTAAATTGTGAGATATTATGGGTAGTTTGTGACTTAAAACCCATCCTCAAAACTGCGACAATTGTACCACTCCTGCGGTCACTTGATTGCAATTCACCTGCTTGGCACCTGTTTCATATTTACGTCAGTTGCAATGTCTTGTGGTGGCACAACCTTCCCAGCTGGCTCCTGACGGGCAAAGTCAATTGAGGAAGCTGGGTTCATTTTAATGACCACATGCTTCACGTAAACAACATGATCCACTTAATAGCAGTAAACATGGCTGTAAAATCAGGTCTGGCATGTGATGACTTGCTTAACAACTGCATCACTTAGTAGTTGGCGCCTGAAGTTCTGAATCCCAGTTGTGGTCATGTGTAGAGGACTACCTGTGTGACAATATGCATAATTGCTTAATGCTCTTTAACATTAAAGCAAGAAAGTCAATACTCATATCTTTGTAGATTTGGAATGACGGCTTCTTTCTTGCATTCCCTTCCCAGAGAATTTAGTGTTAATCCATTCTCAGCTACTTTTTAACATAGTGATAAATTATGTTTGATGTATCTAAAAGCTCACTGCAGAAGCTTAATGAGGCATCAACCTGATTGCTTCAGGACATCTTTGCCCTGATGACTGATGAAATCTTGAGGTATCCTTGACTGATGTTTCCATGTGTCACTATGTCATTTGCACTGCTTATTCCTATCACTTGCCCTGTAGTGTTTTTGTTTTGCACTTGTGATGATAAGTTTTAACTGTGACTCTGCTACAAATGTTAGACATGTTTCATTTTTAACCTGGAAGCACTGTTGCAATCTGTTAGCCTTAAAGGGAATTCCCCTTCTTTTAAGGGTGATTTGGGGTAGGCTTACATTCTGCAGTGTTTTCAGTTTTGCTGACATATTCAGCATAGGTGTTACAATTCTCAAGAATGTGATTTTTACCCAACTTCAGATTGGCTGATCTGAGCAAAGCTGTAACATTTTATTTTTGCGCACAACGATCTATGTAGAAATGTATTATTTTGTTGCAAAAAACTTACTATTAGTGCATATTGTAAACCTCTGGTCAAAATTCATTGGTGCCAACAGGATAATTTTGGTGAAAGCGCTCTTGATAACACTTGTGTGACATGAGAGCAAAAATGTGGAGTCCTGACCAAAGTTAACTAAAGGATGAAAGTGTGGCTCTGATGTGTGAAAGAAAAAGAATCAAAGCAGCCTTACCTTTACTTTGAAAAAAAATATGATATATTTATGATATGATATATATAAATAGTACTGGTGGCAATAGTTAATCAAACCATATCTGCACTACTACTCCATAAGAACATATGACAGTAAACCTGTAGCTCTATGATAGCGTAATCTTTCTTTACAGTCCTATAAAAATAATCAGAGTATGGTCCTTACCTTCCAAAACAAACAAAAGCTACACAGCAATGAAGCAATCACAGAAAAACTCTCAAATTTTGAGTTGACTTGTCAGATTTGAAGGCACCTGTCAGAACATTGCCTATGAAAAGACATGAATGGAGGCAAAGCTTATTTGAACCAAACATTTCCCAGAATTTGGGAGTAAAATAAAGAATTATGGGAGTGTAACACTTAAGGTTACCTATTCTACATTTTTGTAGAAGAGAAGCTTATCTGAAAGCAAAAAGTTACTTTACCTTTTCTAAACTCCCACCCCATACAGGCACTGAAAATGTGCATTATTTCAAATAATTGCTTGTCTATTCAGAATACAAATCTTTATAAATATTGATTTGTACCATATAATTTTCTATTCTCATGCTTTTTTTATGAAAAAGAACAGTGTAGATTATTCTTTATTTAAACTTGGTCTAATTATAGGGATGTCATTTTTGATGAAATAGTAACTCTTAGTGTGATATATTTCGTTTACTTATCCAAAAGTAAATGTCACTCATTGAAACTTATTTCTAACTATCTTCTAGTAAGCTAAGAAAAAGAATGCTGGCATCTTTAGATATTTTTATATATAGAAGTATTGTGTATTACATTGTATCAATTTACTGCATATTTACAATGCTATTTTGACGGGGGGGGGGAATTCCAATTTTGCAGGGCACGTGGATATGAATAGTAATTTATTGTAACAAGCATTAACCTTTAAGGAATAGTATTCCATTTAGTTAATAAACTAGTAGGTTGCATATTCTCTCTTTGTCAATTGCTGTTTCAGATTGTTATAAGTCCTTCTCTGATAAAATAAAGATAGGAACTAATTACTATATTTGGGCTTATTTCAGCTTCAGGTAGTCTTATGGACAACTGTTAAGTCCACCTGAGTACACTCAGATAATGAAATATGGGATTGCAGTCTCATCTTTATTTAAAATTTTTTGAATACATGTCAAGATCACTATCTAAAATATCGGTACTTTTTGTCTATTATTTAAACTAATTTTATTTTCCATCACTAGCAATATTTTAATTTCTGTTTTATCCTGCTTTTTTATTCAAAATATTTTGAGCCCTAATTTTGGAATTCATTGCTAATAGACATCAACAAGGTCTAATCCATCTCTTAAGATATCCCTTTATTTTTAATTACTTGGTTTTTAGTTTCCTTACTACCAGCTCCCCATCCCTTTTCATTATATATATTGTGCTTATCTGTGCAGTATGCTACTGTTTTTATTCAATGTTTTATATTCTGCCATATAATTAGGAGGAAAAAATTGGGAGCTTGATGCACTTTTTTAATCTAACAAATTTCATTAAAAGGCATAAGCTTTCATAAACTATAGGTCACTAGTTCATATGCATGGAGTGGAGGAGCAAGTAACTCACAGGCTTCTAGCTGTCTTAAATTCCAGTTCCCATCAGGCCTGGCCAATAACAGTAGTAATATTTTTTAAATAAAAGATTGGAAGATGGTTTTCTGTTTCACTGAAATGTCAGGTTATTGTAATATGTGTTGAACCAGGTACCCAATGCAAACATACAAATGAACTACAAGGGGGAAAAACCATTTGAATTAAAATGCAGGGTTTCTGCCTTAAATGAACTAATGCCGTGACATTATCCAGTAAATTAAAAATGCTAGTAACAACGGCACAATAAAATATTACATATATCAATGTTGCTAATTCCTCAGAACAATATTTAACAAAAATACATTGTGTAATAAATGCATTAATGTAAGACCCAAATACAAGTCATAGAAAACTCTTTTTGTAACATTCATGGGCAAAATGTCAGAAGTAACAAAACATGGACAAATCTAAACTTCAAGGAAGTCTTCTGGATCATCGTTTTATGTAATGTCCCCAGTCAGCAAACTATTTTTAAAAATGTATAATGTTTTGCTTTATTTTTTTCATACAACTTTTCCATAAAAGTTTTTGTCAAAAAAATTGTCAATGTGTTTCTTACAGTTTGGCTGTCAATAACAGATGGAACAAAGTTTTCAAAAATGTGGTTGAATGGGTAAAAGACATTAACTTTAGCAATTAGTTTCTCATTTGCTCATTTGCAGCTCAACTTGATTTCTTTAATGCACATGTGCTCATGATTTTCCTCTTCCTGTTTTGAACACAAGAGGAAGTCCTGGAGAAACTGGGGCATTTCTTGCTCGCTTATAATAAAGCGCATTTGAGTCTGTTTTGAATAAAAACAAAATAGCAAAAACTGTTTTATGCTGTTGAGTGGAATGTGCAGTGTTTCGGTGCTGCATTATAGGGATGAGCCTAAATTTTCAGTGATGTGGACTGCAACCCTTCCCCAATTGTAGTTCATAATGGCTGCCATTAATGGGAATTGTGAATTCAACAGTAGTTTAACAGGAGAACCATCTGCTGTAGTGTTTCTAAATGCTTAACTGTCACTTGTATGGTTACAAATCTTTTTCAGGCCTAGTGACTACTGAAAATGTTGCTTGCCTTGCACATCAGTATCTCTGTTTGAGAAAATGAACAATTTGTAACTGCTCAGAAATGTTGGGTTTTCCAAAATAAAAAATCATGGTGAAAAGTCCTCCTTATTTCAAGACATTAAATAAGGTAGCATTCAACAAATCTGAGCATGGCTTCATGTCTTACATATGTCTATGTTAAGTGTAGCACATTAATGCCATACATTCCAGATATTTCTCCTATGTGCATGTTGCACACTGGCATTGTTAATAATAATAATAATAATAATAAAGTTGGAAGGGACCTTGGAGGTCATCGAGTCCAACCCCCTGCTCAGGCAGGAAACCCTATACCATTTTGGACAAATGGCTGTCCAGTCTCTTCTTAAAAACTTCCAGTGTTGGAGCATTCACCGCTTCTGGAGGCAGGTTGTTCCACTGGTTAATTGTTCTAACTGTCAGGAAGTTTCTCCTCAGTTCCAGGTTGCTTCTCTCCTTGACTAGTTTCCATCCATTACTTCTTGTCCTGCCCTCAGGCGCCTTGGAGAATAGCTTGATTCCCTCTTCTTTGTGGCAACCCCTGAGATATTGGAATACTGCTATCATGTCACCCCTAGTCCTTCTTTTCATTAAACTAGACATACCCAATTCCAGCAAACGTTCCTGATATGCTTTAGCCTCCAGTCCCCTAATCATCTTTGTTGCCCTTCTCTGCACTCTTTCTAGAGTCTCAACATCTTTTTTACATCGTGGTGACCAAAACTGGATGCAGTATTCCAAGTGTGGCCTTACCAAGGCATTGTAAAGTGGTATTAATACTTCACGTGATCTTGATTCTATCCCTCTGTTAATGCAGCCCAGCACTGTGTTGGCTTTTTTGGCAGCTGCAGCACACTGCTGGTTCATATTTAAGTGATTGTCCACTAGGACTCCAAGATCCCTCTCACAGTTACTACTATTGAGCAAGGTACCCCCTATACTATACCTGTACATTTGGTTTTTCTTGCCTAAATGTAGAACCTTACTTTTTTCACCATTGAATTTCATTTTGTTAGATAGCGCCCAGTGTTCAAGTCTGTCCAGATCCTCCTGTATCTTAAGCCTGTCTTCTGGAGTGTTGGCTATTCCTGCCAGCTTGGTGTCGTCTGCAAATTTGATGACCTCCCCATCTATCCCCTTGTCCAAATCGTTGATGTTCATGTGCTTAAGTATACTTAACTAATTTCATATAGTTAGTAAGTTATTACTAGTGCCCCATTTAACTTATGCTTCTGAATATATATAAAATGCGTATTCTAAAAGAGCTTGAGCCAACTTTTTTTCATCAGCATGTCTTTGATTAAAGTGGCCACAAAGGGGCAGCATTGCTCTACTGTATTAAGTTCAACCCTGCTGTTTCAAAATAAGGGCTTTCAAGAGCTTTGAAAGATGCTTTTTAGTGATTGGTAAGACGAAGATTTTAAAATTCTGCTCACTGGCCCAATTGCAGACCTGTTTAACTAAACACACACTCTAAACCATGAAATTTTCCCTTGCAGCACTTGCCAAGTAGTTAGATTTTAGTGCTTTCTTTTTATGTTGAGATTGCACAAACTAAACGAATGATAAATACTAAATGGAAATCCAGCTACTGAGGCTATAAGTAAGCATCACAGCCACAAAGAAACAATCTCTTAAATAAATTGTGAGTGCTTCCGGGAACCGTCAGTAGCAACTCCTCATCACCTTGTTAATAGAGACTTAAATCTAGGGCAAATGGTGTTTTAAAGAAAAAGTGAAAGTCACTAAAAATATATTCAACAGAATAAAGAATGCAGCTGTTGCCAAGTTAGATTCCATTTCTAATGCCTTTGAGCCAAACCCTTGGAAGAAGCATCTTCCTCTGATTCCCAAACCCATCTCACCTGTTTCTATTCCAAGTCTGAGCAAGCCCATGAACATTTCGGTTACCTCAATTAGAATGGTTTGAAAACTATTTATTCTGAAGGGATTTTCCAACTTCCTAAGGTGGCCCACAGCTCTGTGATTTTCTGGCAGACTCCAATCCAAGTAATAATCATGTCTGATCCTGCCTAGCTTGCTGAGATTGACCAAAATCACAAGGTACTGCCACTTTAAAAAAAAAAAACCACACAAAATGGGTTCTAGATTTAGCTGGAGTATAGGCTATCATTTTATCTAGCAAAAACTTCAACTTCTCTAGATTAGGAGGAACAAGAACAAACTGAAAAGATTTCCAAAATGATCTGCTAGGCTCTCCCATCTGGGCATTATGCTAGTCAGCTTTCCACAGCAAGCTGGTTGGTGAATAGTTTTGGAAATCCAGAATCTATAAGGTTATTAGCATATGAAAGGGATCCTCCCTACATAGTTTGCTATGGTCCACAAATAAAAACTTTTTAAAATTGATATGGGGATAAGAAGGGAGTCAAGCTATTCTCCAAAGCACCTGAAGGCAGGACAAGAAGCAACAGATGGAAACTAACCAAAGAGAGAAGCAACCTAGAACTAAGGAGAAATTTTCTGACAGAACAATTAATCAGTGGAACAACCTGCCTCCAGAAGCTGTGAATGCTCCAACACGGCAAGTTTTTAAGAAGACTGGACAGCCATTTGTCTGAAATGGTATAGGGTTTCCTGCCTGAGCAGGGGATTGGACTAGATGACCTCCAAGGTCCCTTCCAACTTTATTATTATTAAGTTGGTTTATTTAGGGATATATTACATGCATAAGATGATATCCTAATGGTACATGTTGGAGTTCCCATGAAAAGCAATGTGTTTATAGATACTTCCTAAATAGGTCCCATACCTTAATGATTTCTTTACAGTACAATTTTGTTTTCAAGAATATAGATTCCAAGGGTAATGTTATTACACAGCCCTGTATTTTTGTGTGAAGCATTCTCAGATAAAGAATGTAGAAAGAGTTAGTGATAAACAATGGGCTAACAATTAGGAAGACTAAGAAATGTATTTTTTCTTTCTAAGTGCTAAATAGTATTATTTGAGTATTTGGCTTGCGTTTATATGCTGAGCATTGTCAGCCTGTCTTTATGGAAACTTGTGTTGTGCCTTTTGAACTTGAACAGCATCTCTGACTAATGCTTTTTGGGAACCTATTTTTCTTACCTATTTGCCACATGAAAAATTAATATGTTGAGACTAGGTTCAACAGCCACTTTGATCAATGGATAGGCTCTTTCACTGGCACAATAATTTGATGAATGTGCCCAATATATTTTAAGAGAAAAATCTCCAAATATGTCCATTAAATGTCCAGAAAAGCTGTGAATTCTCTGTGATATGGCTGAAAAAATGGCATAAGTAAACCCAAGAATTTACTAAAGTTGCATATATAGATAGCCTGATAAGTTTTACTACATGCAAATTGACCTGTTTCTATTAGCATCCCAGATGTTTCCTAGCTGAGAATAAACATCTTCCTCACCATTAGTCATTCTGCTCCTTTAGAAAGCAAATGTCTGCAGTGGGACCCTTCTGCCAATGCAGGCTCCTCAACTTATTTCAATAAGTTGAATCAGCAATAAAACAATATTACATGCTAATATTTTTCTCTGAATTGTCTCTAGTGCTATTTGTAAGGACAAGGGATTTTTATGTAGCAGTTAATTAACGACCATTAAGAGCTAATCTGGTGTAGTGGTTAAGGCACCAGACTAGAAAGCAGGAGACCTTGGCTCTTTTGGTTGAAGGCTGAGTTCTAATCCTGCCTTCAACCAGGTGGGTGACCTTGGGCTAGTCATTCTTTCTCAGCTCTAGGAAGAACACAAAGAAAAACCACCTCTAAAATCTTGCCACGAAAACGGCAGAGATTTGTTCATGCAGTTGCCAGGAGTCAAGACTGACTCAAAAACACACACACACACAAGAAACCCCCACCTATATTAAAAATTAATAGAGCAATCAGCTTCTTTTTAGAAAATGACTGCATTTTAAAAAGCCACGACACTCTTGTTTTTTAAAAAACAAAGTTTCACTGAAAGCAGGCAAAGCTGCATTATATGTCATGCATTTAGGTTCTGGGAGTTGAACTTAATTCTTAACTGTTTAATGTACAAAAAATGGAACTTTGTGATATCGACAGCAGGAGAATTTGTTATGCGCAAAAATGGTAAGCTATATTAATTCCCACAATGGAAGAATGGTTGGAGAAGCTGATGGAACTAGTGGAGATGGCCAAATTAACTGCTTTAATCAAAGGGGAAAATACATCTAACTTTGATTCTGGAAGCTACTTCTGGATTTTGTGCTCGAGACAGAAAAAAAATGAAACTTTGACTTTGGAATTTACTGATTGGACAAGGGTGGGTGTGTTTTTTTGCTATAGAAATGTTAGTTCAGACTAACATGTTCATTCTAGGGCGCTGAAGAATTGTATTTGTTTTCTTTTTTTCTTTATCCTACACTTCTCTCCCTTTTCCCCTTTCCCCCAAATTTTTATTTTCTTTGGTATTTTATAAAGTTTAATATAATTATATTATTTTAAAAAAATCTTTACTGGGGATCAGGCTACATCATAAATGGCAAGGATCAGTAGACTTTCAGAAGACTCTGGAAAGGGGAAAGTGATCTCAACCTTTCTGAATGCTGAATGCTATACTTACCCCAAAGTTATGTCTTCAGATACAACTATTTATTTCCATATTCCAGGTCTTCTACTTTTGGTAAAGGTAAAAGTCATGTGGCATACTAATGCAAATCTATCGGTCTTCCTGGGTATCTGGTATAAGGTAGTGTCATGTTTGGCCATGTGGCCTGGTATTGCCAAATTTGCCAGGCAGCACTTATCTGTAATCAGATGGGAAACTTGCTGTCATGGAAAAAATGCCAGACTACAATTCCCAGTCACCCTGATCTCAATTCATCTACCTCTATTTTAGAATCTTTCAGAGAGATTAATTTCACTACTAAATTTTTAACTAGGGATGGCTCCAATGGGGAACATAATACATGCTAAAATGGCTATTTTACTGGTGGACCCTGCTCCCTTGCCTGCTGAGCCATTTTTTTTTTTCCTGTACCACAATTTCCCAGAAGGGAGCCAAGGTATTTAGCACACAGAATTAAGGCAATAAGAAAGGCTGACAAAGTGAGAAACTACTTGTTAGACAGGGTTACATTACCATCTTGGTTATATGCAAACAAGAGAAAATATATGAATAAGCCTCAAAGCTGTTTCACATGAAAATATCAAATAAAGATAACAAAGCTTTGTTTCTTAACAGCCAATATATCTGAAAGGACTTCCTGTATCTCTTTTGCTTGCTTTTTAAAAAAATGTAATTTAATTTAATTTTTATGATTTTATGGTTTTTTTATATATATGTATGCCCTACCGGTGGTTTATTTCATGAAAGAGAATACTTTGCCATGGTGTCTATATTTTTTGATCATTTGTAAAGTTTAAATTCTGCTAAATAAATAATTTCACAGTAGGGCTCTGCCCTTGCATCTCTCTTACATTTAGTTCTTCAGCCAAACTACCTATAATTTGGATGTTGAATCAGAACAGTGAGCTGAAAAGTGTTTTTGAACTTGGATCTAAGCTCTGCATTGAATTGCAATTGTTGGAAGTTCCTTCCTGGTGTTTTATTTTCTTAAAAATGAGTGTTTTGTGATAGACCATACTCTTTATGGCAGCCTTGTTGTGAGCTTGACTGTGACACCATCTCAAAATTCAGGGTTTTTTTTTTATTGTACCAAAAAATAGTGTGATGCTTGGTTTATATCTACTTCCACCAGATATTTGGAATAACTAATTATTGTTTTCAAGCAGAAGAGTTTTTCCTAACATTGTATCTTCCAAACATGTTGAGCTCCAGGTCAGTGTACATAGAAAAATGTTCTTGTTTTCCTAATTAACTGTACTTTCTGTGACAAGAAAGTTGCATACACAATAGAACCTTGGCAGTATTTGTTAAATGTTTATTTTGGAGTTTTAGAACTGGCAGGAAAAGCATACATCCTACATTTTCCACACAGATTTTATTCTACTGTTTGTTTGTTTGTTTTTGCATAATGCAATTATTTTTACCATTCAAACATCTAAATAAGTTACAGTAGCATTATGCCAAGACACCAATAGCACTCCTTTATCTGCAGCTATATGTAGAAATTTGCCGCCTTCTTGGATTATGAATGACTTCCATCAAAAGGGAACCACTGCCAAAGAAGCATTATCCATATGAAAATTATATTAGGAAACTGGATTTAAAAAAAAAACCCAACCCTATCAATTCTAGATACTAAAGGCCATTGCCCCATCAATATCAAGAGACCTGCAGGAAGAAGACAACTAGCCACAAAACTTAAAATATTCTCTATCCTGTTTATTAAAGAATGGGTTGGATTCCAAAGGTGTATGGAAATATTTCCAGAAATGGAAGCTAGCAATCTGAAGGCAGCATCACTATACCAGTTCCAAAAAATTCATCTAACTTGATCCTGATATTTGCAGCAGTCAATCATTAAGGCAGTCGTGAATATTCCCTGTTCTGTATGGAATTTTTGCAGGCTTTTGAAGGGTTTCCTACAATAAAGGCTATTCCCACCAGCCAAAGGGGTTCTGTCTGCTATCACCACACTAATGCAAAAGCAACATTTATTTCATTGTTGTTATTAATAAAAGCTATTTCCAGAATGTTCAGTCTTAAACCCAGCAACCCCTAATTTGTAGAAGGTAATCTCTCCAGTAGCTCAAATTCATTATTGCTTGCTGACCAGCTCAGCATTGGTGGTGTTTTTGGCAAACAGTCAGTTGCCTTCCCTAAAAATGCTTTTAATAGTTTTCTGAAAATAATTTGAATAATCCCTGAGATGTACTGCATTCAAAACATCAAAACAATATGCTAGCCACAGTAGTTTTGTTTTAGGCTACTGTTTTCATTTTATTTCATTCACCCAGATTAGAATGTGTTACTCTGAGCAGCTCTAATGCTAGAGAGTAGAAGAAGTTTTACTGTTCCTATTTTTATAATTTAAATATACACCAGATTATAATGAGAATGTCCATTGTCCTACAAAGGGATGCACCACTGCAACAACCTTGAAGAGGCTTCCTTGTGTTTATCACAAGACATTGCAGGAGAGAAGAAATAACTGCCTGTCCCTAACACATAGAGTTCATCTCCCTAATCTGCAAGGCAAAATAAAACTGGCATTACAGTATTCACCCTCTGAATGAGACAAAAAGTGAATGTAACTGAGAGTACGAAAACCTAGCTGGAAAAACAAACTCTGAGAAACCATTGCTCTGAGACAACACTGGAAAGTTTCAGTTGAAACAACTTTGTACCTTTGTAGTCCATAGAAAGGACCCTCATAATATTAGAGCCCTAAGAACACAATCAGCTTCAAGATGTGCCCTGTAGATCTAGTTCTTGATCTAAGCAGCATGAAAAGTAACATCAGTTTGCTTTGCTGTGCAGGAGTGTTCTTTTCCTCTGTTTCAACAGACAGATGTGCAATTCAGTTCTGCGGGTTCCTCCATGTCTGGGGTGGCCAGTCCTTCCGGTCCGTCTGCTATGCTGGGCTCACTAGAAAACTGTCTGTGGTTCAAACTGGGCTGCAAAAGGAGACACTGGTCGCCATTGTCTGGTTCTTCTGCTAGCATGCCTGAGTGCATAATGGAAGCCATGGCCAACAGCTGGATATCAGAATGAGCATTGGCGACTGTATGCCGACGGATGCTCCCACACTTCTCAAGGTAAGCCTCACCTTCCTGTTCAGTCAGGGGTGTCAAGGCGGTCTCACTGACCTGCCGGGTTGCCACTGTGTGAGAAGAGATGCTTAGCCCGTTGGGTTTGTAACGAGATCTGTAATACCGTCTCTCTGGAAAATAAGGGGAAAGAGACATTTTGTTAACTGTTTACCACTGCAAGAATTGATTTCCCCAAATTTTGTTTCTGTGAAAGGCACATTAAATATTTCTTCATCTTCAGTTTTGCCAATAAGTTCCACAGGTGGGTGATAAGGATATTTGGAATAAATAAAATACAAGTTATACAATTGATTATACTTAATCTCCTGCACCAGTATGATCCTGTTAGAAGTCCATGTTATGACAGAGAGGAACTTATGATATTGGAGAACTTTGACATTATTGTAATATAATCGCTCTTCTCAAGTTGTCTTACACTTAAAAGGATAAATGTACTGTATAGTAGTAAACTAAATTTCCACCCCTAAGTCCACTGCATTTAGAGTAATAAATACTGTATGAGCTTATAATTATCCTTCTGGATATTGCCCAGAATCTGACATAGAAGTATCTTTTATTCCCTGATTTATTCCTAGCATCTAGTATGGATCGTTTTGAGACAAGAACAGTCTGTTTTAAGGTTTTCTTCTATGAAGGAACATTTGAAATTTTGATTCTCAAAACCCTGGGCACATACATTTTCTCCAAACAATAATTTTGCATACTTCTACTATGAACCTGATTTTTTTTCAACTTGATATCCTACAGAGCCACGGTGGTTATGCTTTCTGAGGTCTCCAGTCCTATGCTTCTGGTGGATACTACTTTAGAGAAAGCTTTTGTAATCATTGATCTAGTGAGCTGCCCAGTTTGAATTCATTGCCATTTCTAACAAAAGGGTTGTTACAAGGTAGATGGAGAGAACCAGTAAGCTTTTAGATATTGCTGAATTCCAATGCCCAGCATCTCCAGTTAGCACGGGCGGTGCTAAGAAATAGTGGTAACTTTAATTCAACTACAGCTAGACAACCACAGGTTCTTTATTCCTGATCCACATAATTGAGATCATGGATGAAAATAGTAGATGCTGCTTTCTTGCAGTTCCATTGGCCAACAGTATTCCCTAAACAGGAGGAATTAACATGGATCTAACTAGCAACTTTTAGTATATTCAGTTGTAAGAATGATAGGGATGGAATTACAGATCACATATTTTAAACTTACAGTGCAAGCACAGACAAACTCGGTTTTACTTAGGGAGAGGAGCTGTCAAATCCTAAGTGCCCCAAGGAAAAACATACACATTCCAAATGCTTAAAGAATGATGAACTTAGGAATTTGTTTTGCGTCCCTAAACATGCATTTTTTTTCTATGTCTGCTCACCTCAAGCTTTTTGCATTTACAGTAAGTTATACTTTTAAACAAGGAGTCATTTTATAGTTACTATTGTTACTGTTGGGAACTGAAAATCCTTGTGTATCATTCAGAAATCTGCGGATAGCTCCTTCTCTAGTTTCTATCTACTCCTGAACTACAAAGCTGCACCACTTCCTTTTTCATCCACTTCCTTATATCAAACTGTATGCTGCATTAGAAACAGGAACCTTTCTGCTTCTGGGAAAGATATGGCAAGCTGAAGACAGTTCTGCAAAGTGGAGCTGATCATCTCAGCAAAAACCAGCAGTTTTCTGCAGGATTGAGTGCTGGGAGACAAAGAGATCAGCTATCTTGCTCACAAGTGAAGAAGCCCTTTAAAGGACACTAAGTTTGCAAACCCCACTTTCTAATCATTTTTGGAAATTGCCAAACCATCGTAAACCATTGGAGACCTTCAAGACAAGTTTTAAAAAAATTTGCCAGGTGAATTTATCTTCAACTCGGAACAAAAGAAAAATTAATCATGAGCTTAAGAACTTAAAAGAACTTGAAACAAATAGCAAAATGCTAAATAAAATTTTGACCTAAGAAAGTGATCAATGGATCAAAAATCCAGGTGAATATTGATTTTCACTATAAGATTTTGAATTTTTTTTTTTTATTTAAAAAGAAACAGTTTCTCATTTTGGCTATCCTGGTTATTGCAAATCAGGATAAAGATAAGTGATGATTTTAAAAACTGGAGGGAACTAAATATTCTAAGCAGAAGAAAAAAATACAAATTTGTTTTTGATGTCAATAAATATTGGGACTTCCAAACCAATCAAATGTTATAAATCATAAATATTAAATGAGTTATTTGAAAAATGGAGCCAGAAATTAGTAATTACAGTATCAATATCTGTTGACAATGATGTCTTCTTCTATGGACAGACTATGTCCAAAAGATATTAATGAAGCAATGACAGATATGGAACAAATTTTATCTGACAAGACAGAGAAGATACTGAAAATGGAACTACAAATAACAGATCAACAGAATGATTTTGAAAAGAACACTTTACTGATATAAAAAAAATCCTTGATTGTTGGGTGCTGCCCAGAGTCACTTTTGATGAGATTTGGTGAAATTTGATGAGAGGAGAGGAGAGGATTTTGTAAATTTTAGCTTTGAATAAATTTGTATAATAGGATAAAGAAGAATTGAAGAGAAATTAAATCCTAAAACAATATTTGATTGAATTAAAGATTAAGACTGTTAGGAATAAAAGAAAGAAATATAAAGTTGGCTTATTTGATCAAAGTTAAAATAAGATTTTTTTTCTGTTGGTTTGCAATGTTCTGGCAAACCATTTATGGACTTTTTGCTGACACAGGACTGAAGGGTTGATGTTTTATGGATTTATGTATAGATGAGGGATGAAATAAAGGATGAAGAGATTACAGGAGCTGAAGAGTTATTAAATTTGTTTATACTTGTAATGAAGTTTGGAAGTCATTTCCTTGCATTACTGCATGTTTTATTATTTCCATTTTATCTTTGTCTAAGTTTTATTTACATTAATTTTTATTGTTGTATTTAAAATTATTAATAAAAGTTATATTAAAAAAGAAAAAGAAACAGGAATCTTCCTAAAATACAGCTGCTTTAATAAGTCATGGACAGGTACTACATTCATGGTCCCATATGCACTAAAGCACCTCTTCTAAGATCATAGAGATAGTGTACAGGTAGTCCTCGACTTACAACAGTTTATTTTATGACTGTTGAAAGTTACAATGGAAAAAAAGTGACTTATAACAATTTTTCGCCCATTGCAGCTGCCTCCTGGTCATGTGATCAAAATTCAGATGCATGGAAACTGATTCATATTTATGATGGTCGTGTCCCGGGATCATTTGATCAACTTTTGTGAGCTTCTGATAAGCAAGGTCAATGGGGAAGCCAGAATCACTTTACAATCGTGCTACCAACTTAACAACTGCAGTGATTCACTTAACAACTGTGGCAAGAAAGATCATAAGATGGGGCAAAGCTCTCATAACAACCGTCTCAATTAGCAATATAAATTTTTGGCTCAATTGTGGTTGTAAGTCAAAGAGTGCCTGTAATATAGTGGTGAAGATGCTGGACTGGCATTGGGGAGATTCAGATTCCAATGTAGATTCCGCATTCGAATTTCACTAGATGATTTTGGATCAGTCACTCACTATCAACCTAACCTGCCTTACAGGGCTGTAGAGGAAAGGAGAATGGAGGGATGCTGTGTATGCTAGTATCCTCATACTACTTCATACTATTCTGATAACATTTCCAATTCCCCCATACAATTTTTTTTAGGAAGTTGAAACACCACAGAGAAAAGTATGGCATCAATAAAACTCAACTTGCTTTTTTTTTTCTCCAGCAGACATCTCCCCTGATAGTTCTGCTCATAGAAGCACTACATCCAAAAGAGATGCTGCAACATGTATTATTGCAGCATGGGAAGAGTTCAGAAATGGCTTACCACATTTTACAGCACAGCAAGTTTCACAAGACTAAGCATTAAAAAATCATCTATGGGAGAGAGAAATCATAGCTAGCTAGCCTGCTGCGTCACCAAGACAGAGATACTAAATAAGTATAACACTACAGATTTCAGAGATGGAGTGATATTTCACTTTAAAGCTTCTGTCTAGTTAGCTAGCTGTGGGGTAAGGCACCAGGCTAATACCATGAATTCTAGTCCTTCCTTAGACATGAAAGATAGCTGGCTGACTTTGGGCCAGTCAATCTCTCTTAGCCCAATTCACCTTACAGGATTATTGTTGTGAGAAAAATAGGAAGAGGAAAGAATATTAGATATGTTTGCCACCTTGAGTTATTTATAATAATAATAATAAAGGTGGGAGTTTAAAATAATCTAATCTAACTTATCTAAATAGATCTTCCTTAGTTTTCATATATGTAAGTTGTAATGGATTTGCTTCCAACCAATTCATATCTGAACTGAACTCAAGTTAATAGCTTATTCTTCCATTGGTAATGGTTATTAAAGAACATTGAATTAACCAATTTTGTCTCAATATTATCCAAACCTATAACTGGGAGCAAAGTTTCACAATTTAAAGTTCTCTTCTTTTTAGTCCAACTCATAATACAAGTCAGTACAAATTTTTGTACTATATTTGCTATTAAACGGATGTATGATGTCTATATATACAATTATGCTATTGTTACCACTTCATTTCAGAAGTCAGATAAATAAATGCAGTATCAAACTAGAACAGCAAGAACTTAAAAACACATCTGAAAAGCAGGAGTCACAAATAACTCCAAACTCAACTCACAGACCAGAGAAAATATCAAAGAAAAATTGCTGAGCGGCTAGAGTGGAAATTAATGGAACCGGAAAATTGGGAAGTCAATGAAACAGGAGATGCTACAAGAAAGGAAAAAAGGTTTTCTGCCAAAAATGTAGGAAATCTTGCCAAATTTCTCCTAAGATGCCCAAGAGAAATGGGTATGTTTTCCCAGTTCAGGTATTTACTGTATTATCTATTCAATTTGTATGGCTGCCCATCTCAACTAAATGATCTCACAACAGAGGTATACAAGCCCAACTGAATGCTATGCCACAGATTCCTGCCATGTGGCCTTTAGTGGTTGCTGTGTAATCATTTGCTTCTGCTGTTTTGTGACATGATGAACATCCTTTCTTCAGGAGTGTTACCCAACAACTGAGTTCCTCTAAGCACATGCTTATGTTATCATCTAGCCACCCTATCTTCTGTCAACTTCTTTCCAAGCTTGAGTCTTCTCCAGTGACTCTTGCTTTTTCATTAGATAATATTTCAGTTTTAGTTCCATTGTTAAGGTTTCCACTGAGCAGTCTGGTATCATCAGCATACCGAAATCTGTTATTGCTTCTCCTAGCAATTTTGATTTTATTTCCTTCTACTCTGGCATTTTTCATAACATGTTCTGCATATAAATTAGACGTTCACTGTCACATTATTTATTTAATACAATGCACTCCTTTCCCTATTTTGAACCATTTAGTCACCCCTTTTCTATTTTAACTGTTGCTCCCTAGTCATCAATTTTTGGAAATAATGAACACACCTTGGTTGTCAGGCATATCTTTCTTCATGTTGAGACTCAAGTAAACATGACCCACAGAATGTTTATGGTCTGGCCTTGTGAGAAGAGTGTATATGGCACCATCCATCATTATAAGTGTCTGACACTTTCATCCAAAATGCACTGAACTATTGAAAACTGAAAAGTACTGGATATTTTCTTCAATATCCAATAGGTGGAGATATTGTTCAACTGTCAACAATTATGCTGAACAGAGACTGTGTACATTAACTTTAAGGGCCTAAAGATGTCTCAACCATTAATCTATTCCAATAGCATTTAGGATTAGAAAAACATGTTTCTTGATATAATATTCAGCATTTCTGCCCACCCATTCCGGTTCAATGATTAAAGTTTATATGGAGAGAAGATGATGAACTTCATGTAACATATTTCTGTCTGAAAGCCATTAAGCATAATGTGCTCCATTCAAGTGTCTAATTAGGCCCTGAAATCCACTGAAATGATGTTTTTTAGCTCCAATTTCACGTTTATTTCTGAAGCAGTCTTAACATTCACTGTTATTCCGTACATCACAGCATTGTTCAAGGGACCAATCTTCACGTCTTCTGTTTCCCTTTCACATATTTAATTGCTAGTTAGAGAGAGAAAAATGCAAGAGATTCTGCTAAGCTAACCTTTGGTCACTTGCTAAAAATATACATCCATCAAATACTTAGATTTAAAAAAAAAAAACTAGTAACCATTGCTCACAAGATACTATAGGATGCTTTAATTTTTTCAAGGTCAATAAATGTTGGTCCCGACATCCAAATCTTCAAAATCACAGCTTCCCTTTAAAACCCCAAAATCATTATAGTAGTTTTTCTCATCCTTTGTTCATCCCAGTAAATGAAGGGAATCAGCTACTAACTGAGTTCAGGGAAGCGTTTTTAGTTGCTGCCAAATTCAGATCAATCCAAAAATAGGTATGTTCTGTTTTCCCTTCATCCTTCATCTTGAAACATAACAAGGTGGAAGACCTTACCGAAACTACCTAAAATATCAGGTTAGACAGTGGATGAGAAGCTAATTATCAAAACAAGTCAGGAATGATGGTTTATGTAATTTTTATACTCTTCACTATCATTGGAAATCAAGGAAAAATTGAAAGTTAGCAATAAAAAGGATAAATCTGTATTATCCTATTCATTTACAGGAATACCCTTGAGTTTCATGACGGTTGTATACTGGGATGAGAGTGTGCTTGGGCACTAGTTCATCTTATGATAAAGAGGTGATTTGTGACTTGACGTTTTCATTACATCAGCTGTTTTGAGAACAAGCAGTCTTCCATATCAGCCACTGTGTAAATTTCAAATGAGACTCAAAAAATCGCCTGCTTCTGCTCTATCCCTAAAGGCGTAATTTCAGTATTTCTATACAACTGTCAACTCCAAATGCAGGACTATAGCTGGCAAAGCACCAAGGATGTTCTGAATGTACACATACAAAGCATGGTAGTGGAACCCACATGTTCTCTAAATGGAGGACCAAATGTAAGTATTCTGAATCTATAATTCTTTGAAGGTCATGGAGTATATAAAATGTGTTTTATGACAACAAACCCTGGTTTTATTGGTAGACAGGAAGATAGCAGAGTGCTTTCACAAGAGTCACACGGCCACCTCAAATAAACAATTTCACTATCACTCAAGTCCCTGTACACTTTGTATTATTTCTCTTCTGAAGGAGAAGGGTCATGATTTTATTAGATGTAAACAGCTAGCTATACACTGATTATATTTGCACTGTGACAGGAACATCTCATTTATTGAAGTCATTAATTTACAGCTGCTCAGTTTTACAAACTAATCTGGTGCGGTGTTAATGCCAAGACCTAGTAGGAAGCCTACAATGCTGCTTGGCTAAAAACACTAAAGATATATGCATGCAAGATCGACACCCCAACACTGGGAGGCTAAGAATCCACAAGTAGAGGCCTATACTCCTGCATAATATAGGAAACCTTGGCTTTAAATCAAACTTTAGAGACAGACAAAGAAACAGAATGAACAGGAAGAAACAGTTAACCTTGGATAGGTTGGAAGCAACTTACGTTCTCTCCACTGAACAAACTACATATCAAATCATATTAAAATAAATCAGCAGACTATGCTCCCCTAATTGTGAAAATCCGTTGGAGAAAACCACATGCTTTGTGACTAAATCCCAGTTTTAGCTATTTCCATTGAAATGATCTAAGACAGCAAGATGAGAACGATCTGTGCCCAAAATCGTACTGAACCACTACATTAATTTGACTTTATTGAATTTACAGTCATTTCCTTGCCCACAATGTAGCACTATGCACTGGGAGGAACAGTCCACAGCAATCATGATTTAATCTAACCACAAGAGAATTTCTTTTTCTAACAATCAGATTAGCTATTCTGGGGAGAAGGAAAGGCATCTGTGGGAACAAGGGGTAGGCATACAAAACAGGAAAGACACTTAATATATTAGGTAAGCTCTTTAAAAAGCCAAACGAAAACAACACAGCTAAAAACGATGTTTATTTTTGTAAATCAGATTTTAACTAGCTTTTAAACATTTGCAAATGACTGTCTTATTATCATTCAGTTAGACGGAAGAAAAAGAAAATGAGGTTGGAGTTTTTTTTTTTGTTTTTTTTGCATGTACACAAATTAAATGCAAGTTTGTATTGATCAGTATCCGCACAGGGATAATTTAAGCTTTCACTCTCAGTTTGTGTGTCTCATCCAGCATTGAGTATTGATTACACATCCTTGACTATGGATGGTTTATAGTCAATTTGTAATGGCAGGTATCTCATACACACACACACACACAAACACACACACACAAACACACACACACTCACAAACTCTTTTTCTTTGCCCTATGGTATTGCCTCTGGCCAAACATGTTTTGCAGGGTTTTATAACATAATCAAATGAAGCAATACTTAAATGTGAGCAAAAACTTTGGATACGATGTTTTTGTGAACTCTTTTTGTGCATACAAAACAGATTCTCTACTGATTCCACTGACTCTCTAGTTACTTGGACCCAAATGTCAGGACATGCAATACTTTACATCTTACCCAGGGCACAGGTACTGCCAGGGAAGCAATGTTCTTCACACAAACCAAGGTATGGGGAAACTACCAGTTTCACAAGTTCTTCTAGTTGCATAAAGGCCTTAGAGGGACCTGTAGGTTCATGGACTCCCTGAAACACAAACAAAATATACCTATTGTCAAATACCTGGGGTGTGCAAATCAACACATTTCATTGGTCCATCTTTATTTTTCTAATTGACCAAAGAAAAGAAACTTAATTATGTATTAAATTATGATGTAGGAGTTGTAAGTTATATCATCTTCTATAGCAGTGTTTCTCAATATCAATCAGTATGCTGGCTGCGGAATTCTGGGAGCTGAAATCTACATATCTTCAAGTGAGAATGTTGAAAATTGAGAAACACTGTTCTACGGCACCCTACTGAATGGTCTTAGCAAATAGTCAAGCAGGCCATTCCAATAAGTCAAAGAATATAAGCAAATTAACCCTCTCCCCAGGACTTGGGACCCAATTGGGAAGTGATGGATATTTTAATTCTCTGGATCCAAACTACCCCAGCAGGGCAGCATTCCTGATGTTTTCCCTTTTTCTTTCTCCCAATGTCAGAATTGTAATTGGGGGGAAATGAGCAGAAGGCAAAAATTAATGGCCAGAGCTGAGACAGGGTAATTTAAAACAAACAAATGAAACTATTATCCTTGAAACGGTCTATATTGCAACATTAAACTTAATTTCATTATTCAGATTTTAGATAGCTCAAACTTTATCAATGAAAGACTAATGTCAGAAATCCAGCCCTCTTAATTGAAAATACCTTGCCCAACACACATAATTAAGGCTGCATCGTGTTGACTTTCTCCATCAGAGCCATGCTTACAGCAGGAGAATAGACATTTGTGCAGGCAGGCATATCATCAATGCAGTGGTGGGATTCAAATATGTGAACAACCGGTTCTAACTGTGTGGATGCCACTTCCGGAAGTCCATTCTGGGCCTGGGCAACAAAAAATTAGCTACCGGTTCTGCCGAAGTGGTGCACACCGGCTGAATCCCACCACTGCATCAATGCCTTCCTGTGAGACAGACCCCAGTGATACAGGAAACCAATATTTGTGGGTCCAGGCCAAAGGCAATTCTCTGCTTCATAAACTGTTTGGAAAACAGTAAATTCATCCTCACAGTATGTTTTCTCCACTAATTGTCTAATGTTCATTAACAGTGGTGTGCAATACATTTGGATGTCAGTACAATACATTTCAAGGTTGCTAATGTTAAAACAGGCTGTTCCAACATCACTACGCTTCTAGTGAGAGGTTGGAACAGGATGTTGAGACAAAATATTTCAGCCTTGAAATGTTTGCTCATCTCCTTCAAACATCACAAATGAGAGGTGGAAATAGACCATTCCCCACCTGTAAAATCAGCAGCATCTGAATAATGGAGGGTGGAAGGTTACTTTGGACCAAAGGAAGAATCTCATCCAACTTTACTCTTAATAAGACGAAATCTCGGAAGCCAAGCAAGGAAATCTGACGAATGGTCAATTCTTGACCCTACACAGACACAGAAAAAAAATGGCAGCCATTGGCATTGGAATATGATTCAACCCTATTTGCAGACTGAACCCTATGTTTTAGGACAGTAATGCCACCCAACATCATAAAAGAATTGGAGAACAAGATGGAAACATAAAAATAAACTGACAGAGAAATTATTGTAAATTTAAAAAAATATAATGATTATGACCCTTGATAATCAGTTTGTGGATAGAAAGGCAGTTGTATAAACTGTTGTTAAGAATGGGGAAGTGCGATCACTTTGTAGTTAGACGAGAAAAGCATATTAGAAGCAGCACCCTTGCCAAGGGGTTCCCCAAAAACTTCACTATGCATCTTGGACTTCTTAAAGCATAAGGCTTAATTTATTAATTTGTCTTTGCTGGTCCAATTTCAGATAATAATAATAATAATACTAATAATAATACTACTACTACTACTACTACTAATAATAATAATAATAATAATAATAATAATAATAATAACAACAACAACAATAACAACAACAACAACAACAACAATAATAATAATAAAATTGGAAGGAACGTTGGAGGTCATCTAGTCCAACCCCCTGCTCAGGCAGGAAACCCTATACCATTTCTGGCTGTCCAGTCTCTTCTTAAAAACTTCCAGTGTTGGAGCATTCACCGCTTCTAGAGGCAGGTTGTTCCACTGGTTAATTGTTCTAACTGTCAGGAAGTTTCTCCTTAGTTCTAGGTTGCTTCTCTCCTTGATTAGTTTCCATCCGTTGCTTCTTGTCCTGCCTTCAGGCGCTTTGGAGAATAGCTTGACTCCCTCTTCTTTGTGGCAACCCCTGAGATATTGGAACACTGCTATCATATCCCCCCTCGTCCTTCTCTTCATTAAACTAGACATACCCAATTCCAGCAGCCGTTCCTTATATTTAATAGCACTGGAAGAGATAAAATATATAGCATTTGAATAAAGATTTTTCTTTAAAAAAGATGAGTTTTTGTTATCTGCTACCATCTTAGAAAAGCTAATGCCAAGCCTATGAACCTACCATATCCTTCAACCTTTGCTTCAGCACTGAGTTTACAACTTCTATTTTAATAGCTAAAATCAACCCTGCTGTATATTCTCCATGGGAATTGTTTAGATATCCCCAACTAATGAACCAGAACTCTAGCTGGAGGGAATAAATGTATGTTAATCATCAATTCATAATAGGGTTAATGATACAACTAACAAGTTCATCAAAATGCAAAGCAAGAACTCAAGCCAAAGGCTCTGAAGTCGGAGACTTCCTGTTTTTAAAAAGGGCTGCTCTTCTTAAGATTCAAAGGGTGTGGTTATGGGCAAATAAATGGAGCAGGTCTTGCAAAAAGAAGGGAATGAAATTTCTACAGAAACAGATATGTGAGCTTCTCAGCTTGACCTAATCTTTGCTGTATTACAACCAACCTACTGTGCAAATTTTAAAAAATAACCAAGAAGGAACATCTCAGCAAATAAGTATCCACAATCCAGCAACATTAAGAATACAGATATGTGTTCATCTGCAGGGGAACATTGGCAAGGTGGGAGGCTAGGGACGGTTAGAACTATCCATACCTATCAATTCATGGCAAAATGATAACAAATTTTGTTTGCCTGGCTCTTCACTTTTAATGATATTAAACCTTTACTGATATATTTATTTTGGGGGAAATGTTCTGTTACAATTAATTGGCTTTTCTTTCGCTTTGGGCCCAAGTAATTTATATAGAGTTGTTAATTTAACCTATACATACTGGTTCATTTTTATACTTTAATCATTGAATTTCATATCATTGTAACATTCGTTGCTATATACCCAAGCTACAAGAGAATTTTAGAGCAGCAAATTTCTTTTGTGCTATTTATGCTATTGTTTGTTTATGAAGGAAAAGTGTGAAAGAGAGCACAGTGCATGAAAACATCTCTTATAATATGAAGCTTTCATCCATTTATCTGTACTTTAAGAAACATCTCTCCATTTGTACATAATATTTTGGTTAGACAATCAGCTAAGCTACATCAAATGGAGTCACAGTTGGTTGCAAAGCCAGAAAGACCTCAATTATTTCTCTGTCAAACTGGAGGAAGGTTTCAAGTGGGATGCTACTGAGCTCTGTCTTAGAAAGTGGTATGCTTCAATATGCTTATTTTTATTTATTTCAAACAGAAGGCGCTTGTCTGAACAGTCGTGCAGATAAAAAAAGGATCTAGGACAGCATTTCAATCAACAAAGCCACAGCAATATTATGAGATGAAAAAAAAGAATGTAACTTCATATCACATCCATCAAGATATAACAACTCTTAGTGAATCATTTCCTATAAACATAATAAGATATATTGTGTTAACAGATGGCAAAAATTGAAGGTAATTCAAAGAAAAACTGTGTTATAATCCATTTAGTATGTGGTAGAGCTGAAGAGCACTTCAAATCCAAAATCATACAGATGCTTATGAGTGGACTTGGTGGCCCTTCTTAATTCAAACCTCTTGCCCTGGGACAGATGCTAAAGAAGATGCAGCATTGGACTTTATGATTTAATCTGCCTACAAATGTGACACATAGAAAAACTGATTTGATTTAAGGTCCCAATCTTCCTGGGCCTGTAGATATATTTGGAATGTTCAGACCATCTACCAGAAGCTAAATTGATTTTCATCTCATTTGTCCTAATAACCTCTTCTGATTTTCTAATATATTCTCTGCCATTTATATTTGGAGAGCGTGCTTTTATATTGCAGCTCCCCATTTAAAAAATAAAAATTTAAAGCAAAAGGTAAAATCAGGTGGAGCAGGGACCCTGGTAGGTCAAAAAGGAATTGCAATACACTCTGGCACCCATGTCCACGGTCATATTTTTGGGAGGCCAGGAGTTAAAAGATTTTTCAAATGTGCACAGTTCACCTGCCCGTAAAGCCACACATACCTTTTATCATCTGCTGCAAGTATAAAAAGGAGGAATAGGGGAAGGGAATAACAGGAAAAAAGAAAAAGAGAGAGCATGGGAAATCAAGGTTCTTATAGCAAGAAGCAAATATTTACATTCTCCCTAGTAATGTGGAAAACACCACTTTGAAACAAGGCTTGCATAAGGTAGTGATGTTTACCTGTTGATATTTTTGGTCTAGGGGGGAAAAAAATAGCACCAGTTAGTGTTGGATTCTTAAAGGGAGCTCTGGAAAAGCACAGAGACAGATTTCCTAAGAATTTCATTCTACAAGAAATCTGTTCCATCAGTAACTTATCTTGCCTACATAACATTATTTTCTTGGGTCTTCTAATTAATTCCCTGTTACTGAGCTCGTTCAGCTCCTTGGGAAGACAAATATTACCTTTTTTTTGTATCTCAGAGTGCCAATATAATTACTGGGATAAAGAACACAGAGAAGTTATTAGTATTCCACTTGTTTCAAATGCAAAAGTGGTTTGTGTAAAAGGTGGTGCAACAGTGAGGATTGTTAACTATGGCACACAAATAAATGAGCTTATGGGACAGTGGGTTGAGCCAATTTAGTCAGAGGCCAATATAAACACATTTTATGATTTCTCTGCTTCTAGGGGAACAGACAGTTCTAGAATCAGAAAATGGGAGGGGGATTTTAGCTTGTAATATGCTGCCTCTATATCTACCTCAAAGAATCTTATCAAAGTATCTGGCTGCCTCTTTACAAATCATCATTTGAAATTCAAGAGTCCAACCACGGAAATTAGATTTCTTTCCTGTTCTTCTACTCAAGTACAATAGTAAGAAAAAAAAAGCTATAATGAAGATGATCAAAGAATTCAGAGAAAAGCTGGTGAAGAAAGTACAAAATCTTGTCCTTGAGGAAGCCAGGCCAGCTTGGCTGGGAATTTTGTTATTCTAATATAACAAAGGAAGGGGCCAGATTGAAGACATTTATCATTAGTGTATTGTCCAGTTACAATGTCTTCTGGGTGGTTAAAAATAAAATGCATCATTAACAATAGATATTGAGCTGTAAATTAACAATTACACAAGACATTGATCCAGAATAACTTATCCTTTAACATAGTGTAAATTTATAATTATTGGGTAACAGGGTTTGTGGTTTAAATTAGTCAAGAGTTTTATAACCATATCAACAGCAGGACAAACAAGTTTAACAGCAGTTCTGGTGAAACATGTGATTCTTAAAGTTTAAAATTGTTTTCCTTTACTGGTTAAGTTTCATGTCTCCCTTCAACTACAGAGTAAGTTTGAAATGTTTTCTCTGCCCTGTTGAGCTTAAATTTGACTAGATTTACCTGAACAGGGTAAAATATAGCCTGTAGTGTGGGAAGGGTTTCTGTGAAGAAGTGATCCCAAGTTTCAGATAATACGTAGATACGATCTTCTCCTAAAACAAACACAATGAACGTTAGGGAACTTTCAAGAAACATGTTGTTATTAGGTACACAACTCTCATTTCCAAGTACAAATTAAGTTCATACATTGCTTGGCTTTGTGAGATTATTGGAGGTGGCTAGGTCTCTTCTAGCTAAGGAGCAGAGGCCCAGATAAGTGGTAGCACCCAGCCATGCTTGGGTGATCTTGAAAAGCTAACTAGGATTGGACCTGGTTGATACCTGGATGGGAGACCTCCAGGAATATTAGTTTGTGGATTAGACTGAGAAATAGGAAAAACAAAACCAGGAAGTAAGCAAGGACAAACCACTTCCATCTGGTGGCCAAGAAAACCACATGGATGTGCTCACATAGTCACTAGAAGCTTAACTCAGGAAGTTTCCTCCTGTATCCAAATACTGGCTAATTTTGCACAAAGGGAGACTCAGCTGCAATTGGAATGACGACTGCAATATGCTTTCTATGAAGCTGCCTTGAAGGACTTCCTGGATGCTGCAACTGGTGCAGAACTTAGCTGCCACGTATGGTGAGTAAAAACCACCAGAGCCACCCAACACTTGTTTTGCAGGTCTTTCACTAGTTTCCGATAGATTTCTGAGTACAATTCCAGAATGCCGGGTTTAACCTATAAAGCCCTTTATGACATAGAGTCTGGATGTCTGCAGAACTAGTTAAGGTAGAACTAACCCATCTGATCTGTTTGCTCCAAATGGGTAAAAGTATCTCTTCCCCAGGTAAGATCAGAAGAGCAAGAAGAAGGGCATTATAGTTTAGGGAACATGTCCTATATTATAGAAGTGACCTGTGGAGAACTGAACGGGACCATCCCTGACAGTTTTCCAGAGGACTTTAATGGCTAAACACTTCCACATAACATTTAATTATTTAGAAATGTTGCAAATTGTTTATTTCCATGTATCTTTTGGGGTAGGGTAGGTTTTATGGTATTATCTGTCTAGGATTTTTATGCACTTTGTACCTTGACAAAAATTTGCATGAAACTGATAATATAAAAATTCTGCACATGCATAAATTATAACACATGGCAGTTATGCCAACTTTCTATTTGTCTTCCTTCCAAAATAAAATAATGTATTGACTTTTTTTGAAAGATAATCAGTATTCCATATTGCCTCAGGCTAAGGTCATATGAAAGCTATAAAAAATGATTTATTTAAAAAGGAAAAAAAATATGCTTAGTAAAAAGCCCCTGTTGTTTAGAGTTCATTAACCTTTAACTAAAAATGTGGGCATTCTCCCAGAGAGAGAGAGAGAGAGAGAGGCAAAAATAACAGTAACAATTTAGCAACTTTCAGAGCATTTTTTTAATTGTTCATTTCAAAGAAAGAGAATCTATAAGGTGTCCCCGCTCCTCTCTATTTAAAGACTATTTCAGTATCCACAAAAGATTCAGTACTAGGAATTTTAATATTCTATCTCCAGTTGTACAAATATATCAATTAATGAGGCACATACTTACTAATATGAAGGATATAAAGTCACTGGAAACCAGAAGTCCCATTTTATAAGAGGAGCTGGTAAGACTGGAAATACTTTGCCCAATGAGCCTATATTTTATATAATCCTATTACAATAAGGTCATCTGCAGGCTAAACATGGAGGGGGGTTTATGAACAAAAAATCTATTCTCACCTACATCCTGAACTTGAGAGCAAGTTTTCAAGGGACCTTCTACTTGCTGTTTCTTGAACACAACCATAAATCTCAAATTGGTTAGGAATCCTACGTTATCATGGTTCTCCACATACAGTGGCTTTTATTTACGATTGATTGAATATGAATAGAATCTTTATTCAATTTCCAATGCAGAAAGATCAAGGCTAGAGATGCTGGCTGTACAGTAATCCTAACATGAGCTGCTGAATATATGCTCAGATTTCAACAAAGCAGTAGTTTAATATTACATTAAGAATGCAGATTGGAAAAATCAGTCAAATAGAATGCATCCCTTACATTTTTACTAATATAATTCTACATAATAGCATCAAAAAACACTGTACTAGATCTGTCCATAAGGCTGCTCTTTCTCAAAAAGTTTTCTTGACCAGGTAAGAAAATACCTGCTAGTGAGTATGCATTAATATTTCAAAACCCATTAAACAGGATTTCCTCCAGCCTTTTTCAGCAACTCTTAACTGAAGTGCATGCATATTATGGAACACTATAATTCCATCCAGATAAATGCACTTAGTTTCTCTTTAAACCTTGTTACCATCTTATCCCCATACATATTGTATGGTTAAGAATACTTCTCTGTCTGCTCACTCTACCTCTCAGAACTAGTTATAAAGTAAAACATCCGTTCAAAATTCTTTGGAGACTGGTCAGATCCTAGCATGTTAATTGTGTCTTTATATTCATTTCTGAAATCATAATACAGTACTACTTGGGTCACAACAATTCATTCAATTGTTTAAAGTTATAACCTGTCTTCAGAATTCTGATTGTTGCAGTGAGCTGTGATAAAAGACCTGCAATTTCCAACATTCCCTGAGAGCTTTCTACAAGCAAAGTCAATGGGGAAACCAGCAGGAAATCAGAAATAGCTCCTGCTGCTTTTTTGCTCACTCACACTCTACACCACCTGCCAACAGCACTTCCACCACAGCACACACCTGCAGTCCATAGGGCCTGCCCATGACATCCGCCCACACTCCAGAGCACCTGTCTAAGGTATTCCCCACCTCCCTACAGCATCTGCACACCTGTCTATGCTCCAGTGTGACTGCTCACAGCACCCCACCACCTACCTGCAGCTCTCACCTGCCAGCCTGGGACTCCTGAATCTTCCCATTAAAGACCCATGTGGTCCTACAGCTACAATAGCAACTGGGACTGAGGAATTGCCATTGCTACATGATTCATTCGTGTGATATCATGCTTTACAACTGCATCACTTACAATGGAAATTTCAGTCCCAATTGTCATTGTAACCCAAGGACTACCTGTAACATACATTGCAGGTGAAGTGGATTTTAGCAGGGTTTGCAGTTGAATTGTGGTAAAACAAGACAAAACTATTTTTAAGCATGATGCACTATCACAGTGATGGCGAACCTTTTAGAGACCAAGTGCCCAAACTGCAACCCAAAACCCACTTATTTATCGCCGGGTGCCAGGTGGGCGTGGCCCACTGGGTAGGCGTGGCTGTGGTGGTCATGGCAGATTGGGTGGGTGTGGCCAAGGTGGGCGTGATCACTTCAATGTTGCTCATGGGGAGGGACGCCTGTGGGGGCCGGGCAGGGTTGGGGGAGATCCAGGGGGTCTCTGGCAGGTGGGGCGGTGGGCAGGAGGCTTGTCCTGCGGAGCAAGGCAAGGCGAGGCAGGGTGGTGGTGCCATTGTCACAGGGCAAGGTGAGGCAGGGGCCAGGGCGGCTGCTGCCTGACATCATCGGCCCCTGCACACAGAGGCCAGCGAGCGCATGGGTGCTGGGATGCATCCGGCCACATGGGACCTCAGCGAGTTAGCGGGTGGCTGGTTGAAAAGGGACGGTTGCCATCTCCGGGGCATGGTGCGCGTGCCCATAGAGAGGGCTCTGAGTGCCGCCTCTGGCACGTGTGCCATAGGTTCGCCACCACTGCACTATCACTACAGATATAACTCCTTTGGTCTAAATATCTTACAAATATTTTTCAGGTCCCGTGCCAATGAAACCAACCATCACATTTTTTCCAGTATTTATGGAACTGAAGAATCACTTGATTTTCTCCCAAATTAAATTTCAGCAGCCACAAATGGCACCAACTGAATTTTCCACATAAAGTTGAATGATTCAGAAATTTACCACTGAAGAATTGCCAAACTCAGCTTTTATTTTCAATTTAGAAGCACAAATTTCTGGCTGCTGTATTGTCATGGCCTAAGACCCAGATGAGCACACACTCCAAATAACTGTGAGCTCACATTGCAACATTATAGGCAGATGTTATTCATTGCTATTAGATTTGTTTCCAAATAAGGACTCATGGAATTGTAGTTTTAGCAGCCTATGTCCCACTGAATTGTAATAAATTTTTATTTTAAATTGTAAAAGATTGTAAAAGTCTCTGTCAAAGGAACCCTAATTTTCTGACTTTAATTAGAAATTATTTTGAGAGTTGTAATTTAACAATATCGTTGACAGGTTCTAGAGCTGTCACATCACATCTGCTTTTTAACGTCTAGCTAAAAGTGTCTCTAGTCTTTAAAAAAAGTTCTAAAAATATTACATGCAATTTTTACAACATCTGCAAAACTCTATTTTATTTTATTTTATTTTATTTTGAATCCAGAAAAACAGTAAACCAGAAAGCTTATACTAGTGAAGAAACAGGTGCAACAATTGAAGTTTATCTGGCCAGAAGTCTGAATGGTTTTGTGGTTAAGAAACTAGGATAGATTTATTTCTCCATAGGTTCCTGCTTCCTTTTGATCTATTAGAGACCAACATAACTTCCTGGCAGACTGGCAACTGAAAACTGTTATGGCCTAGGTCAGAGGTCCCCAACCTTTTGAGCACCAGGGACCGGTTCCATGGAGAGAAGTTTTTTTTGTGGACCGGAGGGGGCGTGGTTTCATGTACTGCCTGCATCCCGCAGATAGGGCTTTGCTTGTTTGCGCAGACCGGTTTCTGGTATGCCGCGGCCCAGTGCTGGTCCACAGACCGGGGATTGGGGACCCTTGGCCTAGGTAACATTCTCCCATGTACTGTATGTCAATCTAAGATAAGGCTACATTTCATGAAAACCAGGACCCTGCCCCAATCTTTTTGGAATTAACTTTCAAATGAATAACAGAGTTGGAAGGGACCTTGGAGGTCTTCTAGTCCAGGGGTCCCCAACCCCCGGGCCATGGCCAACTACTGGACAGTGACCTATTTGTAAGTGGGCATGTGAGTGGCAGGCCAGCTCGTCTTACACAAACATAGCTCAACTTGCGCAAGTCAAGCTGTGTGCACATGTGTGTGCACGCCGGCCCACTGCTTATGGATGTTGAGTTGCGCCCGCGCCAGCCCACCATTCATACAGCCCGCTCCCTTCTCTCCCCCCCCCGGCTGGCAAGCCACTAAGGTTGGGGATCACTGTTCTAGTCCAACATGCTGCAATAGTTTCCAAACTTTTCACTATAATCAAAAAGTTGATAGTGACAGACCACAACATATCCACAATGTTTCAGTTGTACCCATCAGGACCAATTGGAAAAACCACATGGAACATAATAAAAGATTTCTGATGCAGATTGAGAATTATAGGCATAATATAACTGATCCCAGTCTATAATGTTCAAGCATAAGCCATGCTTTCCCTGCAGAAATATAAACAATGTTTAATAGTCTTTCATAACAATATTGATTTGATAGTGAAGTTGACTACAGCCATTTGCTAGACATCTTTCACCATCAATTGGTCATTGATGGTACATGTATACAGATAAATGCTGCCATATGATCATTTACATGATGCACATAAAACATGGCAGGCTATCTCTTCTTTTTTCACAAATGGTATTGATAAATAGGTGTTTAAAGCATACTTTTCAATTAGAAAGGTATTTTCTTCTCTGTTCCAAATCACTTCTATTCAATGCTATTATTATGACTTCATTGTGGTGCTTATACACATTAGGACTTGGGGATATTTAGACATGTGATTCTGATATGTTGGTTTTTCCACGAATTCATCATAGCAATTTCAGAAGATGATTCACAAAACTTTCTGGGAATTCAGAGCCCTCCCCAAAGTTGTCAATTTCTATACTTGCCTTCACAAAACTTAACTTTTTCTTCTACGTATAGCAAACCTTTTGCAAGAAGCTGGTTCTGCCAAAAAGAAAAAAAAAGAAAGAAAACTAAAGTTGGATTTTCACAAATTCAAAGATACAAATGATGCTTTCAATTTTTACAAAAGTTATTTCAAATATATTTACCCAATCTACTGAATAAGCAACATATTTTTAAAACCCCTCTTAGTTTTATATCAAGTATGTCAAAACACACATGGCCAATGAAAGTTTTACATGTTCTAGCTGTAATATCTCAATTCCCAATCAGACTCATTTCTTTTCTGCCCCAAACATTTTCAGGTTGGATTTTATTGCTATTATTGTGCCTTGATCATTGTACTGCATTTAATATTATATTTATATTTTACTTTCAGCTCTGGAAAGTCTCCAAGAGCATGCATTTTTCCAGGTTGCCAAATACATGTGGAAAATACATGCAAAGAAAGCATTCCTGCATATAATCAGTCTCTGTTCTGCTTATGTTCAATCACATGGCATATCTCAGCTGCAAATACCTTGATGGTCCAATGCTGTAAAGACATTCACTGGTGGAAGAAAACAACTGAACTAAATTCTTATGGAATTAGTGCAGAGACTATTCTGTCTGGATCTGCACTGTATAGAATTTAAAAGTACAACACAATATTATAAATGCTATATCGGTTTTCCAGTGTGTTAAGAATTAGAACACAACTAGGACTTGTAACACACTGCATGAAGGAATGCCCCTATTTGCTATCAGCCATTTTATTTTACTGTCTATTTATTATTTTATTTTATTCCATTTTATTGTTCTACCTTTTTCAGGTGATGGCCCCAGTCCAATTGTATATCTGCCCACTTAATCTGTCTGTACATTGGAATCTCCCCTTAAAGTAGGGAATTTCCTAAAAATGTTTTGTACAATTAAAACCTTTGGGGCTGTCCCCAGGCACAACTCCTTCTTGTATCAATTGTGTTATATAAGAACTGACACTTCTGAACTTCAAAAAATAGAAGGAATGAGTCAATGTTGACTCTCTATTTCACATCATGCCGCACTCTGCAAAACTTTACTTTTTTTAAAAAAAGAGGAACACCTCAGATTTTTTGGTTTTTTTAAAAAAGGGAAACAAATGAAAAAGCTGTTTAAATAACAATTTTGTTTCCTTTATATTTAATGCAGCAGTTATAATAATCAGTTTAATGGGATGTATGGCCTTTCATGCAATATCATTTTATTTGCAAGATTTCTGATCATTAAACATATTTCAATATTTAGTCACTGTTGAAGAATATGCTGAAAATCACTTTCACAAAGTTGTGCTGAAGGAAAAAGAAGCCGTACTGTCAGTTCCCTGTGACCTTTCACTGAAATTTTTGGATTTTTCCCCCAGTTATTTTAATATATGCTTATGGTGAGATCTACCAGCATTTCCTGATCGTTTTTCATTAGGAACTAAATAGATCTAAAACCCATTAAAAAGTTTTTTGGACCTCAGAACAACTCACAGACCATCTTCGATAGTTAACATTGTTATTCTGCAGAATGTGGTTTAAGAATATTCACACAGATCTCCCAAGGAACTGGCAACCTGACGTTTGCTGGCAGGGAGAATGAATGAGAGATGAAGCTAAGAAAACATGGTCTAAGTATTATTATTATTGTTGTTGTTGTTGTTGTTGTTGTTATTTATTATTATTATTATTATCATTATTATTATTATTATCATCATCATCATCATCATCATCAAATTTATTTGCTGCCTATCTCTAGGCAGCTCACAACCATAAAATAGGAAGAAATAAAAAGAAAGTTTAAACAAAGGGAAAATAAAATGGAATAATAAAATAATAACAATAATATATAACAATAATATATAACAATAATAGAAACAATTAAACAAGCAAGGAAAAAGAAAACAAAGAAAACACATCGATATGACTAGTAAAAAAAGATGGGTGGGTGGGGAGCAGAGAGGGGAAGGGAGGTGGAGTCGGCTGTCAATCTAGCAGCCAGCTCCAGAAGTCCCCATTGGATTCCCAAGCCAATTTCCAGAGCCAGATCTTTAGGATCTTATGGAAAGATAGGAGATTGGAGGCAGATCTTACCCTGGAGAGCAGGATGTTCCAAAGGGCAAGGTGCTGCGGCAAGGAAGGCTCTTCTTCTGAATCCTGACAGTCAGAGTTCTTTGACTGACAGGATCTGCAGTAGGCCCTCACTGCCAGCTTGAATAGGATGGGCTGATCTTAACAGGATTATGGTTCATCAGGTAGCCTGGACCTATGCCATTAAAGGCTTTAAAGGCCACATCCAGCACCTTGAACTGTACTCAAAAGCAGACCAGAAGCCAGTGTAATTTGCCTGTGTACTACAATACTTATAATCATGGAATTGGGGAACTGCTTGGCCCATCAAATCCAACCCCCTGCTCAGTGCAAAAAAACCAACCAAATTAAACCATCCCTGACAGAGACTTACTCAGCTTCTGCTTACCATTAAATCAGAAATGTTTAATAAGAAAGATATGTCTCTAGGTAATTGATTCTAATTTCAAGTTACTGTTAAGATGTTTTTCCTAACATTCAATGAGAATCTGTCTTCCTGCCCTCTGGGACAATATAAAGTAGTAGTATTTTATATAATAATCACCAAGGTGCCCTCTGGACTCTCAGAATTCCTAGACAAAGTGGT
Organism: Azemiops feae; assembly: GCA_023970755.1. Lineage (NCBI taxonomy): Eukaryota > Metazoa > Chordata > Lepidosauria > Squamata > Viperidae > Azemiops > Azemiops feae. Next base: position 5,216,461 of record JALGBA010000005.1, on the reverse strand, counting down.
AATAAGAATTCAAGGAATTAAATCCCACACATCTGGATGCACCAATTTGGGGAAGCCTTGAGCCAGGAGGTTATGCATGCAGACAGAATTTTATGTAATAAAATATACACACAGTTATGAGCAATCCTTCCACTGTGAAAAAGAGGCAGATGAATCATATGAGCAGTTATAAGTAACTATTCCTCTAACATTTATGGGGAGTGTTTGTGGTTTCAAGAGATGGATGTACTCCACTGCCTACAATTTACCTATACTGTACGCACATGGAATAATTCACAACTATCAAGAATAGTTGTGAATTCCTTATCTGATGGAAAATAATTGGCTGACAAGGGATCTTTGTGCAAGCAAGCACACAGAGGAACAGTGAACAAAACAGAAAATTTGTCAGCAGTAGTAATATTATGTTCAATTACCCAAGCAACTATTTTCCTACAAACTCAGAACAAGCCAAAAGAAAAGGAATGCAGGCAAAAAATACACAAATGATCTAAATATATAGCAATCATGGGGAAGAAGCTATTCTCATTTTAAGTAATGCATCAATGCCCCTATAGTGCTTCCTTCCCAAGAAGCTACATTTTGAAAGCCTATGCCAACCCAATTAAAAACTATGCCAACCCAATTAAAATTACTCAATAGAGACTATGTTTAAAATAATCCATGGTTTGTTTTAATATGGTGCATGGAAGTCTGAGGCCCTTTTTAACAGAAGGCCTTTCTCTGTGTTACTTAGAAGTTTAGCAATTACTTCAGATTCAATAAATATATCTTTGGGCAAAAGTAAGCAATCATCTTCTCAAATTTCTAGAATAAACAATTACTCATGTTATTCTCACAAACCATGCCATGTATTATATTCTCCCTCCTCTCCCCTCTGTAATAACTTATGAACTTGGTTAAAGATATTGGAAAACAAAGTATCTTGAATTAAAAATCCAGACTGAAGAAGAATCATAAAACAAAGAAAAGTTCGAGAAGCTACAAGGGAATATAAGGTCTCATCTACCAGAATTCAAACATAAAATAGTAACTTGTTAGAGGTACACATCATGTTAAGTCGTAATTTTGTTTCCTTGTTTTGACTAAATCTGATTTGTGAACCTAGAAATTATGTTTATGGCTTAGATATGGTATGGTTAACTGACATATTGAATAAACCTTACCGACTTAAGATCTGAAGCTATATTACCATATATTTGTTAGATGGCTACTGTGAAATGTAAGCTACTTGATTAAAAAAAAAACTTAGTTTAATAGAATACATGAAGCTTGTCACTTGAACCTTTCTGGTGCATGTAAAGGACTAAGCAACCAAACTATTACCAGATTGTTAAATAACAAGATAGCAAGAATCTCTTACACATTATTGCAGCATATGAGGAACAGTAACTGGTAACTTATAACACTTTACATTTCTTCTGGATGTCATTTTTCAGATGTCAGTGGCTTAGCTGAAAAGTTCACTGCCTATCAGAGATATGTGCAACTCTGAACAATATTTTTTTTAAAAAAATCATGTTTTCCTACTGCCACCATTTACCCAAAGATTATCTAGGACAATTAGGGGGCAAACTCAACTTCTGTTACCTGAGAAGCCACTTTGTATATGAATTGGAAGAATTATAGGAACTTTTAAATCTGCATATACGGCTGTAAAATGCCCATAAAATGGAGGATTGCATTAAAAATTGGTTGAGCAGTGTTAGTCATACAAATTCCCATAGCCAAGACTCAAGTATTTTTTTTTTTAAATGGGACATTCTACCCAATTAAACTGGGAAAGAATAGAGAAACAAAGAAGTGTGCTTCCTTCACATGGAGAAGTATCTGCTGGAATAGTTTATTCAAGATTACATTGCGAGCAGTAATTATGCATCCCACCAGACCAGACAATTCTATTAGTATTTTTTGAATCAGACTGCTCATATGAAACATGGAGCTTTTTCTTTTACATTTATAAAAATGAATGCCCCATATACACATCTTTGTATATATCTCACATATCCTCTGGAAGGAGCAGGGACATCCACATATTATTGGAAGTTTTCTTTGAAACACACAATTCCCATATATGCAATTAAAGTCAAAAGGAAATGTTTGTGTTTAAGGCATGATACAGCTGCATAGAGCACACTAGTCAATGTGATTATAGAATTAAAAACGTTCACTATTGAGAAAAAACATTTGTAGATTGGTTAATTGTGTTCTCATAAAATGCCAGTGATTTGGTTATGAGTACTTTAGTAAATAGTAAAATAACTTGTCCTCAAGAATTACAGAAACGATAAAACAGTTGCTCTCCTTTCCACACTGTGTAAATCTTCTACAGTCCTCTTTCATAGAATTAGGATCACTTCTTTAAAATGCACACATGTCTATAGTGTTCTAACAAACATTTCCTTTTGACTTTCAGATTAAAAGAGAATTAAAGCTATTATAGATCAAGTGATCTGGTATCTCACAATTTGACCTTTTTTGTAACTCAATCTGAAATATTTTTATTATGGAAAACTCCATCTAAAGTAGTAGAAAAAGAAAATGCCTCTCTTTCTCCTCAGATTAAGTTCATATTTTGAGATGAAATTCCAGTTCTCAAATTTGTTATTAAGGGAATTCTCCTTTACAGCTAAGATTAGCGCAGGCATAAATAGAAAGTTGATATTTAAGAGTGTTTAATAAAAATGAGGTTTTAGTCCATCTAACTCATGATAGAAGAAAACATTTGTGAGAGAAATTATCTTTGAATGTGTTTTTGTACAAAGGTATCAATTCCCCAAATAAGCAGTTCAGTTCAAACATAATGGCAAACTATATTTGGTTCTTATGAGCCAAAATCAAACCATGAACCAGTAATTTTAAATAAACAATGATGGCTGCAACTCTAAACGTACAGTACATTCTTCTCCCTTTAACTGCAAAAGCTTCAAACTTGTGTCCATTCATACTTATAGCCATATACCATGGTTTACTTATTACATCATTTCACATTGCCTAATATTCCACAATTTCAGTCAATTTACTGATATCTGAGGTCAAGTATTATGTTTTCATTAGACCTATTATACCTGTGTAAGATCTGGGTTTTGTACTCCTTGTTCCCAGAAGAGTGTAGGAGAAAATATTTGGGTTGATGTTCTGAATGAGCTCAAACTTCAGCCTAGTTCTCTTGACCCATTTCCATTATTTTTATGCTCAAAAAAGAACTAATAATATTTCTAAACACTGGCCATTTTCACATAGAATGATAACCAGAATTCTGAAGAATCTTCACTGTAAATGAGCTGCTGATATACCTTGCTCATTAGTTATGTTTTATTCCTCCCAATTAATACAAGAGGTCAAACAAATCCCATCTCTTCAGCACATTCCTGCATCAGAAATATTGGCTTTATCTCACTGCTTACAAGCCAGGATTCCTTTATTTACAAATTATGGCTTGTATGGAGACCAATAGCCAAACATCTCTAGTCCAACTGATGTGCCAATAAATCATTCCAGATTTATTTAACAATTCAAGCTAGCAGAAGGAGTGAATAAGTTGAAATTCATCAGCATGCCATTCATCATAAGCCATGATTTTCAATAGTGTTGATTTATTGTTCAATGTCTATCCTACTATTGTTTTAGGTGACTTATTTTTTTTAAAAAAAAAAATCTAGAAGTAAGCAGAGCCTAAATTACAGGAACAAGTCATTGGAGGAAGTAACAATTTATTTCCTTACCCCTTAAATGCCATTACCTGCACCCAAATCAAGTGCTTGTAACCCACAATCTTGCCAGTTAAAGTTGTCTCTCACTAATCAATCTACTAAAACATTCATTTATTAATTTGCTATCATGACATTCACCTGACCTGAATAGGACTGGTTTAAATCTGTACTACAAAATGGCACGCTACAAGATATTGCCTGGAATTACAATCTCCAGTTATTTTTATTTCATATTTAACAAGAATTAGGCTTGGTAAGTTTATGAATTTTATAAGTTTTTTTTTCTGTTTCTCAAACAAGAATAAAATACAGTGAAATTCAGTGTGTGTGTGTGTGTGTGTGTGTGTGTGTGCGTGAAAACTTTGTGCCAATTGTTTATGTATATATTGTACAAACTATATAAATATAACCTTTGAGCCAATATTTTTATAGATTATTGCTGTTACAAGAAATGCATTTTAATAGTGTACTCTGAAATTGAGGGTAAAGAATAAATTATAAGTTTGTCTGCCTTTTTAGAAATCCTTGTGGCTACTTCTGGGAAATCTAACAAGTTCCCAATATAGAGGTGGGCGAAAGAAAAATCCTATTCATAATTTGGTTTCAGAAGTTTCATTTTCACTAATGAAGCTGTTTTCTACAGCCATGAATTTGTGCACACATTTTTTTGGACTCTTACAGATAACAAGACCCAAACTTTTTCTGTGGTTAAATATAAGATCTTTAAGGGCTGTTTATCAGTTAAAAGGTACATAATAATTTCACTCTGACTCATGCATTTCCTCACCTCCAGTGTTTGAATTATTGTTGCTCTGCAGACTATCCAGATTTCAAAAAGCAATGCTACATTCCCTGAAAGGCTTAATAAATGAGATTTCTGCTCACTGTTTCCAAGCCACAACCACAACATATTTTAAAGCATGCTGGAACTATGTGGGTTGACAGCTTATCTAACATGCATTCCACATTTAATTGCCAAAAATGGGAATTTGCACTGCATATGTTATGTCATTGCTTAGGTAGCTTTTTCCAAAAAGGTGGGGAAGGCTAAGCATCATAGCATGAATTCCTAGGGAAGAAAACTCATCAAAAGAAGCTGTTCTCAAGGATGGTCTCTTCTCAGTGACCACTGAAGTCATCTTAAATCAATATGAAGAAATACATTAACCCTATGGTACAAGAGACAACATAAAGTATTACTGATTAGGAAGTATTAAGCCATCAGTTGAGTATTTACGGAAAGGTGGAATATCTTCAAAGACTGATTGTGGAAACTTCTTCAGGATGCCTTATTATCAAATCTCTTTATTCTTTTTAATTTTATAATGTTTAAGGGTGCTCCAGAGTCTTCTAGAGGAACCTGGTAATCTTGGATTAATTATCCAGACATTATCTAAAAAGATATTGGGTATATTATTTATCCCAAATGTTCGTAAGGCATTGAAGTACCTTTCCACTTATAAGTTTTGCAATGAGAATGATGAGGGGAATATGGAGAAGAGAAACGTTAGTTGTGAACATTGTAACTTAAGCAACACATACACCTAAGAAGGATTTTGAGGCTAAAAACAGAGAAAATTCCCTAGTTATGACCCTTTTTCTGAAACCCACTTTCCAATTGTTCAAGAGTTTTTAAAGCAAAAGAATCATCCTCATAGTATTATCCACTTAAATGGGGTGCTTTTATATAATACAATCCTATCATTTTAAAAAAGAAATACTGACTTTTATCAATTTGCAGTTTTGCGAATAAGGTTGTCCAATGTTGTTTTACCCTTTGTTATCATGCTATGTTGTTCAAAAACACTTTCCAGCTTTCTACTCAAAATCCAAGAAGTTGCAGCTACTTAAAAAGCACAAGAAAAAAGAAAGCCAGCATAAAGACTGAACCAAAAGATAGTCCAATTTCATTCTTTCATCTATCCACTTAAGGACTAAACGTTACCTGAAAATAGTCTGTGATGAAGGATCCAAGCTCACTCTTCAACAATTGCCTGGAAAGAAATGGATCACTTATCATGAAAACACTTCCAGAAAATAGTAATAAAAAAATAGATATTTACTGAACTCTACAATACATAGGTGACTAATAAGATATTTTAGGGCTTTTATGTGTTGAGTAATTGTATTTCTTTCATGCTTACCCATGATACATCTGATAGCAGACAAAGAGTCCTAAGTTGGTGGAACACCAAACTGTTACTGTAGCTGCTATAACATTACATTTAACCAAAGCTGGCTTCATTTGTTTTTAATCTGGTTTATCCCACTTGCATGAATCATGCATGACAATGCATTCCTTGTAGCACGTTAACTGTCTGGATTAGAAATACAACTTTGTATGAGACAAAGTTTATAGCAAAAGACCTTAGTCTTCATTAATTCCCGTCAAGCAAGAACAAGTTCAATTTCTAAAGAAGGTAAGACCTGACTTGGCCTAGATATTTTTGAGTGGGCTGGAAAGCAAAGCAAAACCAAGGTTTCTACTCTTTCCAGACAGGTTAACTTGTAATGCTTTGATGTCCCATCCCACACACATTTAATGCCTAATAATCATGAGGAAACCATTTCAAACCTTACAAAATTCTGTAAGACAAAGTTCAGTCACCATGCTAGAAGAGAAATATTTTCAGCAACATTGAAGTACAGAAAACCCTTGTCATTTTCTGATCAATGACAAACATTATACAATTCCAATTTCAACAAGTAAATCACTATAATATTGCTTTTTAAATCTGAATATTTTCAAGCAGAATTGAGGTATAACTAATTTTGAATACCTGAAATTAAAGCTGAGGATGAACCAAAACCCATGGAACTTTCAAATAAACCCCACCTATGCTTTCAAAATAATAATTTAAAAAATTATTTTGCAGTAGTGTACATTACTACTATGACACAACCTCCCTATTACAATGTGTCATGAAGCTGAGACTCTGTTCTGACATCACTTTTCTCCTTGCTGCACCCAGTAATTTATAGTACCAACATTAATTCAATACATGAGATTGTCCTCAATTTCCACCCCATAGAGCTTCTCAAATTATGGGCAACCATTCTTCACCAATGTTATTTCTTTCCTCCTTTTTTAAATTATCCCATTCGTTGGACTAACAAATTTTCTTTCTGAGCTTATGCTCTGAAATGTAAAATAAAACCACCAATTCCTTCCCTAATCCTGTATGATCAAAACCTTCCAGGCATTCACCCAATGCATTTGCTATTCATTTTCTCACTCCAGCAATTAACCAATCCATTGAACAAACCTAATCAGGCATCCTTCCAAAGTAAGCTTTATTAAATGAAGGATTATGTGACCTTATGAGCCCAATTTAGTCAATGCATCAAGTGAACTTTAATCCACATAACAAAATTCATTTGTCTTCAAAATGAAATACACAAATTTGCTGTGATGTACCAATACATTTACCCTTCTGGAAATTATGCTAAAATAGGTGTAATTGGTGGTTTTGTTGACAGCTGATGGATCCAATTGAAATTTCTGCCTCTTCTGGTTATACACAAGCAAGCTAGTTATATGCAGTTGCTTATATACATGGAAGGCAGCTGGAGAAACAAATATTGCCTTTACAAAGAACAAAATGAATGTACTGCTATTAACAACAATCCTTTCCAAGCTTCTTATTTAAAATATGCATTAAAGCAGTAAGATTTTTATCCATAAGCATGAAAAGGGGGGTGGGGGTGGGGTGATCTGATTTCAGAAGAAACTTACAAAGCCATTTGTCAGAGCATGAAGAACTATATCTTACTGAGATGATACAAAAAGCAAAAAAACTTTATGAAGGGTTCATCCTGTTTTCAAAGCAAGCTCGTATGGCCAAAACTGCACGCTTTAAACAGATGTTTTCAAATCAGTCACATAAATCTGTGCTACTGGAGAAAATGTCAGAGCTCTGTTCTTAATTAACTCACTGAGTACATATCAATCAGAAGCATGGAGAAGACTGATAACCTTTTGTCAAAACATTTTAGCTTTCTCGGCACTCACAATGTTTAAGCAAGTTCATGGAGTTGAAGGAGAAAAGGCCATGAAGTGAAAAAGAAAAAAAAAGGAGATCATTCTATGTGATTATCAAATTTGAAGCTATAATCAAACTGACATTTGTTTCCATTTCCTAGAGAAAACCCTTACCTATTGCCATACCTTTGTATTTGGTTTTTTTTTTGGTGCCTCTTGACGACTACTTGGTCAAGTCCCTGCAGTATTCTTGGCAAGGTTTTCAAAAGTGGCTTGCCATTACCTCCTTCCTAGGGCTGAGAGAGAATGAGTTGCTCAAGGTCACCCAGCTGGCTTTGTGCCTAAGGTTTGAAGAACTCGTGGTCTCCTGGTTTCTAATCTGGCGCCTTAACCACTACACCAAACAGGCTCCATCAAGACATTAATCTTTTTTATGCTCGTATATCTGACCAGACTGTTCAAATAAAATTCATTGCATGATCATTGCGTGCCTGTTTCCATCATTATCCAAACTTCTGGGACTCACAAAGATATTCCCAACTGAACATTGAAATCTAGCAATATTCTAACACCTACTGCATAGTGATCTCTCTGACACACATTCTTTTTCACATCTTCTCTTTCATACATACAAATTGAGTACCTAAATATGATTTCATTCAGATTTCGAAGAGCAGACCACTGCATCCCATTTCCCAAAACACCAACCATCAAAGCAGATGCATTAGTAACACCTCACAACTTTTTTTTAAAGAAAAAGCAGGGGCATAGAGACAGCAAACTGTTGAGGAGGAAACCCTGTTCAAGGCTAGTTCTCTTCTATGGTGCCACTTCTTTAGAATATCAACTTACAAAGCAGCAAAGCAGAGAAAATCAAATAGAACCTTTCTCACCCTCAATTAAATCTTTGCCCCAGAAAGTGCAAATTTACTCATTTCTGACCACATATATATTATTGCAGAAGAACAATGATAGGGAAAGAAAACCCCTCAAACGTTTGCAAAAATTCAAGAGAAAAAAAATCTCTGGCTCCCACCACATAGTATCATTGCTCTGTACACTAAAAATATCAAGCACATGTATCTACCACATCAACAACAACATAGCCCACCACCAATAAGCCATTCTTACAGGTGACAGTTTCCCAGTCTTGAAGTTCCTTTCGTATTATGGATGGCAGAAGGAAGTTTGAAAAGATACCCTTTTTGATAGCCACTTCTTAACTATGATTGTGGCACATAAAGAATTTGCTGGAGGAATAGCCGGGCCAAATTCTGATTTCAACCATCCATTACTACTACTACTACTACTACTACTACTACTACTACTACTACTACTACTAATACTGCAAGAAATCATCTGGTAACAAGAGGAACAAGGATCTAAATCCATTCTCCTGCTTCCCATGTGAAATCATTGATATATGACCTTTTTTTCTTCTTATGAATTTCTGCACTGCTCTAGCATCATAAAAAGAGTCCATGGTTCAGTCTCCTTTACTATGCCAATAAAAGAAGCATATTAGGAATCCAAGGCACCAGCTACTGCCAAGGCCCAAAGCTCTCAGCATTACATTTACCCCAACTTGGGAAGGCTGTTGAATCCAGTTCAGTTAAAAGCCACATACCTGACATTTTCATTGAGGATGTAGAGTTCATTGTTTTGCAAGCTTCCCCCTTTGAACACATTGATCACTGCTGTTTGAACACTGCCAAACAGAAGGAGAAGGTTAGGGGAGTCATAAATAATGAATGTCATAGCCTGATTTACACAAAGCAATGAAACTGCAGTCAAGAACTGTGTAAATATATTGGTGAGTAGAGAAGGAGATTAATTGCCCTTAAATGACTTCTGCATTCCACTTCCCCCCCCATGGGATCATTAGGCTCCTTTGCCCATGGCTGTGGAGAGAAATATAATTATACAGATATCAAGAGACTAATACAGGCAGGTGCTAGTCAAAATTAAGTACACCACTGTTTCTTTCTGCCCTTGTGCAGCTCTTATTCAGAGCACTGCCTTGACTTTTGCATCATCTCCGTTGGAAACAAAAATCACTCGGGAAATTTTGGCTGTTGTGCATTCTGACTTCTCCAGGCATACACAAAGGTCAGAGATTAAAAACAGTGTGCTTCACTGCATACCGCAAAAGAATACTTTCTTATAAAAGAAAAAAAGAAGAGACAGACAGAGTGCTGTGTATGTTTCACAAGAAGCAAAAACTTGTCCCTGTAGGACTGCATGGCCAAATCACTATGGAACAGTCTCTGAATTAATCCAGGGTTCCCCCCCCCCCATGAAACATGAAAAAATGTTTACTAAGATAACAGAATTCAAGAAAATGAGGACATTTTTACCAGTTCTTTCACTAATACAGTTATATATAAATATATTTGTACAAACTATCCACTTTCAGGCCAATCACAGTCCTCAGCTAGGACCATGTGGATCTGAGGGGGAGATAAAAGCAGAATCAATCATTGCTGTCTGCAGCAATTTGTAAATGCTCTCTGCACCATTAACTGCAGGCATTTAAATAGGCTGTGTTTCTAGTTACTGATCTCGTGATAATTCACATAGAGGTAGTCCTCAACTTAGGGTAATTTAATAACTGCATTTACAGTGGGTTGACAATCCCCCTCCCTGCAGTCACATTATTGCATTTCAGGCTTTTGGTAATCTGTTCGCATTTACAAACATATGTCAATTGTCCTGCCGTCATGTCATTATAATTTGCAATCTTCTCTGTTGGTTTCCCCAGAAAGTCCATGGGGAAGCCAGCAGGGAACGATAAGCAAAGGGGATGGAGAATTTGAGGTTTGTTCCCCCAGTGCATCAAGGGATTTCCCCTTCCCTCCATAGGGGGAGGGAAAATCCATGCATGCACTGGAGGAACAGATCTCAAATCTGGCAAAAACGCCAGCAAATGCCATTGTTCTCATGGTCATTTGGAAGGCCCCTTCTCCAAGCTGTGCAATTTGTAGAAGGAGCCTTCTGAATCACCACAAGAATGGGGCCCGTTTGTAGGATGGAGCAAGTGGCCTCAATAATCAGCAGCTGCAGAATGCAAAAAGTAAATGGACCTGGGCATGGTAGGGCAAAGAGAGGGTCTGGGTCTCCCAGTGTAGTGGGGAGCCCAGGCCCTCTCCCCAGCATGCTACTTAACAACTTGCACATATGCTTAACAACTACAACTGAGAGAGTTGAGATTGGGGTCATTGAGTGAAATGTCATCTTGCTTAATGACCATTTCATTTAATGACTAAGATTCTGGACCCAATTGTGGTCATAAGTAGAGGACTACGTGTACAGCATAGAATCACTGTTTGATACTATGACAAATGCCCTTGAGAGAGCTCACTTTTTTCTCTCTAAACCACTACTTTGATAAACCACTACATCTGAATCAACAAACTATGTTCGGAACTTTTTCTACTTAGCAGAACTTTAAACCATAACATGACAGGTTAACCAAGCAATAAAAGTAGAATTAACTGTAGCCATCAAATCATCTTGAAATACATACTCCCAAGACATTTTTTGTAAGCACACTTTAAAATCACCTAGACACACCCACACAGAAATCTCTCTAGTGTGAAAAAAAATCCCTGCCAGGATATTATTAAATTCTCACAACATCTTATCTCACAAAAGCAGACAAATTACTCAAGTTTACTCACTCATTCCCTTGAGGCATTTGAGAAAAGTTTAAACCAGATTTAATCCAAACTATTTTTCTTTGCACACCAAAGCAGAAAAATGTTCTACTCCCACAAGATACATACAATTCATGAGATATCCACAGAATTGCACAGATAGTTTGTGAATTCAAACACATGGAGAAATCCAGTAACGCTGGAAGAAAAGTATTATAAGGCATAATAGGGCTCTCCAGTGCTTTGGGTACAAAGGGAAAATGTTTTATTGAGTGCACACATAATCCCTGTGGACAATTCCTTATACTAAATGCATCTTTTCCCAGGATCTGCTGGGACAACCACGCCGTCCCTGAAAGACACCTCACTGCTTTAAGGAACTATTGATAGATGCCATGTGAGAGTCCCTGCACACTCTGAAGCAACTTTTTCCCCTCCAAATCCAAGTCTCAAGACATCAGATATACACTGATAGGATGTTTCTCACCTGTTCCAGGCAGAGTTAGATCTGAACTGCAGAGATTGCCGAGCTGCCAGGAATCGTGGCAAATCGCTCAGCACCGGGGAGCTCATGAAACGTGGCCGGGGCTTTCGGAATGAGCCCATCTTCTTCTGAAACTGGAAAGCAAAAGCTCGAGCTATGATGGCATCCACGTCCTCAGTTTAGACAGAAGAGGGTGAGGAAAAGGATTTGCATGAGGATATTGAGGGTTAACTGGCAGGGAAGATACTTCTGTTTCCTCAGGAATCGGAATTCAACCTGTCCAAAGTGGAAACAAAAAAGAAGAATTGAGGCTTGAACGTGTTATATAAACTACTGTATACCATACATTGGTCGGAATACTTGGCTTCTGTTGCACCAAAATAAACTCCCTATTCCCATTACCACTATTCTGAGATGGTTTAACTCATTGCAATAAAAAAAACACCTCTTTCATTTTAATTTCATCCTTAAGATCGAGAGCATCCTGTCATACAGCATCACAGTCAGGTTTAGAAGCATCACTGCCTCAGACAGGAAGGCGGTGCAGAGAGTGGTGAGGATGGCCGAAAAGATCATTGGCAGTTCCCTCCCTTCCATCCAGGACATAGCATATAAGCATTGCTTGAGCAGGATCCACAAGATTATCTGGGACACTACACATCCTCTTCACGACCTGTTTTCCTTGTTACCTTCTGGGAGGAGGCTCCGTGGTATCCGAAGCAGAAATCCAGATTCAGTCACAGATTTGTTCCATACAGTATTAACCTTGTGAACTCTAAAGCTTCCTCCTTCCGTTATGTATTCAAGATGGACAGTGATTAATATTTATATGTAAGGGTGTACGTCTATACATATGTTGTATATAGGATGTTTAAATGTGTGTTATGTATGTGTACACTTTGAGAGCAAGCAACTAAATTTCATTTTTAATGTGTGCCGTTGTGCCCACAGGAAAAAATGACAATAACGGTTATCTAATCTAATATAATATAATCTAAGAAATGTTCTGGTTTTTTTGATGTTAATATGCCAGTATTTAGAATCCTTTGGAAAAAACAGAAAAAAGCCTGACTTGGAAACCCATGTTTGTAGAGGAATGTGCTATCTATCTATCTATCTATCTATCTATCTATCTATCTATCTATCTATCTATCTATCTATCTATCTATCTATCTATCTATCTATCTATCTATCTATCTAAAACAACAAACTATGCCATTTATTTTGTTCAAAAGGTTTTATTTAGACTGAACCTCTTTATTTAAACCTCTTTAAGAATTTTTTACATTGCAACATGCCTAACTCAAGTACAGCAGGAACACTCTCCCACCTACACACTGACAACAGAACATTATTTAAAGAAGCATTGAGAAAAGTAGGATCAGGCCTTTCATTACGGCCCCTCTGGATCTAATGTAGAAAACTGTCAAAGGCTCAGAGTTTTACTTTTACTGTAAAGCAATGTTGCAATCTATTCCTTGTGAAATCACTACATACCAATGAGTAAGGCTGAGATTGGTAATACTATACCAGGCTTTTGGATCATTACCAGTGGAAATTTCCTTTACAGTTTAGATACATGCCACTCCCACTTTAGGACTGTCACCATGCCAAAGGGGATTTCGGTCGCCCAAACTGGTTTTATTTTGACTTTAAATGTAGTTCTGGGGTCAAAGCTAGACAATGGGAATTTTAGGTCTGTACATTTTTTTTAATCATCAGTGGTAGACAGGGACTTAGAAGGCCGCACCAAAATTGCCTGTGCTGTCATGTGGAACAGTATAGTAAAGATCATTAAGTCACATCTTAAGCTTATAAGAAACTTGTTTCGACCAGAGTTTTTATCCACTAACTTCACCTTGCAATATATGGATAATACTGCATATTACTTCAAAGTCATAATAATCAAGCATAATAATAATGAGAACAATTGGAATATTTTACATTTCTATAGAATCTTCATTTTGACAAACATGAAATTTATATTCTAGAATCAGGATGAGAGTAAGTGCAAATGAAAGAGACTTTAGTGGATCATGATCAACGCGAAATCCATTTCTTCTTCCAAATATAACTAAGCTTGGATCTAACCCAAAGACTGTAAATGTTTGTTTATTCGTGTCAGAAGCATCATAATTAAAATAAGGCATACCGTTGTCCATGGGGTCGCGATAGGTTGGACACGACTTCGCAACTAACAACAACAACATACAGTGGGGCAAAAAAGTATTTAGTCAGCCACCAATTGTGCAGGTTCTCCCACTTAAAAAGATGAGAGAGGCCTGTAATTGTCATCATAGGTAGACCTCAACTATGAGAGACAAAATGGGAAAACAAATCCAGACAATCACATTGTCTGATTTGGAAAGAAGTTATTTGCAAATTATGGTGGAAAATAAGTATTTGGTCACCTACAAACAAGCAAGATTTCTGGCTCTCACAGACCTGTAACTTCTTCTTTAAGAGGCTCCTCTGTCCTCCACTCATTACCTGTATTAATGGCACCTGTTTAAACTTGTTATCAGTATAAAAGACATATGTCCACAACCTCAAACAGTCACACTCCAAACTCCACTATGGTGAAGACCAAAGAGCTGCCGAAGGACACCAGAAACAAAATTGTAGACCTGCACCAGGCTGGGAAGACTGAATCTGCAATAGGCAAGCAGCTTGGTGTGAAGAAATCAACTGTGGGAGCAATAATTAGAAAATGGAAGACATACAAGACCACTGATAATCTCCCTCGATCTGGGGCTCCACGCAAGATCTCACCCCGTGGGGTCAAAATGATCACAAGAACGGTGAGCAAAAATCCCAGAACCACACGGGGGGACCTAGTGAATGACCTGCAGAGAGCTGGGACCAACGTAACAAAGGCTACCATCAGTAACACACTACGCCTCCAGGGACTCAGATCCTGCAGTGCCAGACGTGTCCCCCTGCTTAAGCCAGTACATGTCCGGGCCCGTCTGAAGTTTGCTAGAGAGCATTTGGATGATCCAGAAGAGGATTGGGAGAATGTCATATGGTCAGATGAAACCAAAGTAGAACTGTTTGGTAGAAACACAACTCGTCGTGTTTGGAGGAGAGAGAATGCTGAGTTGCATCCAAAGAACACCATACCTACTGTGAAGCATGGGGGTGGCAACATCATGCTTTGGGGCTGTTTCTCTGCAAAGGGACCAGGACGACTGATCCGTGTACAGGAAAGAATGAATGGGGCCATGTATCGTGAGATTTTGAGTGCAAACCTCCATCCATCAGCAAGGGCATTGAAGATGAAACGTGGCTGGGTCTTTCAGCATGACAATGATCCCAAACACACCGCCCGGGCAATGAAGGAGTGGCTTCGTAAGAAGCATTTCAAGGTCCTGGAGTGGCCTAGCCAGTCTCCAGATCTCAACCCCATAGAAAACCTTTGGAGGGAGTTGAAAGTCCGTGTTGCCCAGCGACAGCCCCAAAACATCACTGCTCTACAGGAGATGTGCATGGAGGAATAAGCCAACATACCAGCAACAGTGTGTGCCAACCTTGTGAAGACTTACAGAAAACGTTTGACCTCTGTCATTGCCAACAAAGGATATATAACAAAGTGTTGAGATGAACGTTTGATATTGACCAAATACTTATTTTCCACCATAATTTGCAAATAAATTCTTTCCAAATCAGACAATGTGATTGTCTGGATTTGTTTTCTCATTTTGTCTCTCATAGTTGAGGTCTACCTATGATGACAATTACAGGCCTCTCTCATCTTTTTAAGTGGGAGAACTTGCACAATTGGTGGCTGACTAAATACCTTTTTGCCCCACTGTATGATATAAAACTTAAAATATAAGATTACAAGATTAAAATATGTGATTAATACAAGATTAAAATATGTGATTAATACAAGATTAAAATATGTGCAAGTTAAAAGGTTATATTTATTTTATTTAGATATTTTATATAGCCACCTACTCACTCACAGCAACTAGACAGCTTACAGATAATAAAAACACAATGTAGAAAAAATAAAAATGAAAAGTAAAAATAATAAAATAAAAAAACCCACACACCCCCTTGGTGACAACACACACTCAAATCAACCATTTAATGGCTCATCCCACTGTGGGTTCCCCAGGCCCGCTGACAAAACCACATCTTCAGTGCCTTATGAAAGAGTGTCAACATGGGGGCCAGTCTAATTTCTGGAGCAATAATGTTTCAGAGGGAGGGAGCCACTATGGAGAAGGCCCTTATTAGTAGGTCCTACTAGATGTACCTCCTTAGGGGATGGGATACACAACATTCCTGTCTCCAGTGGGTTGGGTGGATGTGACCGGCAAGAGATGGTCCCTCAGATAACCTGAAGGGTTTATACTAGATAAATTCTTTTTTAAAAACTACCTTGGATAATTTTTCTTCTCTAAAAACACATCAAAGTTTCTTAAAACAAAGAGGCAAATCCAATAAAGTTTTGGCTCTAGATCTGTTTAAGTTCTCTTCAATAAATTCTACTCTCACTGGGTAGAAAATGTCCTGCCTTAGATAGCCAATTCCATCCAGCACATTTAGTACTATAAATCTTTAAAAGTAAATCATTGACAAAGAAAAAGGTATAAGACTTGTTAAATTACAGCTGAAGTTTGAAATGAACTCAACAATATCCATTCTAAAGGCAAACTAGACATCACAGTCTTGGGTTAATTCAGGGATAGGCATTCAGCTCTCAAATCTATTTTATATCCTCCCCAGATCTCCTTCCCACACGGTTTCCCACAATTTAGGAAAATTAATTCATAATCCATTTGCAATAATAACTTAACTTAGATTTAAAAATAAAATCGCTACATTCACTCTCCATCCAAAATAGAAAAAAAAAATACAAAAACAGACAATTCTGGTTGCATCTATGTGTGTAACACAACCTTGCTCAACTACGAATCTCACCATTGTATAAAAATGTTAAGTGCTACCCCAGCTTCTTTTAATTAAATAGCAAAATAAAACTCAACAGGTCGTTGGCACAGCGGTACACAATTACGCCTTGCTTCTTCAAGCACAATTGTAATCAGATTCTCCCCCTTTGCACACCAGTTCAGGAAAAACCTCCCCCTCATGCTAGTTTTTTTCCCTGCAGAAAGAAAAACGTAAGTTTATTTATATGTTATAAAGTTATAATTTACTATATGTAAAAACAAACCCCAAAAGATAAAGATCCTTAAGTACATTCTTTCCAAACTTATCTGTATCAGTTGTAACAATTCCCACAATTTTTACTTAAAGGTAGTCCTCAGCTTATAACTACAAGTGAGCCCAAAATTTCTGTTGCTAAACGAGACACTTGTTAAATGAATTTTTGCCCCATTTTACAACCTTTCTTGCCACTTTTGTTAAGAGAATCACTGCAATTGTTAAATTAGTAACATGGTTGTTAAATGAACATGGCTTCCCCGTTGACTTTGCTTGCCGGAAGGTGGCAAAAGGTGATCTCATGACCGCAGGACGCAACAACCATCATAAATATGAATTAGCTGCCAAACATCTGAAATTTCGATCAGGTGACCATGGGAATGTTGCAATGGTCATGTGAAAAATGGTCATAAGTCACTTTTGTCAGTGCTGTTGTAACTTTGAATGGTCACTAAATGAACTGTTGTAAGTTGAGGGTTACCTGTGCTTGGTTGTTTCTTTTATTCATGCAGGTTACGGCCGCTCGTTTAACCACTGTTCCAAGTTAAGATGAACTAAAAAAAAAATTACTTAAAAGCCATTCCTGAAATTATGACTGTCTCATCAGCCCCATGGTTACATAATTGTATTTTGAGTGTTTGGCAACCAGCTCACATTTACGACTAGTTGCAGTATCCTACAATCATGTGATTGCAAATTTTTTTTGCCATTTTCTGAAAAAAAAACTCATTTGATAAATTGGATTAGGACCTACGACCATATGAATCACTTAACTGTCATAAAATTGAATGCAGTCACACGGTGACCCCACTTAGAATTGCAATGACTTGTGAGCAAAATTCCAGGCTCAGTTGTGATCATAAGACAAAGACCGTACTTAATATACCTTTTCTCTGCTGCCAATTCTATACCAGTATGTATTTCTAGGCAAGTTTTTTTTTTCTTCAGGAATTGACTAGTTTCAGACTTCAGAGCATTCAACTTCAGAATATTTAAGACAGTCTTTCACAACTCAGTCAGCTTTGGTTATAAACATGCTTAGGTATACACCAACAATGCAAGAATGTGTCACATGTGAAAATGGTACGATATGTGTACAAAGAAGATTTGACCATTAAATATTTCCTGAGGATATGGACAAAGTCTAAACATCAAGTGCAGAAAATAATAATAAAAAAACTTTTGGGAGGACATCGGAAACCAACTGAAAGCAGAGAGAAAGAAAGAAAAGAAAAGAAAAGAAAAGAAAAGAAAAGAAAAGAAAAGAAAAGAAAAGAGAGAGAGAGAGAGAAAGTATCTTTTAAATAGTTGCAGAGCTGAAGTACAAATGCAGACAAAATTCCCCCAAAGCTTTCTTTTCTCCCACACTTGAACACAGATTACCTTCAAGTTTGTTTGTTTTTATTTCACACTGCTAAACCCTCCCATGTCCCTCAAAGAGGGCTTCTGGGTGATGTATAATAAAGCATTGAATAAAACATTGAAATATAAAACATTATATAAACAATTAAAATGTTAAGAGTTAAAATTTTAAACTTTGTTAAGGAGGCAAGAATAATTAACTGTGTTAAAAATTTGTTGACAAAGGCAAAAGGAAAATTTTCATGTCATTAACCAACTTCATAACTGTGTGCTTCTTTGGGCTCCCTACCCAAGGCTGCAGAGCCATGTTTCAACCCCTTTTCAGAAGGCCAGGAGAGTGGGGGCCTTCCTCACTTCTGAGGGAGAATATTCCATAGCGTGGGGACAAGAGCAGAGGAGGTTCTCTTCCTAAACCCAGCCAGTCGAAATTCTTTAACTGACAGGTCAGGTGGGATGGGCTGATGTGATGGGACGAAGCTAGTTCCTTAGGTAGCCTGACTCTTTGCCATGTAGGGCTTTATAAGCCACGTCTTGAATTGGACCAAAAGCAAACCGACACCCAATGCAGTTTGTGGAGCAGAAGTATTGCATGTGCCCTTCTTTGGACATCCAATATAGCTTGCACAGCTACACTTTGCACCAGTTGAAGCTTCCAAGGATAGTCCCATGCAGAGCACATTGCAATAATCCAAACGGGAAATGACCAGGGCATGAGTGATCAAATGAAGAGCCTCCCTGTCCAGGAAAGGGCATAACTGGCACACAACACAAAATTGAGCAAAGGCCTTTCTAGCCAGGGCTTCCATCTACTCTTTGAACAGAAGCCTGGAATCCAAGAAGACCCCCGGAATTATGCGCAACCCCATCCAAGACCAAAGATAATAAACTCCTGGGTACAGAAGCGCCCACCCTCAGACACTCCATCTTACCAGGGTTCAGCTGAAATCTGTTTTCTCCATTCAGGCACCGCAAAAGAATGAAGTTGGAGGAATGTTTTTGTATATAAAAAAAAATTCTCATAATTTGCTAGCCATGCATTTTATAACTTCATTTATTCATAGTTCAACTAGATATCAAAGAAAAGGGTTTCAAAAAGCTCTTTTCATATCTATTATTGTATCTTTAGAGGCCCGTATGTCAGGCACATATATCTTCTCCTGCCAGTACTCACAGCTTAGGGCAACACACTCCCATTTTCTCTGCCTTTTGAAGATCAACCAAGACAGATGTTATAAAAGCCCAGTGAAACATGTACATTAGTTTTGGTTTTCAATCTGTATTTTATATAATTGTGTAAAATGGTATAAGACACAAGACAAAGAAGAAGAGAAAGAGATGAAGGTGGACTTAATACTAGAGAAGGGCAAAGTCACCGTCCATCTTGTCAGCTGCTTACCTAAACAGACATCACATTCATACCCACTGCCTCTCAGGCTTTGATTGCCTGTTTCTTTTCCTAGAGAAATGTGAGTGAAGAAAGACCCAGAGATGCACTATTTATTTCAGCTTCTTGAAATAAGCAACTGCCAAGAAAGGATTTCATATTGTAGAAAGTCTGGAAGACCAAGTTCAGCCTTCAGATCAGAGGTTCCCATCTCTAGTACAAACCAAAAGTATTGATGTTCAAAACAAGGAAACTCCAATTCACTCACAAACCGGTGTTATCCTGAATGTAAGGGAAATACAACTAGAAGGTTCAACTAAGTTCAGAAGAACTGGATGATGAAATTCTTATTTCTTACTCCGAATGCTAGAATTATAAATAACATGGTTTCCTGGGTGGAAGGCTTTGATTTGGGGTGGGATAAGTGGTAGTGGTTTTGATGTTTTTCATTAATACAGATCCTGTTACAGGAAGGCTTATCTTTTTCACTGATATGCACATAGTACTAATCAAGACCACATTATGACTTTTGTAGACCTTAGGCGTTTTGCCGTTGTAGATCCTCCTCCAGTGAAAATAATAGTATTTAATATTTTGCATGATATTAAATATTTCTTTATTTTTTACAAAGAAATGGGGAACAGTAAATAATATATGCATTTTGGTAATAATAATTAATCTACAACAAGTGATTATGTTTGTCACAAATCATCAAAGTTACTAAATTTTAATATTCATATTGTGCCTATAGGTTACAAATAAGATAATTGGTTTGATGTTCTAAGTGTTTGTGTTTCTTGGCATTTTTTTAATTAAAAGGCATGGGAATAAATTATTTATTAAAAGGCATGAAAATAACTTCTATTTCATTTCTTTCTTTCTGATTTAAAAAATGAGAAAACATTTTCATTAGCCTTAGGCCTAATGGCACTATATTATACAAAAAAGCTTCAGAAGCAAAACATATAATTTACATCTGATCATCAGCAAATCAGAAAAACAACTGTTAAATAACATATCTTTCATTGCTATTTTTTAGATAGCTCATCCCCTTATATTTGGAATAGGTATAAACCAGCCACTAAAAATGGACATAAACCAAACAGCTGGTTTTATTACAAGCTTTTGAATAATTTGTCCAAATCTAGAAAATACACTTCCCTCTCCTTAGAGAACGTCTTCTTTACACTGTCGTTACAACAATAAAACATCAACTAGTTTATTCAGCAAACAATGTTAAATCAGACTGACCATAAAGAATTTACAAAGATCAAATAAAACATATACTAAATCTTTCTACAGCTAACCACATGTGTGTAGAACATCCTGCCTAAAAGTGCAGTTATCTCCAAGGTAAGAAAGCCAAAGGGGTAGAATTATAAAATGAAAACTAAATTGAAGATTAGAGGCAGAACTAAATCAAATTTCACAGAGCTTTACAACATTTGCTGCAGACACAAGGAATTTCCCAAGGCTAAACCAGATGCTGAGAAAGAAAAGCATTTTTTTTTTGACACATCATTTCCTATCTAATCCTGATAAGAAATTCTCCTTCTCTTAACGAATTACCAAGGCTTTATTACCTACATTTCAAATTTAGAACAGTGTCACTGTGCTAGTTAATCTCAGATGTAATCTGGATTAAGGCACAAAGAAACTGCCCTTGTTAGATCTGATCATTAGCTGGGATCCCAGCTGAGAGTCAGCAGTTACAACCTATATTATCAACAGAGATACAGAGATAAAGGCTTCATAGCAACCAAAGAAATATTAGTTTCCCTCGCACAGCAAATTTGTTTGCCAGTATCATCCCAAAATATACTAGTGGAACATGCTTGCAATATTGCAATACAATTTGGTATGACGAAGAGGGAAGTCATATGTCTCACTACCAATTTAAAGGTTCTGGGCCATTCTTAGTGGAAAGCACAGTCATGTTTCAAATGTTGCTCAAATATATAAACTTTTAACATATTTAATAAAGCCAAGTATTTGCTATTTCAAAAGTTCACAGCTTAACTTATCTTTTCTGGACCCCAAAACAATGCAGTCAGGCCTGGTCAGCCAGTCCTTGGACGAGACACATCCAGGAAAACCCAGGGTTGTAAATAAGGCTGGGAAGTTCAAAAAACCATCTTAAAAAAAAAGGCAATGAAACACTTCCATCCATGAAGTATTTTTAAACTTTTAAAAATCCCATACGTTAAATCCTTTAGTAAAAGGATGGTTTTGCAATACAACTGACCAGCGGTGTCCATAGGACCTCAAGTTTTCCTCAGAAAGGTAGAAGAGTTGCAACATCACACTGCAAGCTCCGCCCCTTTCATGCATGCATGCAACTTACAACACATTTAGGAAAGGAGTGGGAATACATTGCAACACTGTGTAGGGATTCCTCTGCTACTGACTAAAAATGCTAGAACAACTTTGCAAATAAAGGCATTAGAAGTATTGGCCTACAAATAGTTCTAGAAAAATGATGGTCCTGAATATTTTAATGATACGCATGGACCTTATTATTTTTATCAAGATTTCATTAATTCAGGCTGCAAGTGCTAAGGAATTATTCCCTATTATGTCGATGCAATTTACTTATGAAAGACTGAGTATATACTGTAAATCCTCTTCTCATTTTTAAGCACTTTTTTTTTAATCGTCTGGCCGCCTGTTCTTGATTTTTAACCAGCTGGGTGATTATTTCACTTTTCTTCTGCCTATGGATTGTCCTTCTGCCAAATAATATTCAAAAAGGTTTGAAAGATATTAGAAGTCATTTAAAAAAAAATACTAAAAAGAATTAATCAACACTGTAGGTTGTAAAAGATAGATTCTTTCTATCCATTTAGCCTAGTCTAGAAGCTACAACCTGCTTCCTTTTCAAATCTAGTCCTTCTTTTACTGAATATATGATTATCAAAATTCTTGTTCACAGCTACAGACGATAATTTCCAGTCTCCAATTACTTGTTAAGAAACATGTAAGTTTTAAAAAAATATGTACTTCTCATGTGAGTTCATGGAGCATATAAGAAGATTTAAACATTTATTGTCAGTCATTGCTCATTAGCCCTCCCAGGTAAGCCTGACAAGAAACAGGACCAAGTGAGCTAATTCTTCTTGATTATAAGGCTACCTTAACAGAATCTTGCAAATCTGAAAGAATCCTGCTACCACTTTTAACAGTCTGATCACTTAGTGCAAGTCCTTCCTAAATTTCTCTCTCTAGCCATTAAGAAGTGGGGACTCTTCCCTCTTGTCTGATCGGTTCCTAGGCAGCATATTTTCTCCTTGTTTCTCAAGGTCATTCCCACATACCATTACACTTCTATACATCACTATGTACATGAAGTCATTTCCATCTGTTCCAAGAATAATCTGCATATTGCCAAGCTTGGTTTTTATTTTCTCCTCCCGCACAAGCATATTTCTGGTCAAATTCTCTAGTTACGAAAAAGGAAAGCAAAAGAGCAAGGAGATATCTGTATTGAGCATTATACTCACCCACTGAATTCTGGAAAAGACTCAAAATGACTGTACTATAATTTACATAGAATTCAAAAATGATTTAACTTACTCGGCAGATGACCGCTACTTGAGAAACAGAATGGTGTATTTTTGGAATGTGTTTCATCATCTCTATATATTTTTTTTTAAAAAAAGGTACAAACTCACCCCCTGAATTTTATAACTATACAGGATATCTGAAAACTGATCTATGTCAAATCAACACTTTCTTTATAATGCTATAGAAATGGCTTGTGTTGCCTTCATCTATTAATTTCTCGCCAATCTAATTTGCAGCTTTGCTTTTTCCAAATATCAACCAGACCTGACCCTACTCAACTGGGAAGTTCATAAAATGTTACCTTGTTTCTTATTAAAGGATTCATAATATATGACACCACCTGAGAAGTACATTTATATAAAGACGCATACCTTAAATCATTTTGGAACTTATTTTATGAAACAATATAGATTTTGATGCAGCCAAACCATTTGCATTTAACCTTTGTCTTGTGAGACAGAATATGCTACAAACAAGATTCTCTCCATCTTCCATGATAAAAATGCAACAGTATATTATATAATTAATGATGTGCTGCCCTTATAGGTCACCTAGTCTACCAAATGCCAAACTTCCTTTAAAATTGGATCCAGGTTCAGCATTGCATTCTGTCTTCACTGGGTATGGGCAGTACATAAATGACAAGGGCAAAAAAAGAATTTCTGGACTCAGCAGGTAAAAATACAAACCATATCTCAACCTAGCAGACTTTATTTAATCCAATGTTGAGGCCACTTGACTTCTTGATAACCAAGAGTGGCTTACAAATTCATTCATTCATTCATACATTCATTCATTCATTCATTCATTCACTCACCCATCCATCCATCCATCCATCCATCCATCCATCCATCCATCCATCCATCCATCCATCTTGTATATCACCCCTCTCATGAAAGGCAAGTCCAAGCAGCTTACAGACATTGAATAAAATGCACTATAAAACATTAAAACAATAAGTAAGAATCTTAAATTTTAAAATGAATTAAAATAAAACTAAACAGGATAGAGAGGGAGGGAACAAAAAGTGCACAGGAAGGAGGTGAAGTACTCTTAACCACCTCCAATTGGGACAAGAAGCTGGTTTGCATTGCCAAAAAAGCCAACACAGTTTAGGCTGCATTAATAGAAGGATAGAATCAAGATCACATAAAGTGTTAATACCACTTTACAATGCCTTGGTAAGGCCACACTTGCAATACTGTATCCAGTTTTGGTCACCATGATGTAAAAAAGATGTAGAGACTCTAGAAAGAGTGCAAAGAAGAGCAACAAAGATGATCAGGGGACTGGAGGCTAAAACATATAAAGAACGGTGGCTGGAACTGGGTATGTCTAATTTAATGAAGAGAAGGACTAGGAGTGACATGATAGCAGTGTTCCAATATCTCAGGGGTTGCCACAAAGAAGAGGGAGTCAAGCTATTCTCCAAAGCACATGAAGGCAGGACAAGATGCAATGGAGGGTGCTCCAACACTGGAAGTTTTTAAGAAGAGATTGGACAATCATTTGTCTGAAATGGTATAGGGTTTCCTGCCTGAGCAGGGGATTGGCCTAGAAAACCTCCAAGGTCCCTTCCAACTCTGTTATTCTGATATTTTATCCCAAGATATGTATACAGGGTTGTGTTTACAAAACACACAAAATTAATTTTGATTTGGCTTAGCCACTGCTTATACATCATGGTTCACTCATTATTTAGCATTGAGCGAATCCATGCAATTTTAGATTAATAACCACAGCTAAACCTTGTCTTACTGCATAGTACAAATAAATCTTGCCAAATAACAATATAACATACTTTAGACATACTTTAGAGTACAGGTGTCAAACTCAATCACGTCATGTGATGTATCGTGATGTATCGTGGTGTTTTTTGCCTTTGTGGAGCTGGAATGGGCGTGGCCTGCACGTGACGCATCCGGCCCGCGGGCCGCCAGATTGACACCCCTGCTTTAGAGGAAGCAACCAGTAATACAGCTCTATCATTATTTTTTTCCTAATTTTTCAGCAGTTTTCTTCAAATCATGTCTTGAATTGTCTTCCTTCTTAGCATGCTGTTTCTTTTCTTAACATTTTCTTAAAATCTTTTAACATTTTAAATGTTACTTAACTAAACAGGGTTCAGTGGTAGAGTAAATTGTAGACTTCTAATCCTAACTCTTTAAACACAATAGTAAGCAACGATAACCAACAGAAAATGCTTCCCAAAGTTGTTTCCTCCAATTTGCTGTTTTCTATGTGTGTTGAGCTACCATCATCCCTCATTGCTCATGCCTTTAAACTGCAACTAATTAAAAAAAAGCAGCTGCTAAAGTGGTCACTCAGTATTCCCACATGAATTACTTTATCTGGAGTAGCCAAAAGCTACATAAATTTCTTTTTTTAATGTTTAGTATCTTTACTTTTCTTAACCAACAATATTTAATTTTACAAGAAAAGAAAATTAAAAATACAAACTGAAGATACAAACTGAAAAGAAAAAAAATCATATTTTATACCCATCAGTATAAAAATCACTGGTTTACCAATGAATTGAATACTATAATAGAAGCAAAATAAGATATTATTATGAGATACCAAAAGTCTCCAACACAATGGGACATATTGCTGCATCCTTTCATTGTTAGAAAATATTGCCTTTTCTTAATACGATAGGTGATGCAATTACAATTCCTTATAAAAAGTCAAATTCCAAAGCTTTGATACATCATTCGTCATTACATTCACATTAACATTGAAAGATTTTGCCATAAATCTACAAATATACATTTATACACAATTCCAAAAAGTTATTAAAAGATCACATGATCATATAATGTGGTCAACGAGTCTTCAATTATTTACACCTCCAGCATAAAAAAAAATCTGATCTCTACCCTTTCAAATATATTCTTTGGGGAGTCCAATATAACCTAAATATAATTTATTAATTAACTTCAGTAATTGCAATGCATTTAGAAGGCATCCATTTGGGAAAGGCTGACCTGAAGACTGTACTTACAATAATTGCCTAAATAATTATCATATTCAAAGCTAAATATATTACCTCTTAATAGCTCTTAGTCATTAATCCACATTGTATTTATGGTATCCCCTATCCTACAAAACATATATTCTATGTACTTCTTTATGTAGATATCCCACTGAGTTC
The DNA here is from genome assembly GCA_023970755.1 of Azemiops feae. Taxonomy (NCBI): domain Eukaryota; kingdom Metazoa; phylum Chordata; class Lepidosauria; order Squamata; family Viperidae; genus Azemiops; species Azemiops feae. Next base: position 5,189,987 of record JALGBA010000005.1, on the reverse strand, counting down.
AATGTGCCTCATTCTGGATAAGTGGGTAACAAGATTGCAACCTCCACTTCAAAGGGAAAATTCAAACCCGTAACTCTTTTTTTTTATTTTAAAAACATTTACTGCTGCTAAAATAACCTAATATTTTTTAAAGACAAGTTGAACGTAAAAAAGTTCTTTCATTTGCATATTAGCTAGAAACTTTTTTTAAAGATTGAATTTTTTTTTAAAAAAGTCATTCGCACAAAAATGCCCCAAATCAGGATATTCTCAACACTCACCTTTAAAGGAATGGGAATGCCGCTCACCTCTTTCATGGTATACTGAGAAGCAAACCTCGGACCCTTGAGGTATCTGACCCACTTGTGGCAAGACATTCAGTCGCAGGTGGGAAGAGGCAAAAGGAGGAAGTTCCTCTTTTCCACAACTCCTCCCACGTCAGTAACCCACCAGAAGCAGGATGTCTGCTAGCAGCCACAAGGAGAAGAACATTTCAATTGGCTGGACTTACAAAAACAAGGAAAATGCTACAAGAAGCACCCATAAACTCAGCATCCTGTGACCCTGGATAGGCTTATGATATTCAAGGAATAAATTATATCAACAGAAAAGGAAGCTGCATTGGAAAGGGCAAAAGACAAACTCAACAATCATTGCTTGAAAGCAAATGGGTGTCTTCCCTCCCACAGGAGAAGCAACCAGGCAACAGGTAAAGTTTTTTCTATCATATCGTTGTACAGCAAGGAGTTTCACCTATTCATGTGTATAAAAGGTACACTCAAGGATAACTGAGGAAATCTGGTCTCTACTGCTGCTAACCAGGGCATTCAACTAGCAAGTTCATAGAGAGGAAGGCTGTGTAAAATAACAGAATAGCAGAATTGGAAGGGACTTTCGAGGTCATTTAATCCAACCCTCTGCTCAAGCAGGAGACTCTATCTATACCATTTCAAACAAATGACGTCCAACCTCCACTGATGAACCACCCACAACTTCTGAAGGCAAGCCGTTCCACTGGTTATTTTTTTGTCAGGAAATTTCTCCTTAGTTCTAGTTTGCTTCTCTTCTTGATTAGTTTCCACCCATTGCTTCTTGTCTTGCCTTCTGGTGCTTTGGAAAATTGATTGACCCTCTCTTCTTTCTGGCAGCCCCTCAAATATTGGAACATTGCTATCATGTCATCCCTAGTCCTTCTTTTCATTAAACCAGACATACCCAATTCCTGCAACCATTCTTCCTATTTTAGCTTCTAGCCTCATAATCATCTTTGTTGTTTTCCAGGGTCTCAACATCTTTTATTATATTTTGGTGACCAAAACTGGATGCAGTATTCCAAGTGTGGTCTCATCAAAGCATTATAAGGTGGTATTAACACTTCACATGATCTTGATTCTATCCGTCTATCCTTAATGCAGCCTAGGATTGCATTGGTTTTTGGCAATTGCAGTACCTGCTGGTTATATTTAAGGACTCCAAGATTCTGCTAGCAGGTTTCACCTCAGCCAGGTTTCATCTATTCTCTATCTGTACATTTGGTTTTTATTGCCTAAGTATAAAACCTTACTTTTCTCTCCACTGAGTTTCATTTTGTTAGAAAGGGCCCAGTGTTCAAGTCTGTTAAGATCCTTCTGGATCTTGTGCCTATCTTCTGCCAGCTTGGTGTCCTCAAATTTAAGAGTTCTCCTTCTATTCCCTCATCTATATCATTTATGAAGATCCTACCAGCAACTGGAAATACGTCTGATATTTATATCAAGAACTATGGAAGTTTAGTCCAAAACTTTCTGAAGGGTTGTGGAAGACTTATAGGATGCCGACAGGTAAAATCCTTGTAAATATCATCCCTAGTATTTTGGCTGGCTTTTTTCACAGGTCAGATTCCAGACTGATATTTTCATTACAATCCTAAGGTCCTGACTGCTCAGATTTCATCAATATACATGTGAAATATATGTCCAGGGCTAACTTATAATATGATTTAAAGTTTTTTAATTTAAATGAAAAGCTATTAACTCAAACTCTCTCTCCTCTGCCTTCTCTCTTTTTCTGTGTGAAATACAAGAAACTGTCTTTCGCACACACACATACAGTACACTATATACACAAAATGTAATATGAATTATAGACATAATATTTTGACTTCACAAGACTCCATTAGGATGATTATAAGTCCCATAACATTATCCTTTTGCATTAGGTATAACAAATCAGGAGATCTTCAATTAGCTAAAGTTTCTAATTTAATCAAGAAAGGCTATTTTAATGCAGTCGCAGGTTACTTTAGTATCCTCACTTATTTTGAAACTGTGAATCATAATTTTCAGACCGGACATATTACTCACTGGGTCCTCTTCAGGGGCTACAATTTCCAAAATTTCTAGTCACAATAGGCAATCACTGTTTTGTGGTATTGTAAAATTAAACTTAAAGTCAAGTAAAATTTGCACATAAGGAATCAGCCTTTATAAAAAAAGAAATCAAACATGGATTTTCAAGATTAATATCTGCTCTGCCAGATGACTGGAGGGGAGGAAAATGGGCATAATCTAACTTGCCTTTGTGCATTTACAGCACTTTCACTGAAGAAATCCATGTACTGCAAAAATAACCATTTTTTTAAAAAAGCCTTTTAAGAACCATTTGATGGACCAAATATAAATCAAATATACATATACAAGAAAAAGTATCACTAGCTAACTTCTCTAAATAAAATCTCTGTTAGAGGTATACAACATGAATAAGTTATAAAGCTGAATGAAAACTGAAGTCTCTTACTCTTACTCTTCTTATTTCTTTAACACGATTTAGTTGACAGAAAAAGTGGGTAACTACAGCAACCCTGATTTTAAAAAAGTAGTTGCAGGGAAAAAAGCGTGAAAGTAATGCAAATGATGCCAACTGTTATTTGTATCAATTTACCGTTGCATAATTATGACATCACACAAAAACCATAATTTGCATGTGACATTATGCAAATGATACTACAAAACTATGATCTGTTGCATGTAAAATCCATTGTGCAAAATTCCACTAAATAGAAGTTGCACAATTGTATTTATACAGCTCCATTTTCATCATATCACTTCATGTGAAAAAAACCTAAGGAAAAAAAAAACTCCAGTAGAATACAGGCAGATGACGATGGTTCACCAATATTCCAGTTCCTAACTTACTAATGTTTTCCTACTATTATAGCATGTTTCTAATATTGTTTAATTAGTAAGCTAGATTTCAAAATATCAGCAACCTAAGATATGCAGATGATACCACTCTAATGGCAGAAAGTGAAGAGGAACTAAAGAGCCTCTTGATGCGGGTGAAGGAGAGTGCAAAAGTTGGCTTGAAACTCAACATTAAGAAAACCAAGATCATGGCATCCGGCCCTCTCAATTCCTGGCAAATAGATGAGGAAGAAATGGAGGTAGTGACAGATTTTATCTTCCTGGGCTCCAAGATCACCGCAGATGGGGACTGCAGCCAAGAAATTAAGACGCTTGCTCCTGGGGAGGAAAGCTATGGCAAATTTAGACAGCATACTAAAAAGCAGAGACATCACCCTGCCAACAAAAGTACGTCTAGTCAAGGCCATGGTTTTCCCAGTTGCAATGTATGGCTGTGAAAGTTGGACCATAAGAAAGGCTGAGTGCAAAAGAATTGAGGCCTTTGAACTATGGTGCTGGAGAAGACTCCTGCGAGTCCCTTGGACTGCAAGGCAATCAAACCGGTCAGTCCTAGAGGAGATCAACCCTGACTGCTCTTTAGAAGGCCAGATACTGAAGTTGAAACTCAAGTACTTTGGCCACCTAATGAAAGGAAGGACTCACTGGAGAAGAGCCTAATGCTGGGAAAGATTGAGGGCAATAGAAGAAGGGGACGACAGAGAATGAGGTGGCTGGATGGAGTCACTGAAGCAGTAGGCGTGAGCTTAAATGGACTCCAGAAGATGGTAGAGGACAGGAAGGCCTGGAGGAACGTTGTCCATGGGGTCGCGATGGGTCGGACACGACTTCGCAACTAACAACAACAAAGATTTCAAAATGATATTAACTGATGCACAGAAGTTCATAAAATTAATTCAGGAATGATAGATTAGACGAAGGGTTATATCAAATCCTGGATGCTATTAAGATAAAAACAATAATTACTGTAGAACTTCAGTATAATTGATTAACTTGCCATATGACTCTTGATTTAATTTCAATGCAAGTATGCACTGCAGTCACAGTTGAAACATGTTCAAATAGCTTCAGAAAAATCTGCTGTAGAAAAACCAGGAACAGATTATGCTTTTGTCAATGCTCTCAATGTATTTTTTTCCTCATCCTACCTTCCAAGAAATAACCCAAACTAGTAAACTGAAAAAGTTAATATCTCTAGATCAGTTTATTTCAAAAGAAAAAAAGGTCAGGTTTCTTATCATGGGAAACACTTAGTACATCTCCTGCATCAAAGAGCTTTGTTGACATTCAAATTCAGGCTCAAACCCTCTGGGGCTCTATGGCAAGTAACGTTTTTGAATATGAAAAACTTCATTCCACATAGCATGTAAAATGTTCACAATCCTGCAGTGGCAGTGGCTGAAAGAGGATTTTTTTGAGAGAGTAATACTCTCTGTGCAAGAAAAAAAAAATCCGTAAAGCAGAGCTTGGGTTAATTTAGGAGAGTTTCAGCCTAGCCTCCTGTTCATTGATTTGTTAAATTGCTATCTTTTTGTTGTATTTGTTGGGGAGCATTATCTATCAGCTACAGTTTGATGCATGCACCGTTTAGGAGCGCAGCACCAATATATGGAGCAGTTATTAATTGAAGGTAGTATAGTTGATACATTCCCATCAGAGGTATTACAAAAAAAAAAAGGAAGAACTGCTTGCACATGCTTGTGAGAAGCAAAACTAAGTCTCTCCAAGTACAGCATGTTCTTATGAAATAGTTGGAAGTTGTGGAAGATACTAGAATTCATGTTATTTTGAAAGACTGAAAGAATTTGATCCAAGTCTTATCTTTGAATACACCTGATGAAGGCTTTCAACATGGGGGGGGGGATGGGGGGTGAGCTTGTGTTTCAGAGATTTTAGCTCAGACAGATTGACTTATTTACATGGGATGGTTTTTCAACTTCCTAGTCTAGCCTTTAAACTTTAAACCTACAATTCCCCTGGTGGTCTCCCATTCAAATACTAACCAGTCTTAACTTGCTTAGCTTCCAATCACAGACTACACATAGGCACCACCAGCTTTGAGGTAGTTGCTTACTATTGGTTAAAAACATTTTCTCGCATCAAGGGATCATTTCAAGGCCAGCCTACTGCTGAAGCCAATTGCAGATCAAGGTGATCCAGCAGGAAATTAATGTTAATGCTGAGAAAGCGAAACAAGCCACCCTCTATGGGAACACTTTATGTTGTACAGCGGGAGCCTATATTTGTGTCATCATTTTTGCTTTGCCTGCTAGAGAGATCAGAACCTCCCCAATAGGCAACCTGTTTGTGTGTTAGGAGAATATTGATCTTATGGAACAATTTAAAATAACATCACTATTCCTATTCCTAAGTCAGTCTACCTACCTCTCTCCCCTAAAGCCAAACACCCAAGCAAGGTTGCTGCAGCTGAGGGAACAAGAAGCAAAAAGGATTATTTTACTTTTCTGCATCTGCCTCTCCCCAAAGAACCAACTGTTAATTATTTGCCTTCCTTGTTCCTTTGCTGCAACTTTTCTTACTTTCATGTATACTACAGAATGCCATTATCAGTCCCAATATCAGCAGCATCAGTACTTGACCATGTGGACCAAGCACAGATCTTTCCAAGAGCAAAGGATGGAGTTAAGGAAAGTATAATAAAGGGGGGGGGAACCAGGGAAGGTGGAGGATCAATGCTGGACCAGGGAAGATGGAGGATCAATGTTGGGCCAGGGAAAGGAGGATGAGAAGAATGAGAAGAATCCCATTCCTCTATCCTACTCCTAGCTGCCATAATATCATAATAACCATAGTAACCTCCATCCTTCTGTAAGGTCAGGAATTCTACAAGCCTGGTTCCCATGGGTAAAACAAGTATGGTGATAGCAATTTTGATAATGACACACAGTACTTTCCTCTGATCTCAATGATGGGAAGAAACAAGGAAACATTCTTAGGGGCTTTGTGGATGAGCCTGGCGTTGGCCATTTTTATGCACAGAGTAAAGATATCCTGTGTGACCCCTAGTGATACAGTTCCAACCTGCTTTATTGCTAATTTAAAAATCCCTTAGATGGAAATGTTATCCTTACTTTTGGATATTAATGACGATTAGCAAGTCATCTGGATCACTCATTGGCAAGTCAAATTTCCAACCATCACATCTCATTTATGTTTTTTAAATTTAAATGCGAGTAATTCACTAATTTTATTTTTTAAAAACACTAGTGAATTACTAGTATTATTTGAAATATATACATAAATACAAATTAAACATAGACATGCTGATGAAGAACTACATTTGCAAGGCAATTCACATTTTCAGGAGCACTTGGGACTTTTGCTGAAAATTTAGCTAAGGTTAACTTTAGATACACTGATCTCCCAAGTGGATTTTGAAACTGCAAGCTTTATATAGCATGATTATATTTATCCTAACAAAAAAAAAAGGGTTTCCCCATTCCTAATCACTACTGTAAACTGAAGGAAGGGATATCTTGCATTTGTTAGGAACAGGGCAGATGGTATAAATTGATGCACCATCCCTAATGAAAGCTATGGTTACCTTCTAAGGTTAGTCTAAAGACTAGCTTTAGAAGAGCTTAGGAAGACCCATTTACCACTTTAGTAAACTCTTGTTAATGCTTTAATGCAGAGGTCCCCAACCTTTTGGGTACCAGGGACCGGTTCCGTGGAGAGAGGTTTTTCTGCGGACCGGAGGGTACGTGGGTTTTGTGTGCTGCCTGTATCCCGCAGAGGGGGCTTTGCTTGTTTGTGCGGACCGGTTGCTGGCATGGCCCGGTACTGGTCCATGGACCGGGAGTTGGGGACCCCTGCTTTAATGGGGCTTTGCTTGTTTTTCTTTTCTTCCCTACCTACTTCTTCCTTTCACCTCATAGCCATCTAGTTTTGTTTCCCCTTTGTTTCTTTCCTTCCTTTCTAAATGCACTGAAAAAAGTGCTTACTTACTCAGTTTCATTTATAGTGGTACACGGAAATACAATATATGGCCAATAATGACAGGATCGAGGGAGTTAAATATGGGGACCAGGGTGCCAGTCACTTTGTACTTTAAACATTAGAGATTAAAACTTTGAACTAGACCTGGATATAATTTGCCAAAGTGGTAATATTTTAGACTAATAATAGTTTCATCCAATTTTAGAGGCATTGTTCCGTACAGCAAATTCTAATAATTCACCCTAGAAGTTAACTGACATAAGCTATTTCTACAGGAGCAGTTCCTGTATCAATCTGATGTGATATAAGACACTCCATTAAGGCTACCTCTGCCTCTGTATGGCAAAGCATGATGGATCCAAGAACTACCAACGGATCCTTAAACTACCAATCTGATGTTCTTGCACTACTGCAATCTCTTCCAGAATAGGTGACCATTGCCTAATTAGTTTTCTGATCTATTTTGTTTTGATTAAATCTAACTTTATTGGCTCTCATCCAATATTAATCAAGAACTGATTCAGAGCATCCGCACTCACACTTGAATTAGTTAAAAAAAAAAGGAGTTGATAATTTATAATAATTTATATAATTTATTAAATTTGTTGGCTGCCCATACAGTGGTAAAATGATATTTTAGCCTGCACAGCTAGACAGCCAAATGATTCTAGGTGTTGAAAAGCATAGAAAATAAAATAAAATTCTTAAACTCACAGCACAGGTGGTTGAGACAGTTAATTCTATAATGTTTCACTGTTTCATCAATGGTTTTATTCAAAAAATGTGCAAGGCAGCAACTAGTGACTGAAGGAGACAAGTATTTCTGATATAGAGCAAAGTATCTAGTTGAAGACTTTTTTGCCCACAATATACTATCTATAATGAAATAAAGCACAGCAGGTAAGTCAGAAAATACTACTTTTGATGCATCGCCCTCCCCAAAAAAGAGGGTCTAAAGTTGCCTTTCCAGTGAGCTTGGTGTAAGTAAGGGAGACCATCAGACATCCCAGCCATCAAGACTTTAATTACTTGCATTAATTTAACTGTGGGCATTTTATCAGCTTTTGCATGATTTATCCATCATTACCACGATTAACTTTTATACTTGTATTATTTTAATTCTAACTACTGGTGGTTTTGTTTATTGTCATCTTATGTGGACATTTTAATTGTTATGCCTGTTTTGTAGATTTCCATGATTTGGCTTCTGTTGATTTGGTGGCATAGAACAAGTAAATAAAAATGAGCAGCAGCTCATACTCACACTAGAGCAGGCTTGTCGTACAGATCAACCTTCCTTCAACCCGGAAAGGTCTTGCTAAAGAGGACAGTCCTGACACCTTTCCTAAAAGGGAAAAGGAACATATTTAATAAAGATATGCTTGCCCTGCCTAATATACGACACTGGTTAATTAGCACATAACAGATGGGAATAGCCACCAAAGGACTCTTACAAGGGATCAGATGTTGTTTTCTAATACACTTAGCTTCCCTGGTATACCTATGCAAATAGGTGTCTACTCCTGCGTATAGCAATGGGGGAACCTACCTGCCTTCCACCAGTCATTACTGTTTAACTATCCAGAACATAGAACCAATATGAAGGCAATAGATGAACGAAATAGCTTTGCTCATCTTTTAGCAGACCAAATTTCAGCTTTATGGTTCCCCTTTCGTCCGAGTAGTTTCATGAGAACTCTCATCATTTTTATCCTCAAAGAAATCAAAGGAAAATGGACTGGCCCAGAGTTGTTAAGAAGCTCCATGACCAAGGATGCTTTGAGTCTAGATCTCCCCAACTTCAGCTGAGCACCAATCCAGGGTGCACTAATGCTTGCCTACATGCTGGAAAAACTTTACTGTATCTGCCAGTTCCTTCCTGCAAATCCATCCAGGACACTACAGAAGGATCATGCCAGCATATCTGACAACTGCTGGCAATCCCACTGTTGAAGAGACTGCAAGCCACTACTACAGTAGTATCAGAATACAGTCCAGCCAATTCACGTTCTACTTGCTGCGACTTGCCACAATTCATCCCTCCAATTTGTCCCACTTCCCCATGCAGATCAGTGACAGATTAAAAAGCACACATTTGCTGGGTTGCATATTTGGCTCTGCAGCCTCTCAGCGTGAATCCAGCCATAAAATAAAATGAAAAGAAAAAAAAAACACCTTCTGCATGGGTGCCAAAATGTTGTGCATCCAATTCTGCAGGGCCTCCCAGCACTTGACTCGCCTCTCAATAACCTGCATCTATTCTTATCAGAACATTATAGGGTGCCTGGGTCTGTGGTAAATTGCTGGCTGAACAAAATTGAAACTTTCTGCACCACAAAATTACAGCACTGCCTATAAATACACTCCATAGTTGTTACCAACAAACAAAAATACACAAGAGACCAGCTCAAGCGTCAGTGTAGTCATTCGGGCCCTGGGAGAGTTGAGACAGGAGGGGAAATTTCATGAAACAAGGCAGAAATGAAAGAAATCAGAGAAGGCAGAGCAAAACCTGAGCCTCTGTTATCCGGAGTGCAAAATGATTGTTCCCAAAAAAAAAAAAGTATTCATTCTGTTAACGGAATAAAGGCGCTCAATTATCCAAGCCTTCCCAGCTCGGAGATGCTTTGTTCATTAATTTAACCAAAAGCGTTTCATTCTTTCCTGGACCCTTCAGCCAAACTCACCCAGTCCCCGAGACGAGGATTTAAACGGGGGAAGCCAGCCAGATCATTTTTTTTTCCACGCTAACCGCACGTCTTCAGTCTCTGCATAGCCGGTTACGCTCTTAATTAAAGTCATTTACCAATAATGAAAAAAGGGGGGTGGAGGGGGGAAGGAGGGAATGAGCTATCCGCCGTCTCCGCCCACTCGGGTTTCGGAACTCAGCAGCACCTCCCGGAAAAAAAAGAAAAAAAAAAGCTCAAAAGGAGCTTGTAAGTTGGCGAATCGCTCACAAGAATACTTGGAGAACAAGCAGGAAAGAAGCTCGCAGGTTTGGTCTTCTGTTGAGAGCCGAAGAGGGGAAAGCCGTAACGTGGAAGTAAGAATCATCCACAGGGAGGCATCACTTCCGAGCAGACACTCACGGGTCTGTCCTGGCCGCAGCTCAAACCTGCGCACCGATCCTGGGGAGCGAGTCGCTGCCACCTCCCTCTGCCTTTCTAAAGGCTGGACTCGGGAGGCGGCGGGAGCGGGGGTCGCTCTGCACAGAAAGACCCAGGAGCTGCCTCGCTGCTGGAGGCGGGCGAGGACCCAGTGCGTGCGTCTCACCGCGCGAAAGCGTAAACAAGGCGCTGAGCGCGAAAGAAAAGAAAGTCTTTTCTCCCTCTCTCTCTTACTCACTCACTCCACCCCGCCCCGCCATCAAACATAAGGCAAATCCATGGCTCTTTCCACTTTTTCTTTTTTCTTTCTCTCTTTCTGAAACTAACTGCGTTCCCCTTAATAAAGATCGTTATCGCATCCCAAGAGCTGCTTGTATAGCGGGGGGGGGGGGGGAACCAAAACACAACAACTTGTAAATTGTAAGCGTCTCTTCCCTCACGCCAGACGAACAGACGGCGAGATTCAGAATCCGTCTATACAGCCGTTGCTGGGGAAACTGCTGCGGTTCCTAAATTTTACAACTGCCTCCAACTCCTCCTCCTCCCAGTTTTTAGGGGAAGTTCTCACCTTACTTCGCCATGCCCTCAGTCGAAATCGGACGCGAGGAAAGTTTGCGCTTTACGCACCGCCACCAATTTTATTTAAAACGAGCTTAGAGCGCCACTTTTGGAAGGATGGGAAATTAGAGATGACTATGGAAGTTTTTATACCGGTACGTAGCTGGTGGAGGAAGAAGGTCCTCCCGATATAGATTGACTACGGCACACGCCGTTCAGGCGAGAGAAAGGTTTGTTTTGCGTTTTGTTGATGGTTTCTGCCCCGGATTCCAAGATTTTATTGAGTCAGCTGCCTTGGAATCAGCCAAAATGAAAGAAAGAAAAACCAAGGAGATGTAGTAAGAGGAAAAATGGTCATTTAGTAACCGTTCAAAGTTGCAACGTCACTGAAAAAAGTGACTTAGACCATTTTTCACTCTTAAGACCATTGTAGCATCATGTGGTCAAAATTCAGGCAGTTGGCAACTGACTCATATTTATGACTGTTGCAGTGTCCCAGGATCATGTGATCCCCTTTTGCAACCAATGGGGAAACCAGATTCACTTAACAACCAAGTTACTAATTTAACAAGTGCAGTGATTCATTTAACAACTGTGGCAAGAAAGGTCGTAAAATGGGGCAAAACTCACTTAATAAATGTCTCATTTAGCAACATAAACTTTGGGCTCAATTGTGGTCGTAAGTCAAGGACTACCTGTATTAATACTTTCTATATCTTTTCCCAAAACTTTCTTATACTAGACCCAGTAGCAAATTGTGTTTATTCAGAAATTGGCACAGTATTATGAGTATGAACTCAATATTACAGCCAAATGTATTTTATTTACACATGAATAGTTCTTAGATCTTTCCCCACATAGTGATGTCCCTATAGATGAGAATTGTGGAGGTTGGAGCTAAATAGATGGAATAACAGATTGGGAGTGCTGCTTTACTCCTATACAAGAGTCTGAAAATGACGATGTTCTCACAATATATATATATTCATTGTGTCTGCTTACAGTTTTTTAAAATTTCAATCCATGTTGTTATGCTTCTAAACTACATCAGGATAGATAGATAGATAGATAGATAGATAGATAGATAGATAGATAGATAGATAGATAGATAGATAGATAGATAGATAGATAGATAGATAGATAGATAGATAGATAGATAACCTTTATTGCCATTTTTTACTGTGAGCACATTGGCACACATTAAAAATGAAATTTAGTTGCTTGTTCTCAAAGTGAGTTAAAACACCTCAGTTACAGCATTTTCCTATAAAGAAGTAATAAAGCCACCACAGGAAAAAACATAATAATCATAATCAGCAAGGATAATATATGAAGTGTACACAATAAAACAATTCCTTTCAAATAGCAAGAAATAGAAAGGTGAGGTTTTAAAATTGCTACAAATGTTTGTTTTTTCTCTTAAATATTTGGGAGAATAAAGGTCTTTACCTGTGGCCAGAAGGATAATACAAGAGAGTGTTTATGGGAGTATTTCATAAATGTGGCACCATCCGTTGTGGTTGCAGCAAATGATAGAATTAAGCCAACCTTGCTTGATCTCAAAATAGACTAAACTGGATTGGGTCTTGGCAAATGACTGGCATAACGTGATCATCTCAGCCAGTTCCTGTTTAAACTACTGTATTTGGTATAAAACTAACTGAAGTTTCCTGACTTTTTGAAAAGGCAGCCTGTAAAATTCAGCATTGCAATAATGCCAATGCAAGGTTTTTGAGTCACTGTTACAAAATTGTCCCTGTCCAAGTAGAGTAAGAGCTGGTGTAAAGCACTCCAAATCTAGGAGGTCATTTGGAATGCTAGTGACAATGACAAGCCCAGGAATCTGCTTTCCTTTTGCACCTGGTTTCAATGAACTGATACTGAACTAGAATTCCAAAATGGTGCTTTGTGATTTCAGTTCACTGCTACAAATTGTCCATTCAGCATTCTAGTTAAGTTTGCATTTCCCTTGACCCCCAGTTTACATGTACTTATACTTACATAAAGGCACCATGGCTCCTTGTCTCAATAATGTCCTGCTGTGGCTATTCCACGCCACACAGTGTGATAGGAGGATCATTCCAGTTTCTGTATAGTTCTTTACAAGCTGATTTGAATATAAAACCAATTCACTTCTCCATGGGAATTTCCTGCATAGGACTTAGCTGGAAGATTATAAATAACAAATTGCACTTGTTTATCGGGACTTGATAAAACTTGTTGAACATTTCCTTCTTAATCTCAGTTTTGGACATATGATATAACCATTACATAGCAGAACAAGCTGAAGTTGAAGACAGCAATAAAGTATGATTGTTTTACAACAGTGGTATCAACAGCTGAGACAGGTGTACATGAAAATAGGCTTTTGAATCTTTAAAAGGGAAGTTTGCTTCACACAATAAACCTTGAAGGTCCCAAATTATGAAATATGTAGCCAAAGTTCTCTTTCTAATGTTCTGCACAGCAACTTTGGAAAACTAGCACGTTTCTTAAGAATTAGGTAAAATATGCTTAGAATATCCTTTCCTTGCCCACCTTGCAAGTACCTGAACAATTGCTAAGATGAAGCAATTCTGAAAAATATCTTCATTAGGTGTTGCTTGTCAAAACTACATATCTTTACAAAATTGTCACCTAATCAAAACTGCAGCTGAATGCTGGAAACAGTTTTGGAAGCATTATAATTTTAAGAAAGGTGAGATTTGTGTCAACCTACACAATAAGAGGCAGAAAAAGACTGATTAAGCACATACCTCTTTTAAAACATTTGTCTTACATTTCTATTGTTGGACCATTTCAGCTAATGTCTCTTAGATCATGTACCAGGATAGCTTTTTCTGGAAAAAGAGGTTTAGCTTCCATCCCTGCAAGACACAATGGCTGTTGATTCAGAAGCTTGTGGGTTCTGATAGTTTCCATTTTTAGCTCTGCATTAGTTTATTCTCCATTGTATAGAAAAGTTCACAATTTTGGGGACTGGGGGGTGGAAGTGGTCTTGTTGGACTGAATGCTGAATAAGCAAATGAAAGCTCTACCAGGAGACACCTTGTACACAGCTCCATGTTGGTGCCAATTTTATATATTCCTAGACTAAGAAGTACTGTTGCCACTCACTCATGCCCTTCTTACCTCTTGTTTGACTATTGCTGTCTTTGATGATCACTTGGATTCTGCAGCTACTGCAAAATCAGAGGCATCTATAGCTATCGTCCCTGTCTTCAAAATGGCAGGCATGATCACCTGTTTGCACCTGTCTTTTGAAGCCAGTGACCATCAATGGGGACACTCCTGTTTGGAATGCATCATTCTGAGTATTAAAGGATTTACTGCATTTTGTTTGTGTTATATTTGTACTATGGGGGCTACACAGGTTTCCAGCGGGCTTTTAGGAGCAATTGTTACCTTTATAGCTTAAGATGTGGCTACTTTTGAGACCACCTTCTTTTAGTAGCATCTGTCCACTAACATTTAAAAGAGTGGGCTTGCTGTGGGTCTCAACCTATAGGGAATGTCATCATCAGGGACTGAGAAAGAGCTTTACCAGCGGTGGTCCCCCTCCTCTGGGGAAAAAAAACCTACTTTCAGAGATAAGGATGGCACTATCCCAACCAGTGTCAAGAAAAATGTTAATAAATAGCTCTTTTGGAGAATCTTTGGTAGTAAAGTAATTGTAGAAGTTGTACTCTTGGGGTAAGTTGCTGATTGGATTTTATATATATTGTGTATATATATATATATATATTAAACCCTATTAAGGTACTGAGAAACTGTAAATTGATCAGAGTTGCTTTGATTGGAGTAGCATATAAGATCAAGTAACAAATGTTCATAATGGTTATGAAGACCACTCTAATGGGGGTGGGAAGGCTATCCATGTCTTCTTGTAATGAATAACTGGAGCAAAGGTGATACAAGAAGTTCAGTTTCACGTGTGACTGCATCTAATATCTTTCTAGCCAAAGCAATTTCTCCTGCCTTTTTAGGTAACTCTGCATGTATCTGAAATGGAGTATTACAGTATGATTGAACTCTTTTCAGTAAAATTCTATCAGTAATCTGACAGGCAGGGAATGGCTACAAGGAAATTGTGTGTTTGGGCTGTAATCAGCCACTGATATACTGCAATCCATTACAGCCTAAATATTAGGCTCAATTCACTGGCATTTCTTTGACAATGTACTTTGCTAACATATTATACACATTTCTTTTTTTTATACAAGCATTATTTATGAAAACAAAGTTATAATGACAACTGTCATTAAAGGATTGTATAGACCAAATAGAACAGATTTTAATTTTCGATTGTTTGGTCCACCAGTATACACTGTGGTTTTCAGTATGGGCATCTGCCAATCTAACATATGTGTCAAAGCCATGTTACACATGTAGACATAGCAATATAAATAACTATATTTATTTATTGCTGAGTGTCACAATTCAGTCACCAGAAATGAAACAACTGTGATTTATATATGACATACAATGAGAAAAATTTGAAACACAAATTATTATACCTTGAACCTCCTTTACTCATGTTCAGTTTTGATCCGAGTAATTCTTTCTCTTTTGTTCTCTGGCTATCTTCTGGACAAGATATTTTGATCTTTTGCCATATGTATGGATATAAGGTGGAAGTCTTGTTGATATCAAATTCTTTCTTTTCTCAAGATGGAAGGCCTCTCCCTACAGTATCCTCCATTTCCACTTATGAAAATCAGTAGAAGACAAATCATGGTTTGTTTGTTTTTGTTCACGGAAACTGCAGCATTGATCTGCATGCAGTAGTAGAACAGATTCACTTCTCTCACTCAACCATTTCAACTACTGAAGCATTCAGAAGCTACATAACTGCACATATTTTCCTGGAAAATGTTAGGGAAACACAACCTGGATTGTTATTCAGTAAGGTCTATACAAGTTATGAACAATAACCAGGAGAAATTCCTCCTTCTCTCTAAACTGGTTTCCTGTTTGTTATTTTGTTGCACATGTGTGCTATCTTGTTGCCAACAAATGAGTCTCATTACAACAGTCCATCAGTTCTCTACCAAGAGGATTCATGTCTTCTGTACTCATGACCTGTCATTTAATTATTTGTCAGATTTGGATACTACCCATCTCACTCTCACTTTTATCAACTTACAGAAATAAAAATCAAGAAGTCCATCAGAAATAAAACCCTTTTCTTTAAAAATTATCATTTATTTTGAGATATTATCTCTAGATACATTTCTGATTTTTAGCTGATAGAATCATTTTCATGTCTATTTATGATAAAGAAATAAAACTCACAAGAACATGAAAAGACCTAAAATGAGACGAGCAATATTTAAATACGAGGGTGGAATTTGGAAATAGGCAGGGATAGTGATGCCCGTCCTATGGCACCGTGCGCAGTAGTTCAGTAGGCAGTGAGGAGTGGAAGGAGAAGGTTGTGTTGCAGTTGACTCGGCTGCTAGATCAATTGAAAATGAACCCTGCCATAGAAAATCCCACCAAAATCCCGTAAAACGTGAAGTGCGTGCAGTAATACGATTCCTGTGTACGAAAAATCTTTCAGCAGCTGTGATTCATCAAGTTTTTTCTATGGCAGGGTTCATTTTCAACCTTCTCCTTCCACTCGTCACTGCCTACTGAACTACTGCGCACGTCGCCATAGGACGGGCGTTGCTATCCCCGCCTATTTCTTGCACATGCTCAAACGGAGGTTTATTTCCGAATTTCCCTCTTGGCATCTTATTTGAAGTTTAGTTTTGCCCTGTCCCCTTTTGGCAATGGCCACCTATCATGACAAAATTTAGAAATACAATTTCTAGGCACTACCTCCACCACTACCATCATCTATCTTTCCAATTACACCAACATAATAAACATTATACATAGAAATGAAAAACAATAAAACTGCCAGAATTTTTATGATAAGAAGGCATGAATGCATAACCTTCACCCCAAAAGAGATGATGTCAAAAGCGTGGGAGTCAATCAAATTATTGAAACTGACACAGCCTGCAAAATCAATCTTCCAAGTAAATGCAAGACATAAATTTCAATCTGTACAAACTACTGAAGAGTGAGATAGGATTAAGACAGCAAAAATTGCTGTGCTTAAAGATGTAAGGACAAAAATGTCTACTTGGCTGATTATGTATATATAACAAGTAGCTATTTGTTTATTGACTGGATTTATGTTCCACATTCTTGTCTTTCTTATTAACAATAAAAAGAATTTAATTAAAATGCAATGGAAGCATAATTAAAATGCTATTAAATGACAGTGAAGAATAAAAACAAGAGTAATCAGCATCTTCCATTGCCAAGTTAGCACTAAAAACTTGCTCACGTATCAAAGGCATCTCTAAATAAAATATATCTGGCTATTGGTAGAAGGAGAATAGAAAAAAGGAAGCCTGAGCTGTTTTCATCAGGAGTTCCAAAGCTTAGGATCAGCCGTCTAGAAGTTCTCTGAGGATGATGTGATTAAAGAAATGCTTTCTTAAGATCTTAAACCTTGTATAGAATTGTGAGGGGAAAAACACTCTCTTAGATAGCCAGGTCTCAGGTCACATAGAGCTTAACCAACACTTTAAATTACATTTAAACTGTGTTAAGAAGCTCTACAGTACTGTTAGAAGTCATATACTTTTTAGAATTTGTGTATTCTCCCTACACAGAATCTCTTTATCTTACTAATCAAAAATTAGTTTTCCACTTTAGGGACTACTCTCATTGCAAGTTTAATTGTTTTCTCTCTGAACAATAAAATTATCACTTTAAACAAAGATTTTAAGGCATTGTTGGTTGAAACACCCAACACAGATTTTTGTTCAATTTGGCACACATTGTACCTCCTTAATTTAATATATCCTATATTTGAAAATTGTTATAAAGTTTCAATAAACTCATTCCAAGCAAATTTACCTGAGAAGTTCTAACTTCTCAGATATTTTGGCTGAACTGTGTGTGTATACAGAATATGTACAATATTAGTGAAGCAATAAACATAAAAACAACTAAATGTGTGTGTGTGTGCGCATACAGTATACATACAGGTAAATTACAGAATATCAACTTCATTATTCATTTATTTATTTATTTGAAAATATCAAGGGAAAGTTAGTATGAACCTCTCCAGAGGAATTCATATGGGTTTACCAGTGGTAATTTAAACAAACGAAAATTGTTTTTTAGTAGATCTTAACTTTTTGAAAGTAAGGAGGGGATAATTATTTATCTTTCCCCAGGACCAAATATCTAAAGACATTTTGTTAGTTTTCCTTCTGTGGGTAACATTCAGGAGATGACCATGAAAATATAGTAAAGCTACTTGGCAAATGAATCTTGTTGATATGTTGATAGCATAAAGCCTCTACAAGCAGCCTCATTTTTCAGGACTTTGCATATCAGTGAGTTTGAAACTACTGTAGGATTTCTCCTTTTAGCTTTGCATTTTCATTCTTGAACAGTGAAGCATGGTTCATTGTCTCTGAAACTGATGCTGTGGTTGGCTTTTTTAATAATCCTTCCTTCCTTCCTTCCTTCCTTCCTTCCTTCCTTCCTTCCTTCCTTCCTTCCTTCCTTCCTTCCTTCCTTCCTTCCTTCCTTCCTTCCTTCCCATGGGAAAATGTTTTGCATTGAATTCTTCAGGGAAAAAACATAAGATAATCATTGAACACTAGAGAGAACTAGAAGGAACTATAGATTATAATTACAGGAGAAGAATTTTCAAACTTGCATTAATAATATAGAATGAAGCAAAATATTTTAACATTGGTTATATTAAAACAAGAATCCCAGAAGTTATTTTGGAGTGTCTGTCTCTATAGCTAGATTGTATTTAAAATATGTTGTGGAAAAGGAACAGGTTTTACCTGACAAGATTGCAATTGATTTGAAAGTGGATTTAAAAATAGCAGGCTACAAAAATGACATGACAAAAGATGTTACACTGGACATAGAAAAGAAACCAGCTTAAATTAAAAGGAATGTTCAAATTATAAACCAAGAAAATGACCTGGGTAATTTTCCTATATTGGATTTACAAAAGAGGCTTGTTAAAGCTTTGAAGAATTTTGTGAGAAGGGAGAAAGAAAAAAACGAGAAAAAAAAACCCACCAGGTTCTTAGAACATTATTTGAAGAAACTAAAGAGCAAGTTCATTAATAGTAAAATGAAGGAATATAAAGTTTAATCAAGGTTAAACCTCTGATCAAGGTTAAAATAGTTATACTGTTATCTCTGGTGATCCTAAATGTATTTTTACTGATCAGGACTGAAATGATAGGGTTTTGAGAATTTGTTTATAGATTACCATTAAAAAAAAATATGCTGGTACTATTCAACTCCAGAGCAACTCTGACAGGTTCACAGTACAAAAACAAACAAACCTAAATACAAATAAATAAACAATAGAATACAGGGGAAAAAGGCAACCTGGACAACTAACATCAACACATATATCAAACACCTTTAATAAGGGGGACCTTTCACTGTAACCCAGGGCCTCAGAGAACAACCATGTCTTTAAGGACTTCCTAAACGTCATGAGGGTGGAAATCATCTGGATCTCTCATTCCAGAGGTCAAGCATTATGACAAAAAAGGCACTCTTCCTGGGTCTCAAAAGATAACATTGTTTGATTGAGAGGACTCAATGTGCACTTACCCTGACAGCTTTTACCAGGCTGACAGAAACTTCAGGAGCTAGGTGGTCCCTCAAATAATTGACCATGTGCAATGTAGGGCTTTATAGCTGATAATTCAGACACCTTGAATTGCCCCTGGAAAAATATTGGCAGCCAGTGCAGCTCATGAAGCAGCAGTTTCACACAGGCATGCCAAGGCCACCATCGGACACCACTGTTGCCAGTTGCAGTTGCCAAGTGGTCTTCAGAGGTAACTCCATGCAGAGTGCATTGCAATAGTCAAACCATGAGGTGATCAGAATGTGAGGAACTGTCTTGACAGCACCCTATAATTGTTTATAACTAGGCTATACTTCTCCTCATAATAGCACATAAAGTGTATCAGAACAACAATTGTATCAACAAACAACAAATGTATCAAGTGAATAGTTCACCTAGCGTTTTAGTCATAAAATCACTTCAGAGTAAGAGGCAGAGAAATCATATGGTCTTCCATTTGCCAGGTTATATTTATTTCCAAAATACACTGTTTAATGTAGTGGCTCTAAAGGAGAATATTTCAGAGTAAAAAATTCATTTTCATTTTAAGGAAGAAACTCAAGAGCATACTATAGATGTATTTTTTTACATATAAATTTGCCCAACAGTGGAAGAGAAGTTCTAATTTAACTTGTACAATTAAGAATGGGAAGGAAGTTCTAAAATTCTAAAATCCTAGAATGCTGGCTGATAAATTATTTTTTCCTTTTTTATCCAATACAGTGTTCTGGGAACAAGCCTGATGGGAGAAGAATATTTCAAGCATATGTCTTCAGAAATGCAAGCTATCATAACCTTTATCTAGGCACTACTTTTGCTATTAAAAATGAACTCCCCCCACCCCAAACACACACTTCCTTTTTTTCTTTATTATGTGAATACCAAGAGAGGAGAGAGCAATATGAACAGATTGAGTTCCTTAAATGACTGGCTATATATTGGAAATAGTTATTAAGCATGATAATTTCCTTGTTATGGATTTTCTATAGAAATATATTTTTGAGACTTTTGATCACACTTTTCACGTTCAATATGAAGATTTAAATCTATAATCTGATGTTATCCCATCCTGTTTCTGCCCTGAACTTAAGTGATGCATGGTTTGTCTGAACTGATTATGGCCGAACTGGGTATCTCATAGTCAATTTCCACACTGCATTGAATGGGCCATCTAGATTTCATGCATTATCTAAGTGATTTTTCTATTAGGAAACATTCCTATTACTATTGTATAAAGAAAAAAGATTACATTATATAATATTTCATAATATAGTGCTTAGAAACTAGATAGCTAAATAAAGCAATGGCACAAATGATAAGCATACTAAATAAACTGAGAAAGATAAGGAAATGCATAATGTTTGTGCATGTTATACCATTGTTTATGAAACAAACAAAAACAAATATGTCAGCAGATGGCCAGCCCGGATAAATAAATAAGAAAAGCTAGGGTTTAAGTTTGAGAATGAACAATAGCCTTAGAAGAATGGAGATTACCCCTTTTGACCAGACTTCCATTCAGGAAACCCAAGACATAATACTGTTGTCCTGTATCCTGTCCTCTATCTAAGGGCATTGATTCAGTTCCACTTAATCGTGCTGGCCAGTCTTTCCTGTACATGTTGTAGGTTACAGACACCAAACAGTTATAATAGGAGAAGTCTTTTAACTGAGGACTCACTTACATGGTTTGGAAAAAGAAAGAAAAACTCCAAGATGCATATTTGGAATATGAGACAACATGGATAATTTAAAATACTTCATACCAAAAGAGACCAATATTTCATCTATTGTCTAAACTGACAGTGGTTTTCCAGGTTCTCCAGCAGAGGCCCTTTTTAACAGCTTACGTGGATTGAATCTAAAAACTTTGACATGCAAAACGTGTACTCTTGTCTGCTGAGCTAAATCCATAACCATGTGTGGGATTTTGGCTTTTCATTTTACTTTATCAATCATTCAGTGACTCAGTGTTATTGATTATTCCATTATTATTTTTTTTAAAAAAAGCAAAGTCAAACATTGCTCTTCAAGAAGATGAGACAAAGCTTTTGTGGAGGTAAACATAGTAACTCCTATGTCTTTATTTCATTTATTTTAAATGTACTTACAACATTCTTTTATCCAGAAAGATTGCAGTGTTGTTTACAAATATCTAATGGTTATGCCATCTAATGATTATGCCACCAGGTCTGGAATGGAGCCAGTAGGATAATTGGGGTGATAGTTATGATTTTTTTTTTTACTTTGCTGCTAATTTCTATTTACAGTACTATTTATTATATAATGTTTTTAATTGCTTTTTCCCACACAGAATCAAGAGGTTGAGATGGGCACCCATGTAAATTGAAATAAATGAACCAATCCAAACAGATTTAAATCCATATTTTTTAAAAAGTAATCATTTTTGGTGGTTAGCTAACAAGAACATATTAATTAGCAGGGAAAGAGTACCTGCTCCCAGAGGGAGTGCACTATTGAACTTTTTTGCAATTTGATTTTTTAGGTAACACAAGGTGTGGTATCCCAAGCTCTCTCATATCAGGGTCAGGAAGTAGATGCCAATGAGATGCTCTGGAAAATAAGTGGTGGCAACAGGAACTAGCAAACCACTACTCCAAAACAAGAAGCAGGCGGGCATGTGAGTTTACAGAACACTTCTGGGAGAGGAAATTTGTAACCTTTAGCTTTTTACCACAAAGGCTCAGCAGTACTGATAGAAACACTATACTGTAATGGGAAAACATATGTTGATGCAGATGAAGGACTCTGCGATATTTTATAATGATCATCTGTTTTATTAATCAGATAAAAGGCAAAGATTAAGATTCTCTTCTCTCTTTTTTGATTTAAGACCAACTTCCTTGGAGTTTTAAGGAAAAGCAGATTGACTGCATTTGACATGCTTTTCTGAAGCATTAAAAGAACTCCTAGCTAGAGATAGTAGAAATTAAGTCACAGAAGTGTTGATAATTTGAATGGAGAAGTAGCCATTTTAAACTTATCTGCCTACCTAGGGTTATATTTAGTACATAATGCAAAAAGGTAAGAAAGCAGAAGCCTTGTAGTACAATGCTTCATTTAGTTTTAGCTTGCATGCCAGCCCGTTTAAAGGAAATGCATTCTTCTGCTGTATGTAATGAGTTCACCTTTTTTTCTGCATAGCAATGTTGGCGTCTTTTGGTGGAAATAATATATAATCATTTCAGAGAGGAAGAAAAGTGATGGACCATATTCTCACCTCCATTGTAGACTGCACAGCAAGATGACTGCTATTTTTATGTTTCCTAGCAGGAAGAAAGAGAGGAAAAATGATCAGAGACTGCTTTCCTGAGCTAAACAAAACAACGCATAATGCTGTTTTATAAAGAATTGTGTTTCTGCAAATGTTCATATCAGCAAAAATTGTGCATATATTTTCTGGGTACACATTCTTCAATAACCAGTGCAATATATTTTTCCCCAAAGGTATAAAAGCAATATTTGTTTTGCATAAATTACTGTACTAATTTCTTCTACAAGCAAATAACTTGCTTTTACCTTGAAGCATGTTCCACTTTCACATCCTAGTGTGCCTCTCTGTCTGAAGAATAAACAATCAAGTAAGATTAGACTGAATTCACAAAGAAATCTCCCATTTCATTTAATACATAAATTAAATGCACTGAAGGGAAATGCAGATTGTATTAACCTACAGTATACGTGTGATATACACACGTACCTTTAATATAACCTCTGTGTGAGGAACATATTATTTTACCAGAAGCAATGAAATCCTAAATGGAATGTGATGGTCAGGCAGCAATTTTGTATTTACCATTATGTGTATGTTAGGACTACTTGTGCTTTAAAATCTTCCCTGATGTGAGCCCTAGTGCTGTGTGACAAGATCCCTTTTATTGAATAAGGTTTTTAATTACATTCAGAGTATAATACCCTCATTGTGACAACTAGGAATGAAATCAGCTTCTTTGTTCAATGTACTAACAACAGAAAAACAAAAACGTTACATCCCAAGGAGACTCTTTGGCCTGGCTCAGATTGAGGAAGGCTAAAAACAAGAAGAAAATTTTCAAGTCTCATTTTACATAGGGAATTTCCAAGTTGTGCAGGGACAATGGCAGTCTAGAGAAAATGGAAGTGCATAGACTAATCTTCTTTTATATGCTCTAATTGTTGCTGTATAAAAATAATCCTCACTTATGTAAACTACAAGTGTTAAAAAGGAAAAATAACAATAACTTCCCTGTTCTTAATGGGATGGGTTTTCTCTGTCTTTACTTATATCTACTGAAGGCATTAAAGATTCTTCTAGCTAAGAATTGAAGCTCTCAAAAACCCCGACCAACATGGCCAGTGAACTGGTATGATGGAGGTTGTGGAATAAAATGTTTTATGCACCAGTTCCTGAATCTGATGTAATCTCTTCCTTCCTTCTAGACATCCTGCATCACAACAAGTTCTGCCTTAGTCATGAAAGCCAGCTGGGGACTTTTGGACACTCTCTCAACCCCCTCACAGGGTTGTTGTGAGGAAAATAGGAGGAGGAAGGTATGTTGGATATGATCACCAATTTGAGTTATTTGTAAAAATAATAAAGGTAGGCTACAAATAAATACACAATTCAGAATAAGCACCTTCAACTTTCCAGTGTACATAGCAGTCAAGGAATCCTACTAGGAATTCTAACTTTATGCCTACTAAGAATTCTGACTTGCTAATTCCCAACAAGCCACGTTATAGCCTGGTTCACACAACCTACAAAGATATATTCCTTGCCATACAGAGAACCCCAAACAGCCCAAGCCATTTTAATTGAGTCAAGCATATGATACAAACCCAGCTAATGTCTCTTTATCTCTAGCCAGAGCTGATAATTAATTTTTATATAAAATTTGGCATCATCCCACTTTTCTAATTCATATATATTACCCAGAGCCACTAACGGGCCTTAAAATCAATACAAGGTTTTAAAAGCTTAGAAAGCTTAGACAAAGCTATTGCTAACTATAATAAATTCCTGATTTGGGGACAGGGATTAAATTAAGATAATGAATTGCTACATAGTGGTTACTGCTTTTCACACTAAATTAATTATTTACTGCTTTTCACACTAAATAAAATGCCTGTATTAATTTGTGCTAACCAAGCCCCATTAACTGCATAATGATCTATGGTTAGAATAAAACATCCATTTGAACATCTGGCATATTCTCATTTGCAACAGCGACAATTGTTTCATCTGCTGCCACATTCTATAAATGTTTATTTGGTCAGAGTCCAGAATATTTTTGGAATGCTCCTTAAATTTCCACAGAAGACAGGTTAAACTGAAATTTTATTATTATTGCTAAGCCTAATTTCAATATTACAAATCCCATAACTGCATAATTTTAACTAACTTGTAGAATGAATAGGTCTGTCCTACTCATTCCAGTATTTCATAGAAAATACTGTAATCTACGTATAGATAATATTTCACACCAATAGGCACATTTCGAATTTTAGAACACGTTTTGAACAGTCTGAAAGAATGGCTGTCCTAAGGATGGCTTCATTTATTCACAATATGGATTCAGTTTTGGTGTGGCCAACACCAACACCAGAGGACTAAAATTAACAAACGTTATACAGTACTAATATTTCATATATAAGGAAGTTCCTATTGCTCAAATAAAGCTTAGTTTAAGCAGGAAGTCTCTTACTCACTCACCAGACTCAGTGGACAAAGTTACATGAGAACTCTAGAGGAACCTCTATCTGCATATCATTGGTTCATCCATAGAAGTGAACAAAGAATAGAGTAGAATAAGAGATAGAATTTAATTGGGAAGTATAAATAGAATGGTTGGAATAATATGTATATTTTAGAAACAATTTATATTTTATGAAATAAGGTTAAAAAGGCTTAAGATTTTGGTTTGAGATAATGCTACTGAGATGAAGATTGTTGATTCGATTATGGTCTGGAATATTACTGATATTTTTTCTTTTATAATGATTGAATGCTAATTAGAAATGTATTAATTTGATTATGTTAAAGCAATTGAGGAACTTATAGAGATATGGACTGATTTATAAAATATATACTTGATAGAGTACAGGAAAGAGAATATAGTTGGGAAGTATTAAAATATAATAGTTGATATAATATGTATATTCTAGAAATAATTATTGTTTGATGGGAAATTGGGAGACCCGAAATGTAATCTATGTGTTTATTTTAGGCTAAAGTGGAAAATGGTAATTGTAAAATAGTTAAACTTAAAAACAGGATTTTGATTGATATAAGTTAATTACTATTGATATTCTTTTTACAATGATTGAATTTTATTTAGAAATGTATTAATACTAACTAGGTTATAGCTTGAGGGAAATAGAAAAGGAACTTTTAAGGAATTATTGAATTATTTATGTTTGATTATATTGTGGGGTTTTTGGGGGGATGATTGATCACCCTATCTCCACGTGGATTCTTAAAGCACTTTGATGTAAAACCAAAAAATACTAATAAAACTTGTTTAAAAAAAAAAGAAGTGAACAAAGAATAATATTGTGATGACATTCTGATTACTGGAGTCAAGGATTCCAGTACTTTCACTGGGAGGTGGCCTTCCTGGGTATCTACACTTCAATTAAAATCCAAAAGAAGTCATCTGAGGGAATTCTTGCAACAGGCTTTTGGTTTGTATTTCCAATCAGAAAGAATGGATAAATAAGGAGACTGTAGAGTGAAGGAAATACAAGCAGCAGGTAAAATAAAGCAAAGCAAGCAAATAATCAGAAATTTGCAAAAACGCCAACCTACAAATTTTAAAGCAAACTAAGAATGGACGAAAGAAAAGCCTTTTTCTTAAGGGAAAACTGGAGAATAGATTTTACTGGTTTTAATATTCCTACAGAACAATTAAGCACTCGAAAGAAGCACTGATGTTTCAACAGAGAGGTTTAGCATGTGACGAAGGATCTCGCATTGTAACCAATAAGACTTGAAAACACTGAATTGGGACTGCACTATGCCGACAGACCATAACAGCTGATCAATATTTTACAGATATAATTCAGTTTCTTGTCTGCTGTGCTCCTTTCCCATGCCCCTTGTCTATATGCTCTTCAATGCTTTTAGAAAAGAGTATGAACGTTATATGAATCTAATTCACTGTTATGGATTCATCAATAAAGTTACAGTAAAAGCGCTTTTGCTGAGCATTAGTTAAATTCCATCTAATATATACAATGCAAAGTACATCCTCTGAGGGCATTTTAATTCTCTAGTTCTGCAACTAAATATTCTATGGCAATTCGATGCCAAATCAACATTTCTGCACCTTTCAGAATTTGAAATCTAGTAAGAAATAAAATAATGGCTAATTTTTCATCAGGGATAGCTGCCTACTGATGTAGAGGCCCTGAAACACTTATTCTACAGTTAAATTTACTTTTTTAAAACTATATTTTTCAAAAAGGGGAATTAAAGCAAGTAAAATAACTGGTCTGGTTGCTTCAAAACTGAGGCTTTCATAGCAACATTCGTTTATAAGTCTGGCTGTTTATTTCCAGATTTTGTCATCCCAAGCAATACTGTTCAATTGTGCTTAATTATGTTTTATTTTCTTGTTAATTAGAAGGCAAAATTATGTGGATGTATGACATATGGGGGAAGAAACCAGTGACACCTAGTGGCAAAGGCTGCGGGTAATAAGATTAACAGGTTTTGTAAACTTTCAGAATTACAGCATTTTAAAAAGTAGATTACAGTATTGTGCAGTCCAGTTCTGTCTGTATGATTCATTATACATTCATTTCCCTTTACTAATTCTTACGGTTTAAACTGAGTATGATTTTCAAAGCTGACATTTTTATCTTCAAAGAGGACCAGATGACATGCATCATTTCCCCCCCTTTCTTATCTTCCTAAGGACCCTGCATAAGTAGCTTGGGAAATAGGCTAGTTTATACGACTTTCATAGTTGCATAAAATTCTAATCACTGTAGAACCAGAATGCTTACTATTATTGCTATTGAAATTATCATTATCATCATTTACTAAGGAATAAACAAATGTTGCTTTCATTTACAGGTTATCCTCGATTTACAAACTACCTGAAAAAGGGAACTTATGATCCCAATCCGAAGTTCCAACAGTTGCCCCACCCTGTGATCACACGACAGCACTTGGCAACATGGCTGCATTGATAGCTACCTGCAGCATCTCAGGCTCACGTGACCACATTTTATAACAGTTTTGCTGAAAACTAGCACTTATTTCCAGTTTTCAGCAAAACCACACCATAACAAATAATGAATTTGTTCAATGACTGTGGCATTCACTTAATGACCATAGTATTTACACTTATGATTGCAGCATTCACTTTACAACTGCAGCAAAAAAATTCAAAAAATCAGGCTGGATATATCACGGACTCATTTTATGACTGTTGCAACTTAATGGGAAGACTTGTATCTGGCTACTCTTTTTTAGATTGAAAATGTTTTTTAAAAAATAATTTTTACTATTCTTGACTATTTTGGGCGATCAAAAACACAGGGATATTAATACAATCAATAAATCAAGAGCTACACTTTCGATTGCTTATTTCATATCTGTTTGAAAGACCTTAAGTGATTTTAGGACTGAGCTTTTTTATTTGATCAATTTTCCAACCAGATGCACTGTCACAGCCAATTTTTCACAATTAACTTCTCTTAAATATACCTGTTTTAAACAATTCAATAATAAATTCAGTTAATAACACAACTGATAGTAAACTGAGAGAACAAAGAGTGCATGGATGCACCCCTTCCTCCAGAGGTCCCTCGAAAGATCATCTACAAGTGTAATCAATGCCTTTTCAGTCTGATGCCCAAGTCTAAATCCAGAGCCCCACATCCAAAGTTCTTTGGAGTAGAAACACAGCCACCTTTTCAACAACCTTACATAAAAAGGAAAGAAAGAATCCTGCCAGAACCCAACCACATGTCATCTCCTGTGAAGCTTTAGCTAGCCAGGAGAGATGGATTTCATATGACAAGCTAGCAGTTCTGAGAACCCTATGCACTACTTTGGAAATAATAAGGTCAAATTCTTCCCAGATAACCAAGCTAGACTGAGCTTCAGTCACCTGCATGAGACCTGCTTCAAAGTCAGAGTCCAACTTATCACTCACCCATAAACTCATAATAGCCATACAATGATCAGATATTTGAGCCCTTGCTCCAAGAACAAGGCAGAAGCTATGAAGGTTTGCATGCCTTTCACACTCCTATATCCTGCTTGTTAGCAGAACCAGCTTTGAAGGAGAGGAAAGTTAAATGAGTTTCCCTTTCTTTTCCCAAAAAGTAGCTGAAAATCACTGTTTTCCAAATGAGGATACCACAATACTGAGCAGTTTGTGTGGATGAAGGATGAGAAAAATCCTTTGTATATATGTGTATAGAAATATGATTGATATATATGCAAAAGTATAATGAACCCCAAAGTTCAACACATATCTAGTGGGACTATTTTTAGATACATTTCAGCACCTTGAAACATATTTTAGTTAGCTGTTGTAAAAAAGAAATTATCAGAATGTCTACTAGGTCCCTGAAGGACATTTTGAACTTTCGTGACAGAACAACCAATACAAATATGCTATAAGCATTAAATATGTATTTTCTTGTTCTGCCTGAATACAATCAAGGAATTTATCGTTTAGCCCAAGGGTTTGGGGCGTTGTTGTTTTTTTCAGACAGAGAACAATGTAGAGTGATGAGATAATGTACAGCTTTTAGCTCAGAAAATTAATAAATCATGCATTTAAGCTATGAAAATATACCACATAAAAGTTGGCATCCAGTATTATAAGGGTGGTGTTCTACAAGCACATTGGGGCCTTCCATCAGTTTTCTCAGGCACATAGACCCCAGATCTTTTTCAGAGGATCTCTCACTTTTAAGTACAGATGGTTCCCCAGGTGGAAAATAAAAATAATTTCCTCAACAGAATTGCCTCAGCCAATAGAATGACACCATTGAACACAACCCAAGGTATTTTGATTTGGAAATGAAGCTTGTAGACCCACCAATCAATTTTAACTCAATTTGAAGTCTAGCAAATATAGTGTGGGGCAGCTCACTACAAATGATTGCCTTCCTCTTGTCAAATTTTCTTAAAAAATTATTTACATAATCTCCTTAGCAGACTGTTTAATGTCCTAAAGAAATCTACACAAGTAGTCTCTCACAGTGGATCAATATTAATGAATTTCAAGATGCCAAAAAGAATCCCACATTATACAGCTCATTTAAAAAAAATGGAAAGGGAAATACAATCTGGGTGTTTTTTTTTCTTGCAAAGGAACTAAATTTAAAACAGTGTTTTAACAAAGGGGAATCCAATCCTTTAGGTAGTTTTTAAACTAATTGCATTCTTTATTTATTTCAGGGGAAAGCACAAATAAAACTTGCATGTCAATAATTTCAAAAATACAACCTGTATAGATAAGGAAAACTTTAACATGTATAAGATGCTGATGCCACGAAAGTAAAATGATGAAATAAGTATGACATAAGACATTTTTGCTCACACAAATAAGTTTCAAAGCTTCTCTAACATTGGAAAATTCTTGTTCTGTATCTTAGATTAAAATGTTTACATTAAGGTATATCATACAAAAGAGCAATATCAGAAAACTTTGTAGTTTTTAATGCCTGTTCTCTCACTCTTTTCAGACATACTCTATACATAAAAATAAGCCATAGATTTATATGTTGTATAAATCTTTGCCATTCCATTGTCACTTTTCCAATTCTTGTTCTTTTTGAAAAGTTTAATGTTTCCCTGATTTTTTGCATTGGAGAATATTTTAATTTGCACAAAAGAAAAAATATGTGTCCTGTAAATCTATTTTTCCAAAGGTAAATGAAAAACATATGACATCAAAATTTTCTGCTCATTTTATAAATCCTCAATATAAAACTAGCACATCAGAAAGAACATAAAATATTACTGTCACCGATTTTTAAGGTGACTTCAAGTCATTTCACATATTACAGAATGCAGTGTAAAGATGCTTCAGAACGTATCTCATTATGCCTCAAAAGGAAACAATGCTATTGTACAGTATGTAACATGGGCTAAAGAGGAACTTTCAATGAACCAGTGTTGAAAGAGGTCACATAAGCATTGCAAAGGCTAGACATAGAAAATATCCTTGAAGGCACTTACAATTCCACTTCTTCAGGTATGTAAAAGCTCCTGAATACACACAGAAATTATTTTTATTTGGTTCTCATTCACAATAAAGTACAGAGAATGTAAGCCATAGTAATCATGGCAGTATTATGTATTCTGAATATTGAGGGCTAACATAGCTATGAACATTAATATTAGGGAGCCTTCAAAAATAGACAGTGGCCATGTGTGCATGCACGCACACACACACGCAATCCAATCACGAATGCTGTAACACTACAGCACTTTTTCATATTACTTAATTAAGACAGAGACACATCATAGTCATGGCTATGTATGGTCTTCTCAAAAACATCAAGTGCTTCTGCAATTGCCTTTTCTTTACTACAGACTCCAAGAGGGCTACACAGATTTGTGATCTTTAAATTAAGTGGTATTGATTTTACTAGCCTATTTCTGATTCTGATTTCTGATTCAACTATTTATTAAATAGAATACAGAGTAAGGCTACTAGATCTGGGGTTGCAAAAAATCCAGACACCATTGGATAGCAGCAAAGAGATACAGAACACTTCTTTGCTGCCATCTAGGGCTGATCCAGATTTTTGGATCATCCCTCAGAATGAAAGCATACAGTATAAATGGATGGATATTTAAAATAAATCGGCCAGCCAAAGAATAACTTTGAAATGTAAGCAATCAATTCCCTTCGATTGCTTGCACTTCAATTTTCGTAAGCCCCCACAAACAGTCATCTAAGATTTGGGGCGGTTCAGTCAGTGCATCCAACTCCATTCATTCACCTAGCAGCTCTAAGCCCCTTTCTAAGCCGGTTAGCATTAGACTACAACTCCCAGACTGCATAGCAGTCTCAGACCTTGCCACGTGACCCACGTTATTTTCTTCCAGTGATATTTCGTATCTAATCACATGGGAAGGGAAATATGGCCGCATTGGATAGGGAAGTGTTTGCCTCGCTTCAGTTCTTACTGAAAGTAAGTGTGTGCTTATTTTAATATGGGGAAAATAGGATGCCGTGGAACAGCGATCAGCTGCAATCATTTTGCTCTAAAGCACATTTAAGTGACAGGGCACAGACATGTTCGTGCTTATGATTTATATCCGTGCTTCTTATTAACAAAGTGATGTCTAGTTTTAATCCCTTTTTCACCGTTGACAGGTGAGGCAGGGACATGGTTAAAAAAGAAAGCACTTTTCCTTCTTTTAGGCATTTATAAATCTAAAGCTAAAACGTTCCATCAATAGTTAACACATTAATTAAAATTATATAACAGTTTTTCATCGGGCTTATTATCTAAACGTCCTGAGACAAAAAACGATGGGGAACAAGGCAAAAGCAAACCTGGTCCTTGTTCCTCTCCAACACCCAACTTTACTCTCCCTTCAAAAGATATTATTTGTTCACTCTCCTGATCAAGCACTACATATTTATTATATCAAAATACAAGTTACTAGGTGCCTCAGGATGCATCAGTATGTTGCACACTATTATCGCTTGTAGGCTCTTTAAGGTTTTTGACAGCTGACTGCATCTCAGAACTCTTCCTGTGCCATTTCTTAGATGCACTGTTTTATTCTTCTTTGCCTTGACTTTTTTGTGTTGCTCTTATTTGCATCTTCCATTCTTGATCACAACGTTTCAGAAAAAAAGCTCTAGATTTAAAACCCCACAAAGCTCCAATCTTATTTCTTCTATTTCAGTTGAGGGAGCTGACATTTAGGTTTCTGGTACTTGTTGCACTACTTTTTTGTGAAGGATCACTATTTGTTTCTTTCCTTCAAAGGCTCCTTCAAAGAATGTTGTTCGGCAGTTATGCCAAGAGTGCTTTTCTAGTTCAGGAATTATCTCCGAAAAACTCACTGAAAGTACCTGTTCCAATATCTCAGTAACTCCCAATGAAGCAAATCAGGTAAGCTGCTGAAATATGTTCAAGATTCTATGAATACTTAAGGATACACAATATTTTACAGGAGAAAAGCATTTGTTTACAGCATTTGTTTCAGTACTTCTGAAGCAAATAAGAAGCACTCCAAGTTACTTTATAACAACAACAACAACAATAGTCAATTTGCCAAATTGGCAAAGTTATTGAAAATGACCCGGTCAAGATTTTGTGGGACTTTCGAATCCAAACAGACAGACATCTGGCCGACAACACTGCCTGATGTCACTATTGTAGAAAAGAAAAAAGTCTGGTTCATTGATATTGCAATACCAGGTGATGCATGAATTGAAGAGAAACAACTAGAAAAAATATGAAATACCGTGATCTGCAAATTGAAGTTGAGCAATTGTGGAGGAAGAAATCAATGATTGTACCAATAGTAATAGGAACCCTTGGAGCAATATCCAAAGGGTTGCCTAGATACATGGAAAGTTTGAACTTATGAGACCTGAATATTTGACTTTGCAAAAAAACACCTTATTCAGAACTGCCTATATACTCAGACGTTACCTTAACAGCTCTTAGGTCGGTGATTAGGACTTGAACTATTAAGTTTTTAACAGTCCCAGACTGAATCAAATTGAAGATTAAATCTTAAATAATAATATTCTCAGACACTACCTTAATTGCTGTTAGGTCTTTGATTAGGACTTGCACTCTTAAGTTTTTACCAGTCCCAGACTGTATATCGAATTGAAGATTAATAACAACAACAACAATAATAATAAAGGAAAAATAAAGGATAAAGAATAAAAGCCTAATAGGGAACTGGACAGACATAGATTACATAAATTGATGTGTTTTGTTTCTTTAAAAATGCATAAAAGGCAAAAGAAGAAATGTTTTGTTAAATGCATTGTGAAATCCTTTATTTCTGTCATTTTTCTTGCAGTTAATCCAGTCTTTGCATAACCTTACACGGCACATCGTTTACCATGGCCTAACGTCGCAAGAAGAAATTCTCTGTCTCTTTCCAGAAGGATTTCACCATAATCTTAAAAATCTTGTAACCAAGATAATCCTGGAAAATATGTATGTTTCAAGTTTCTAACTTTGGGCAGAGACAAAGGGATTCAGTTTGAGGCTCATGATAGACCATGACTTAAGAAAGTTAACTGAGATTTGATAGGTTAAACAATTGTTATGGCTGATGTATCATCTCTGGAAAATGAAAACAAGCAAAAACACCCCTTAATGTTTTTATATATAGTACCAGTCTGAGCTGAAGTTGCAGGCAAGTCTCATGATTGTAACTCTGAATTCTGACTGACTAGCTGCTACACATTTATCTAGACCCATGGTGTCAAGAAGCTACCAATGTTTGCAGCAACCACACATTATTTTGAAACACACACACAGGTATTGTTTGTCACATAAGGGAAGTGCTTCTATTTCCATACCAAAGTATATACCTTTAACCCCTCCATAC
The DNA here is from genome assembly GCA_023970755.1 of Azemiops feae. NCBI lineage: Eukaryota > Metazoa > Chordata > Lepidosauria > Squamata > Viperidae > Azemiops > Azemiops feae. The sequence goes on along the minus strand of JALGBA010000005.1, from coordinate 5,155,949 downwards.
AAAAAGGGAAACTAGTAAGTTCAAGGAACTTCTCCCCATCACCCCAGTTGTATGCATTATCACACGTACGCTGAAGACATAACTTGGGGATGACACATGACTGTTGGCCATGTCTTCTTATGCCAGTCGTTTTCAGAATGTTGCCCTTAAGATTTGTTGGTGCTCTGGGTTTTAGAATTTCCTGCCAGCATAGCAATTGACACATTTCAGAGTTTATTATTCTATATTGTTCTATTCCAGGTCATGTAGCCTTGCTTGAGCAACTGGATGTGATTTTTATAGTAAATTGGCCAGTTATTTAGATTTCATCCATTGCCAATTTGCCCTTCCTTTCTGGGTGATTGTTTGTCACAGAATAACCCTGATTTCCCAGCTATGATATTACCACTGCAAGATGAAGGCAGAAAAAAGCAACTTGTCACTCGCAATAAACAAGAGACATTTGCAATTACTGAGCAAAAGAAATAATTTTGCAGACTGTCAGTTGTTGAAGCTGTGACACTGAAGTCCAATATGCATTAGATCTCTTCAGACTTCCTGGCCACAAAAACGTAGTTTGTGGAGTAAAACTAGTTTTATGGAATCTGTTACTGCTTTCTGCTACTATTCTGCCTTGCAAAGACAATTATATTTTTGAATATTCTCTTTCCTCTTTTTAGTTCTGCCTGGAGAAATGAAGCACAAGACAGTCAAAGTGAGTAGCAGGATATGTGTTGGGATAATTGCTATATATAATATCACAGTTATGTAATATAGCATATCTGCATTTAATTTCACACTTTTGAGTTTAGGGCTATTTCACATAAAGCATGTGTCTAGCATAGAAATTGCTTCATAGATATGTCTGAAGCAAGCCTCAATCTTTTTTGCCTATTAGAAAAGTCATCGATTCTTGTAGTATTTCTTTCAGTGTTGTTATGCCCAATACAGAAATGAATAAGAAATTCTTTAAATTTAAATTCTTTAAATTCTCCTCTTTCTCTTGAGGGTCTCATTCCATCCATTCTGCTATTCACTTTATTAAGCAGATCATCTCGGTATATTTATTTATATATTCATTGAGTATCCATTCACTCTTGATCCTATTCTTGTTTTACCACACCCACTTATTAAATGCCCCCATTTCCACTGCATCCATTTTTTTTTTCTGAAATACCCAACTGTCATCTAACAAAATGGACAGAAGCATGCTCTTATACTCTGCCATTCTGGCCTATTTCAATATTAATTCCTTGCAACAGATAGCACATTACCCATTAGCTACATTTGCACTTCTTAATTTATTTCTGTCCATTTTTCTGTCTTTAGTAAATATCCTACCAAGGTACACAGGTTCATCAACTTGCTCAGTTTTTACCTTTTATCATTTGCAATCACTCATTTCTTTTTCCTTGTGAGAATCAGCCATCTTGGTCTTCGATGCATTAATTTTCAGATGTACACTCTTCATTACATCATATAGCCTAATGTTTCCTATAGATTGTTTTGGTTTCAGCATACAACAGGGCAGTGGTGGTATACAAAAGTATGTGCATGTTCATCTCTAACCAACACACTCCAATATTTCTACAAGTATTCCTTATATATTTATCCATGAATGGATTAAACCAGGGCTTTTCAACCTTTTTACCGATTGTACCACTTTTAGGATATGGCAGTATTCGAGTACCACCTAGCAAGGTGTCAAAAACTTGGTGACAAAAAAAAACCTGTTCAAAGTTGCAATTGCACTGAAATGACTTATGACCATTTTTCACACTTATGACCATTGCAGCAACAGGGTCATGTGATTTATATTTGGATGCTTGGCAACTGATTCATATTTATGATGGTCACAGTGTCCCAGGGTCATGTGATCCCCTTCTGCAACCTTTTGACAAGCAAGTCAATGGCAGAACTGCTGGTGGCCAAGTGCTAAGGCGGGACTTCCTTCCTTCCCTCCCTCCCTTCCCTGCCTCCCTTTTTCTCATTCCCATCTCCTTCTGAAGGAAGAATTTGACCCCCCCCCCATATTTTCCCTCTTCCATATATTGATCAAACAAGGAAAGGCCTCCAGAGACAGAAAAGACAAGTGCTGAGTGAATTAGCTTAAAAAGGCACTTCCCCTTTAAGAATTAGCTACTGGCTAGAAAGGAAAGTAAGGAGCTCAGCCGGCACTTAAGGAAGAAAAAAAAATGTAAATACTGGCTGCCGGCTAAGGCAGCCTCCCCAAATGGCTCCATTCATAAGTAAAATCCATTCAGGAGAAAAATACTTCAAAATCCCTTGCAGCAAAACTTACAGCTAACAACAGCAGAGCAATAGAAGCTAAAACGAGCCATCAGCCAAATAGAAATTGCCAAACACTCCTTAAGAACACAAAGCCCACATTGCACAAATCCCAGAACTTCAGTCACAAAAGCATATAAGAATCCTTCCACTCTCCATCTCCCTCCCTCCATGCCTCACGTCCAGCCATTGCTGCTTTTCATTCCTCGTGGAGGGCGACCCCTCCCCCACTGCATTTCTTGCCTGTTTGCTGCTGCCAGCACAGGTGGTTGCCGCAGCAGTTGTAGATTGGCTCACGGCCGGCCAGCCTGCTTGATCTCCTCTCCCCCCACCCTCTTTCTTCTTCTTCCCCTTCGGTGCAGCTAGAGCTGATTCTGCCTCCTCCCAAAGCTGCTGCTTTTTCTCTCTCTCCCTCTCCCTCCCAAACTGCCTCTTTTTATAGTCTCCGCCCCCTCCTCCTTTCTCATTGGCGAGGGTGAGCCTGGGGCTTTTGCAGCTCCAGAGGACTCTCTCACTGTAAGTCCTTGCCTGCACTGGCTCTTTCCCTTCTCCACTACACTTGGCTAGGCAGGGCTGCATACCACCTGCCACTCATTAATGTACCACAAGTGGTACGCGTACCACAGGTTGAAAAGCCCTGGATTAAACAACCAAGGGGACATCACACAGCCTCATCTTAATCCTTGTTCAGTGCTGAATCATTTTTAAGCATTCCATTTATTCTCATGTGTGCATTATTTAATAATAATAATAATAATAATAATAATAATAATAATAATAATAATAATAATAAAGTTGGAAGGGATCTTGGAGGTCATCTAGTCCAACCCCCTGCTCAGGCAGGAAACCCTATACCATTTCAGACAAATGGCTGTCCAGTCTCTTCTTAAAAACTTCCAGTGTTGGAGCATTCACCGCTTCTGGAGGCAGGTTGTTCTACTGGTTAATTGTTCTAACTATCAGGAAGTTTCTCCTTAGTTCTAGGTTGCTTCTCTCCTTGATTAGTTTTCATCCGTTGCTTCTTGTCCTGCCCTCAGGCGCTTTGGAAAATAGCTTGACTCCCTCTTCTTTGTGGCAACCCCTGAGATATTGGAACACTGCTATCATGTCCCCCCTCGTCCTTCTCTTCATTAAACTAGACATACCCAATTCCAGCAACCGTTCCTTATATGCTTTAGCCTCCAGTTCCATTGGGTGTTGCTCTGATTACACACACCAATCAACCTTCAGTTTCCATTTTCAGCCAAATATTTGATAATGCAAGTCTATTCATATTATCATACAGTTCGGCCAAATCCATAAATACACAGCAAGATTTTATTTCCCATACTGATACATTTCCCAATGACGTTTTCTCACATACAATTCTCAATAATATATGGGATTGATAAATGTGCTGGAAATATTCCTCCGTGAACCAAACCTTGATAAAGGCTTTTCTATATTTAGCAGGGGTGAGGACTCTCATTACAGTATCATTGTTGGCTTATTAAAGTTTTCTATTTCTTAGTATGCATTAAAATGACATTAGTATTTAAATGACATAGAATTTCTTGCATTATTGTGTATCTTTCCTCCGGCCTAATTCTCGTGGGTGGCAATACATTGACAATCCAGGAAAATGCAACAGTGATGTGTCTTTAATATCAAACGTTTGTTAAACAAGAAATAAAATGCATTTGCTTATTTTCTACAAGGAAGTGGTGTTTACAAGAATGTGCTGCTTTATGAATTTCAATATTAATAGAGAGCTACCTTGTTTTTTGAATTAGAGATTTTGATTCTCGGTTCATATTGTAGATTTCCAAACCCAGGAACATTGCAGTGGCTTAGTCAAAGTCAGTTGGTGGTTTATCTATTTCAATATTATCTAGAAAAACCAATGTTCAAAGTATGTAAATTTATTTGACAGCCAGTATGCTCTGACAGCTCCTTTGTTCAGATGTTCTGTATCTAAAAATTTCTTCCCCATCTTTCATACTTGTCTCATTTCCTTAATTCTCACTAGGATCCTTTTGTGTGTTATTAAATACTGAGCTGAGATGGTCTTTTGATCAAACTTTTTGGCTACTGAATGGAACTGTGGCATGGTGTTCTAATAATCATTTGCAAGAAGGAAATAAAAACAGATGGGGAAAGCAGTTTAAATTAGCAGATGAGTCATGAATTGGGGCATTCATGAAACAGAGAGCAGTTTTGCTTCAAATTCAGGAACAAACTATCACTTTCTAGAGAATCTACTGAGCTGTTTGAGGTCAGTAATGGTTGTCCTAGGTTTGAAATGAAACAAAACCTAGTAAGTAAAACAATTCTGCCTGATTTGGTAGGATGGGTAGATATTGCTATGTAGGCAAAGTGACAGACTTCTGGAAAAAATGGTGAACTGAATATGACAACCATGTTGAAATGAAATGCTAAAGAATAGACTAGATACTTGTAATTCCTCTCCAGACAAGGAGAAAACTAGAGATTTTCCACAAGTGCTCCATACATTTGCTCCTTGTGAGAAGGCCACAATGGACTTAAGATTTCTGGGAGATGTGGGAATAGTTACTAGCATTGATTGTGATGAAGGGGGAAGTAATTTCTTTATATTTTTCTTTTCTTTTTCTTTATTATACTCTTTATTTTTTCTTTGTTTTTATTTTTGGCACTTTCTTATTTTTTCTTTTTATTCTTTTATTTTGTATTAGTTTTTATCTTTGTAGTTGTAATTTTTAATAACAAACACGCAAAACATACACATTACATAAAGATACATTGAGAATATTCAGACAATATTTGCCAAACTAAAATGAACAAACAGGTGAATGGACTCTCACAGAAAAACAAGGAGCTGTTCTTTATTAAAACCATTTAAGATGCTTTACTTTTATCAAGAAATAAATGGAACGTGGCTGGAAGTCAATTGTAGTGCAAGAGAACAAGAAATGTTCTGAGGCCTGGTAAGACAGAGTGACTACTGAGAAGAATTAATTATTTTGAGCTGGAATTCTAATATAAAGCTATACATGTCAGTTAAATGTGTGAGAGAGGCAAAGGCCTGAGGCGAATATAGGAGGGGAAAAATATTTTCCCCCTCCTCTCCTCTTATCCTCACCCTATCCCTTGGGAATACTTAATGGCTAAGAGAAAAAAATTCTATCCACTTTCTCCATTTTTTTGAGAACAAAATTTAGATCTTCAGCACAATTGATATCTTCTCCAGCCATTGCATGAGATATTTATGACAAGATTACATTAGGCAATGGTCATTAGCTTTAAATGGAGATTAGATATTAGACTTTTGTAATGCTGGTAAATAATTGTTTGAATTGCCTCTTTTCACTTTATTGGAAGTGTTTGAAACACAAAACACCTCAGTTCTGAGCTTGAAATGAGGTCATTGCAAGGTCTGAATACTTCTGAAATGGTGGGGAAATTGTGTTGAACTTAAATTGGGACATTTTGAGCCTGAAACATTTTTATTTTGAACTGCTTTACACACCTGTCATTTTAGGTATACTTGTTTGGAAGCAAGTCATAGTGAGGTGAATTGGATTTCTTTTCAGTAAGCATGTACAGTATAGGATGGTATTCTGAAGGAATATATAGGATTTCTTCCACTGTAAGCATCTGTGCTATTGCTGGGTTTTTGTTTTGGTTTTTTTTTTTGCACCTTGACTTCATTATTTCTAGTCTGCTACAAATAAAGTCAGCAGGATCTTCCAGAGCCATCCATCAAACGGAACTGTCCCTGGAGCTCTAACAAATAGATGAGGCATCTGAAGGTTGCTATCTTATACACATGACATTCATCAGCATGCTTTTGTTTGCAGGCACCAAAACTGCAATTGTGTTCTTTTCATTAATTGGTTTTTGGAACCGTCTGGATCTTTGGCTGCCAAGTGAGCTGATGGTTGCTGCCTCTTTCTCAGGAAGCTTGATGCTGTAGAGCACTAGAGCTAGAAGCAGTTTTGGTGTGTGAACTAGACTATAGGTCAGTGATGGCGAACCTTTTAGAGACTGAGTGCTCAAAACCCACTTATGCATCGTCGAGTGCCGGGTGGGTGTGGCCCATTGGCTGGGTGTGGCCAATTGGGTGGGCATGGCTGCGGTGGTAACGGCAGACTGGGTGGGACTAAAAAGTTCAATCAATTTCAACTTTGCAAGATTTTTTTTTTCCCGCGAGAAGTTGAAATTGACTGATTGAACCTTTTTTTTTTTTGCACACGGCGGCGGAGGCCTAAAGCGAAAAGATTTTATAAAACCCAGCTGAAGGCCTAGGACTGGGGTGACGGTGCGCATGCCCACAGAGAGGGCTCTGAGTGCCGCCTCTGGCATAGGTTCGCCACCACTGCTATAGGTTAATTAAGTCAGGCTTGGGTGGAGGAAGATGGATGAGTGGATGGAGGAAGATGGATGGAGGATAAATGTAATCCTGTGTATTTTCAGTCTATTTTTAAAGATTCTCTGACATGACATAACTCTTCGAAATGTTACCATCAGGATTATTTCTAGGTTCTACGCAGGTGCAGAGTTTTGTAATCCTTGTGGAATTTAAAATGCCAATTATCTCATTAGAAAGCTAGGTTTCTAATTAGATTCAATGAATCTTAGTTGAATTTTAAAAAATCGGGGTATGGCTTTACAGGAAATTAACAAACAGAAATGTTCACCACAATCTAACCCTTATTTCTTAGAGTTAGGACACAGCTGCCTTCTACTGTGCTTCTGAAGTTGTCTGTTTCTGGTCCTACTGTAATTCATTCTTTTCCTGACATGTAAGAATCCAATCAAAATGGATCACTCGGTCTGGGTTCCCCTACTCCTCTGGGGGCAAACTGTAATGAGTAAAATTCTTGTGCTTTTTTTAAAGATGTCAAAAAGGAAGGTTTATCTAAACTTTGAGCCTTTCATGACAAATTGAACTGTCCTTAGTTCAGCCTTTTTTAATAACTTGTCAGTCTGGTCAGAATTATGAGGCAATGTCCTTCTCTGTGAGGCAACAAGTCCAAATACTGTATAGTGATCAATACAGAGAAAACAGTTAAAGTTTTTGAAACCAATAACAAATATTTAGAAATCAGCTCTATACAGATATATAAAAGAAAAAAATTCATCTGGATAATCTGAACAAAAATGTTAGAACTCTTCAGGAGTGAATATGGATTTTGCATCAGACTTAAGAAAAATTTCTATAATTAGATTCAATAAAATAAGTAAAAATAAATGGGCAATATAAAGCCTATTCCTTGGCCCATTCACAGTAAAAAATACAGAATTCCATTACTACTGAGCCAGTATAGTCTTCGTTGAACTGTTTTATTTCTCTCTCTCTCTCTCCCACTCCCTCCTTCCCTCCCTCTCCCCAATATCTTTATTCCAAAAGTGTGCTTCGTTCATTTGTTTTCTCCAGGGAGGAAGATTTCTTTCTATGCATACCTACTTAGAAGGAAATCCCACTGATTTCAAACTTCAATTGTGTGAAAGGTGTAATACATGCTTATTTATTTTGACCAACTCATTTTGCTTCCATATATTCAGAAAATTCTTGGCTGGATTGAACAGAGGGCAAAAGAGTCACAATGCATATGATACAGAGCCACAGAAGAAGAAAAATATAACTTTCCTGAAATGGAAAGAAAAAAAAATAGCAAGTTACATTTCTTCATTCTAGATTCCCCCCCCCCCCCATACTTTCAGTTTTTTTCCTAGAGCCATAAGGAAAAAAAACACGCTGTTTTAACAAGTTTTCAGCTGCCCCTGGAATATAGATAGTCTATAACATGAGTGATCAGCCTAGTGTCCTCTAAATTCTGTTGGACTACACCTCCCCCAATTCTTTGTCATTGGTTAATGGGAGTTGGTTGGAAACCCAGAAAGGTACCTTAGTGCCTAGGCATTTTGTAAAGTAATTTATCTTATTACAAGTAGTAGGACACAAAACCTAATCTTTGACATTCAAACAGTGGTTGCCTCCTTACATAATATTGTATGCCATTCTACATATGATGGTAGAAAAACAGTCTAAGCAATATGATTGTGCAGTGAATCTGTATTATATTGAACGAAGCTATTGATCTGCCATTTTTTATTTAGTAATATATACTATACTATTCAGCTTTCAAGAGTGGCAAGGATCTTTTCTAACTCTTTAACTGAAAATCCACTTAGGAAATCATGAATATGAGACTCTGTACATATGTCTACCAATAAGTTATCCAATTGGTTGAATTTTATCCACTTACCAACTTTCTCTCTAGGGTTTAATGCAAATGTTTTTCACATCACATTCATAATCATTTTAGCTGGAGGTATCAATTAAGCCTAGATCTTGTATATGTAGAAAATCTATTATGCCCAAGAAATAGACTAGGTCAGCCTTGCCAAACTTGGTGCCATCTGCTTGTTTTGAACTTCCAGTGTGGCCAGTAGCTGAGGAGTATGGGTTTTGCAGGTGGATGGATATATTTATAAGTGATAAATTGAGAAAAGTTGTGTTCTGCTATTGAGCTGTTTATTTCAAGCTTTCATGAAGCATATTAATGTAAGGGCTCACCTTCTACAAAGAGTTGGTGAACTTCAGCTTTTATCTGGGTAAACCTTTGAAGAATTCTGGAATTGTTTAGCAAAAATGGTGGTGGTTGATGTTGGTTTCGAAGAACAGAAGTGTGTGCTGAGAGGTAGAATTCAGACTTGAGTGTATTCATTCATTGATTCCATTCCATTCCATGTCCTTTCAATTTCAGTTTCCCTCCCAAGGCTAGTAGATATGGATTGGAGAGTGGACATCAAGACATCTTCAGACAATATCAGCAAAATGGCTATTCCTACCTGCCTGCTTCAACTGAAGGTATTGTCAGATGGATTTTCATGCATTGTTATTTGTTTGTTCTTAAAAAGAGGTACACAGTTTTTCCTCTCCTGTGCAGACATATATATATATGTGTGTGTGTGTGTGAAATATATATATATTTCATAATAGAAAAAACTACTAAAAATGTTGATCTCCGAGACCAAAAATTTTATTAAGAACTAAGCTTTCGTCAGCAGCTGCTGACGTTGTCAAAGTATAAGCCAGGATCTGGGAATGCTCATCCTTATAGTCTTGGGGAGGCTTAAGATTTAGACAATGAGCGTATCATAGGTCTGTCCATCCCCTGCATACCTACAATTGGCTGCATCAATCTTGTTCCCAAGTTACATTTTTATGTATTTATTTATTTAATTTTTATTTATTTATTTATTTATTTTATTTGCTGCCCATTTCATTTCATAACAACTCTGGGCGGCTTATAGCATTAAAAGCATTAAAATCATAAAAGGACTACTCGTATGACAAAACCACTTCAAACATACTATTTTTTTTTTTTACTTTCTGCCCCTTCCTCTGGTCATGTTGACTTTGCAAATTTTTTAGTGCCATCTGGAAACTGACCAGAGGAAACAAAAAACAGCTCTAGGAAATTGTACTGTATCACTGTCCTACACAGTATACAACTACCCAGAGAAGCAGTCTTCCCATCAGTGTACTATAGCTTGACAGAGGATTCATAGTTCCACCCCCAGACCAGTTTTAGGACTCAGACATTTATTAAGCTTAAACCAATAGGATTTTAAATAGGAATGAGACTTTTCATGTTGATTTCAGTGGAACAGATGTTACCAAGCTAGGATCAATTGTACTGTTTGCATATTATCATCTCTATGATTATGACTTATGAAGAAGCACTTACACAATGATTAACAGCTACTGCAAAGGCACTGTTTTGCATTACAATGAAACCACATTCAGACAACACAGAATGTATATGGCAGCCTGACAAGGAAAGAGAAACCAGCTGTTTGGCTTCTTCCAAGAAACTTGTCTAGCTTTTTTGGAGCAGGATTAGATTAAACCAAAATGGAGGGAGAATGAGTAGTAAGTAAAGACAAGAAATGTTTGAGCTCTCTGGCCTATGCTCCAGAACCAAATATTCTATCTGTTTTTGGAGAAAGTGCAGTAATGAAGAAGTCATATATGCCTTGAGAGTATATTGCTTTTATATTTAGGATGGCTAAAAAACTCTGGTTTTCTTTCAGATTCAAGAAGATGCTGGCTTGTGTGGGAATAACTTTGCAACCTCTGCATTAACAGTAGAGCTGAACAAACAAACATTGGACACTATGCTGGATGGTCTAGGGAGGATTCGGGATCAGCTTTCTACAATTGCAAATAAATAATACTCTCAGTAAAAAAAAAAAAAAAAACCCTGCATCAGTCATTTGTATGCATAAAAATATTTCTTTCTACCGGTAACCTGAGTATGATATTTCATAAGCATTCATTTAGCCGTTCTATTTTGTTTCACCACCTCAAGGGCTAAACACAGTTTTAATAATCTAGATATTCTCAAAGAAGATTGTATTCTGGGTACACTGCCTAAAATAAGCTTATAATGTCAGTCAGGGCCTCAGTTTGCATCTATTGCTACAGAAGTTCAAAACTGCAGTTAATAGGAAAGTTTGAACAAGAAAAAGGAACAGCCAGTGAAGCTGATTATTTCCCTGGACTAAAATTTCACCACACAAATGCAGCTAATAAACTAGCTTCCAATTCACACACACTTTTGAAAAAGATGTGCTGAGGAGCATGTCACCGGAGATATTTCCTCTTCACTGATGCATCATTTTTTACATAGGACAACTGTGGGACAGTGTGTTTTGTCATTGCAGAATGTCATTTTTCAGTAAGCCAACTCCTGTTGTTTGCCAAATAACTCCAAACTTTGTGATAGCAAAAAAATAAAATAAAAATGGAAAGTGTCACTTCATACTGATTTTAACAAGAAATGAGAGCCGTTGCAATTTGGATATACAAAATAAAACTCCTAATAGCAATTCTAAGTTCCTGTAGCAGCAGTGCCGTTGCAGCATGTATGAAATATTAAGATTTCATTAAAATACATACATTCTAACAACTGAACTTGTATCTATTTTCATTTATTTTAAGCAAATTATTTTTCGCTCCAAGGTGCCATGAGAATAGATCTATTTTGCATTTTTTGTTTAACTAAGCCTTAAAGTTATATTCCCTCGGTATTTTCAATTATCCAGTTTCATGCTGTGATATTTATCCCATATTTTTTCCTTGTGTGCATGAAGTGTGTATACATTTGGTTTTCTTTTCTCTTCTTCCTAAGGTGATTTCACTGAACACTCACATAGCGATAGCAGCAGAGAATACCTGGCTAGTTTCTACTCTGGAATCTTCCAGATGTGATCCTACTTACATGAGCTTTCCCCAACTTGGTGCCTTAAGAAAACATCTGAAGTCATTCCTGGAGGCATTTGGATGGTAGGATTGAAGCTAGCAAGGCAGGAACCAGCACAGTTTGCACAAGTCAGATCTATCGGAGCAGGGGAATTCCAATCTCAAGAGCGGAATAGAATCTGTTGATTCAAACGGATGGGAAGAAGAGGCTTAAGATTTAAATCCCGAATCTGACATAAAAAGAGCTTTAATTTCTGATTTCCAGTAGGTAGATCTTCTGCGTATGGTTTTTTTTCTTATCAATAATAAAGCAACTTACCTAGAACTTACCAAGTTTGTCAGCCTTTTACCACTACCCAAATTCCTGAATGCAGAGTTAAGTTTCCAGAAAAGCATGCCTCGCCTGAGGTTTGAATTGGCAGCAGAATTGATAAATTCAGGATGATGAGGAATCATTGGAACTGGAGCGTTAAATTCAACGTCCATTGGATATAGTTTCCACTGATTTCAATGATAAATCCTCCCAATTAGAAGTAATTAAGGTTGCCTCCCAGCAGTATATGGTTTGAAACATCAACAAAAACACAAATCTCTATCTCTGGTTGGTGGTATATGACCAGGGATTGTATCCTAAAAATAGTCTCTCTCCACTTCTCTGTAGGATATTAATCCCTGGCAGAAGTCATTGTTTGTTCTTTCTTCTACAAAAGTCATTCTTAGCCCAGTTGGTATTAACCATTTGTCCAATATTATCCTTCCCTTGCAGTGAATTAGGTAAGGTAGAAGTTATCTTCCTTTTCCCTTCATTGCCACAGCTGGCCAGCTGTTGTGGGGTGGGTGAACTTGTCTGGGATAGTTTTCCATGTGTTTCCTCCTTTGTTTTTAACCATCAGGATGCTCGCAACATTATCCATTGTCTTGCCTTCCACTGAGCCCTAAAAATATCTCTTCCATGCATTTTGATCACATAATGCTGAATCCCCTGATTTCCAGCACTTACGCTGGCATTGTTGAAATGCTAAATATTTCTTTCAGACCTGGAAAGGCAATCGCTCCCTGTCCAGTTACCATAGTGATCGTCATACCTCTCATTCCAAAACAAAAATTATGTCTCGCCTATCACTTCACATCAGAAGTTACAAAAAAAAAGCAGGAAGGTACAGTATATTGTTTGCATTTCCTTCTTTTTCTCCTGGGTTGTATTCCAGTCCCTCATTTTTAATGACCAATCAGTTCTGGCTTTTAAAAGGTATTTCTGTTTTTTGTTAAATATAGAAAAGTGAACAAAAGTTTCACTTTTCTCTATAAAAGTGAAAACATAACCAGAAATAGTGAACTGGCAACCTGAAGTTAAATATGTGAATGAGATGTCCCCTTGCATTACACCATATCATCCTAATATTACTTTCCTCTAGCCTTCTAACACATTACATATATACTTCTCAATATTTATAACTGTTGTGTAGGTGAGGGTATCAAGAAATAATGCCTGAGGACAATTATGTGCCAGATCTGAAGTCTGAACATTTTTTTTTGTTCCCAGCTCTTGGCTATGATTTATCTTTTTGGGTCTAGCAGAAAATCATTTTATATACCATAGTGAGCTGCTTTATATAACATTAAATCATGGGTCCTTCTAATTCGGTCATCTCTGCAATAGTTCTCAAGATGTTGAGGCTAAATGCAAGTGTTTGATTCCAGGGCATAGCCTTGACTGGTGAGATATTTGTTATGCTAGAAATGAGCCAATGGAATCTGATCCCCTTCTTTGATGTTTACTCAGCCGTATAGCTCTTAATAGGAAGCCACAGTTGCTAAGTCTTAAGTGTTGAAAAGCAGGACTATGTTTGCCTAAGATGCTTTTTTTATTCATAACATTTTGCTGCCTTCAGCTGAAATCCTTCCCATTGGCATTCAGGACATTAATCCTATGCTATTAATTACCCTAATTTTCCTGCATCCTTCTCTCTTTGAGGGCAGTTTTGTATATAAAATGGTTGGCTGATTTATTTTCTGTAAGGCCTTCTGAGGCTGGACTTGTTCAAGCTTTATTGAATAGCTGTCTCCCACTCAATGTAACTTGATTAAGGTTTAATAATTCCGCTGCCAATCTGCTTGCAGCTTTCCAGCACCATGTTGCAGATTCTGACCACCAGACTGGCAAATTCCACTTCTTCCCAAGCTGTGTGGCTGGTTTATATGCTATCTGTATCTTGAGGTAAATTTAGTGATGGTTAATATGCTAACATGTGGTGTTTATACGATATCTATTCAACTACTATTAAGCCAACTATACAAATGGGGTAGCTAACCTGATTTGTCTGAGCTCTATTCCAGTAAATCACAGTGAACCCTTGGATCACTGTTTCTCAAGCTTGAGAACTTTAAAATGTGAGGACTTCAACTCCCAGAATTCCCCAGCCAGCATGCTGGCTGGGGAATTCTGGGAGTTGAACTCTACACAATTTAAAGTTGCCAAGGTTTAGAAACATTGCCTTGGAGGACTGACTTTGCATAGGTCTGACTCCAGAAATGCTCATTCAGAAGTGAATGTTGTTCTTTTCTTTTAACAGCTTACCCTGCAGGATGTTGTATATGTCTTCTAATACAGAAGTGGATGACATTGCCTCCTGTGATTCCTGGATTACAGCTGCCATCATCCCTCACCTTAGCTTTGCTGGGGACAGCAGAGGAATTGGAGTGTAGTCACATCTGGAGGACCATACTTTCTCCATCCCTGTTCTAATAGGACACTGGTATTTTGAAGGTCAAAAAAAGTGAAAGGAAACATTCTCTAGTTCTGCAGAATTCATCCCCCTCACGTGCCCATGTTAGCTTTTGACCTACACATTATACACAAACCTGTATATTTATGATATAAATTATAAGAGGTGGAATGCTAATAGGAGAGGAAACAGATGTTTAATCATTACTTCTTTGGCATTTTTTTTGTTCAAAACCAGCTTTCTTAAAAAAAATGTTAGGAAAAAAAATTAGTACAAGAGCATATTGTGTGGCAGCAAATTCTGCTTATTTCTATATTCAAGATAATCATAGTTTGAGTCTGCTCTTATGGAAAGGATATTCTCCTTTCAGACCATTGACCTACAATAGAACAAGTAGTGGTTATGCTGGGGTTGAGCAAACAAAGGACACAACATTCCCTCTTCTGTCAGAAAATATGTGGGCTGATTTCATTGTGCCACAGTATGTTAATATTATGCAGACTCTGTCAGCTCAAGTATTTTGCTTCTAGGTTTAGATCGTCAAATCATTAAAGTTTAGGGTTGAATGCTTTAAAGAACTTGATCTTCAAGGAACTGCCATATAAAAACTAGGCAAGTATCAGAAGAGGAAAATATATAAAAAAAGCCAATAGAAGAGTATATGTGTAGTTCAGAGTTGAACTGTAAAATTATTGGTGCTCTCTGAGCTTGGTTGTTTGCTTGCAGACATTTCATTATTTGACTAGGTAACATAATCAGTGCTCATGAGTGTGGTTTGCTCCCTATTTATATACAGTAGCTTTCCCTGCCAGTGTTGGTGGGGTGAGAACATGGTTTTCTCCTGGATAGTTCCTTTACTAGGGTATTGTTTTCTGCTGGACTGGCTGTTTGATGGTCTGTCTCCTTAGGAGCTTCTTGATTAGGGTACTGTTTTCTGTTTGATTGCTTGTCTGGAAAATTGGCATTCAGACAAATCAGCCATCAATAAACCCATAGAGATAAACCACATTTACACACCATGCAAAAAAGAGAATAAAAAAGCTAAGGAAACAAAAAGATCAGAACATAACCTCTCCAGCAACCTATACTCAGATAAGCAGGGATTTAAGCAGAAATACTCTAATCAAGGAACCAACAAGGAGAAACCACCCATCTAGACTGGCAGGGCAAACAGGGAACAAACCATGTTCATTAGTACTGTTGATGTTACCTAATCAGGTAATGAAATGTCTGCAAGCAAACAAGCTCAGAGAGCACCAAGAATTCCACAAACTCAAAAATATCCTTGTAACGATAGAAACATGCAACTGTGAAGAAGTAGCTTGGCATATGGTTTCATGATTCTGATCCGTTCACGGATAACAGAAGTACTTAAGATTGACATTAAACAGTTCAGAAGGGCCCTGGGTAGATGGAGACAGGCATGCTTTCATGAGAAGCACCTCAGGCCTAATTCTTGATATCTCCAGGCTGATAAATTCTTGTCTGAAAGCCAAGAGTTGAAGATCTGGGAAACATTGATGTCATAGATAATAATAATAATAATAAATAAATAAATAAATAAATAAATAAATAAATAAATAAATAAATAAATAAATAAATAAATAAATAAATAAATAAATAAATACAACAACAACAACAACAATAATAATAATAAATAATAATAATAATAATAATAATAATAATAATAATAATAATAATAATAATAATAATAATAATAATAATAATAATAATAATAATAATAATAATAATAATAATAATAATAATAATAATAATAATAATAATAATAATAAACGTGTAACAGTGATACCCATTGGCCTCCGGGCACTGGGAACTATGTCCAAAAACTTCGCAAAATACATCAAGAAACTGCAGCTTCCTGTAATAACTCCAGCAATGTTACAAAAAACTGCGCTACTCGGAACATCTTATATTTTAAGGAGGTACCTGGTTGACACCTAGGATGCTGGTAGCAACCCGTGTCAACCATCAGTGCCAGCCAATTTGAATGTTCAGTTGACTGAGGTTTATGTCTAATGAATAATAATAATAAAAATAAAAATATAGTTGGAAGGGACCTTGGAGGTCATCTAGTCCAACCCCCTGCTCAGGCAGGAAACCCTATACCATTTCAGACAGATGGCTGTCCAATCTCTTCTTAAAGACTTCCAGTGTTGGAGCATTCACAGCTTCTGGAGGCAGGTTGTTCCACTGATTAATTGTTCTAACTGTCGGGAAGTTTCTCCTTAGTTCTAGGTTGCATCTCTCTTTAGTTAGTTTCCATCCGTTGCTTCTTGTCCTGCCTTCAGGTGTTTTGGAGAATAGCTTGACTCCCTCTTCTTTGTGGCAACCCCTGAGATATTGGAACACTGCTATCATGTCACCCCTGTCCTTCTCTTCATTAAACTAGACATACCCAATTCCAGCAACCGTTCCTTGTATGTTTTAGCCTCCAATCCCCTAATCATCTTTGTTGCTCTTCTCTATACTCTTTCTAGAATCCCAACATCTTTTTTACATCGTGGTGACCAAAACTGGATGCAGTATTCCAAGTGTGGCCTTACCAAGGCATTGTAAAGTGGTATTAACACTTCACATGATCTTGATTCTATCCCTCTATTAGTGCAGCCTAGCACTGTGTGGGCTTTTTTGGCAGCTGCAGCACACTGCTGGCTCATATTTAAGTGATTGTCCACTAGGACTCCGAGATCCCTCTCACAGTTACTACTATTCAGCAAGGTACCTCATAAACTATACCTGTGCATTTGGTTTTTCTTGCCTAAACGTAGAACCTTACTTTTTTCACCATTGAATTTCATTTTGTTAGATAGTGCCCAATGTTCAAGTCTGTTAAGATCCTTCTGTATCTTAAGCCTATCTTCTGGAGTGTTGGCTATTTCTGCCAGCTTGGTGTCATCTGCAAATTTGATGAGTTTCCCATCTGTCCCCTCATCCAAATCATTGATGAAGATGTTGAAGAGTACTGGGCCCAGAACAGAGCCCTGGGGTACCCCACTACTCATTTCCCTCCATGTAGATGCAGTTCCATTGAGGACTACACACTGAGTATGGCCGGTCAGCCGGCTACGGATCCATCTGGTGGTGATGCTGTCTAACCCACATTTTTCTATCTTATCAAGTAGTAGGTTGTGATCTACTTTATCAAATGCCTTATTGAAGTCCAAATAAATTATATCCACAGCATTCCTCTGGTCCACTAATTTTGTCACTTGGTCAAAGAATGCGATAAGATTTATCTAGCATGATCTGTTTTTGACAAACCCATGTTGGCTTTTGGTAATGACTTTGTTTGCTTATAGGTGTTCGCTGATTCGTTGTTTGATTATCTTTTCCAGAATCTTCCCAGGTATTGAGGTCAGGCTGATAGGTCTGTAATTTCTTGGATCCATTTTTTTCCCCTTTTTTGAAGATGGGAACTACATCAGCTCTTTTCCAGTCCTCCGGTAGTTCCCCAGTGCTCCAGGATCTTTGAAAGATATAGTTCAGTGGTTCTGAGATCACATCTGCCAGTTCCTATCTTTGGAAAAAGCAGCCATGAGTTGAGCACTGCGAACCCCAAAGTGGGCAGGATGAAAAGTAGAGACACCCATTTCTTCCCTATGTCTTCAAATAACACATTCTCCATTAATTCATACTTTTTTTTCTTATCTTGTCCATATGTTCAATCTATCCATATGCAAACATTTAGTCTGCCTTTCACGCGGCCTCCTTCACACATACACTTTCCTTCTAGCATTTCCTGAATATCAGTTCCATTTACAGAGATCTGGCTACAGAACAATGACAAGATGATCTTTCTAAAGCATACTCCAACTGTTGTGATTTGCACTGGAGTCCTTTATCAGGATGCTAGCAAGAGAAAGGCAGGGTATACTGTTTTTAGAAAAGATGGAACGTGAGAGATGGGCAGTAAATGAATGTAATAAATAAAAATAAAATAAATAATTTATCCTGAAAAGTAGTTTCAGCATAGGGCATACTGCCATTTCCTATTTTCCCAAATGAAAAGTTTTACCACTATCTTAAAAAGGCAATGAGTCTTGCCATTGGTCAAGCAAAGAAGAGGACTCAGAAAGGAAGAAAAAAGACCAAAGTTGAAACTAGAAGTGATGTGTAGAGAATCCATGAGAAGGCAATCTTCTTTTCTTTGAAAAAAATCAATAGCATCCACTATGTGATTATATGGGCCCACAGAGTTATTGGGAGAAGTGTTTTTCTATGTGAAAGTATTCCCACAAGCTATATAGCTATTGATGATAGGGAGGAAGAGAATGTGTCAGAAGGCTTTTTTTTCATGTTCTGCTTTGTCAGCTCTTTCAAGAAACAGATTTCTCAAGAATGATTGGAACACTATTGTTATAGGTTATAGTAAGGGAATCTTCAAAATCTGATTACTGTTTCCTTCCTTATACCCAAGAGAGTTAAGCCGGTCAGTTTAAGCTTGTTTCTAATGTGTTCTTCTTGCCCTGGACTTAAATCATTTTTCTAACTGCTGTTGCATAGTTTCTCCGAGGTCATTTTCATGGTTCCTTGCTTGCTTGTGCCCTTCCCAGAACCAGCTGGCTAGTAGCTGGGAGAAGGAGCACAAGTTAAATCTTCGTTGGATCTATCATGTTATATATTTTATCTAGTTTGGTCTAAAATTAGAATAAATTCATACTTGACATTTTCATAATTGGTAGAAATCATTTTCATGTTAATTGACACCCCCTCCCCCCAACCATGTTTATTTTGGAGGGAGACTTTGCTTATGTTCCATCTGACTGTGAATCTGTCTAGGATTAAAATTTGAGAAGGAAAGTTCATGTAATACAATCATAGCTACAAATCTGGCAGATCTCTTCTTAGAATCTTGTGATTCAATTACATCTCACTTGAAAATATTCTCAGAAAAATGGATAAGTCAGATTGTGGAAGATGAGGAGGGGAGATCAACGTAGTTTTGCAAGTCACCATCCAGGTTTTTACCAGAAGATGGCCTCATTGCATTCCTAATTTTATTGCATTGTCTCAGAAAGTCTAGACTTCCCTTGGAGAAGGCAATAAAGCTGTCACATATCTTTCCTTCATTCAAACCACTTTGGAATTCAGAAACAAGAACAAAACATAATTGACTTTTCCACTTATTTAAAAGGCCTTTTCTTCTTTCCATCTGGCTGAAGGAAGAGATAAGTAAGGTGTTCCCATGAATATAACAGTTTCAAAAGAGCACCTGGTTCCCAATTGACAATTTTGTTTAAAGGAAAAAAGAGACAGGCCAAATTCACATCTTCCTAGCAATGCCCTAATCCCAGTATAGATTTGATTGCAGGAATTGATCTTGGCAATCACAACTCAGCAATGGTGTAAGATAGTTAAAAGTGAACCAGTTCTTTAGAAAAAAAAAATTTCAATGTAATAAAAGGTGCCAATTTATATATTATCCATGTAGATGGGAAAGTAATATCCAGATTTAGTTTTCACAAATTGTGATTCTCAAGCTACAGAGATAGGTCTCTAATGTCCAGGGGACATCTCACACACACACAAAAAAAGTTCTTTCCTTTCTTCTGCAGAAAAGGGAAGTGGATATGCTATCAAAAACCATGGAGTTTTCTTACAGACAAGCAGACAACTCTGAGGCCAACTGTGTTTGTTAGTACAAAATAAAGATTTTGGATGAACAGATATTCATCACATTCACAAACGTGTTTTTCCAAGTTTACATGCACAAACATAGTAGAGAGAATAGGCTACAAACAATCCAGAGAGATGCAGAAAATTCATACAGTGATAATGAACATATCAATAACAAACACTTGGAAAGATAGTATCCCCCCCCCCCCCCCCCGATAAGAGGTTTTGCTCTGACCATTGAATGACTGCCATGGAATGCTTAATTAGTCAAAAAAGAAAAGACTGAAATTGATATAGCCAACCAAACAATCTTGAAAGAGCTTTCTGTGGGTATCCATATTTGAGATTTCCCTCTCTCTCTCTCTCTCTCTCTCTCTCTCTCTCTCTCTCTCTCTCTTCTGAAAGAAGGAAGGAAAACATGCAGAGATGGAATAGAGAGTGGTACAACGTTGCCAAAATATAATTAGTTCAGGTGTGAGGTGGGCTTGGGGAAGAAATCCCATCAACTCCCCTTGGAAGGCAAGCTTAATATTACCTATCCACAACTGGCCTTTTCTGGCAGGACTGAAGGGGGGAAGGGGACAGGCATCTTAACAGAGGGTTGTGGCTGCATTTTTTTTAATCCATCTTAAATATATATATATATATATTGACTACTTGCCAACATTGTAGAGTTAGCAAAACACTGAATCCTAAAGAGATTTCACTGCTTTTTTCTGCCTTAAAAGCAGAAAAACATGTCCTCTTCTCCCATTTCTTCTGTGAAAGTATTTGCCTCCCAACAGATTTCTGGGAATGAAAAGTCTCATTTCTCCTTGGTCTCATCATTTGGGGGGGGGGGGTGCGTGGTAATGAGACTAGTCGCAGATTCATCTTCTGGGTCATTTGTTTCTCCAGTAGACAGCGCCCCTTTATGCTGAGGAGACAGTGAAAATTTAGGACCAGCTACCAGCCACAGAATTATAATAGCATCCATTAAGGTGGTTCAGTGAAATCTGTCAGAGGTTCTGCTCGTAATTTAAAAGTAATAACTCAGCCCCGCAAATAAGATTCAGGAAGCAGGATGTGTGCTTTAAGAACGAGTGGCAAAAGCATTGTCTAACAGGAATTAAGTTTGACAGGCCCCCATGGAAATGTATAGGAGCTGCAAGCTGGAGTAAAATGGTTCTGTGGTTATGATAACCAGAGACAGAAGAGTGAGAAGCTAACTGGGAGCCAAGAATACCCCAGTTTTTCTTTTTTTTATGAAATTTAAGCTTTGTTGGGTGATACCAAATGCATTTATTCTCTAACAACTGTTATTCAGAGACATGCTGCTTCCAATATGCAGCTGATATGCAATTATCATCACCATTATCATTTCTATGCCATTTTATCGGCAGAACAATGGATGTAGCTTAAACTAAGGGAAAGTGACAGGTTCAAGGTCACCATAATAAAAATGGGAAATTGAATCTAGTCTGTTGCTTTAATCCAATGTTTTTCAAACTTGGCAACTTTAAGGTGAGTGGATTTCAACTCCCAGAATTCCCTAGCTAGCATATAAAGCTTTTTGTAGATCCAAGGGTACTTTACACTCATCACGATACTGTTGAAATTATGCCTCTAAACCGGATCACCCTTTTGTAAAGCAGAGAAAGAGAGATGACATCACATGGTATATTTATGAAAATGTCTAGAGTGGATTGGTAAAGCTCTAAAAGGAGTATTCATATCTGAAATTCCCCTAGAATAACAGAAAGAATGTGAAATGTTTTGAATTATAGCATATAACGTGATTGTTATGACAACTAGAAATAAAATCAGCTGCTTTGTTCAGGGTAGCAATGAGAGAAAAATAATGTATAAAATTACCTTCATTCCAAGGAGATTCTTTTGTTTGGCTGAGGCTGAGAAAGATAAAACAAGATTTTCCAAAGTTCCTGCTTCAAATGCTGCTTGGATTTCAAACCATATATACAGAACAAACACATCCTGGGCTGGGAATAGTTCCTTTCTCTCCCATTTTGGTATTCAGGGTTTTGAAGTCTATTTTTTCCTTTTTCTGTGCCACAGAGAACTGCTGGAGAAGAGAAAAATATGAATTCAAAAAATATTTCTATGGTGTGGTATATAGTCAGTCAGTCTCTGCTTTTTATTCATGATTTTAAAGTTAGTTACCTTTGATTCCCCCCCCCTAAAATTAATTCTTAACCCTTCCAACCCTCCTGCTTTCCTCCCATTGTATGCTCCTCTGCTACCCCATCATATCCAGTGGGTACCAGCTACCTTTGATGATTGTTGTTGTTTTAATTTACTTATTTGCCTGGCATGGACCAGCAAAAATAACAAAGGCTTTGCCAGCCCCTAGGAAGAAAGTGTGCTTCAACTACAGATGCCATGCCAGAGCAACAATCAGGGAGCTGGTTCTGGAATCTGCAGAGTTAAGAATGTTAACATTGATAAATGAACTTTAAATCAAAATAAATCTCATTTGTTGCAGCTAGAGGAAGGAGTCAGTGTGCACACAGCCATCTGTTTCTTAAGTGAAGATTCCCCCCCCCCTACCTAAGCACAGACGGCCATATTCCCATGTAAAAGAATAGCAGTATGAAAATCTCTAGGCACAGGTTTCCACCCACTGATTTCCTATGATCTTATTTACCAACCCATTTTGGCCTTGGAATGAATTTAATAAAAGAGCATGCAGCTTTCTCTGGAGACCAATGGAGGAAAAATGTTGCTTCTAATCAGATATACTTTTAAAGGATACTGGAAGAATACTACGGATACAGATTCTAGAAATCAAGGGCATTAGGATGGAAATAGGGATATTGAAGGAACAAAACTTTTTCTTGGAGGAAATTGTAAACATTGGGAACTGCTTTCTACCATTTGACTTACACTGGTATTGAGTATGCTGACTGGGTTTTATCAGCGATTTTCCTTTAAGTGGACGCGCTAGGGAGTTTCTGCATACAAAGCATTGTTCTACTACTGAATGTCAGCCTTCATCTGTAACAGGAGTGGTGGAAAGAATTACAATCAAGAGGCTCCATTGTATTTAATATGTGGACCTGGAGAGAGGAAAAAAATTAAACTTATCCATTTGTGACGTTTTGCTAAACCAGATAATGAATAGTTTCAGGCCACATTAATGCAAGGTACTGTGGAGAATACTATCATGTCTTAGTGATATGGGTTGATGCTTATTCTTTAAGTGAAAGCACAACCCTATGAATTTTCTTCTGATTGAATGGAATTTATTCTCTAGTACTATAATTGCAGTCTATTTGCATGGAATTAATGTGTTCACAATGCTCAAGTATGATAAGAGCACGTGGAGCTGCAATCTTTTTTCAGTCCAAAGGCTGGAATTGACTTTTGGGAAGCATAGGTTAAAAAAAAAAATAGGCACAGCAAATACATAATCAATGTCAGCTATCACAAATCAGGAAAAATGGATTTCATTAGATTTTCTCTATAGTAAAATCAGTCAAATATGGACAATATGATTGCTTGCCCTGTATTTAATAATTTGCTATCTTATCTATCTATCTATCTATCTATCTATCTATCTATCTATCTATCTATCTATCTATCTATCTATCTATCTATCTATACCTACCTACCTACCTACCTACCTACCTACCTAACTACCTACCTATCTAATTTGGCACTTTGGCAACCTTGCAGGCTATACCTAAAGATTTTTGCAAAATGGTTATTTCTGGCACTGGCACTTAAAATTATATCCATCAGGTATAGAACAGTAGATCTGAACATTGTCTGGCATTGGTTTCAAAGCTCACTCTTTTTTTTCCTTGGTCATAGAAAAGATTAGGAAAATGTTTGAAATCACATTTCTGCTACCAGTACTGTCATTCTGTTCAGAGGCTGAAAGTTGGAATTTCTATCTTAAGCCTTGAGGTTTGAGGAGACAATGGGAAATGCAGATCAACTTAACAATCATACAACATGCTTAGTTCCCATATTTGGCTGAGAGGAGGATCACATTTTGTTTGCAATTAGTTCCTGCTTTATTATTTCATTACTATCAAAGGACATCTTAATTTATTTTTCTATGGAGACTAAAGATCTAGCCATTCTGAATGGCAAATGTACGAACAATTTGATAAGCTCATTATGCCTCTCTCTGTTGATTTGGTCCTAGGAGACCCAAAGTTTATCAGTGCCTGAAAAACTATTTGACTTTCAGATAAACAGAAAATGATCAGTCACGGTTCTTGAGTAAAAAAGACAAGGCAGTGTGGAAGAAAATCTAAAACTCAAGCTGTGTCTGTTGAAAAGATGGCCATGCTGTTGGATTGAAGGGTTTAAGTGGCTACAGTCACAGGTGCTCCGCTATCCAGCTGCAAAACCACCTGGATGGGTTCTCCAATTTCATTCCCTGCTATGGGATAACCAAAGCAGCCATCAGCTTCCCATTAATGCAATAGTGAGCCTTCTGCACTTCTCAGAGGAACTCAGGCACGTTATGTTTTGTACTTCTATAAACATTTTTGTAAAGCAGCTCAGAGCTTCATAAAATCATTTGCCTGTGGCTGAGGAAAAAGACAATGGTGCCAGATGTAAAAAGGGTCTGGGAGTGAATAATATAGGATCTTATTACATGTGCCAATTGCTATTTAATAAGAGGGTTGCCACACTGGTGTATTTCCCTCCCACATGCTTCACATCTAGTGTTACCAAAACTATTTTAGATGTATTTTGTGAAATAATTCTGTGGGTAAAGCAAGCTAATGTGTTCCAGCATTCCCAGTATAGGAGGACTGGTTCCCTATACATGGCAATGCTTCCAAAGTTTCACAGCCAAATTATTTATACTTTCCTGGTAGCAATCATCTCATAATTCTTAAGCAGTGGTAGCACATATGTTGTTACTTTTAAAAAAGCATGAAGTTAAGAACAAATATGTTTAAAATTTTCAAACCTAGAGACTCTTTCACACCTCTTAATATAGCATATAGCTTAGAGAATTACATAAAAGTCTATATTGGTAACACACATACTGTTCCAAGAATAAGGAAGAGGAAAATCTTTGTAGACTGCTATCCTGTGGTCCTTTAGAAAGCATGTGAGGTCCGTAGGCTATTTCAAAACTCTCTTTGGGGGAGCTGAAAGAGTTGCTTGGAAGGGAGAGATCCATTCTTAGAAACTTTCAACTGCTGGAAACTTCACAGCCTTTGCTTTGTCGACAGCAGAACTCAACAGAGAGAAAACTTTGGGTGGGAGAATCAGAAGAAGCTTGGAGTCACAATTTCTAAAGCCTTTTCGTTCTCCCTGCATGCTTCAATTTAATAGCAAATCTGCATCAGCCTAAGAGCTTAATTTCTTCCCATGTCAATTACTGAGGGGGATTTTGAAGGAGAAAAGAAAGGAGGGGGGAACTGCCTTAGTAAAATACCACTCTTTTCTGTCCTAGTATGAGGCTGGCAGAGTTTTGGATCTGGCATAGCTGCATTCAGATCTGTCAAACCATCCTGGTGGGATTGCATATTGCAAAGATCTTCTTCAATTGCTGCAGAATGTTTCCATATATCCATTGCCATGATGTAGAAGGAAAGCTGAGAAACTGAATCTAAAGTCTAACAATGCAGTGATGCATTAAAAAGAAATGAAGCCATCAAGAATCAGAATAATTTGCAAACCAATCTGCTCCTTATGAAGTTCCTCTAAAAGTCTGCGTTAAAACTGCTGAACATTTCCAACTTATAGCATCAGGGTGGTGTTACTTGCCAGGGAAGCCTATAGTATCAATTTTAGAAATGGTTTTTATTTCTGGGCAAAATTCCAACTATTTTTGCTTGCCCCTTAACCCCTAATGGCTTGAGTTCAACTTGCCTAAAGGACTTCTCATCTCATGCTAAGAGAAAGATATAGTTTTCTATTTTACGTGTTTAAAGTTTCTCTAGGGTACTTAAGGGGTCAAAGTAGTCCCAAGAGAGTTTTACAATTGTAAAATAATAAAAATATTAATAAAAGCAACATAAAAATCCAAACCCTATAAAAGGTAAAACAATCTTCCAATGCCAACAACCTAGTTCTAAATGTATCCTGAGGCACCTGGGTACATTACTCATTTAAGGCAGAGGGTTGTATTTGGTTTTTGAATGGCCTATCAGAAGCACTATTCCAATAAGAAGGCAGAATCAGAAAACAGAATGAGCTAGACCAGTGATGGCAACCCTTTTAGAGACCGAGTGCCCAAAACCCACCTCCCACCCGTCCCCGCTCCGCCTTGCCCGCTGGACCACCCACCACCTCCACGGCCCGCCACAGATCACCCAGGCAGCCCAGCAGCACCATGGTGGCCACGCCCTCCGCCCGTGCCCTGCAGCATCATGTGCGCGCGATGGGGTGCAAGGGCAGATTCTTGTCCCCGCTGCCTGGCTACCATGTCCTTGGCTGCACAGCATTGCATGGGCCATGCCCGGGGGCGACTCTCCTCCGGAGGGCTGCTGGGGAGGAGGGGGCAATGGGAGGAGGTGGGGCTGGGGTGACGGTGCGTGTGCCCACAGAGAGGGCTCCGAGTGCCGCCTCTGGCACGCGTGCCATAGGTTCGCCACCACTGAGCTAGACCAAAACCCCAAAAATCTATTTGGTTTATATTAAACTTCAATTGAATAAACATAGTTAATATAATGGTGAAACCTCAGTTGAACAAGCTAGAGTGGAGAGAGAAGGATGTCTATTCTTTCCAACTGTCGGTTAAACTGAAAAGTATGTCTCATTTATGTGAGGATGACTTGACACAAATCATGCCATTTATGTAATTTGTATAGTGATATTATGAAAATAGCATAGAAAATTGGTCTATGGCATGCAAAGTCTGTTGTACTGAAGTCCAGTCATAAAGATTTTACTGTACTGCTTGCATTACTGGAGGAAAAAATGACTTTCTGTTGTATTAACAATTGCAACTCAGGAGTAACATTTGGAATGGGGGGGGGCATTGGAAGTTAATTAATTTTTAAATTTCTCCACTTTAAATACCAAAGCAACCCTTGGTGTCATACAAAACAACAGCAACTAAGAATACCATGTTTCCCCGAAAATAAGACCAGGTCTTTTTTTTTTTTTTGCCTCCAAAAGAGGCACCAGGTCTTATTTCCAGGGGATGTCTTAGTCACCTCCAGCACCGAGAGTCCCGCCCAGCAGGTCCACTTCTTCTGGGGCTGAAGGAGCAGCTTCATTCTGCAGCTGCATTCCGGCCTGCATTTCACAGTCAGGCCTTTCCGGAAGGCCTATGCAGCCAAGTACTGAGCTATGGATTCAATCAGCTCAGTCCTCGGCTGTAAAGGTCTTGCAGAACCGAGCCATGGATTGAATCCATAGCTCAGTTCTTGGCTGCACAGGCCTTCCGGAAAGGCCTGTGACTGAGAAATGCAGGCCTGGCTGCAGAAGACACTACAGAAGAAGTGGGACACTGAGGAGAGGCCTGCCTGCAAGGTAAGTGAGTGCAGGGTGCATGAGGCAGCTGCAACCCCTCACCCTCGTCCTAGCTTGATTTTTAAGTGTGTGCCTCACCCCAAAACTAGGGCTTATTTTTGGGGTACAGCTTATATTAGGCCCACCCCCAAAAATCAAGCTAGGGTTTATTTTGGGGGTAGGCCTTACTTTCGGGTAAACACGGTAAGAGGATCTCCCTGCAATAGCCCTGTGGCTCAAAATGGACTGGGGAAAAATGACTCAGTGAACGTTCAGTTCTGAGTGTAGATTTGAACCTGGATCTACCTAGTCTTTTCTGAAGCCATACTGGTTCTCAGCCTGAGGAATGTCTAAAGTTGTATAATAGCATTCATTATTGTTTTGTTCAGCTTGGCAGCCCTCAAAAAGAGTTGAGAGAAAAATCAGTGTTTGAGAACCTCTGGAGCAAGCAAGTTAGTCATGGTGGAAACAGTTTCTTCAAAAATAACCAGCACTTGGAATTGAACTTGGAAACGCACTGGTAATCATCTTGAGTGCAGCTGTGCTTGCAGTCTTGATAGGCAATTTCATCTAAGGAAAGAACTTATCTGATATTGTGTTCTGAAAATTGATTCTCTGATCCAGGGCATGTGGCTGCATAGTGTTAAATTATTTGTCATGGTATAACAAAAAACATGGTCCAGTAATAGGAGTGCCTTGATAAACCCTGTTCAAATGAATGGTAGCAGATTCTTGATCTGATAAAAACCAAAGGAAAGCAAGGAAACTGATTAGACTGCTACTCCTAAAGGAAATTTTGCAAAATACTTTATAAAAAAAGGGCAATGTATTTCCATATGTGAACTTATACTGAGACTTCTAATTATTGGGGGTTAGCGTTAGGGTTCTAACCCTAATCCTAAACCCTAATAATTTAAAAAGAAAGGATAAAAGGGAAAAAAAAACATCTTTAGATGGGAGTGGAAAGTCAGGTTGTAAGAATTACACTGAAATAAGCAGTTTCAATAGCATTATCAATAACACTTGAAAGAGTTTGCTTTTCAAAATTCATACTAGGAAGTTTCCAAAAATGCAGAATCAATTTGGCCAGAGATTGAAGCCCGTTTTTTCTGTGTGCATCATAGATGCAATAAGTATGTGAAGGCAACTGGGCTCTATTAAATATGATTTTGTGGTGCTGGCTCATTCACACATGTGCTCAGAAAAGGGATTCGGGCAAATACAACTGAACATGTGTTGGCACTCTACATATTTTCAGGAGGTCACAAAATGAATGTTTTTGCACCATTGTCAATGATGCTCTATAAATATTTTACTGTAATTCTAGACAACTTTTTGAATTGCCTACATGGGGATGTTTACTGACTCCATCAATTCACAGAACCTCATTTCTCACTCTGAGAATACCTGAGCACTGAATTGTAAAATAAAAAAAATAAAAAATGGTACATCTATATATCTACATACCCATTTACATCTATCTCGCTGCCTGATAGAAAAGAATCTTGAAGCTGAATTAACTACCAGCGAGTTTTGTTTTCACAACTCATCTACCCTACATTCCAGATTGCCTATTTTATCCTATTTATCCTATTTTGTTTGCAGAAACCTTTCACTACCCATAGGAGTAATGCTGTATTCCTTTAAAAATACATTATATAGTTTAAGGAGTTTCTCCAGACCCAAGGGCTTCAGGCTTCAGTGGAATTGTAGCTATAGCTTTAGCATCATATGAGGGGAAATTTCTGAGGCTTGAATCATGCTCTTGTTGGGAATAAACAGGATGCCTGCAGCTGGATCTCTGTGAAAAAGCAATTTGTCAGGGCTCATCAAAGTGAGGGGTGCTGAACTGAAAGGCCTCATAAATTGGAAGCTGAGATATTGAGCCAATGACCAGTTAGAAGGCATCAGAGCAGACCTTAAAGCCAAGGTCTAGAAGTCAACTAAAAATGCCAAGCAATTGGTGTGAGGTTGGACACTTGGAGGTTAGAGGGTGTGGAATAGAAAGATAACCGAAACTTCTCCTTGAATATAAGTTGAGGGTCAGAGAGGAACTTCAAATTGAAAAAACACGTACTGTATTTCATCCATCCATGACAGTTTACTATCCTGTAGACTGCAGTGAATAAAACTTGAGATGGTACAACATACCTTTTCTCTATAAGAAATGGCAAAACAAAATGTTTGTTCAAATGTGTATGAACATTTAAATATATTTGCAGGCATTCTTAATAAGTAATCCTCCTCCTCCTCCTCACCATCATTTTAGCATTGTCTATCCACTGCAGGATGAAGGCCTCTTCTGCATTTTTCTAATCAATACGGTCCTGAGCTTTCTTTTGACAATTGGGCCCGCATTACTTGCTTATGTCATCAATCCATCTTGTTTAAGGTCTCTTTTGTGGACTCTTTTTATCAGGTGGGATCCATTCTATGACTGCCTTGGTCCACCTGCCCTCAGTTCTTCCTGCTATGTGACCAGCCCATTTCCATTTCAATTCTTTTACTCTCTTGATGATATTGTATACTTTTGTTTGTTCTCTAATCCATGTGCAGGTCCTTCTATCTTGTTGTCAACTGTCCCATTTGGCACAAAAGAAACTCCTGGTTTGTAGGAACTACCAAGAGTAAAACTTTATTGAAAGATCCATTTAGGTACAGCAGTCAGCTCTGAGGTTTTCCCATGAAAACCTACATAAGCGTTGCCCCTGGGCCACCCACAGTTCACTGTCCACCAATTACACTCAGTACTTTTGTTTTGGAAAAACAATCTACTCTGGCTGGTAGCTCTGAGAACTTGGCCTTGGTAGTTATCTACTCTCCAGTGACAGATGGATCTCATGCATTCCTTAGCCTCCTCCCACCCTAGGAATTTACCACCATTCTTCCCATTTCTGTTTGGCAAACTGCAAGCTTAAGGTTCATATAGGACACGAAGAACGCAAATCAGCTTTGACACTTGTCTTGTAATGCTGAGCATGTATCTTTCCATGGCTCTTTACGCCAGGGCTTTTCAACATTTTCACCCATTGTACCACTTTTAGGATATGGCAACATCCGAGTACCACCAGTCGCCTAGCAAGGTGTCAAAAACTTGACCAAAAAAATAAAAGGAAAAAAGTGATAAAGTACAGGTAGTCCTCGACTTACAACAGTTCACTTAGTGACTGTTTGAAGTTACAATGGCACTGAAAAAAGTGCCCCCCAAGCCACAGCCAAGCAAGACACCTGCCTGCCCACCCGGCGGCGCTCTTCCTCCTGTCCGAGGTTTTCATTGTTGTGAGCATTTCTGTTGAGGATTGGCAGCGGGGGTGGGGTGGGGGGGTGTTTGATTTTTATTGCCCCCTTCTGCTGGGTGGT
Source organism: Azemiops feae (assembly GCA_023970755.1). Taxonomy (NCBI): domain Eukaryota; kingdom Metazoa; phylum Chordata; class Lepidosauria; order Squamata; family Viperidae; genus Azemiops; species Azemiops feae. Next base: position 5,125,292 of record JALGBA010000005.1, on the reverse strand, counting down.
TGCAGCAGGTTTTGGTCACTTCACATGGGACACTGTGACCGTCATAAATATGAATCAGTTGCCAAGCATCTGAATGTAAATCACAAGACCCTGGAGATGCTGCAACATTCCAGCTGATCGGTGCTTCTTCTGGGCTTAGCAGAAGCGCCAGGATCAGCGCCGGGCTCCACCTGGAGCCCGGCGCTGATCCTGGCGCTTACGCTGAGTCCTGACAGCCCTGCAGCTGCAGCCATCTCTCGCTCAGGCTTGTGCGGTGCTGCCACCGGTTCAGCTCATTCCCCGCCCCCGCTACCACTTTTCTAGGATGGTCGCGTACCACCTGCCAGGTGCCAATGTACCACAGGTGGTACCCGTACCACTGGTTGAAAAGCCCTGCTTTACGCCACTTGTAGCTTTTGTGTTGATTGTGAGGTTAGTATCCATGTTTCACTGGCATATGTTAGAACAGGTAGCACAGACTGATCAAAAACTTTTCTCTTCAGGCACGGGGGAGGTTGTTCTTGAAAATTATGCTTAGCTTGCCAAAAGCCTACCAACCACATTTAACACATTCAATTTCCTTTATTGTATCACCTTCCATTGAGATCCGTTGGCCAAGGTATATGTAGTGGTCTATTACGTCTAGTAGTTCTCCAGATATAATTTTTTTTCTTTCTTTGGTGAATTTATTAAACACAACCTGGCTCTTTTTCATGTTTATTTTTAAGTGCTTTGTGCATCTCTTGTATGTGTCTTTGTAGCTCTTCTGGGTCTTGTGACAAGAGAATAACATCATCTGCAAATCTTAAGTGATTTAAATAGGCACCAATGATTGTTATTCCATCTTTTTCCCAGTCTAGTTTGTGAAATATTTCTTCAAGGCAGGCTGAGAAAAGGATAAATGATGTTGTATTGCTTTGTCGTACACCTCGTTCTATGTTGATTTCCACTTTTAAGATCATTAAGGCAAATTGTTGCCATTGTTTTTTCATATATTGATTATAGTAAGTTTATGTAAGCAGTCTATTCCTTGGTTGAGCAATGCATTAATTATTGCTTGCTGGAATACTGAGTCAAATGTCTTTTCATAGTCAATGAAAGCCATGCACAGAGGCATGGTGTACTCATGTCTTTCAATGACTTGCTGAACAACCTGGATGTGATCTGTTGTGCTGTAGCCACTTCTGAACCCTGCCTGCTCCTTTGACTGCATCATTTAATGTTCTCAATATTCTCTTTGCTATTATCTTGGTAAAAATCTTGTAGATGATGAAAGAAGGCTTATTGGGCAATAATTCTTTAAATCATCTTGGCCATTACAAGTAATATAAAATCACAAATAAATAATTAGATGAATTAAGCATACAGTTTTTGTTCAAATTATGTTTGTTAATGACAAACAACACAGTCTGGATTCTCAAAAACATCCAAAACCAATTCTGTTTTCCCCAGACCATATTTTTTTCTATCAAGCTTTAATTTCTCTGAAGCAAATAATCCATCGTATATCCCTCAAATTCCCAATAAGCCTTGAAAATTCATCCCTGGCATATGTATCACCTTTTATATCCTGAATGATGTGATCAAAGTATCATGTTGTAAGTGGTTCATTAGACTTTGATTTCCCAATTTCAAATCTTTCAAAGAAATTCTACTTACAATTCATCTAAATCAGTGTGGGCAATGCCTCTTATAGTTTCAAGATTCTGTATTTAGATTAGTACTAAAGTTGTCCATCCATCCGTCCATCCATCCATCCATCCATCCAACCAACCAACCAACCAACCAACCAACCAACCAACCAACCAACCAACCAACCAACCAACCAACCAACCAACCAACCAACCAACCAACCAACCAACTAACCAATTTACATGGCCACTCATCTATCAATGGAACTCTTACTATAATTTGTTTAGTTCTTGTTTCTCTGATCTTACCCAACTGGATGGAAAAGTTGTAAGTTCTATTGGATGAGTTGATGATAATTATTACATTTTTGTCCCACGTTTATATATATATTGGTCAACTAAAGTTGGCAAACATACCAAATATTCCTCCCTCCTATTTTTTCCATACCTACAACCTGCTGAGGAGGATTGAGTTGAGAGAGAGTGACTAGCTGAAAGCTGACTTTCATGACTAAAGGAGCTCTAAAATTCACTGTCTGGGTCACGGGTGTCAAACTTGCCGCATCATGTGATGTGTCACGATGTATCATGACTTTTTTCACATTGCCGGAGCTGGGATGGGCGCAGCCTCCTCCTGATGCAACCGGCCCGCGGGCTGGCAGTTTGACACCCCTGGTCTAGGTTTCCAAGTTAGCGCCTTAATCATTACACCAAACAGCTGGAAGATTACCTGTTACCTGATACCTAAAGCAATCCTTTATCCATGTGGGGAAGCTTGTAGGAGTCTAGCTGGTGCAACGGATGCTATTCTTTGGTATTTATTTAGTTTCGTTAATGAGTCTTATTTATAGCAATAATGGAAATGCCAAGTGCTTTATTGAAAAAGGCACTAGCTCTCTCTTGAGCTTATAATGCTGCTGATCTATAATTTGTAGAATCAACATCTTTATTAATATTTTGTATTAAAGCCACTAACCTTTTAAAATTTATGGTTTGAATAAATAGGGGTTTTGATCTAAGTGTGTTTTTTTCTGAATACGGCTTCATGTGCTGCAAATTGGAACAACAAATAGGAATATAATAGCATTCTCCCATTCTTTCTGCTTCATATTATGGCTCAGAAAATCAGCTCTCCCTATTCCTGGGAAGTGAGTGAGATGCAAATCTTTTCTCACTTCTGGAATCTGGGTCTCTTTCTCGCAGAGTGGTGAGTTGTATAGTTGTGGAGAGAGAGAGAGAGAGAGATGTACACCAACTCATACTGGATAGATGTAGTAGATTATGGTCCATAAAATTCAGTGGCAAAACCTTTATCTTGTAGTAGATTGATTCAGGCTAATAATCATTATTCTGTACCTCTACTTTTCCCGAGAAATTTATCCAGTTCTTCTGCTACCTATCTTTTTCCTTTTTTCCATCAAAAAGCCTACTTATAATAGTCAAGCCAATTAACTGTCAGGGTGTCTTTATTGTTTTGTTTTTATTGATGATCAGATGAATATTTCATTGATACTTTTTTGTTTGTTCACACTGGATCATCTATAAGTCACTATCACTTGTCCTAAATTTTGAGCTTCAATGTTATGCCCTTATTCAGAGAAATAACATCCCTCCTGGGTTGTTTTTTTTAATGCGACTGCTTAATTCAAGTCGTGTGCAATATCGTGGAGTTGTACATATGGTAGACGAAACTGTGAAGATATTTTGTAGTAAGATTTTTTTGATTAGCTCATATTATTCAACAAGTAATCTAATTTATCTAGGAATATTCTGCCTTCATTTTCAATTTGTTTCAAGAGAGATTCATCCTGTAACCAGATATAGCATCAGAACTTGAAGCAGCAATCCAATTCACTATTAATCTGGAAGCTGTATCCACTGTACACAGAAAGATTTTCCTTTTACTGAACTAGAAACATATACGATGATATTAATAACTCTGTTCTTTATTTAAGGTTCTTAATCTTGTTCATCTGAGGTCTCTCAAAAGCAGACCCTCCTTTTAATCAAAGTAAAGCAACCATCTGTATGAAATCATTTTGAAGCTATGGAAAGGGCAAGGATGTGATGGTTATTTAACAGATTATTATTTTACCTTTCATGCCAGAGAACAGCAGATTTTTTTTTTCTATAGAAGGAACATAAGCAACTTGGCTACTCTTGGACTCAGTACATTTTCGCTTGATATTTTGGGCATAGAATAAGATGGAAACTATGTTCTTTTCTGCACCATGAAACAGAATATCTTTAGATGGCCTTAGGCTCTACTCAGAAATCTGTATTAGACTGATCAGGTATGGAGAAAGGGACTTCTTAGAAATGATGCTTGAAATCAGAAACATTATCCCTATAGAAATGGCAACAATTTTCACAATTACGTCTGCACCTTTTGGTTGTATTGGGTGATGATGGATGCTTCATAGCTTTATGGGATGCTTGTTGCTTTTTTACTGAGGTGACTGAATATCATTGTTTTCTTTTGATGGTTTCCTTCCAAAGCTGTGTATTGATTCAGAGGCCTGTTACTGAAGAGCAGATTTAACACACATAAATTCATTTGTATTTATTAGAGGAATACAATTAATTAACTTTAAATGTTCTAACTATGGAAATTCTGATGTGCAAAAGGAAAAAAAATAGCTCTTTGAGTTACCCTTGAAACAGGAAAAGCAATAACAGAAGAACAGAGTTCAGGCAGGAGACCCTATACCATTTCAGGCAAATGGTTGTCCAATCTCTTCTTAAAAACTTCCAGCATTGGAGCACCCACAGCTTCTGGAGGCAAGTTGTTCCACTAATTGTTAATTGTTCTAACTAGTTTCCAAATGGCTTGGAAGTGGGGGACAACATGGGTTGGGGAAAAATGCAAGGAAGACGAATAGTAATCAATGAAATAAAGCTAAAAGCCAAGCAAAGTTTAGCCTACTAGTTTATGCTTCAGTGTGTTGTCAACTCAAAACAATGGAATTCAGTTCATACATGTAAACCATAGCTAAATTAACACTGGATATAACCATATTTCTTTTGTTGAGGGCGAAGCCACGTCTCTATGTGTTTAGGATTGATAAGTGTGTTATACAGTACTGTATCTCTGTGAATGGATGCAAGAAACAAAGAGTTTAGAAGGGTTTCAAAGGAAAAAGACAATGTGTTTTTTTAAAATAATCCAAAATTCAAAAGAGAAGGATTTTTTTATACAGGTAGTCCTCAATTTACAACAGTTCATTTAGAGACCATTTGAAGTTACAATGGCACCGAATAAAGTGACTTATGACCATTTTTTACATTTATGACTGTTGTAGCATCCGCATGGTCATATGATTTATATCCAGATGCTTGACAACTGACTCACATTTATTGATGGTTGCAGTGTCCTAGGGTCATGTGATCCCCTTTTGTGGGGAAACCAGATTTGACTTAACAACCGTGTTACTAATTTAACAACTGCAATGACTCACTTAACAAATGGGGGGGGGAGCCGTAAAACTCACTTAACTCATTTAACAAATTTCTCACTTAACAACATAATTTTTGGGCTCAATAGTAGTCGTAGGTTGAGGACCCGCTATATTCTACTTGTGTGGGATGTGACATTTGTTTTGGGTGAACATTTTGAGTGATCTTGCTCTTTGAAGGAATAACATTGATGAACTTAAAAAAAACTATTTTAGGTTTCAGAAGTGATTTGAGGAAATTTATTGCATTTCTATAAAAAGGTGTTTTGTTGGATTTGGATATGCAAGATGTATATTCATCTCCTACCCATCCCAAACTGGGTTTTGTTTTCCAGAACCAGTGTTCAGAGCTCATACCTGCACTGTAGCCATTCAGTTGTTCTCTCCCCCCCACCACACACCCTAGTTCCATAGCAGATAATCCTCAAAACTTCATACATGGTCATTGGCTACAAGAAGTTTATGTCCCATACCAAATGTGATGCTGATGTTAACTAATCTGGCTAAAATGCCCTAGGTTTTTCAACAATGCGCTAGAAATGCTACTCTCACAGAATGCTATAGAACACTGATCCCATCTCAGCGAATAAAGGAATTGCACCATACATAATAACAAGTCAGCATTTGCCAATAGCAGGGGTCTACCGGGTCATTGCAGTGGAAAATTTCTTCTTTATCTGTGTATCCTGGGACAATGTTTTGCTTCCTGAGTCAACCATGTCCACACCTTGAGTTCATTGGCCTCTATTCTATTCAGTGCTGGATGAGTTTAGAAATAAAATCCTGGCAAGTTCACAGCCTGAGGTGGAATTGCTGTTTTATCACTCAGTCCTTGTATCAGAGCATCGGCCTTTGAAAATAATCCAGTTCATCTTCCCAGCTTGCTCTCTTCTTTTTGTCTCAATAGGTCCTTTTTCATGCCTTGTTAGCACAATTTCAGCTGGTTTGAAGAATGCTTTGAAGGGCAGGCCTGCCACCGGAACCACCATGGCTATCCTTTGATGTTAATCCCAGCTTTATGTTTCTACATGACATTATTGTGGACAGGCTGGTGATCTCTCATCACCTGGCGGCATCATTACTGAGCAAGTAACTCCATCAATAATGCTGAGATTCCTGCAGTTTTCCTTTCAGTTCATGGTTGAGAAGTTTAAGAGGATAGATAGGGTAAGAGGTTACTCATTTGTCGCTTTTCCAGTGCTACGCTGGCTGGGAGATTATGGAAGCTGTGGTCTTAATATATTGAGCATTCACTGGAGGAGGCAAATTCACACACCCTGACTGCCAGTTGTTGCATTTTAAATTTTATATCGTATACTATGCCTTATTTTAATCATGACACTTCTAACACGAATAAACAAACAAACTTCCAGTAAGTCGAAAAGAAAGAGTCTTTTGTTCTTGGAGTTGGGGGGGAAAAAGACTATTTTTTAATACAAGATAAATTAACATGAGCATTTGTAATTCTCTCTCTGCCTCTTAGATCCAATCAAGTGCTCAAAAAATTGGCTGGGAGAACAGAACTGGTCTTACTAGCAATAATAATAATTGGTCAAGTAAAGACCTTTTTTTAATCATTTATATCTTGTTAACATTCTTGGACTTTGGCCCAACTTCATTTAAGCATTCCAGATCCATTCCAGTCTCAATTATAGCAAGTCACAAGATTTTGCTTTTTTTTTCTGGCCTTAGGGCAACACAGCAGTATGTCACACCCATCCCTTAGCCCACTTCGTTAGCACTTAGACTTATATACCATCTCATTGTGCTTTACAGCACTCTCTGAGCGCTTTACAAATTCAGCATATTGCAACAATCTGAGTCCTCGTTTTACCTTCCAGGATGGAAGGCTGAGTCAACCTTGAGCTGGTCAGGATCGAACTCCAGACTGTGGGCAGAGTTAGCCTGCAATACTGCATTCTAATCACTGTGCCACCTTATTCTATTTCAATATTGTGAATGATCACCATTTGTTTATTCGACAAAGTTCCACTATCCTGCACAAGGAGAAAACTTGATAGGTGATATTTTCTTTATCATTGTGTCTAATTATCAGAAAGCCATAGTTCCTGCTGTATTTTTACCTCTCAAGTCCTCATTGATATATTGTCCATGAAATCTCACCTTTAAAGTAAATCATGCAACAGGCAAATAAAAATTAAGTTGTATTTCAAGCTGGAGAGCAACACATCTATCGATCTGTATCAGGATGTGGTCAAAAAAGATAAAATGGTAGCTACAATGGTGCAATCAAAGTTCTGTTTTTATGTCCTTTGGGCAAAGCTTTGCATTATCATGGTCACCTGTAGTTTAGCACTTTTATGACTACACCCCTAACTGATTTTTCATTTTTCCAATTTTAAATTCAAATACCTTCCATTTATCATTTTCAAAAATGCCTCCCAATTTTTATACATATTAATTTATTTTTCCTAAGATTACTCATTTTTCTATGAACTATTTCCTGTGTGATTATTTTTCATTTCCTGTGAGTACTCACTTTTTAATTTAAACTTTCCTAACATATGCCTTTTTGTATGTTTTTTTAAAAGAGGTACTTCTATCATAAAACTAATTTTAAAAACTGCTATTTTGTATTTCCTACATTGATCTAGAAGTATAAACCTGATGGGACTGCAAAGCAATCATATATAGAATATTCTTGATGTAATAACAACCTTAGTAACATTTTTTTAAAATTTGAAAATCTTAATAGAAACAAATGTTCCTATCAGAAATCATAGTTCAAGGAAATTAGACATCAAATCTAATCCAGAATTTGATGGATTTTCTAAAGTGAGGCTTTAAAACTCTGTATACAGACTGGAATACTCAAAGAAGCTGAATGAAAAATTAAAATTATATATGGAAAAAATATTGGATACAAAATCTAGATATTTTCTATTTTAAAAAAATATATTTCTTTTAGTGAGATAAATAAGAACAGACTTTCTTTGGTCTACAGAAAAATGCCGCTTTTATGTTCAAAATGCTATTTTCTTTGTTTTGTGTACTCTAACCTTCTGTAGAACTGCTGTAGTGATTGCCTCCATTTCCTACACAGGAAACAGCACCATAATAGAAACAATAACAAAATCCCATCACAGTGGTAATCCTATTCTATGAAGCAAACATTTACAGTTATTCCTATCCTCCATGTCTTGTCATTTAATCAGTTTCCTATCCATGGAAAAACGTCTTCTCTTACCCACAACTAAGTTTTAATTAGCGACTTCAGCAGCAGCTTTTTTAAAGCCCAAAGACGGTTTCACCTGGATAATTGCTATCTTTTTGCCTGCTCACAGATAAATAATGTTTGCTGCTCCCTGTCTCACTCTCATTCTCTCCAGGCTTGCAGATGGCAAATGGGATAGAAAGGGCTGGGGAAATATTTACAGCAGTATTTCCCAACCTGAGCAATTTTAAGCTGTGTGGAATTCAACTTCCAGAATGCCATAGTCAGGGTGCTGGGTGAGGAATTCTGGGAGGTGAACTCCACACATCTTAATGTTGCTAAGTTTGAGAAACACTGGTCTACAGGATTCACTAGGTGAAAGAATGCCTTCTTGATCCTGGGCGATGTCATTGAGGTCAGGGTGGCAGGGCAATATATTTTACAGTTCAGCAAGTGGGCTGTTATGGTAAGGCCAAGCATGGTTTGGGCATCTATAATAATAATAATAACAACAACAACAACAACAACAACATTGGAAGGAACCTTGGAGGTCATCTAGTCCAGGGGTCCCCAACCCTGGTCCCTGGACCGGTACCGGGCCACGGCATGCCAGCAACCAGGCCACACAAGCAAACCCCCTTCTGCGGCATGCAGGCAGCACACAAAACCAAAGGAAACCGTGGAAAAACCTCTCTCCACAGAACCGATCCCTGGTGCCCAAAAGGTTGGGGACCTCTGACCTAGTCCAACCCCCTGCTCAGGCAAGAAACCCTATACCATTTCAGACAAATGGCTGTCCAGTCTCTTCTTAAAAACTTCCAGTGTTGGAGCATTCACATCTTCTGGAGGCAGGTTGTTCCACTGATTAATTGTTCTAACTGTTAGAAAATTTCTCTTTAGTTCTAGGTTGCTTCTCTCCTTGATAAGTTTCCATCCATTGCTTCTTGTCTTGCCTTCAGGTGCTTTGGAGAATAGCTTGACTCCCTCTTCTTTGTGGCAAGCTGTGTGTAGGGGCAGGCAACCAGTCCAACAGGGTTCAGATCAGCAGGGCTCCTCTACATTCCTCTGTGATAGCTGCTGGAGTAGAACCCCTTTCTGCTGCAATCCTGAATCTATGCAACTTTTGCCACCCTTGCTTGCAATCCCTCACTCCCCACTGACAAGCTTTGTACACCACTGTACATTAAGTGTACAATCTGCCTCTTCTTTAATCAGCTTTCAAAATAAATTTTCAACTAATCTTTGCCTTTCAACTTTTCCTGCACAGGAATTTTGTCATTCTTCTGGGGTTTGGGAAGATTCTTTTTATGTGCATGTTGTTTATTCTAATTCTAATAGGTTCTTTTGTTTCTGTAATTATCTGCTGTGGGCTGTCTTTGCTGGAAGTTATGCGGTATACACATTTGTTAAATCAATCAATCAATCAATGTCCTGTCCTGCCCTTTCACCAGGGCTCTGTGGCCTTCTGCATTCAGGCTGCACGTGGAACAAGGCAGGAGCTTTTGCTGTTGGCTCAGTCAGGAATGATGCAGGTGTGCAGAGTTGGCAGAGGCAGCAGATATGGGATAATTGTAATCAGAGATTAGAGAAGGACAGATGTTTGTGGAAGATTGTGGCCCCTGAATAGGGGGGGACTCACTTTTCTGGCCTCCATTGTGTACGCCCTTACATTGACTCAGCTTCTTAGGAACTACCTTGAATTGTAAACCTGAAAGGCCTTGGGGTCTTGAAAGATGCCTGTAGATGAAGCATTCTGCAGATCCTATTTCTCAACTCTGCACCCTCCATCCGACACACATATGCACTTATAACCAAACATTAGTTTTCAAATAGCTGTCTAAAAGCCATAGTTATGGAAGTAGGCTCAAAGAGTATGAGTGAGATGATTGCTTCAAGTCCTAATTTGGCAACGAAAACTGGTTCCTTCCATCTTTCTCTTGAGATATGTTGCATGCAATTCTTTCCTCTTCCCGCTTTTTAAACATTCAGTATATGCAGCCCCTTTGAATCCATTTGTCTTGACTTCTGGGCAAGATCAGTATGTCTAATAAGCAATTCCAGTGACTGTAGTTTTAAACTGCAGCATTTACTATATTATGACAAAAAAGTAGAAAGAAACACAATCTGGACAGCTGGTCCAATAAGCCACGTGACCTGTTCTTAATAACCACGTGTGTGCTGCTGATTTGGTACCAAATTATCTTCTTTCTTTTTAATTTGCTCATTAGCTCAAAAACTGGCTCAACAATAGCATAAGCCTCATTGAATTGACCGCTCTCCCTACTTGTTTCCAAGTCTGGATCTGTGCAGGTTTTGTTGCTTAGGAAACACAGTAGACAGACTAGAGAGGATGTCGATTCTGTCAAGAGAAAAGCACAATAACATCTCGTGTAACTTCTACTGACAGTGACAGCCTCAAACCTGAAAGGGATTGAGGGCAAAGAACTAATTTTGCAATGGGACGATATCCAGTTTTTCTATTATTATGCTGGGTCAGAAGATCTCTCTTTGTCAAAACTAGCTTTGGTCCTGGGGAAAAGAGCTGGATAAAAATGTGCAGAAAGAAACAGTGATGATTTTTACAAACAGTGAAAGAGAGAAAGGCAAGTAGGGGTGATGGAAAAATGAAAAGGCATGTCATTATTTCTACACTCCACAAGGCAGATTGCCAATTCATGCAAGGCTGCTTTGTTGTCATTTTTAAGAGATTGTTAAATAAAAATCCAACTCAGTTATGTTATTATTATATTCACACATGTTTGTGTATGTATGTATGTGTCTCTATCTCTATCTCTAGTTCTGTCTCTATATCTACATATATCTATATCATCTATACCTATGTCTCTATAAATCTATATCTACTGTATATCATCTCTATCTATCTATCTATCTATCTATCTATCTATCTATCTATCTATCTATCTATCTATCTATCTATCTATCTATCTATCTATCTATCTATCTATCTATCTATCTATCTATCTATCTATCTATCTATCTATCTATCTATCTATCTATCTATCTATCTATCTATCTATCTGTAATGTACTCAGTTGTTTATGGCAGCAGGTGCAGGGCAATGGCCACAAGGCTGCTACCGAGACAGAATGTCTGGGGCCGGGGCAGACTCGTTAATTAAAGCAGGAGAAATACTCTGCAACTATTGGTTGAGATTAACCAGAGCTCCGTGTATAAAAGGAGCCAGTTTCGTTTTCTGTTCTGTTCTGTGTCTGTATTAATGAATAAACCTTGTTATTGTTCAACTTCGTCTCTTAAATGTCTACCCAACTGAATACAGAACAATTGGCGATGAAGGTGGGATACTGCTGCCACCTGAACAAGGGCCCTGAAGCACCGTAAAGGAGGGCCAGTTCACATTGAGGGACGGCGTTCCTAATTCGACTCACTCACCCGCCAGTACGCAAACGCTGGGGGAGAGTGCTGCGAGGAACTGACCGGGAAACCTCTAATGAGCGGCAGCACGTGGTAGACGAGAGACTTGTCAATGGCCAAGCTGGGTTGGCTAGCGGAGTTCAACATTGCTCACCCGGAGCAGTGGAGCTCGTACATCGCCCGGGCGAGAACTACTTCCACGTTAACCGAATCGCGGAAGACAAATTGAAGGCCGCCACGCTACTCTGTGTGTGTGGCCAAACCGTTTTCAACATCGCGGAAAACCTCGTGTCCCCAGTGCCATTAGAGACAGTGCCCTACGGTGAGCTTAAAAAGATGCTCAAGGAGCACTTCGAGCCGAAGCTGTCGGTCATCGCATGGCGGCATGCCTTCGAGCAGAGGGACCAGCATCCAGGAGAGTCCGTCACAGAATTCATCGCAGCCCTCTGACAGGCAGCGAGGCCGTGTGAGTTCAAGGACTTAGAGGAACGGTTACGGGACCGTTTGGTTTGCGGGCTACGGAGCAGAGAGCTTCAGCAAAAGATCTTCGCAAAGGAGACGGTATCGTTCCAAGAAGCGTTGCGAGAGGTCACCGCAGAGGAAGCAGCCGGCGGAGCTGTAAGGGCCTTGCGGCTCTCAAAGAACACTTCCCCATCGCAAACCGTCCACCACGAGGACGTTGAACTTGAGGAAGAGGCCTAGTCGGACCAGGAAGTTGACCTGGTGCGACAAACACTGGCAAAAGGACTTCCGAGACTCCTTGACAAGGCAGATCCTTTCCCTAGGTGCATGGGGTGCGGGGGTCGGCACAAGCGAGCTGACTGCCGGTTCCGGACTGCTAATTGCTGAGCATGTGGCAAGCAAGGCCATATAGCTGTTGTTTGCTTAGGTCGTGGAAAAGAGAGTTCCAAGAAAGAGTTGCCTCGGAAAGGTACCGGGGTACCCAGCCAAAACAGGGTGGGGTTCTATGCCAGCAGGCGCAGTGTCCATAGAACCGGGGGGCATAGGCCCTTAAAGAAAAAGCTGCAAATTGAAGTAAGGTTGCAAGGGGTCCCAGTAAGGATGGAACTGGACACGGGGTCCGCCGTGTCCATCATTTCCCAGAGCACCCTTAACAGGATCTGTGGGTGAAGCGGCCAATGGATGAAAATTAAGCCATCAAACCTAATATTGACTGATTTCCAGAATTCCCCGGTCAGAGTTAAGGGGGAAGCCACTATAAGGGTGAACTTTCGGAAGTTCGTGGGAATGCTGAATATAGTTGTGGTCGATGGGGACAGGACAAGTCTGATAGGGCTTGATTGGTTCCAGGCCCCGGGAATCCAGGTAACGGGGCTGAACAGCGTAAAAATGGCCAGTTTGGAACAAGTCTGCAAAGACTTCGCATACGTGTTCACCACTGAATTGGGAGAGTATAAGGGGCCACCAATTGCATTAAAGTTAGATCCTTCTGTCGCACCGATTAGGATCAAGCCTCGTCGGGTGCCGTTCACTCTAAAGCACAAAATTAATGCAGAATTGGATAAACTTCTGCAGCAGGGCATCTTAGAGTCTGTGGACAGCAGTCCATGGGAAACCCCCATAGTGACGCCACTTAAGGCCAACGGAGAGGTCAGAATCTGTGCTGACTATAAGTGCACGCTGAATAAAGCGCTGCAGCAACACTCCTATCCCGTGCCAGTAGTCAGCCATATTCTGGCATCTCTACAAGGGGGTTGCATTTTCGCTAAACTTGATTTGGCCCAGGCCTACCAACAGCTGCCGGTGGACGAAGCCACGGCAGAGGCACAAACCATTGTGACTCATCGGGGGGCTTTCAAGGTGCGGAGGCTACAATTCGGCATTAACATAGCACCAGGTATCTTCCAGAGTGTCATGGAGCGAACGCTCAGAGACCTCCCGGGCATATGCCCATACTTCGATGATGTCCTCATCGCAGGGGAATCAGTAGAGAATCTAGCTGAGAGACTCAAGGCTGTGTTGTTGCGGATTCGCAAAGCAGACCTGAAACCCAGGAAAGATAAGTGCAAGATTGGGGTTACATCCACAGAGTTTCTGGGGTTTTGCATAGACACGGAAGGCATACACCCTGCTCAGTCTTAAGCTGGAGGCAATCCAGCAAGCACCCAGTCCCAAAACAAAAACAGAACTCCAAGCGTTCTTGGGACTGTTGAATTTTTATCACGCATTCCTCCCCCACAAGGCAGCCGTGGAGGAGCCGTTACACCGGCTCCTAGACAAACAGGCTACTTGGGCATGGACGAGTGTCCACTAGAAAAGCTTTGCTGCAGTCAAAGCATTGCTTTCCTCAAATGCGGTATTGGCTCATTTTAATGAGCGGCTCCCTGTTTGCATAGCGTGCGACGCTTCCCTGTATGGGATCTGCGCTGTTTTAAGCCACCTTAAAACAAATGGAACTCAGGTCCCGATAGCATATTACTCCAGAACCCTGTCTGCTGCAGAGCGTAATTATGCGCAGATAGATCGAGAAGCATTGGCAATCGTAGCGGGCATCAAGAAGTTCCATGACTTTTTGTATGGTCGCCGTTTCACGGTCTTCACAGACCACAAGCCGCTGCTGGCACTGTTTACAACTGAAAAGCAGACACCCCACATAATATCTCCTAGGATGTTGAGATGGTCCATATTTCTCTCTGCGTATGATTTTTGCTTGGTTCACAAGCCAGGCAAAGAGATGGGCCATGCAGACGGCCTCAGTAGGTTGCCATTGAGAAATATAGAGCCTGATCCGGCACCAGCAAACCATATCCTGTCTATTCAGGATCTGCCTGAATCCCCTCTCCACGCAGGGGATGTAGCAGCGGAGACAGCTGCTGACAAAACGTTAACACGCGTGTTGAACTGGGTGTTATCGGGATGGCCGGACACATGTCCGGGCACAGAATTTCAGGGGTTTTGGAGGAGCAAATCAGAACTCTCCACTTTCAAAGGATGTCTACTGTGGGGCAGTCGGGTACTGTGGGGCAGTCGGGTAGTCATCCTGACCTCACTGAGGACTAGAGTCCTAGTATCTCTGCATGAGGGACATCCGGGAATAGTCCGAATGAAGGCGCTTGTGCGCCCAGGTCCAAGGGTGTCACGTTTGCCAACAGTCCAGGCCAGAAATGCCCCAAGCTCCCATCCATAGGTGGGAAACAACACAGGATCCTTGGTCGAGGATCCATATCAACTATGCTGGCCCCTTTCAGGGACAACTCTTTCTTATTGTGGTAATAAGTGGCTGGAGGTGGTTCCAGTGTCCCTGCCACTTCCACTATCACCATCAGGGTTCTGCGTGGCATTTTTGCCACTCACAGACGTCCGAACGTAATTGTCTCTGACAACGGAACTCAATTTACTTCCTCAGAGTTCCAGTCTTTTCTGCGGGCAAACCTAATCCGCCACACGACGTCAGCGCCATTCCACCCGGCGTCAAATGGTCAAGCAGAACGCATGGTGCGAACTACGAAAGACTCTTTGAAAAGACTAACGCACGGCAACTGGCATCACCGGTTGGCTGACTTCCTCCTGTGCCACCACACCACTCCATGTACTGCAACGGGCAAAAGCCCCGCCGAACTCCGATGGGGTCACCGGCTTATCACTAAGCTGGATAGGTTACATCCGGATCGCATTGCATCGCAGGTGTCCCAACCATGGGCGCCGCGGCGGCCGAACTTGGGCAATCTGGTTTGGGCTCGCAATTATGGCCCTGGTCACTTGTGGGTGATGGCTGTCGTTTGTAGGGTCACCGGCCCTCTTTCCTATGAAGTGGCGTTGGAAGACGGTCGGGTGCTGTGGCGTCATATCGACCAGCTTCTCTGGCAGTTGCCAAACTACTCTTCCGCTCCTGGCTCTGCTCTGGGGGGGGAGGAAACTCCCAAGATTGATCGGGATGGTCAACAAGACCCTGAATATGGCTCATCGCAAATAGCGAATGAGGGGTTTGCCATCGAGGCAGCTCCTGACTTGGGCACCACACGCATGGGACATTGCGCGAGATCGGTTTTTCCAGCATCTCCACGGGGGGGTTGCCCATCTGGGACATGACCCCCTTTCGAGCCTTTCCACGGGGGGGGGGGGTTGCCCATCCGGGACACGACCCCCAACTACCTGCTCCTGCAGATCAGGGGAATATCACCCCTCAGGGGACTCCACCCCAAATGGGCACGCAGAGCTGGACCAACAGGTCAGCCTGCATGTCCCAATTCCAACCATTGCAAATGGGTCCCCAAGTCCTGGTCTGCCGAGCCCGGTGGGCAAGCTTGCAGACCAGGCAACCGTGGCACTTCCGCGGAGATCTGAGCGACTCTGAGGACCTCCCAAATTCCTAAAGGAGTACGTGAGGGTTCTATCAGTGCTGGTATAGCGTTCAGCGTTCTGGATTGCTAAGCATTGAGGCGATCTCAAAAGTACACTCGTACTGTTGTTCAAGCTGGCATTGCCCAGCATTGTTTTCAACAGCTTCCATTACCTGCTTGCAGGTTCAAAAGCTTTAATGAACAAGGGAAGGCGACACATCCTACAAGGTCGCAGGCTGGCCTAAGGTTAAAGATGTGAATGGGTAGCCTCCTTCCGGGGGTGACTTACTAAGCAACCTAATAACAAGGGGTACAGTATGCTCCTCACTAAGGGGGAAGGGGTGTAATGTACTCAGTTGTTTATGGCAGCAGGTGCAGGGCAACGGCCACGTGGCTGCTACCGAGACAGAATGTCTGGGGCCCAGGCAGACTCATTAATTAAAGCAGGAGAAATACTCTGCAACTATTGGTTGAGATTAACCAGAGCTCCGTGTATAAAAGGGTGGAGCCAGTTTCGTTTTCTGTTCTGTTCTGTGTCTGTATTAATGAATAAACCTTGTTATTGTTCAACTTCGTCTCTTAAATGTCTACCCAACTGAATACAGAACACTATCTATCATCTATTTGTCCAACCAAGCAACCAATTAACCATTATATAACTCACTTCTTTAAAATGGAATATTTCATGATCTGACCTTTTTATGTATTTATAATAGTTTTTCTATGTTGAATTCCCAAGACAACTTTCATGCTGGTCATGACCAAAATATTAGCATTCCTCTTAAATGGCATTCTTGCTCAGACCAATCCTTAGCTGAGACCAAATTTTTCCAACATGATGCCCTCCAGATTGGTTGGGCTATATTTCTCCAAATCCTTCGCCAACAAGAGAGTTGAAATTTTAGAGAGCATCAGTTTGGAGAAGGCTTCCCTGAACAGTTAATTTCAGTTTGTCCCAATTCCCTATAAAACAAAACATTGAGTTCTACGTACCTAGTCGGTATTAAGCTGATTAAAAATTCTAGCAGACATCTGAAGGATTCCAGGTGAGAAATACTGCTTAAAATAAATCTTCCTTACACCCACACTATCCTTTATATGAAATAGCATTTGGAAACAGGTCATAAATTGGTACTGGGCCCTTTTAAAATGAAAAAAGTAACAATCTTGTATTCCAAAATAACATAGCTATGAAACTATAAATAGGAAATATATTGTTGGTATGATGCATAGCATGGGGGAAGCGGGTCTTGTTTAGTTTGCTTGGATGCATTACTTTTGTTGAATCTTTTCAGCCTTTATACCTCTAGGCTCTTGGCCTAAGTTAAAGGAGAAAAACTCACTGAGTAATTTTGGGCCAGTCATTCATTCTCAGACCAACCTGCTCCAGAGGACTTTTGAAAGGAGTAAGGAGTACTATGGGATGCTTAAGGAAAGATGATGGGGGGGGGGGAATCTAACAAGTAAATAAACTTCAAAACTATGGAGGCCACAAAAATAAAAAACGCAATTTAGATTATGGTAGTTTTGACAGCCAATTTACCAAAATTCTTCAGGCAAGTCTTCTATTTGCCATCAGAATGAATCAGGGAAAGAGTAGTCTATCAATCATTTTCACAATGTATTTCAGAGAAAGAGACCAATGTATTGAGAAGGTTTGGACAGCACGAGTAGAAGTATATTGACTCCTTTTTTTTAATGTAAAGTTTTATTAGTTTATAATATACGATACAATGAAAATACAGAAGTAAATAGCGGAAAAGATGGGGAAGGGAAAAGGGAGTAGAGAAGTGAGGTAAGGGAGGGGAAAAAAGGCATTGACTTCCGACTTCTTTTGGTGCAGTAAAGTCGAGTGTCAACTTCAAACCTCAAGTTTTTACTTTTACAAAATAATATAAACTAGCCATTTCGATAACATCAAGTCTATCTAATTAGTAACAAAATCAAAATTTCTTTTTTTTTTCCACCTCAAGCACAAATCTAGAAGCGGTTTCCACGTGGCAATAAAAGTGTTCGTATTCTTTTCTTTAATCTGTACAATCAGTTTAGCCATCTCTGCTAGCTCCATCAGTTTTTGTAACCATTCCTCCGTTGTGGGAACCGATGTACTGTAGTCTTCTATTGCTGAGTGTAGAGTAGTCTTGCTGCTGTCAACATATATAACATCAAAAGTTCCATATTTTTCCCCCAGGTCTTTGTCCATTAGCCTGAAGAGAAAAGTCTCTGCTTTTCATTCTATATTCACTTTAAGAATTTTCTGTATTAACATTTGAATCCTACTCCAATATTTTCTTGCTTTATCACACGTCCACCATAAATGATAAAAAGCCCCCTTTTTACCTAAGTATACTGATTCCTAAAGAAGTACGCAAGAAAAAGACCTGGGAAATTTCCATCTCAATTTAAAGAGAATACAAAGCATATGTTTTCCACAGCTAACAAACACAATATCAGAAACTTTTTATTTTTTTCCTTTTTAAAAACCCCCCCACATACAGCAGTCTTATCTCTAAAAGCTAATATTTGGTGATAGGGTTTGGCTGTTCAGTAATAAAGGTCAAGCATTTTTCTTTGCTGGAAAAAACATTAATCTTTTTTTTCCTGAGAGAAAAGTGTTATGTCCTGGGCCTTGCTGAGTCATTCAGCAAGGCTCAGAAAGGCTGCAGAGAGACTGGGCCTTGCTGAGTCATTCAACAAGGCTCAGGAAGTTTGCAAAGAGGTTGCAGAGACCCGGACAGACCACGTGTCTGCCTGGGACCCAGAGAGGCTGTCTCCAGCCTCGCGCGCATGCACGAGGCGGGAGAATAGCCTGCAATCATTGGCTGAGCATCCCCTTGCACGGGGAGTATAAAAGGGCTTGATGCCTGCTTCTGTTTCAGTTCTGTTCAATCTCTCTCTATGCTTCTGTTCAGTGATCGTAATCAATAAAGAACCTTTTTGTTCTTTTGCACCTGCCTCTCCTGGATGTCTCATTTCAGAGGACAGAACAAAAAGTATTTAAAAAAGGAAGAATTAAGATGATGTTCTTTTGAAAATGATAGAATAACTATTTTGAATATGTTCAAGCTATGGGCTTATTTCCTAATTTTGGGAAACAATTATTTACCTTTCCGGTCTCATTTCCAGGTGCTATTTCTAGAAAGGATCTTCTGTTCCTCAACTTTCTTTGCAGCTAAAATCCCAGCAATATAGGTAGTTCTCATTTAGTGACCACGACTAGGACCCACAACTTGTTTATTAAGAAAAGCTTAATGATTGCTAAATGAAACAGCAACTCTTGTGCTTACAATTTTATATTGACTTTCTTTAACTAAGAGGGCTGGTTACAAAATTACTTTTTTCATCACCTTGTAACTGCAAACAGTCGCTATCTGAGGTAATCACTATGTAAAAACTACATATATGAATAGGTACAAAGGCTGGGAGACATTTTTTCCCCCACAGATTTATTCACCAATTTACACAATTCGTCTGTGCAAAAATTGCATATTGTCTTTAATATGAACATGAGCTGTATTGTTTAATCAAGTACTAGATTCATGTTCTATAACAGGAGAGAGAATATGTAGACTGCATTGTTCTTATATAGGTCATTGTAAAATGGAGTTTTTTTTTATTGTATCAAGAAAACTTTTTCTGGAGAGTGGCTGATGTGTATGCAAGTTCTATTGTATACAACACCCTTTCAGCTTCCACCATCCCTACCTGAACCTGATGTACTTTCTTATTAGCACATAATAATCCTAGACAAAACCAACTTCGTGTTGAGTGCAATGATCTGTCTCTCCAAGAGAATATGCAAATATAATATTGTGAAACCTAGGTCCTACAAGTATTGAAATTTACAAATGAGAGTTTGAAACATTGACATTACTTTTTCTCCTGTCATGTGCAACAGAACAAAACATGTATACAAAACAGATGTGAGAACATAGATTTCACAATATCCAATAGTCAAGAAATGTGTTTGTCCTATCTTTTCTAACAGAAATAGAAGCCCTTTCTCCATCAGAAGAACCATATAAGATTTTGTTTTGCTTTCTGTTCCTCACAGATCATCTCTGCCAAGGAATTGTCACTGAAACAGAAGCACCTTTAAAAGAAGTTAAGGACAAACAAAATGTTGGTTCTCCTGAGATATATAGTGTAATGCTTCCTCCTACAGAACAAAACTTTCACAGTTATTTTCCCTACTCCAAAATTGCTCTATCTAGCCATGACCATGAACTAAGTCAATTATAACTAGAGATGAGTTACACAAGCATTATATATTATCTTAAGTAATTGAGTCAAATATCTCTGAAATAAAGATGGTTGACTTTGCCACTTATTGTAAAATAAACTGAGAATAAAATTAAGGCTCTGAATATCCCTCTGAAATAACAAACCCCAATTCTTTCCTAAATGTTTGCTTAACACTGGATTCTCTAGTAGCAGGCCCAGTAAGCTGTTGTGGGGGCAGAATAAGGAGAGAGAAACTGTCCTCTATTACTAATTTATCGAGCTACAGAGAAGCCATGATTCTATACTAACTGTTAAACAGCAATAGTCTTGCTGTTTCCTTAATAGTCTTGGATTTCCTTAATCCAAAATCAGCACATTTCCCATTCTGGAAATCAATTAAGAAGTTTTAAAAACAACAAAACTTCTTAATTGACTGGATTGCCAGCTACAACTGTTCTTTTTCCTCCAATCCTTTTATTCCTTTCTCCTTTTCTGATTTGACTGATGGTCTGACTGAATCCATATTCGAAAGAACATCCAAAATATACACAGATAATGCTTTGGGGCTAATATATACAATTGGCTAGTGTGATGATGAGAAAGCCTTTTAGTTTCCTGTCTGAAACGATGTGTCTTGGGTCCCTTGCAATTTTCTCAATCTCCTACTCTTTCCTCCCGTTTTAATTGCAAAATACTGGTTTGCTTGTAGTCCTAGGGAAAAACAAAGCAGCAGACACTTCATGCATTTCAAAGAGCTGTTGTCAAAGTAACTGCGCTAAAATCTAGGTGGGTTTACTTATCCGTATTCTCCACTTGAAAAACTCCATTGGAAAGGATTTTCAGGCTGTCAAAACGTTATTCCTTGCCTTGCTGCTACTATACCAATTGCACTCCCTCCAACCTCTTGGTGAGGTTTCGATGTTGAGAAGCTTGGTGGTAGGCCTGCCTTTGGCTCTTTCAGCAGCCCATGGTGGGTATGATTAATGAGCAGCTTCTGGCAGGCGCAGCTTATCTCGAGAAGACACAAAGGCAGTTGGTAAGCAGGCATGAAGTGTACATTTTTCACTCACAGCCCCTCCACTGAGCAGAGAAGTGGAAGGCAGGCATTTTTGATTCCTCTACCATGAGGCACAACATCACATCTGAAAAAAGCCCTCCTTTCATTGAGCTCCAGGAAGAGAACTTTCAAGTAAGTGTGTGTGTGTGTGTGTGTGTCAATATTAACACCAGTCACTTTAGGAATGCAAATAGAAAGAACTGGAGAGGAAACTTGCCTTGTGCGTTTTCAGATCCAGAGTCTAAAGAAAAACACAGGGCATGGAAGAATCAATCATTCTAAATAAAATTGCATGTGGCAGTGGAGATGAGTGGTTGAAAGCAGAGTAGTTGGGAATTGGGTGAAGTCTAAATCAGTTCTGTATGAAAATGAAAGCCACTTTTACTTTCATTTTCATTGAAAGCCACATCTACACAAAGGCACGGTTAAGAGGAGAATGGTTGCTTCTACACAAAATATAATCTCACAAATTCTTGAGGGCTACTGGTCCAGTGGAAAGCTACTATGAAAAAGTGACCATTGTCATACAGGCCACAGCATTCTGTCTCTTACTTTGGAATATAAAATCCTTGTTTTATTCAATCGTAAACCAAAAGAATCTGAAATCGTCAAACTGAATTAATATATTGGGATAGGATTCCAAAATAGACTTTGATCTTGACATTGACTTTAGTCCAAATATTCATGAAGATTACAGCAAGCAAAATTTTTGAAAAACCTGTTGCTATTTAGAAAGATTGATGGATATGTGGAGTTCTAATGTGGGACAACACGTGTGAATCACAGTGGCATCATTGTGCCCTACAATATCCGTAGAGCCTGGAACAGGGTTACAAATATTCAACATTTTTGTTTGTTTGTTTGTTTCCTTTGGTAGGTAAACTTTGTGCATTAGGTCTGGTGTAAGTTTGAAACAACCATTTTGAGTGTTTTTAATTTTAAAAATATGCAAAATCATGCAACCAAAAATAAGTACTTTTCCCATTGAATATCAACAATGCTGTCTGAAGATACATGAGGGGTGGGGAGGCCATGCATATTGAACAGCTTGAGGCAAACTATTATGCAGTAGTGTGAACTAGCAGCAATCTGTTTCTATAGAAATTGTACAAAACAACCAGAGATTAGAGTAATGATTTTCCAATCTCTGAAACAAAATTTCATCAATTTGTTAATTTCCAGCATTGGAATTATACTTTCCTCATAGGAAAACTAGAAGCACCCAAAAGAGGGGCAGTGCAAGCAATGCTGATCAAGGAAGTAAAAGTATCATTGCAACCTGCATACACATGCATTATAAAACAAAATATAATGGACATGTCAATATTAACACCACCCAACCTTGGGCTATCAAAATGCATACATCCTATCCCCAAAGCTTACAAATTTTAACAAAATCTCCAATCCTTCCCTGTTGGGACTTTATTTATATTTTAATGTCTATCAGATTATCAGCAAGCTGTTTTTAATAAAGATAAATGGCTTGTCCTAAATGTGATTGATGAACACCATGGTTAATGTAGCTTCTTGACTAACTGAAATTGTCAAGCAAGATTAAGGCATACACCCATCACGTCCTATGTCCTTGTCACACTCAACTTTTTAAGCAAAACATATTTGGGATGCTAATAAAAAATAATTGAACTCATTAATATTTTACTTTATTGTTGAGTCTGTATCCTATTCTTTCTCCTGGTCATCTACAGAATGGGCCATTAATTCCTCAACTGTCATTAATTTGTTGCTTGAAGTCACAAGGTCTTCAATTTTCACACACACAAAAGGCTTTAATTAGTGCGGAGAAGTGGAAGATTGAAGTGAAAAGTTACCCCTCATCTTCTTCTATTCCCATTTCCTTTTCTTCAGTATAAAAATGAAAATACATTTATTTTTAATGCATAAAGTAGAGAGAAGCAAGCCTGCTGCTATGCGGAAGCTGCTACTATTTCTGCTTAATACATTTCATTTGAATTTTTAAAGGAATAGAAAAATGCAAAAACCATTTCCCTCTACTTTCTTCCCTTCTCCCTCTTTTTTCATCTTGCTTTTTCAATGTACTGGACAAGAGAAAGCAGACATGTTGATGTTCTGCACCACAAATATATTACTAAAGACCATTAATGAACTAATTTTCAATAACACGTATTCAATAGATCATTGAATTTCCCTACAACTGTTGTATTAACATGTGGCCAATCTTATTGGGCCTGCTTGGTACCTGTGCATAAGACCTTCAGGGCCAAGCCTGTAGTTGAGATGGCAGAAATATGCAAACCTATTACCTAGGCAAAGGGCCTGAAACATTTTTTTAAGCTCAGAAAAATGGGATAATATTCCATTTCAAATTTTAGCAAAATGAAATATAAGAAAACAGAAAAATCAAGATTGTAGAAAAAAGAGTCAGGGAAAAAACAAGGTTAGGTGTGCAAAAAAGGAAAAGGAAGAATAGAAAAGGAATAACCTCTGACTTTCTTTAGTACATTTATAAATAGAAAATATAGTAGCCTTTTACTCTAAGATTAACAATCGCACATCGTTTTTCTATAATCCCAAAATTAAAGCTTCATTGGTTTGGTTTCAAGCAAAACATCCGAAAGCGCTTTCCAGATAGAAACAAAGTCTTTTCTTTAATCAAAATAGTCAATTTTGCCATCTCCACCAACTTCATTAAGGTCACTATACATTCTCCCATTGTAAGAATCTGTTAGTCCTTCCATCTTTATGCATACGGAAGTCCTGTTGCAGTTGTCATATATAAAAACAAAGTCCCATTTTTAAAAAAAAAACTTTTATGTATCAAACCTAAAACATAAGTCTCTGGTTTTAATTGTACATTTGGACATTGTACCTTTATTCCATTTATTCTCTGCATTATCCCAATGTTTCTTGGCTTTCTTACATGTCCGCCAAAGATGATAAAAAATACTTTCAAACTGATGACATTTCCAAAATATATTTGACCCTTAATAATAGTAATCAAGGTTAGAGTTAGAGTTAGTGACACCAATATTACAAGAGATTAATGGAATCATATTTCATTAAAAAAGGAATGGGTGGGAGAGAGAGGATGTAAACTTTCCTTTTTAATAGCAATAGCACTTAGATTTATATACTGCTTCACAGTGTTTTACAGCCCTCTTTAAGCAGTTTACAGAGTCAGCCTATTGCCCCCAACAATCTGGGTCCTAATTTTACCGACCTCGGAAGGATGGAAGGCTGAGTCAACTTTGAGCCGGTGAGACTCGAACTGCCAAACTGCTGGCAGCCAGGAGTCAGCAGAATTAGCCTGCAGTACTGCATTCTAACCATTGCACCACCAGGGCTCTTTTTAACAAGGGTGGTTTCATGAAAAATATTAATGGCGAAAATATAGAGCTATGAAAATTACAGACACCATCTGAAAAGGACTTCTTGTAGAAAATTTGAGCAGGCCAAGGTCTCTTACCTAAGGCCATTAGACTTCCAAAAGAAAATACTTTCTAGGGACAATAAATTAGATTAATTTCATGTACAATCAAAATGAAAGTAATCTTAATGTAATATTTCTAGCTAAATCAAAATGAAAGTAATCTTAATGTAATATTTCTAACTAAACCTGTTTCCTATGCCTGATGTTAAATCCCTCCTTGCTTCCATGGATTATTTTTCCGACATCTTGTAGATTTTCCTTTATCAAAGGCTCAGGAAGATATTTTCTAATCCCAGTATCCAACTTGTTGTTTTTCTCCTTCTGCCCAGATTGCTGCCTATAATTTCCCCCCCAAAAATTATTTATACCTGGAGAGAAATCTGGAGGATCTATTCTTGGGCTGTGGGCTAAAACAATCTTCAAAAAGAAGATCCTGCTTGCAACAGAGGGATGTATATTCCCTGTTTGGGAAAAACCACTTAACACTGTGAATGCCAGGGAAATGCATACAAGAAGTACTTGCAATATTAATATGGGAGAATTTGTGTGAACCTAGGCTAAATGTTAGTATCCTACCCTTATCCTGTACTTCTAATATAGTAATCTCATATTTTAATATGTTATCAAAAGTCTAAATAAAAGCCACTTCATCCGAGCATGGAATTTGTTTATTTGCACCTGATAACTCACGTCTGAATTTGTGAATGATGCAAATGGAGGCGGAAGTTGCTAATAGGTCTAATCATGATATATGATAGGAGATCTATGTGATTCTGCATTAGTTGGACAGGTATATGCAACCTATGGCCCTCTAAATGTTGCTAACCTGCATTTTTCAGCTGCCTGAGAAGCATGGCTATTGAACAAGAATACTGCAGTTGGTAGTTCAGCAATTATGATATTTATTTCCAAATAACTACAGTCTTTCAGCAGGGGAATCACCAAATGCAAAATTAGTCACAATAGAACTCATAGTGAATTACAAATTTATGCACAGGTTGAAATATGTTACAATAGCTCAAGAATGGCATTGGTTGCCTTGACGTTCACAAAGCGTTGTTTTTTTTACCCTTACAAGAGCTGGATTCATGAGATTTGCTTCTGTACATTCATCATTTATATGAGAAAGTCTTTAGGCATTTGTAATTATATATCCATTTTAAAACTTCAGGTCAAATGCAAAAATGAAAAAAAAAGAAAGAAAAAACCATCAATACTAATCAAGAAAGAGGCTTCTTGTTCCCCCAGTTCTGAGAACTATGACTTCCCAGTCACAAAATATCTGTAAAACTTAAATATTAGTCATTTATATTACAGGTAAAAAAAGCCAGTTTGGTGTAGCGGTTAAGTTATCCGGCTAGAAACCAGGAGACTGTGAGTTCTAATCCTGCTTTGGGAAACTTCAGGGATTTGTCCAGGCAGTCTCCAAGAATTGAGCACAATTCAACAGAAGAAGAAAAAAGTAGTACAAGTAGAATACAATTTTCAAGAAGTACGTTTCTTTTGAAAAGTAGTTTTCACTAGAATTTCTCTACACTACAGATAATTTTCAAGTTATGACTGTAATGGAGCCATTCCATCATGGTTATGATGGTCATAAAACAGGTCATCACGTGACTGTTTTCATACAACAGCCACAGTTGTAAAGCAACCACCACAATTGTTAAGGGAATGCCATCATTATTAAATGAACCAATGGGAACCACAGTTGTTAAGGGAGTGCCATCATTATTAAGAGCCATGGTGACAGAGTGGTTAGAATGCAGTATTGCAGGCAAACTCTGCCCATAGACAGGAGTTCAATCCTGACCAGCTCAAGGTTGACTCAACCTTCCCTCTTTCTGAGGTCGGTAAAATGAGGACCCAGATTGTTGGGGGCAATAAGCTGACTCTATAAACCACTTAGAGAGGGCTGTAAAGCACTGTGAAGCAGTATATAAGTCTAAGTGCTTTTACTATTGTTAGGTGAAGCAATGAGGTGTTTTTGCCAAAAATTAGAATTGCAGTGGTGGGGGGACGGGTTGCAAGATCATCTTTAAAACACAATCATGTGCCTGCAAGATGCTACAAACAGCTATAAATGCCTGCCCATCAGTACTTTGGAAGTGGGTCATAATACCTGGTAGGTAACTGCTAAGTGATTGTACGCAGAAGACCACCTATATGAATGTCCCAATATCATTGTTATTTTTAACTGCTCAAATGTCAGAGTGAATTTAGGGAAGTTATACCCAGTTCTATTCATCCACCAATACATGGGATGCTATGGGCACATCAGATGCCAGGTCCTCATGGAAATCCCAAATTACTGTTGGGAACGGTGACCCCCCTCCCTGGGGAACAGATTTAGTGGATTGTGGGATATTGAGATGGGAGAGAAAAATTAAGCAGAAAGGAAAGCTTCCATGAGTGAGCAGAAGTTGACTCGCAAGTCATTGGCAGATTATTTATAACAGAGAAAAAAACATTTTCTCTGACATTTTTTAATTCAGCAACTTACTCGTGGACATGAGTCAGATTTATGTGCGCTGAAAAATAATCTTTTTCCATGCAGCCATTTCAGATATTTTGAATCACCAAGGACTCAATCACAATACAATTTCTGTGTAAAAAAGATTGGCAGGTCAAGTTAGCAAAAGATGAATCATTCAGATCACAAATGGTTGTATAAGTTGACCTTTGTAAGAAAGAGCACATAAAAATACCAGGAAGCCATGGCCCTTCAGTTCTCCTCTCTGACAAAAAGGAAGCTGTTTGTTAAAAGATGACATTAAAACACATTTTTCTGTGAATTCAGTTTCTGCTTTTTTCCCCCCTTTACAGATTCTTGCGGCGCAATTACAGGGCTACATATTGCCCTAGCTTAGACAGATCACCACCAGCAAAATCTTTGGCTGGAAATTCTTTTCAGAGTTAAAAATGAAACTATTATGGGAATTTTGTAAAGGAGATGGCCTACAAATCAAATGGGATGGGATGGAATGCTCTTGAAAATGGTATGTTTTCCATTTTGTTCGGCTTTCTAAATAATGTTTTGATTCTGTGTCTCCCAGTCTTTAGGCATCTGATGAATTATTCACTGGTGGAATTTATGGCTTTAGTGAACTCTAAGACAACACTCTGCAAGCCTCGTCTAATCTAAGCCACTCCTCTGCACAATCCCCAATACTTACACAGCTTTGTTGAAATATTAATGCAACCTATCTTAGTACCAGAGTATCCTCTGGGATGCCCCAGATACAAGCATGCCAATGACTCCTGTTTCTGACTATTTCAATCTATTAAATATTATAATCAAAACAAAAAATTAACTACGAAGTATCACGCTGTAACTTGCCTGCAATATCAGCAACTTTATTTTTTAAGAGTTTATTTAGTGTATATTTATTTATTTATCTATTTATGTCACTCATTTTTTATAAATAACTCAAGGTGACTACCATACCCAATTCTCCTTCCTCTTATTTTCCCCACAGCAACAATCCTGTGAGGTGAATTGGGTGGAGAGAGAATGACTGGGCCAAGGTCACCCAGCCGGCTTCCATGCCTAAAGCAGGACTAGAACTCACCGTCTTCCTGGATTAAAAACTGCATCCTCAGGAACCTAAGTAAGAAATGCGAATAGTGCTGATCCCAATTCCAGCCATCGCACTGTTCCCAGGACTTGGTTTACCATTTAGTTAGGTTAAAATTGATGTCCATGAATGCTGATTGCTAAACATTTTACCAGTCCCGGGAAATTAGGATACATAATAACCTTTATTTATAACAACTAAAATTAATATCCACATAAGTTAAACAATGCCCCCCCCTTTTTTTTGCAATAAGTGGCAGAGATTGCTTAAACAGGCAGCCTTTCCAATAGCAAACCCTTCCTTTCATTCTAATAATCAGTGGTGTAAGCTTGCAATCCTAACCTCACTTGGGGGGGGGAAACTTCATTGAATTCAGTCCCAATAAAGGAGAATATTTGTAGAATTGAAATGAGGGATCCATGGTGCTCCCTGAGTTTGGTCGTCTTGCAGATGTTTCATTACCCAAACTGGGTAACATCATCAGTGCTAGCTCACTAGCACTGATGATGTTATCTAGTTTGGGTAATGAAATATCTGCAAGAAAACAACCACGCTTAGAGAGCTCCCCTCACTGAGTTCAGCAGATATTTGAGTAGACATACATGAGATCTTGTTGAAAAGAAAAGAGGTTTGTCAAAGAAGCTTATTTTCTACAGAATACTTTCTAAGATGATGTAGCTGTCCTTTCCTTTGATAGTATCTCCCCTTGGCCGCCGTTACCAGTTTCAATTTAATCATACCAGACTAATGAATGAAATTGCTATGGGCCGCCACTAAAATTTGTTGCAACAGGAGAATCAGTGTTCACCATCAGACTTTGTATGGCAAATCAAGAACCACATTTCAAAGGTGAGCAGAGCTTGGACTCGTTTTGGGAAGGTTGGGGAAGAGTTGAAACAAGGAAAGGGGGTTCCTTCAGCTTTAAGGTACCTATATACCTCTTAACTCCCCAGAATATGAATAAAAGTCTTAATCTTTTGGCCACTTCTATTTTAGGGGCTATAAAATGACAGCCAATAGGGTGCATGTTTACACACTTATTTTAGGATAATGTATTGCAACAGGAGACTGCGTAGGCCTTAGGGATAATTTTTGTCTATTGCAATGACTTTGTTTTGCCAATGTTATTGGATCACTTACAGGTGTTTTTTTTTTCTTTTTAATAAAAGCAAATGCTAATGATTACTTAATTAGCTACTGCATGAAACCATTCAAACAATGGTAAGCTACTAGGAGTATAAACTGCTTGCAGTGAGATAGGATGACACAGAGGTGCTGACACAATCAATTTAGAATTGCAGGCCATAAACTAGACAATTCCTGCATAATTTCTTATGCTCTCTTGACTCTGCTTTAGTTTAGGGTTGTTCTGTACAAATGGGATACAAGCACTAATAACAATACAAATTTAATAGTAATAATCATGGTTAATCTTTGGAATAGCTCAATAGATACCAGAATAAAGGCTCATTTCCTCAAAAATATACAATTTACTACATTTAGCATCAACATCTCCGCAACAACAGGAGGCAAATAATTAGCTGCAATGTGTAAAAATCTCAGCACTTCCTATAAGCATCTGCATGTAGTTAAGTCCAACACCACTGAGAAGTTATATTAATATCAATTAAGCAGCATTAACAGCATTCTAGTTCATTTGCAGCAACACTAGTTTGGCATGGTTTCTTGTGCAGGAAAATATTCTAGAGCTGTTTTCAGAACTGAGGAAATAATCCTCACTTCTATAGCAATCAGCTCTGCATCTAAGGAAATGGTAGAAATAACACAACTCACTTTCTGTCGTCTACTTCAGTAGGATATCCTGTAACCTTCAGTTGGGTGGAATTGGAAAGTAATGGGTGACAATTATTAAACCAAGGTAATTCAAATGGATTAACTTACAGAATGTTGGGATTCATGATTCCCATAGGGATGAAATTTTGGAAAGTTGTAACTGCTTCAGCACCACCCCACTTTCTGACTACACTTGCCAGAACCCCATAGATTATATGATGGAAGGAAGATGGAATGCAGTACCCCCACCCTATTACCCATTTCTCTCTGGTCCCTGCATAGGCTGGCAGCAACGCCTGATGGACAAGCAGGATTGGCTACTTTAGAACAGATGTTCTGAAATCTCTTAATAGCCCTGGGTGATGAGTGAAGGATGGGGAAGTAACTCCAGGCCTGCTGATGAGGTAGGGATGCTGGTGGATGATGGATGAGCCAACTTCCTCTCTGTAGGGAGGGGCTCTTAGGGATACTTTATATGTGGAGCTGGGATGCAGTTTTCCTCATGGTCCACAACTCCCTTTGTTCCCCATCCCTTCAGCAGACAATTCCATGCGTCACCCAAGGAGGAGGAGGACAAATTATTTCCAAGCTCCCTGACAGCTTCCCACAAACAATGGCAATGGAAAACCCAGAAGAAATCATTCCTGCTCCCACTGCTTTTATTTTTAATTTTTTGCCTGCCCATGATCATTCTGTTTCTTTGTTTAGGTAAGGAAATAGTTCTGAAAGGATGATCCAACAGGTCACAGGTTAGTTAGTCTGTTCTAAAGTTTAGCCAAGTATTGACCTCAGGTTGACCAATCTTGTAGTCACCCGTGTCTTCCTTTTCCCCGTATTTGAAGATAGGAAAAATGTTTGCCTTTCTGCAAATCACTAATACTAAACCCTCCATGTTTTCTGAAAGATCACAGAAATAGTCTCTACATAATAGTCCTCTCTCCCTGTTTCTGTCCTTTTTTAAAAATAATAATAATAATACTAACATTAGCTACAAGGAAAGTTACAAGCCATTGTGTTGCTTTTAGCTTCCCTTAAGAGCCTAGATTTCTTTTGTGCTTCAGCCTTTGCTACTTTCTTTTTTCAGATATTAGCAACCTGCTGCTATCCCTCTTTGGTAATTACACCCATCTTCCATTTGCTATATATGTTGCAAACGCCATATGCATCTGCAATCATCTCTCTAGCTGACCCCCATTTTTCCTCCTTTGGAATGGTAGAAGATTGCATATCTAGTGTCTTATGTTTGTGAAGTACTTAACCCCTCCTGAGCTACTTTGTCCTGTGGATTTCAGTCCATGCTTTTCGACCTAGTATTCTTCTGAAGTTTGTTGAAATAAGCTCTCCTGAAATCTAGTATGCATGTAAAAATCATACTATGCTCCAATTGCTTCCGCTGCAGTATTTTTGAACCCAATAGGGTGCCGTGGCTTTTTTTAAGGTTCCAGTCGATTGCTTCAGCCAGTTCTTTGCTGCTACTCCATAGAATACATGGAATGCTACCAAATAGTATGCAATTTTCTGCAATTTTGCTTCATCTCTTGGTTTTGTATGTAATAGGTTTTTTTGCATTGGTAAGTTTGTACTAAGAACCTGAAGGATAGCTGACAGACTCCTAGGTCTGTGTGAAGTTAATAGTTCACAGTAAGTGGGATGCTAGGTTAGGCAATTATAAAAATAGTAAAAACTGAAACCCCAAACACTTTGTTAGATACCCCTCCTCCAGGCAAGTAGTTAAGGGATGACATAAAACACAGTGGACACTGGGCGCTATCTAACAAAATGAAATTCAATGGTGAAAAAAGTAAGGTTCTACATTTAGGCAAGAAAAACCAAATGTACAGGTATAGTATAGGGGGTACCTTGCTCAATAGTAGTAACTGTGAGAGGGATCTCGGAGTCCTAGTATACAATCACTTAAATATGAGCCAGCAGTGTGCTGCAGCTGCCAAAAAAGCCAACACAGTGCTAGGCTGCATTAACAGAGGGATAGAATCAAGATCACGTGAAGTATTAATACCACTTTACAATGCCTTGGTAAGGCCACACTAGGAATACTGCATCCAGTTTTGGTCACCACGATGTAAAAAAGACGTTGAGACTCTAGAAAGAGTACAGAGAAGAGCAACAAAGATGATTAGGGGACTGGAGGCTAAAACATATAAGGAACGGTTACTGGAATTGGGTATGTCTAGTTTAATGAAGAGAAGGACGAGGGGGGACATGAGAGCAGAGTTCCAATATCTCAGGGGCTGCCACAAAGACGAGGGAGTCAAGCTATTCTCCAAAGCGCCTGAAGGCAGGACAAGAAGCAACGGATGGAAACTAATCAAGGAGAGAAGCAACCTAGAACTAAGGAGAA
Organism: Azemiops feae; assembly: GCA_023970755.1. NCBI lineage: Eukaryota > Metazoa > Chordata > Lepidosauria > Squamata > Viperidae > Azemiops > Azemiops feae. The sequence continues at coordinate 5,092,940 of JALGBA010000005.1, read as the reverse complement.
ACTTCCTGACAGTTAGAACAATTAACCAGTAGAACAATCTGCCTCCAGAAGCGGTGAATGCTCCAACACTGGAAGTTTTTAAGAAGAGACTGGACAGCCATTTGTCCGAAATGGTATAGGGTTTCCTGCCTGAGCATGGGGTTGGACTAGATGACCTCCAAGATCCCTTCCAACTTTATTATTATTATTATTATTATTATTATTATTATTATTATTATTATTATTATTATTATTATTATTATTATTATTGTTGTTGTTGTTGTTGTTGTTGTTGTTGTTGTTGTTATTATTATTATTATTATTATTATTATTATTATCTTTCTTTCCCTGTTTAAAAGTGGTCCAGTCAACCTTGCTCAGGATATTTTGATAATACTCTATAATTGCATCCTCAGACTTTTCACTACGATTAAATAGATTATTACTTCCCCCAGTATTGAAACATCACTTTGTGCAATTTTAAAGAACCCTAGCCTTTGAAGAGATACTTAATTGAAGGGGCTGTAAATGTTCCTTATGAAAGCTCTCATTTGATTTACTAACAATCAATAGCCCATCTTTCCAGAACATGCAACACATCAAAGTCTGTGGACCCTTTGCCCCCCTTGACTGATAGGTAATCTAACCTGAAAGATGGTATCGATTGTTAGCAGCTCTCCAGACAGAGCTTGCATCGGTCATTGGTATGCAATGGCCAGCTTCTTGTTACGGATGTGAATTGTTACAGAGGGAGCATTCAGCAGGTCCAGTATGCAAGTGAGATTTTTTTAATGAAACAGTATTGAAAAACGACATGTCTCAGAGTGAATATGGATCCTGAAGATGATGGCCAGAGACACTCATCAAAGAAAGTCTTTGAATTTTATTGAGAAATTGCAGAAGGAAAGCACATCAATGGCAAATGGTATGGAGGGGAAAGGGACAATCTTTGGGGAAATAGCCTTTAATGAGGAAATAGAGTTTAAGCAGTTCTGAAGGAAGAGCTATGAATAGTCCCAGGGAGGAGAGGGGTATCTAACAGCAGCCTGCCCAGCACAGTTTTAGGGGAGAAAGAAGGTCCGGTACAGGTTTTTAATAAACATTTTTGCCATGGGAAGACAGAAGAAGTGTGAGTTTTGGAAAGTTGTGCAGGCCTCAGCATTTGGGGTCAAATTCTGAGGAAAAGGAAAGCGGAAGTAAGAAGTCAGTCTACCTACTGTATAATAGACAGAGGAGAAAGGAGAGGCTCCTGTGCTTGTTTTGTGGTCTCACAGGGCTAAATTCCAATCTGTTAAGGAGACTACACTTGCCAGGAGAGATAAAGCTCAGAGCTGCTGCCGAACCCCTTGAGTGACTTGAACTAAAGATGGAAAGAAGGTCTCAAAATGAAGTGGTTGTGTTTGGTTGGGTGTTTTCCCTTCTGATTGGCTGGTGGAAAAGTCAGGGTTTGGATATTGTGTTGGTCTAATGACTATTAAGAGGGACAGTTGAGATCTTCCTCTCACCCAAGTACCCAAGATTTCCCAATCTTACAGTTATACTTAGGACTCCTTGTAATATTTTCCTTATCAAGATGATCAACCTTGTAATCCAGTCAACCCTGCAATGAAGTCCCTGCATGCCTAAATGGAGATTTTATCTGATCAATAGCACTAAGCAAAAAACAACTATATCTATACAGAGAAAGAATTAGAGAAAGAGAAGGGATGCCATGCAGAAATACTCTTTTCAATGCTTGTGTGCTAGGAATGCAGTGCTTTCCTTCTGTTTGATGTAGAATGGGAATTTAAGGGATGGAAATCTCTCGGGACCAACTGAAGGGCAGGTTTCTGATGCAGCTGGGAACTTCATTTCAAAGTATTGTAATAACAAAAAATGGGTATGCAATAATGGCAAATATCTGTAGCTTGGGTGTAGGATGAGGGTTCGTTCTCCGAGCTTGTGGGTTGGTTTCCAGACATTTTGTTACCAGGCTAGGTAACATCTTCAGTGGAGTTTAGGGGATGTCAGTGTCAGTGTTCTATTTATAAGGGCTTCAGGTGTGGGTGTGTCAAGTGAGGGTCTTGTGGTGGGTCAGGTATGAGTCATCAGTGAGAGGCTTGTGATGAGTTTTGTGGTGGAGAGGTTATATCAGGTTAGGGTAAAAAATGGGTATATAAGCATGGAATCATTGGTAAGTTTGGCGTTTTGAAAACTCTCATATATTACTTACCTTCTAACTCAACATACTGCCTTGATGGAGTTGCTCATCTATGTAACATTAGTAAGTTCCTCTAATCAGGTTTATATTGCAGTTGTACTCCATCAAGCAAGCAAAATCTGCTGTTTAGAGAGGATGGGGAAAATCAACCTCCTAATTCATTTCTAAGCACATAATTAGTCTTCAGGAACAGTTGTCTTGCAGGGGAGGCTTAGAGTTCTCAGGGGGACAACCAAGGCTGAGAGGAAATAATGAGACCAAAATGGTCCTCAAGCTAGAATACTTATTTTCCCATACCCAGGCCTTAATAATAGTCTGCATGCATTTGTTTTATCTCTAGCTGTGTGATGGGCTGCAAATAGCAACAGCCACTTTCATTTGAATGGAGAGACAGCTGGGAGCAGCTTCTGAAGCAGCTGCAGAAGCCTCTTACAATCCGAGCCATCCAGGAAGAGGAGAGGGCATTGTGAATGCAATGTTCAAAGGGGCAGGGCTTTGATTTTTATAACCATCATCTGTGAGTCCCAGTTGTAGATGGCTATTATAGCAGCCAAGGATGTGGCTGCTATAATGATTTGAAAGCAGCCACCTCCCACTCTGTTATTCTATTGACTCTGTGACATCTCCAGAGTCCCACATGTTGCAGTAGAACTCTTTTGTAGGCTATCCATAGCCCAAGAGACCACAAAGCCTCTACCTTATGAAGGAATAGGATTTCAAAAGTGTTGAGCAATGGGGTACAAATGAAAATCCCAATTACAACTTAGCTCAGACATCAGATTGATTTAATATCTGTATAACATGCTTAAGCTGTTCTCATCCTGGCTAGACTCTGAGCCAGTTTAAGAAAACTCTGCCTAGATTGATACGCTTCAGCAGTAATTTGCCAAGTGTACAGTCTGGACTACCATGTTCCTCTTTCTAAGAACTTCCTCTGCTGTTGTGCCCTCTCAATTTCAATGTGCAGATCTTACTTGACATGTATACATATACATATAGGCTCCATAAGGTCTGTTATAAAAAATCCCATAGTAGTACGGTAGTATTGATTCCTGGAAACTGCCTGGACTAGTCCCTGCAATTTTATTGGAAATGTAGTGGTTATACTATTTGTATGATATGCAGAACATTACAAATAGAAAACCAGCAGAAATACTTTTTAATAACTTATTTTTCCCTGAACTACTTTAGTTTTTCACCCAGGCCAGTTTATCAACAGATTTACAATTTTTATAAAAAAACAGTGGAAAGGTAGGTAGCCAGAGAAAAAAAGAACAACACTATTAAACAGTACTACGAGAATAATCTTCTGCATGACAGTGAAGTACTATAACCACTACGCTATTCTAACACTAGTGGCAACAGTAGCCATAGCAGAGACTACAGAGCCACAGAATGAGATCACTGACTCAGACAAGAGACTGTTCCAGTCTCTGCATGTTAACTAAACAAAAGGCAGGGGCTTAAGTGCCACAGGCAAACCACACATTAACATTTGAATCCACATTAGTTGGGCTACTCCTATTTTAGTGCAGAACAAGAAAACACAGGCAGAGATTGCATTAATGATGGGTTGGGGATAGCAAAAGGAAAACATCATTTGAAGAGTCATTTGAAACCAGATGGGTGGCATATAAATTTAATAAACAAACAAACGAAACAAACATCATCTCTTCTTACCCTCTATAAACTGGGAGTGCTTCATATTCACAATGTGTCAACCTGCCAGTGTAGGAATACCTTAGGACAGTGAAAACACAAGTTCAAACCTATCACTGGACCAATATTTGTTTAGTCTTTTAGTCTAACCCAGGGGTAGGCAACCTTGGCTCTTTTATGACTCGTGGACTTCAACTCCCAGAATTCCTGAGCCGGCATGGCTCAGCTTGGAAACCTCTCCCTTTCCCCTCAGAATGGCTGGCTCAGGAATTCTGGGAGTTGAAGTCCACGAGTCATAAAAGAGCCAAGGTTGCCTACCCCTGGTAACCAAACTCATAGGAGGATAACATTGTGTGGAACAGAAAAAGCATGTATCCTAGAGACATTCTAAAGAAAAGGCTGGATACAAATTTATGAAGTAAACGAAATCGCTGAAACATTCTTCTCCATTTCTGCTCTTGCAAATACAAAACTACAAACAGCATATCAGTTCAGCTTTAAAAAATTCAGATTCACTGTGACTAAATTATAACTCAATTAGAAAAAAGCATGAAACCAGAGTGTTTACTGTGCAATCAAGTAAAGCTACAAAAACAACAACACCCCACTCCACTTTATTTCCTAGCTCCCTTTTTATTGCAGTGTTTCCCACAAACTATTTAACTTGAAAGTCACAAGTAAAAACATTTCTTGCCCTGATGTATGGCAAATGCTAAAAAAGGCCAGAATGGAAAATTTCTCTGTTCCTAATAAAAGCTTGATTCTGACAGATATCATTAGAGAGCAGTGCTGAAGTGTTAATAATGGGAAAAGGTACAAGCAGCTTTAGATAATCTAAGATAAAATTCTGCACATGGGAAGTCGGAATTGAGAAAATAGAATAGATGTTTCTTCAATGGTTTTGCATTAATAAGGTTTGTTTGTATATTTATTTATTTATTTGGAAGTTGATCCTGAATGAAAACAAAAACAAAACAAAACACCCCCAAAAGAATCCAGAGAACTATGGCAAAACCTCTGCTGAGGTTTTAGCACAGGTTATAATGAGAAATGCTGAAAATTGGGACGCAATGAGAAAATATTTTCCATAGAATCATAACGGATTCTAGAAGGATCCTGAAGGTTGCTTTGCTGAATCTGCTGCTCAGTGCAAGAATCCATGACTAAAGCATCCCATTCAGTTTTAACACCTCCAGCAAAGACAGCCCTAACACCTCCACAGTCCACTCCAATTTTGAGGAACTCCTACACTTAGAAATTCTTCCTGAAGGCCAACAAAATCTACTTTCTTGTAATTTAAAGCTACCATTTCTTCACTTCTGGAACAACAATCTACCAATTATTAAATGTTTTTCAGTTACTTGAATGCAATTATCATGTCTCTCCACAGCTTTCTTTCTCCAGGCTACACATACCTAATGATTCTAGCTGTTTCTTGCACATTTTTCCTTCAACAAGCTTCTTCTCACTTTGATTTCTCTCATTTGGAAACATTCCAGTTTGTTAATGATCTGATGTACTATTCTATCTGTAGTCTGTCCAGTAAGAACAGAGAGGATCAATTATTTCTCCTGCTAATGAAAGTACTCTTCTAATAATGAGCCTATGATTGCATTTGTTTCTTTTTGATGTTGCATCACATTGTTAGCTCAAGTTCAACTGTGATCCACCAAGGCATCCAATTTTTTTCCTCCACATATATCCTGCCTAATACAGTATCCTCCACATATAGTTATATCTTTTATTTTATGTTTTTCCCACCCAAAAGAAAGTTTGGTTTGTCCCTGTTGAAATTTATTTTTCAGCCTGGTGGTCCAGTTTGTCAAATTATTTCTGAATCTTGATATTGTCCTTTAAAGTACCAGCTATCTTCCCTACTTCTGTTACATCTGCAAATTTGACAATTGTATTTTATAATTGCTCACCCAAATCATGTGTAAATAAATTGAATTATACAGGATCCAGAATGGAGCCATGCAGTACTGAAGACTTCCACTTTGATACACTAATGTATATTTGCTGGACATGATTGTTGAATCAGATATGTATCTATCAGCTGGTAGTGCATATTTTATCTTTTATTCTAGAATATCATGGGAGACTCTCATTTGGCTGAATTGAAAAATGCCCTATATTCATCCCATTCCCATAATAATTTTTACTTGGAGAGGGAGAAGGAGACAGAGATTGGACTTGCCTGGCATGACTTGTTCTTAATAAGTCCTGTCAAACAATGCAATTCTTTTCTAAATATTCACAGCCTGCTTATCAGTCTTGTATATATATATTAATTGAACAAATCTGCAGTTACAAGGATCCTTTTTCTCCCTTTTTTTAAAACAGGAAGAACATTTCCCTTTTTTCAAACTTCTAACAGTATATCTTCTTCTATTATTTCTCAAAGAATACCAAAGGGGATCTGAGATCATGAGATTCTTCAAGATTCTTGGATATTATTGCTCTGATCCTGAAGACTTCAGTTTATAAAAGTGATCCCTAACCATCTCTTTCCTTACCTTAGATTCTCTCTTCCTCCTTGTTTTAATTGTTATGTTTGGGTCCTTTTAAATATAGTTCTCCTCTGAAGGAAAGTAGGAGTTGAGGAATTCTGCCCTTTATCCATCATTCGATACCATCTTTCAATTGCCTTGAAGCAATAGACCCACCCTTTCTTTTATTTCCTCTCTTTTAATAATGACATAACCAAAAGAGTGCCTTTTGATGCTTTTAGCTTCTCTGTGAGCTACATTCCTTTGTGCCTTACCCCTTCTGACTTCCTTTCTGCAGATGCTCGCTAGTTGCTGGTATGTTTCTTTGCTGATTACACCCCTCTTTCATTTTTGTTATACGCCCAACTATAACTAACTATGTAACTCCAGCTTCTTTGTAAACTCCTAGTGCAGGGCTTTTCAATCTTTTTACCCATTGTACCACTTTTAGGATATGGCAACATCCGAGTACCACCAGTCGCCTAGCAAGGTGTCAAAAACTTGATGACCAAAAAAAAAAAAGGAAAAAAGTGATAAAGTACAGGTAGTCCTCAACTTACAACAGTTCACTTAGTGACTGTTCGAAGTTACAATGGCACTGAAAAAAGTGCCCCCCAAGCCACAGCCAAGCAAGACACCTGCCTGCCTGCCCGCCCACCGGCGCTCTTCCTCCTGTCCGAGGTTTTCATTGTTACGAGCATTTCTGTTGAGGATTGGCAGCGGGGGTGGGGTGGGGGGGTGTTTGGTTTTTATTCCCCCCATCTGCTGGGTGGTTGCAGCAGGTTTTGGTCATTTCACATGACCCTGGGACACTGTGACCATCATAAATATGAATCAGTTGCCAAGCATCTGAATATAAATCACAAGACCCTGGAGATGCTGCAACATTCCAGCTGATCGGTGCTTCTTCTGGGCTCAGCAGAAGTGTCAGGATCAGTGCTGCTTTCCAGCTGATTGGTGCTTCTTCAGGGCTCAGCAGAAGCACCAGGATCAGCGCCGAGCTCCAGCTGGAGACTGGCGCTGATCCTGGCGCTTCCACTGAGCCCTGACAGCCCCGAAGAAGCGCCGATCAGCTGGAAAACAGCACTGATCCTGGTGCTTCTGCTGAGTCCTGACAGCCCTGCAGCTCCAGCCATCTCTCACTCAGGCTTGTGCGTTGCTGTCACTGGTTCAGCTCATTCCCCTCCCCCACTGCCACTTTTCTAGGATGGTCACGTACCACCTGCCAGGTGCCAATGTACCACAGGTGGTACCCATACCACTGGTTGAAAAGCCCTGTCCTAGTGCATTCACAATAATTCCTAAGTTGACCTCCATTTTTATTCTCATTAGAACAGTGCACAGTTTTATAGTAATTCCAGTATCTTAGGTCTGAGAAATTTCCAACTCCCTTGAGCTCCTTTCTCCTGAGGTTTTCTATTATTTGATCCTGCTAGGCTTGTTGAAATCTATTTTCCTAACTAGTATGAGTGTAAACCTCTGCTCCATTTCTTCTTTCTGCAGTAGCTTGAAAATGAGGATGATGTAAGCACTTCCTCCCTAGATCCCCACTGTTTTTAATTCTATAACATATAGCAATGGTTAGTACTCACAGGATCTTAAACCACTCTGCATGTAAATCTCATTATCACTAACCATAATCTGGCTGTTTGAGCAAGAAGAAAAAAGATTAGAATTGGATGGCTGCCAGTTCTTAAATCATGATTTTGTAATTGGGCACCTGAATTCATTGAATGTCTGAAACTATTTAACAACAGCCTTGTGACCTAGTTAGAATTGATTCAATATATTGAATAGCAATTTTTTTAAAAAAACTCCAGATGGGAGTCAATTCTTATTATTGGACTTTCATTATCTAAACATTCATCATTTTATCATGGTGGTGGAAAGGCTGCAAGGGACAACACTAGGAAAAAGCAGCCCATCTTCCTGTCCTCATTAGAAGGTGATATGTTACCATAGCTGTTGCTGTATCCTCCTGAGCAATTTGCACTGGACCTGGAATTGATGCTGTTATGTTACATTCTTTAATGGCAAAAAGACAGCTGCAGAAGGGTTAAGTATATGAATTGTCATTACTGAATAAAGGATGTCTTGGTCTGCCAAAGGACCAATAATCTAAACAATGGCTAGAATAAGATTTGTGTGAAGCTTACACAAGTGTCAGAGCATCCAAGTGTATATTAATTATTTTTTTTGAAAAGTAAAATATTTTCATTACACTGGCTCCTTTTCCCTATTTAAAAAAAAATATCTCAAGAGATTCTTTTAAAAATGAGCTTCAATTTTCAACATGAACCTAACAAAAAAATGTCAACAAAAGAGATGAGAGGGAGGAAAGCATAAAGAAGAATTCTAAATGTATTGTTGCTGGTAACTATTTACTGGTGTAAACAGACCAGTTGGAATATAGCCAATATCTACCTTGAATGAGAATTACGAAGTGTGTAATTAGCAATGGAGTGTACATAATGGAGAAGATGAACTCTCAAAAAACATTGGAGGCATCCCACAGATGCATGGTGAATGATGATGAGTCACTTCCCTTGAGGACATGTCTATTGTAGCAGCTTAGTTTTATTTACAACATCTTGGGGTTTTGAAATAACTGCTCCCCAAATGATGTACCAAACAGTTCTATAAAGTGTCTTTAAATTACATATGGTAATTCCTATAATTATTCCAATAAAGAAAACATAGTTAAGCAAAATATAGAAATAATTTTCTCCTGTTGGACAGGACAGATTGTTCTGGAAAGAGACAGATTAATAAATAGAAGCTGGAAGATCATTTCTAAATAGAGTCTGGAGAAAGAGAGAGAGAGAGAGAGAGAGAGAGAGAGAGAGAGAGAGAGAAAGGGAGAGGGAGAGAAAGAACCATGCACACATCTTTTAGGGCATGAACAATTGTCCAGTCACCCAACTCTACTCAAATTAAGGGATTACAGGGTTGTAAAAAGGAAGTTTTAATTGGCACAGAAACAAGCAAGCCTTGAAGGAGAATCATAGAATGGACAGGATTATTTAGGCCATTGACTCATTGCCAGAAATTAAGCATCCCTGATAGAAGCTATCTAGCCTTTGCTTGAATACAAACAATTGAAAGGACCACACCACCTCTTTGGGAATTGGTCCCACTGTCAATCTGCTCTATTACAAAGGGTTTTTTCCTCCTAACAACTGGAATCTGCCTTCTTTTAAAATGTCTTCATCATTCTGTATCTTTCCCCATGAAGGATACAGAGTACATCTTGATCTTGCAGGTATTTGAAGAATGCTATCATATCTCCTGTCAATCTTCTCTTCTCTAAACTAAACATGCCTAGCTCCTTCAAACTATAGGATTTAGTTTCTAGTACTTTGTTTAACTTTTTTGAAGCTGTTCCACTTTCTCTGAATACTTCCTCAAGTATGAAGCCCAAAATTGGATATAAAGTAGGATCTAACCAGTATAGAATAAAGTTTCCCTTCTCATTATTTGGAAACTATTTCTGAAAGTGCAGCTTAAGATAGCATTCCCCCCCCCCCTTTTTTTTGCAGCCTCCTCATACTGCTGATTCATATTTAGCTTGAATTCAATTACTATTTCAAGATTACAGTACAATGACTAAATCAGTTACTCCTTATTTTATACCTGTGAATTTAGTTTCTATTTCATAAGTAGAAAACATTTGAATGTATCTTCATTAAGTATCATATTATTTTCAGCCCTTTTCTATTGTCAGACTTCCTGCCAGGTTGGGCAATAAATCTTGATTCTCCAGATACTTAACTCGATATTCAGAGCCTTTCTTATAGCACAAGATTATAGATACTATATGGTTAAATAAATACTTCTGTTGCGGATAAAACAAGAATTATACATAAGCGGTTCTGCCTCTTACAGTACACCAAATTAGTCTTTCTGTGCATGTTCCAAGATTTAAATAATAGACGTTTTCAACAAAAGTCAATAAAAAATTGCCCTTTCTCTATCTGGCCTTGAGATTGGGAGCCAAACTAACCAGAATAGATTCTGGTTAGTTTGATAACCAGATAAGATTAATCTGATAACTAGATAATAAGGTTCCTGCCTTAATAGTTTCAACCCTTATAGCTATCAAGAGAGTTTTTCAACTTTATTTCAAAATTTTTGGAGTATTAGCTATCTCATCTCGTTTGTGGTATATTTTGATAAGCATTTTTTATGTCTTCATTCAGTGAATTAAATTGATTAGGAGAAGAGAGCTTAGAGTTGAATCTTGTGACATACCACTCTGTACCTGGCTCCAGTTTTATGAGGAATGATTTTCACAACAATTAGGCATCCCACTTAATTGTTAATTCCTATCTGTGGGCTGGATCTTTGACTTTAGCTGCCTTCCATAAGAAACTAAAAACAGAGCCCTTCTGGAGAGTGGTAGGGAAAAGATGTCAGGATTTGAATTCATTTTATATATTTATATTTTATATACATATTTTTTATCCTTCATTCTGAACATGGATGTTTAATTGTTCCAGTGTTCCTGTAATGTGATAAGAATTCTGTGGGACCGCAGCAGGGTATAAATATACTAATAAAATTAAATTAAGGAGATAACTGAATTGTCATGAATACTGACTCAATTACTTTGGTAATCAAAATGCCATGTTGCCAAATCCTTTGCTGAAATCAGGAGATATTATGTCTAGAGCATGTTCATTTCTATTAAATTATATTGCTATACATCACAAGTATAGAAGAGACTGGACAGCCATTTGTCCGAAATGGTATAGGGTTTCCTGCCTGAGCAGGGGGTTGGACTCGATGACCTCCAAGGTCCCTTCCAACTTTATTATTATTATAAAGACAAGATTCTTCAAATAAAATTGGCTAAACAATCTGGTAGTTACTTTTGTATCTTATAAATCATCTGGCCATAGAGCCTTATTTTTGGTATTCATGCTGCTGCTTCTCCCTGGGAGATCCTTGAGATCCAGCATCTGGAATGTATAGACCGGGGGTCCTCATGCAGAAACTGGGCCACTCAAACAAGTGAAGCCTCATCTGTGGGATTTAGGCAGCACACGAAACCACGCCCCCTCTGGTCCGTGGAGAACGGGTCCCTGGTGCCCAAAAGGTTGGGGTCCACTGGTGTAGACTATTTAGCCATGACAAAGCCACATTGCCCGGGGTGCACCATGAGGAAGCTAGTCTACGTTGCACCTAGGTTCCCTGGATCCCTGCAAGAACTACATCATCTTGAGGGCACTGCTGTCCAATGGCTAAATGATCTAGATATCTGGCTGTAGGCTTTGCCATCCTAGTAATTGTTCCTACATAATTTAATTTTATTCATAATTTTATTCATGAATTGTGTAGGCTTTGCCATCCTAGTAATTGTTCCTACATAATTTAATTTTATTCATAATTTTATTCATGAATTGTGTTATGCATTTTTAAAATAATTCACTGTTCTGGTGTTTTATAGTCTGATACGCATGTTATATGCTGTTTTTGTGAATAGTTATGCATTAATGCTCTGTTCTGTTATGCCATACAAATAAATAACTCTGGCCATAGATATTTAACCTCATTCAAAATATTATAAAACATATCATAAATATGTTTCTGTTAATCTCAATATCCAATTCAGTCACTTCGTTTCATTCTTCACAATTTCTTGACCAAATAATTACTTTCTTTTTTGGAGAAAGATAATCCAAAATGGTAACTGAACAGCTTTGCCTTTTTTTTTTTTTTTTTGTTATCTGTTAGGATATACAGCTTCACTGAGCAGTTGGAATACTGCTTTTTTCCTGTTATTTTGAACTTACCTTAAGAAGCTCTTTTTGTTCTGTCCATCCTCTTTTTAATTTTCCTGAAATCCTCTTTTTAATTTTAGGCTACATGTATCTGCTGTCCCTTGGTGACTTGGTTCTCTTTCCATTTCCATCTTTTATACTCCTCTTCCTCCTCCTCCCCATACCCCAATATTTCTTATTAAACTTTCTTGGAACTGAAGAAACAAGTTTATAAGTTTAGATAATCATTGTAGGAATCCAAATTAAAGTATCATAGACAGATGGTTGGCTAGACTCTGCTTGAACACAACTGAAGAAGTCCACTACCTTTTGGGCTGATTAGTTTGATTGTTCAACAACTCTTACTGTTAGGATTCCCCCTCCCCTGTTATTCTGACAGAACCTCTTTTCCTATAACTGCACATAAAACAGGGAAGATCTTGAATGAGAAACTTTGGTAGGTATTTGAAGATTGCTATCATAAGCTCCTCAGTAGTCATTTCCCAAGGCTAAACATATCAAATTCTAAAATGCCTTGTTTCCAGCAACACAAGTCATGCATTTCTGAGACAGAACACTTGATTTTCCAAGAGATGTTGTGATAGTCTCCCGTGACTGACTAGATTGGAAAATCTGCAATTTGCCTATAAAAGCACCACCTACATTTTATCCTTTGTTGGGCAAGTTACAGCAGATGCCAGCAACATTATTGTCTTTATTCATGTCTCTATTTATTTTAACCAAGACAAACTTTATAGCAGTCAAATCCATTCAAGTTGGATTTTGGGGCAGGAGTGCATAATTTTAACCTATGGTGCTACTCTTTCTCCCTTTCTATTCTTACTGGTTTTTTTTTAAAAAAAATAAATCGTACCCTTCATCTGCTATATTCCAATCATGGGATTCACCCCACCAGATTTCTGTTACACTATTAAATCATTTGCTTTCATACTTTTAAGGTTATATTGTTTATTTCCCATATTCTGAGAAAAAAGGCACAGAAAACAAAAGCCATGAACATTATGAGACATTATTCCCTCTCATTTTTCACTGTTTTAATAAGGCCTCATTATAGCAACACTCTGGTACTTAAGTCTTTATTTTCAGAGCATTTGTCTCCACCAACCACAGGATTCACTTTAAGCCTCTTAATCAGTCTTGCCATCTTTAGGCTAACACATTTTTATCAATCCTTCTCAGATGAAGCATGTCTTGTGCCATAGGTGGAAGATATATTGGGAAGAAGCGCTTCCCAGGGCAGAAATGCTAAGAATGTCAATGATGAACTGCCCCCTAGCATTAAGCATTTTTTAAAAAAATGTAAAGCTGGATTTCCTTAAGTAGCGGGAAGGCTGGGAGGAAAAGATGTCTAGTTTAAACTTAAATGAATGTAAGGAGCTGAAACTTCATATTCTCGGAGACCAAACAATGCTGTGTTTGGTTTTTTAGATTTAGAAGGTCACCTGACTCTAAAATATCTCTGGGTGGAGTATATAGTTTAAAAAAACACGAAAAAAAGACATATACATCCAGACAAAAGCACCAGTACATTACCACGGAAAATCTGCCAGGGGCAAAACAAACAGCAACCTCAGACCTGGGAGTAAAGCCAAGTTTTTCAAGATTTAAAAAAATCTTTGTAGGTTGGGAATTTTCTGAGAAGATGGTGTTTCAGAGGGCTGGCATTGCAATCTAGAAGGCATACTTCTGTGGTCCTAACTAGATGATATTGTTTAACTCAGGGGTCCCCAACCTGTGGGCCACAGCCCACTATGCCTATTTGCAGCCAGGCTGCATGAGTGGCAGCATGCACATAGCCCGACTCACATGAGCGGCGCATGCTGGTGCTCACAGCCCCACTCATGTGAGTGGCAGGCGCGCATGCCCTGCACTTATGCAATAAAGATGTGTGTGTGCAAGCGCACCTGCCCCTCATACAAAATCATTCCCTCTTCCACCTTCCTCCCCTGTGGTAGGCCACCAACCTGGAAAGGTTGGGGTATGCTGGTTTAACTCAGGTGACTCAAGACTGCCTCTTTCTCCCCTGGATGGGCAAAAACCACTGGAGACTGGTAGTCCCTCAACTAACTAGGCCCTATGCTATTAAAGGCTTTATAGGTGACAATCTGGATTTTGAATTGTACCCAGAAAGCAACCAGGAAGATCCCCAAGTTGCACATAGCATCAGATAGGTAACTGCCTCCCCATCCAAGGCCAAAGATTAAAAATTCCAACATCTATGGGGTCTGAACAGCTATAGCCATTTTTAACTATCAGGATAGGGTCTTAATATGTTCTTCCCCATCCAGACCTGAACAGCCTCAGGGCATTGACAGCATCGCTTGAACTGCTTGGGTTTGAGATGTACAATTGGGTATCATCTGGATATTGATGATACTGGGTCCCAAATTAATGGATGACTAAGTGGTTTCAGGTAGATATTAAACAGAGGTGAAAGGGTTGAGCCCTGAGGCATTCCACATGTGAGGGACTATGGAAATAATCTCTCTCCTCATCAAAACTCAACTCACCTGACATAAGTGTTCTTGTAGGGAAAATAGGAGGCAGGTGCATTATGTATGTTTGCTATCTTAAGTTGACTACATATAGTACACACATACAGAAAAACACACACAAACACAGAAAATGGTACTATGGTAGATGGTATTGGAAGTCACTAAGAGAATGCATTACCTCATCTCAGCTACACTAAAAGTCATCAATAAGCTGGATCAATGCTGTCTCCATAGTCCATACCCCAGAAACCTGAATGAAATAGCTCTTCATCTGTCTTCAATACTGCTTTAGATATTCCTTTTGACCTTTCATCTCCTGGAATTCCTTAGAAAAGCAAGGTCCTTGGGATAAGGCCACACAGGAGCAATGTGGTCTCAGACCTCCAAGTCACACCAATTCCAGACTGCACCTAAGGCCTCAGCTGAATTGAGGGAAGGTTCCCCCCTCTGGCTTTCCTCAATAGGCCATCGCTATATCAAATCTTTTACACAGTTAGCATCCTATCTAATTTCCAAAAGAGGGCTATAATAATAATCTTGCTGTACCTCCTCTCCCTTCTTATATTTCTGCGAAATAGAGAGGGGTCTGAGCTGCTTCTGCACATTTTGTTTGTTCTGGACTTAAGATATATTTCACCATTTGTTGCTTTACATATGTCCATCAAGGTTAATTTCCTTAATCTCTACACCAAATAACAAATTGAAGTTCCCAAGACTAACAGATTAGGACCTGCTGAGCTATCCCAGGGATTCAGTAGCTCAAGCAGGGATGATACCATGGGGGAGACAGGATGGTATAGCAGCAAGAATCCCATCTGTTCCTTAAGGCCCACCTTCACCCAGAGAGTTTCACTTCTGGTTATCTGTAGAACGGTCCCTCTGAAATCCTGCAATGGTGGTTGCCCATCACCTCTCCCCTGTAGTTCCAACTGATACAAAATCCAAAACCTGAGTAGAATATTTCTGAAGGGGGAACATATTCCTGTGAGCCTACCCAGTTATCAGTTATATATGCCAGATCACTCTCATATGCAAGAAGATCATGAATGAGAGTGGACTTATTACAAGCTGATCTGACATCCACAAGCAACAGCTGAAGCCCAGGGCTGCCACAATCTGATCACCAGCTCCCAGGAATGCATACCAAGAGCCATGTATGAGATCTTTATACATCTGGCATCTCCAAGTGTAGTTGGCCTGACTCTCACCATACCTACTTCCTGGCTTTTAAGAGACTGGACAACCATTTATCTGAAATGGTATAGGGTCTCCTGCTCGAGCAGGGGATTGGACTAGAAGACCTCCAAGGTCCCTTCCATCTCTATTATTCTATGTTCTATGCCCATCACAAATATCTGTGGTATTGCCTCCCCACCGCCTCCTCCCGATTCTCTCCTGTTCCCAGTTTCCCACGTGTTGGTTGATTCCAGATTTTGTCTGCTTCGTTATTTCTTAATCTATTTTACTTCACATATAATCCTGGTCTATTAGCATTTACTGAAAGTAAGTCAAACCTCTACCCCGTGTCCAAGACAACTATATTATAAGCAATATTTATTTTCCTTTCAAATGGGATGATCTGCTATATAATTACTTAGTATTCTTTCAGTGCTCTGCTTATGTTCAGGATCATATACTCTAAGAAGGTCTCTTGATTAATTCAAACCGCTAACAGGAAATGAAAAGATACACTTAGAAAAAGGGATTTATTTTCAGAGTCCAAATTGAAGTATTTCAATATAAATATACATATATACAGCTTACAGGCATTGTACTGTATTGTAGAAAGGGCAATGATTGAATGTGCACAAAAATGAATGTAATAAAATAGTACCTCAGGGTCACACAAAAATTACTTTAAATATATAAGTAACTGATATGCCTTTTATGTCTTTACTCAAAAAACATTATGCACCTCAGTCCAAATAAAACTCTCTCTCAAAAAAGAAAGAAATATCTGTAATGTTTGTTGCTAATTCAATGCCAGTTCAGATCAGATGGCTTGAGCCTGAAATTTGCATTGATGAATTAACAAATCACACAAATTTGACAGTTACAATGTCAGGGCTTAGGCTCCTGAGCTGGATTGGACACAAAGGTGGGCAATGGGTTAAAATGCCCATTCAATCTTCCCAATAAGAACTACGATTCCTACACTTATGTTTGGGTAAAAATAAACAAACAAACAAAAATCCCAATCTTGCTGTCATGTTTATTTCACTATTTTGATTCTGATTTCACTATTTTAGAGTTATACGAATAATGCTAATAATTTTAAAAGCTGATTCACACCATTCCAAAATGCACCAACATTAAAGATAAAGGACATGGTATGTAAAAGAGGTACATGTTTGTAAATATATTGGAAGAAGTGCTCGTATCTACCTCCACCTCATACTTACAACTTAAATAATGAAGTATAAGTAGCAAATAAGCATGCTATGTAAGGAATGAATCAGTCCTAAGATTCCTCAACAAGGAAATGCTACCATGAACTGGAACTATTTTTTATAAGAAGTTTCAGTTTCATAGTATGAAAGGTATTCCCCAATAAGTCTAATAAGCTTTGCAAACTGATATATGAATTCCAAGGCACTCAGAATCTCTCTCAAAGGTATATACATGCAGAGAGAGGAAATGGAACATTTGTAATCTTCTCTTTCACAATGACAAATTCAAAGCATGCCCAGACGAAATATATTTATTTTCCAGACAACCAGAAAACTGCATTTTGACACATAAACTGCCCAACGCTCCTTCATCTCTCTCCCTCTCTCTTTCTCTCTCTGAGAGAGAGAGAGAGAGAGAGAGACAGACAGACAGACAGAGATATGGAGGGGGGGTTACATCTGTCAAAATAGGTAACCAAATAAGCCACCAAACTGTTATATTACACTTATGCAAGATAGAATGCTAAACTCTGGTTCACACAACGCCAAGTTACACATACTAATTACAAAAGAATACAAGGTAGACTTTTTAAATTCTTCATTATGAGAAAGAAAGCTGAAATCAGGCACATTGTGATAGCCAGATGAATATGAGAGCCTTGTTCAATCGGGCTGTAGGCTATGTAGTCTCATATTCTAAATCACAGAACAATTTGGGAATCTCAAAACCTGGATTGCAAGGAGATGGCCTCCAGTATATAAGGCACATTGTTGATGATTCAGGGAGAAAGCAAATGGCCACAAATAAGGGTAGACCTTGGTGGCCTGATCCTGCATGAATCTGTCCAGTCCCCTTTAAAGCCATCCAAATTGCTGCTGTTACTGTTGGCAGCAAATTCCATAGATCAACTACATGCTGTATAAGAGAGTAATTCATTCTGATGACCCTAAATTGCCCTACATTTTGTGCAATGAATGATCTCCAGTTCTAACATGGAGAAATGGAGAAAACTTCTCTCCGATCATTTACCTATATTGTGAATGATTTTGTAGACTTCTATGCTGTTTCCTTTACCCTCCTTCATTTCAAGCTCTAGTTTCTTCTTGCTGGAAAGCAATTCCACCCCCCAAATCATTTCAATTGTCCTTTTTGTATCTTTTATAGCTCTGTATCATTTTAATACGTTGGGTGAGCAGAACCACACACAATATTCCAAGTGTAATCACAGCATGGATATACAGTATATAAGGACATTAGAATATCAGCAATTCTATTTCAATTCCCTTTCTAATGATTCCAAAAACGGAATTCCTTTTCTTTTAATTTTCTTTTGTAACAGCAGCTGCATACTGAGTTGGCATCTTCACTGAACCACTCAACATGACTCATAAGATATGTCTCCTAGTCAGTAGCTGTCAGCTCAAATTCCATTAATGTTTAGATGGCTTAAAATCCATTTTACCCTATCCATCAAAAATTTTATTAATTTTTCTTACTGAAGTAATATTAGTTTACTCCATAGCAGAGCTTGTGATTTAAACACAATATAGGTTAAACTGTACAGATGATTATTTCCCATGACCCTTCAAGATTTTATTTTTCTATTGAGAGAAGTGGACTTCCAGATGCCATCAGCAATACAGTTCAATACTCGCATAATGCAAGACTCATTTACTATTATTTTTATATACATTCTTACAATCATAAATAAGATTTTTTTTTAAAGCAATAAAGATCATTTGAAACACAAGCATGTCTTGAGGCACATGTGTATGTATATAGGTTTGATTTCAGTACATGAATTCTAGTAAATACCTGATAGGCTTTAACAGCATGTTATGACAGAGAAGAAGTGAAAATGAACTGTTGTTCTCAATTGCTTCAACCTTCATAATTCAGTAGTTAAATCTAGCACGACTGAGGCCACTGGCACCTCTTCCTGCTCATTCTCCCTTGAAATGATTGAGGGAAGTTGTTTAATGGCAATCCACATAGCTCTTGTTCCTTTCACAAAAACACTTGCGATCATCAAGTAGAAAAAGGCCAAACGATTTGGGACTTCTTAATTCCGGTAGAAGTTCAAGCAGACATCCATAAAAAGGTGCATAAATAATTGTTTACAGTTTTCAGACAGAAATTGAGTTGCTCAGAGAGTCACTTTGCTGGGCTGTAATTTCACGCAGCATACTATGACACTCCATACTAGTTAAAAGGTTTCTTGATGGACTGCTGTCCAAAGTCTCTGGACCTCTTGCCTCTGAAGCATCTGTGCTTACCACACTTCCAGTTCGAGAACGATATGGAGGAAGATCTAAGTGATTCCGGGATCCTGTTTCTGAGGAATAGGGAGGCGGAGGAAGATCAAACCATGGGGGTCTGCTGCAAAGTATAAATTAGATGTCAAGTTACCAGATGTATGAAATAAACAGCATCTGAATTTTGCTTCACCAAGTTATAAAGACACAGATGGACCACTCATAACACTTATGTTGCCCATCATCCCATTTGTCACATCCAGAAGGCCATTCTGGAAGAATTTAAGAATGAAAATGGGATTATTTTACCCCTCAGATGCTTCAAACCTTTGGAAATCCAGGGGATAAATCTCAACTTATCCTATAACACCATTGTTTTCCAGTGACATTACTTGCAGCTTTCAACTAATCAGGGGAGTGGCTTCTATTCATTGATCCTCAGAAAATTGCCCAGTTCAAATTACCATATTACAATAAGAATGCATACAAAATGTTCATTACTTGAATGGCCAAGTCACAATAGAAGTGACTTGATGGGTTGACTTTCGACAAGTAACTTTTGATCACAAGCCAGAAACATCCAGTCAGCCTATACCCAGTACTGCTTGGCCCCAGTATTATTAAACTGCAATTTTTGATGTTACTGGAAGAGAAAAATAATGAGTAGGTTAAATTTTAGGAATTTTATTTTATGATTGCAGTCCCTGGTATACTACTCCAAGGCCAACTACCACTGTCAAGTCAGGAAAATTGCACATAGGTGATGGTGGACAAAGCTAAGCCTCAGGAATCCACCAAGACTCAGGCTTCTCAAGATATAATCTGGCATCTCACAAATATACTAGAATTGTTTATATGTCTGTAGAGATTCTCCATTATCCAGGTCATAGTTATCCCAAAGATGCTTTTTCATGAGGCTACTGGACTTTCTTGTTTTTCTTTGAAGATGTCTTCAAAGAAAAACAAGAAAGTCTAGTTGCCTTGTGAAAAAGCATCTTTGGGATACAATGGTTTATAATTATGTGTTATTATAGGTTAAGCTGACCTTACTTTGCACTGAAAAGAATAAGGAGGGGTGGAGCAATTCTGTTCAAAAGTATTACATCTCACAAAATATGTTTAGAACGGCTTCTCCTCATATGAAAACATAAAAGTGATTTGTATTTTTTGCAACAGAAGGCATGGGGATAGAAAACATTTTATTCAGTACTATGCTGATTGTTCTTTCAGGGTTGCAATGATACAGAACTGGCCTGCGGGACCAAATTGAAGGCATACTAGAAGTTGATCAGCATTACACAAGCTGCAGCCACCCATCCCCATTATCACCACTGAAATCAATAAGAATCTTAGCAGCAAAGCCAAGAAATTAATGGACTGGCTTCATATGTTAAAAACAAAACAACCCCCACCCCTACAATTTTGTTCCCATAATTGACTGCAGACAAATATATTGAATTGGTATCTGCTGTTGAAAGGGACTTCTCATTGATTTTCAAGAGCTACATCTTAAAAGCTTGGGGAATTAAATTAAATTCTATAGAATGCATATATGCACCACTTAGTGATAAACTATTAGTGGCCATGGTTTTGCATTAACCCCCCCCCCCTTTTGCGGAGTCAGACACACTATAAATTGATTTTTAATTTTTCTCAATGGATCCAGATCCTCCTCTCAAATATATTGCCAATATATTGTTACTAAGAAATACAACTGGTTGTCTCTTTAGTGTAAATTGTGATCAGTTTGTAAGAATTCCATGCACATCAAGTGATGCTATTAATGCTGAAGTGCAACTTGTTGTCCGTTTACTCAAAGACAAGCTTTTTAAAAATTACATTTGCTTTAAATTATTTATAGTGATTAAACAGCTCCCAGGCAATACCAATGAAGTGCAGAATTGCCCACTATATGGCACATTGGAAGGTAAAGTTTGAAAACAGGAGTGTGTGTGTATTTTTTCAGGCAATATTCTGCATGATTTTTTTAGGGCTCTGTTCCTCACTATCCTGGAAATATTGTACATATCTGCCTCAGTGTTTGTTTTTTTTTAAAGAAAACAGCAAACGCAAGTGAAAAGTAATCTTTTCATGAGATGAAAATGGCATTATGTTGGCTCAAATGCATCTTGAGTTGGGTACAAAAGGGGACGTTAACTGAAAATGGCCTCTACACTGAATAAACTCCAATTCATTCTGATGAGCTAAATTGGTACATATGACCAAAAGATGAACTCCACATATATTTCTATGACATACTTCAATTGTGAAAGAATCATTTTTGAAATTGAAAAATAGACAAGATTTCTGTCAGCAGAACTTTAAAGTGGATTCCTGTATTGAGGAGGACGTTATGCTGAGTGGCGAAGTTCAAACTGTAGCAATTGTGACTTGCCTTAATGACAGTAAATAGCCAGGGAGGAAATTTGGGTCTAAATATTGAAGCAGTTTATGAGGCATTAACCTAGTAAAATCAATGCTAATGAAGCAAGGGTGGTGAAGTTGTTAAGGGAAGCTATCATGATAGAAAAGCATCAGGTATACAAAAAAACAGGACAAATGGTTTAAAACACAGGTGAAACTCCACTGGTTACACTGCTGCATGTACCTCTGATCTAGCACAGCTTCTGAATAAGATGGTGGTGAATCCAAATCTGGTGGTCTATGATAGCCCTGGGTGGTCATATACTGGACTCCATTGTTAACATTATAGGTGACATTACACTGATGTGGATGATCAAGGACGACGAGACGAGACAGGAGGACAGGATGCTGCAGTCGATGAACGGGAAGTGTCATGAGGTTGTTGCGTTTTCGCTGATGGTGCAAAATTAGGGCAAGGAGGGCCACTACCAACACAAAAATAGCAGAGCTGCCAATAACTGCATAGGTAACGCTGGGATAGAAGATCAGCTGAGGCTCTGTTGTCACGTAATTCTGATTGCTGTCAGCTTCTGCCAGTGAGAGAAGAGAAAGATACAATTAATCTCTGCGAATAAGATGCTGCACTTTTCAATGTCTGTGTTCTCTGCTAATTTAACACCGCTTGCTAGGCTTTTCATCAAGGTTTGTTCTTTTAGAAAGTGTGGAAAACTGGCTGCTCAAAAACAAAATAAGTATCGACTAACTTCAATTGCATATTTCCTCCCGCCTGCTTTGGAAGTTTCTGTTTGGAACTGACACTCTTACTGACTATGGAGGAAAAGAAAGCTCAATACAAAGATAAGCTTTCTTTTCAACGTTTGTGCTTTAGCTTTCAATAAACAGTTGAATTTAGAGAGCCACATCTGTTTCCATGGTCTAAGATTTAGGCAAGAATTCAAATCTCAGGCATCTCACTCCATTGTTGATTTACAGAAATCACAAGCCCATTTACCTATCACCTGCCTATTGCATAATTTCTGAATCGAGTTGCCTGGAAGTGACTCTTCACAATGAAGTATAGGCAATCAAATGCACAACTATTCATATTTCTGCATTATATATTGGTTCTGATTATGCAGTACCAAGCTGTTATTACTTTCCCCAGAAGAAATAATATGCTGCATTGTAAAAACAAAATAAGACCTGAAAACTACCTCAAGTTATTAAAAAATTGGCAGGTTGTTATTTTTAGAAAAACCAAAAGCCTGTGGAAGAAAACAATTATGAAAAATTAAATTTACTATTTTTTCCCACTATAGCATATTGAGGCAATAAGTATACCAGGCTACCAATTTCTTTTATTAAACCTCTTTTAATATGCTGATAAGCAACAGCTTGCATAGTATAGATCATGAAGTTCACAACAGGTAATAATAAGAAATCGAGACACCCATGATAATGTAAAATCGAAAATAGTATTCTGAGATTCAGCAAACATATATCCTAAAAACAAAATCTACCTTCTTTCTCAGTTTGGACATTACAACACTACAACACCTTACATATTAAAATGCAAGCTGCCTATTCTATGATACTTATAAAAGAGATCCAAGTCAGAGAAGACTACAGATTTTAAACTGATTTATTTATTTATATTTCATATTTCTTAACTGCCCATCTCCATGTTAATTACACCCAAAGACCTCCATTTAGATAATACTTGGCTTATCAGCTAAGAAAGAAAGGAGGAAGAGCACAATTATAGTTATAAATTGTTCTGCCATACTTGAGGACATGCTAAACCATAGTTCTAAAATATTATTCCTGAAAAATGTCTTTCCTCCTACAACCAGGTTGAGGCCACTGAAGGAAACCAACATCTCTTGATCTCAATATTCTCCTTTGATATAAAATGATTTTAAGTAAAGAACACTTCTGTGTGCAATTCATCTCAGCAACTCCATTGGGTTTACTGCCTATAATCTCAGTAACACATTATATCTGAAAATGAGGACAGGCGAGGACAGGACAGGAGACTTACAATCATGTTTACAATAAGGACCAGCTTAATTAACAAAGTTTAATTAACAAACAGGAACAGTATCTACAATGGCTGAATGCATAAGACTAGGAATAGAGTCTACAATTACTTAGACCATCACCAGCACTATTGATAAAATTATTTTTTCTTGGAGGCTCATATGATGACCAAGAATGTCAGAATCCGCAGCAGTGAAGATTTGATAAGCAGTATACATGATTGACAAGTGTAAGCCAAGTCGAATAGTAGACTGAATGCAGTAATTATATATACTAAGGCCTATATTCAAATTCTTACTTGGCCATGCAAGAACACTGGATGACCCTGGGACAGTCCTGAGTGCACTGGATCATTGTGAAAATAAAAATAAAAAAAGGGGGGGAAAGTAGTTATAAATGTAGCTTAAACCCTAAAGCGTGGGATACACATGATACACAATATAGCAGATTTTTGTTTTGATGGGACATAATGAAAGTGATCGATAACATCAAAGCTGCAAAAAAGAATATATACTGTCCAAATACCAATTTGTACACAATTAGATTCTCACAGCGTAGAAAACTAAAGAAATCCACTCTGTGTTCATTGACAATTGATGTTTTCTTTCCTAGGAATAAGGTGTGCACATAGAAAATAAATGCAGCTTTCCTTTTTTGGCATAACCTTTTTCAGGAAGAAAAAGAAGAGAGTCACCTGTGAGTTATTCCTTACTAGCTGCTTTTACCAGATAGTGGCACTTATAACACTGTAACAGATGAATTTAAAATAGGGCTATCATGTATGGGCTGCAAAATGCCCTTTGCCACTATTTTATGGTCATATAGATTTTTGCAGCTCAGGTAGCTTTCATTTAAGGGCTTAAACTAATTTCCTTTGATACCAAAGGTAATTTTAGAAAAAAGAAAATATAACTTTTAGTTCTGTTCTGGCAATTTTTAGCAAATGCTTTTACAGTCACGGCCACAAAATTAAGTTTCCTGATAATACAAGTGAAGCAACCCTCTGTGACATATGACATGAGGAGATTAAAAAACAAATAGTTTATACAATAGTTAATGGGTGAGCAAGTTGAATTAACTCAAATACACGCCACTCCCCTCTCGTTTGTTTTTTAATGGCTTAATACATCGAGAACATGTTTCCCTATTAAAATGATTATCGACAATACTGTATAAACCAAATAGGAATAAAAATATGGGGAAACACCCTGCAGATAATTAAAACTGAACAGAAGGCTGGCAACGGAAAACGTTAGAGGGTGATACCTACTGTTTATTAACCGTGAACACTATATTAAAATTAATGCAAAGATCTAGGACCAAATATACAGTAAAACCTCTGAAAATTTACCACCAAGGGATAGAAGGAAAGTGGTCAACATACAGAGGTGGTCAACCTACGGAGCAACTGCTTCTGCAGATGGACCAGAGGTTTGCGTTTTAGCAGTGACCCACTGCAGAAGCTGGGCTTGGTAGTGCATTTTGAATGTTTTGATTATGCCTTGGTCGAGAGATTGAATTTTTGATGTAGTGTTAAAAAAGGGAAAAATTTCAGTTTCATATTTGTAAGATGATTCACTTGGGGATGGCTAGGACAATTGTCTACTACAAGGAGAATGGACAGTTTCTTCTTCATTTCTCCGTCAATATCTCTTCTCCACTCCTCAAACAGGACACCAGTCATCCATACAGATTTGTTAGATTTCTAGATGACGGGAAGATCTCTGAGCTGCAGGTTTTTGAATGAGCATGGCTTTGTTGATTTACCAATGAACAAAGGTTTTAGCTTCTCTCCGGTTAAGCTAGTGCACAATAGAACTGTGAAAGTTCTTTAGAAAGTTTTCCACTCTTACATTTGTCACTCCTCATAACGAGGCTCCTAATGGGCATCGCCTTGAAAAAGAGTCCACACTCGTCAGTTACCAATTCTGCATTTCACTTTTCTTGCCCTGGTGAAGACTGGACTCAACTGGTCAAGCTATAGAGAGTGAATTAATACCATGTGTCAAGATTCAGGTGGTCAAGATACAACTTACAGAGGTGATCAATATAAGAGGTTGGCTTTTGTGTACATATAGTGTATGTCCAGTCTACGAAAATTAGGTCAACTTAGGGAGGTGGTCAACTATGGAAGATTTACTGTATTAAACTTAGATTCTAAAACTGAAAAGACCATTATTTTGTATCTCTCAATCTTCTGCAGCAGTCCAGCTGTTCCATACTTCATCAGGGCTAAAAACGCATCACTTGCATAGGCATGTGCTGTTTTAATGAAGAGAAGTAGCTAACTCCAAAGGAGAGAAGCACTTTGAGGATATAAAATATAAAGATCCTTAGCTGGTTGCAGAAAATGATGTAGATCAAATGGCTAAGATTGCTGATTAAAATATGATCCAATATCTGAAAGGTTCAAATTCCCCTAGGGCTTCTTTGTTGTTTCATGAAACCATAACATAAAAGCAGATTCCAGAAGCCAGCAATATCCAGAGAAATGAACCAACAATCCTCTGCTTTATGCTTAGCAGTGTAGTAGGCTGAAATCATTGTCAGTCAATATAAGAATCTTAACATGAGTTCTCCTCAATTATTAATGGCTATTGATGAAAAAAAAATCTGTTGAAAAACAAGCAACGGTTTATACCTTGAAGACATCATCTGGGCCTTTGTTCTATATTTGAGGCAGGGTACTATACAATTAGTATGTTTAGAAGCAGCTTTATTTCTTACCATGTACAATGTTTCCTAGTTACGGACTTTAATTCACAAGAGCGAAGTGAATTGTCGTATAGCTCATTTTGGCAATTGCTTAGCACTGCAGGATGATTACACACTTACTCATCAAATAAAGGCCCAGAACTTCACCTCTCACCTTCTCTCCTTTTTATTTCTCACAACACTGTATAATTATCTTGAGCGTTTCTTCTGTCCCAGTTTCAGTGCCAAAAAAAAAGGGTGGGTGGGGGAGAGGATCAGCAACTTGAGACAATAACCCAAGATCACATTAACATTAAGCTGCTGCTTTAAAATTAATTTTATGAGCTCTACAAGCTTCTGATCCATTGGCCACTTTGCATAAAATACTTTGATATGTTTAAATCAGATAACCTCTTCTTTCTTTTCAGGGACTGC
This sequence comes from Azemiops feae, assembly GCA_023970755.1. Classification (NCBI taxonomy): domain Eukaryota; kingdom Metazoa; phylum Chordata; class Lepidosauria; order Squamata; family Viperidae; genus Azemiops; species Azemiops feae. The sequence goes on along the minus strand of JALGBA010000005.1, from coordinate 5,066,156 downwards.
ATGCCCTTCAGGACAATCATTGAGGGCTATATACCAATAACGGGTTGTGATAAAGTATTTACAGGTACTCCTTGACTTACGACTACAATTGAGCCCACAATTTCTGTTGCTAAGTGAGAGAATTGTTAAGTGAGTTTTGTCCCATTTTACGACCTTACTTGGCACAGTTGTTAAGTTAATAATATGGTGTTTAAGTAAATCTGACTTCCTTATTGACTTTGCTTGTCAGAAGGTCGCAAAAGGGGATCACATGACCCCAGGGACACTGTAACCATCTTAAATATGAACTAGTTGCCAAGCATCCAATTTTGATTGCATGACCATGGCGATGCTGCAATGGTTGTAAGCGTGAAAAACAGTCATAAATCACTTTTTTTCAGTGCCGCTGTAACTTTGAACGGTCCCTAAGCAAATGGTTGTAAGTTGAGGACTACCTGTAGAGCAGAAGTTCCCAACCTTGGCCACTTTATGACTTGTGGACTTCAACTCCCAGAATTCCTCAGCCAGCCATGTTGAAGTCCACAAGTCATAAAGTGGCCCAGGTTGGGGACCCCTGCTGTAGAGGGTAAAATCAGAGCCAAAAATGTCTGAAATTCATTTTCTTTCTTTCTTTGACTCACTTTTGCCTATTTTCCAAGCAAAAGATGCCAGAAAATCAATGGAAAAATTGGATCAGAGGTCTGACATGATCATTCATACAAGATCTTTGAAATTAAGTTAAGAGTCTGTCATATTCCAAAGCCTGCCGACTGCTTGCCCCTGACTTAACTGATTGATCAATATAAAATATATATCGTGAGGCAGCTAAGTCAAGGCAGCAGTATCATCAGCACACGCCATGCAACCATTTTAACTCTCTAAAGTTACACTTCAAAAGGAGTTCATCCTGGCTTTTATGCTGCAGCATCCATATCGGGTCATGATAAGATCAAACTGACCACATAGAAAAATGACCCAATTATCTCATTGTATTATAATGCCTGACACAAGTATGTAAGTCATCTATTTGTGCAAAGACAAGATACAGTTGTCATTTGCTCCTCCCTGCCATGACAACCATGATTTGTACATCGGTGACTAGATGCTGATTCTAGTCCACACTCTGCATGAATACTCCTTTAGTAGAGATAATCTAGAAAATGCCATAATTAATTGAGGAATTATAATTAGTTTTCTCAGGTCCATATAATTCTCTACTGAGGTGCACAGATGGCTGTAATAGCTTTACAAATGACATCGTTATTATCTGGAGAATACCAATATGCAAATTCATCAGTATTCAGGGGCTTTCTTGCTGTCACTCTGGAGAGAGGTAGCCCTTAAAAATGTACACAGGGACTAGCAACATTTGTCTAACATGCAAAACTAATGCTGTGCAACAGATGACATTGGAAAAAACTTCTGTGCAAGAAATTAAATGGGTGGAGGGTGGGGAAGAGTTAATCTTGCCCAATGCCCATTTACCATAAATATTTATGCCCTCAATTATTTAATCCATATATCCTCCAGCAAGAAAGCCTGGCAGAGATCATGAGAATACTGGAAGATTCAGCAGGCACCAGGAAGTTTAATTATTTCCTGTCTACTGAATATGCCTTCATTCCCCAGCCCCATTCCTTTAGCAAATGCAGCCTGTAGATATGTATTTGCCAAAATGGTAATAGGTCTATGCCTGCCCTAGAAAACTTCTGTCCTGAAATCATAACACTTCATGTCCATGGATATTTTGCTGGTATTATCCAGAAAAAGCAGTTCAAACAACAGAAAGATACTATATTAATACAGACGCTATTGGCTTACACTGGAGGAAAGGCAGAATGCTTATAAGTTTCAGTTATTGTCCACAGGTTTAATAAGTCAAGATACACATGGGAAAAATATGCTAGCTTAAGCGTGAACTAGATGTAGAGTGTAAAGTGTATTTTAGTCCACTCTAAAATTAGCATAATCACAGAAAATTGTGTATCTTTTAAGCGCTATTCTGAAAAAAATCTGCTAGTACAACATCTAGGAACCGTGGTGGATCAGTGGTTAGAATGCACCCTAAAATACAAAGAAGGCAAGATCTACTAGACAAAAGAGTTAATAAGAATAATTGGTGAGAGCATATAGAAAACTGTAAAAATGGATTCCTAAATCAAGTATGAATAAGAAGATATGATCACTGAACTAAGGACAGACATTCTGGAAAGTGAAGTTAAATGAGCCCGAAAAATATTGCTAATAATAAAGCTGCAGAAGTTAATAAAATACCAGCTAGACTTTTTAAAATCTTGAGAAAGTATGCATGTAAAGTGTTATTTGCTGTCTTTAAGCAAGTATGGAAAAAACAGAAATGGCCAAAGAACCAGAAAAGAGCAGATGATATTCTGATACCAAAAAGGGCAGTTCTAAAGAGTGCTTGAACTACTGAACAATTGCACAATCTAGTAAGAAAATGTTCAAGATTTTACTAACAACTTTAAAATACTTGGAATGACAATTGCCAGGTCTACAAGTTGGATTCAAGAGAGGCAAAGGGTCCAAAGTCACATTACTAGTAGCTGATGGATTAACAGAAAAGACACAAGAGGCACCTTGAAAATCTATATGCTTTATTGATTATACTAAAGATCTTTTTGACCACAACAAATTATGGATAGCCTTTAAAAACCCAGAATACTAGTCCACCTCACTAATAACAATTAGAATGGAATACAGAACAACAAAATAGTTCAAAACAGCAAATTATGTTCCAAAGTTGTGTACTATCACCTAGTTTATTTAATATATATGAAAACTATGAGAAATGAGAAGGAATAGAAATTGGGATTTAGCTGGAAGTAGCATCAACCATCTCAGATGTACTATGATGCATGAATTTGTAAGTCATGATAGGATATGACTTTGTAAGAGCACATTATGTATGTAAGAACTTTCTTGATTGTAAAAATGGGTGGGAGGGTATCAAAAGAGAGGTTGATAGAAGACTAAATGGCTAGAGACTATCCCTCAGGAACTTACATGAATCCAAAGAACCGGTTGCTGACAGACAAATCTAATGAAATGATATCAGAACTGGAAGTGATTCAACATTGGAACAGCAACTGTGAAATAAATCTGCAGATGAGAATGGAGTGTGCAACCAGGTCTGAATGAAACTTCACTTCTTTGAAAGACCATATTTACAGTTTGAATATTCTCCTCATCTCTTTTATCAATAGAAGGGCAGATGACATTGCTTAAGGACTCTCACTTCCCCAGAGTGCCCCCATGTCATATGAAAGAGACGGGGCTTAGGGAACTGTCACTATTGTTTATTAAGTTAGGTAACTTTTTTTCTGGCAATTAGCATAAGGTTAGAGAAAATTTCTTATGTGCATTGTACAATTCATTGCTATCAATCTGATGTTGAAGCCAAAGCAGACACATAATAATTAAGAAAGAACTGTTCAGTATCTTCAGCTCATATGAAAATATGGCAGCTGATATAAAGTCAAAAATATTTAGGCGCTATCTCTTATAAAGATTCCTGAAAATAGTCCCAAAGGTGCTTTTTCAAAAGGCAACTGGACTTTGTTTTTCCTTGAAGACATTTCTCCTCTCATCCAAGAAGCTTCTTCAGTTCTGTTTTGAAAAAGCTTCTTGAATGAGAAGCAAAACATCTTCAAGGAAAAACAAAATCCAGTTGCCTTCTGAAAAAGCACCTTTGGGACAACCATGACCTGGATGACTGAGAATGTCCATAGACATTCCTGAAAATATTTATTATAAAGCCAAGTTACAAAGACAGATAAATAAAATTAAATAAATAAAACCATGCCAGTTTAATTTATTTTCTTCTCAAATTATTTTAAAATCAAGACAGGTTTGGGTAAAAACAGGCATAATATGACCGTCCAGTTCTAACAATGGAAAACTTCTGGTGAGAGACCATGCTAAGGAACATCTTCACAGTTTACTGAGACACTGCTTAACAGGAAAAGCTTAACAGGTGTACATCTTAGTCCACTTTAAAAGGAAATTAATGAAAAAACTCTTAATTCAATCGGCCTCCATCTGTGTAGTAAAGCTCCTATTATTCCAAACAAATCCCTAGATTAGTCAGGTAATGCAAATTGCTGTCCTGCCTGCTTATGAATCTCAGATGTATTTAGCAATTATCAAACTGAAGGAAAAAAATAATAACTCCTTCTGATACTATGGAAATTGGCATTATAGTTCTACCTTGCTAGATAAGACTTGTAAGACAATGGCAAAATTCAAAGTTCTAGGTAGTACCAATGTCCTTAACTATTGAAAACCATCTCTGTTTCTATTGGCAAACCAATTACTTGAACCCTGCCAAAAGATAGCACTACCTAGACCAGGGGTCTGCAACCTTGACAACTTTAAGACTTGTGGACTTCAGCTCCCAGAATTCCTCAGCCAGTGAGCTGAAGTCCACAAGTCTTAAAGTTGTCAAGGTTGCAGACCCTTGATCTAGACCAGGGGTCTTCAGACTTGGCTCTTTTATGACTTGTGGATTTCAACTCCCAGAATTCCTCAGCCAGGCACGCTGGCTGAGGAATTCTGGGAGTTGAAGTCCACAAGTCATAAAAGGGCCAAGTTTGAAGACCCCTGATCTAGACAAACTTTCTTTGACTTATCATTCTGATTAGAATGGTTTTGTTTATTTCTTATTTCTTGGCACCAACTTGATAATGGTTGCTACTAGAATGATTAGCAGCAGAATCACGCAAGCTCCTCTTTGTTGGCATACCCAAATAAGTACTGCAAACTGTAGATGTTGCTAACATTACTGTATCAGTATGAATGTTTATGAAAGTCTGCAGCAGCAGAGCAAAAATGCCATTAACTTTTCACTCTGTATATGCTGAAGTATGATTAATTATGCACTGATAGTAAAGCCCCTTTTTTCTAATATATTATCATTTTGCTATTTAAATATATGAATACAATACTAGAAAAATTACCAACAATTTAATGTACTGCATCATTAGCCATTAAAAGAAGAGCATTCTGTTACAGATCAAGCTCAAAATGCCTTGTTTTAAACAGTAAAGAAATTATTTTTACCAGCTTAACTCAGTGCCAAGTTCATTAGATTTCTTAAGACTCCATTTGCAATTCCATAAATTTTAAAACTTTATAAGCAAATCATAGGTGCATAAAAAATACTTGCCTTTGGAAATAATATGTAAAGATAACTTGGAATTCTTTTATAGATGGCTTCGGTGAAGCATCTCTGGCACTAAATCCAAGATATTACAATACTCTGGGACTCTATCCAAGTTCTGTGTTCCCCATTTGACACACACGCTGCATGAAAATGCAGTCTCACTTCAGCAAGTTTTTAGAGGAATAAATCAAGCAAAAGATTGTTTTAATTACAGAATGAAAAAAATGGCTTCACTTGGCAGGAAGTTTATTTTTATTCTTCATTGCTGACGCTGAAAACTTGATTGAAGCAAATATCTTCAAGATTGTCCCCTTGCAGGGAAATTATTTCTATTTTTCTTTTTGCCATAAAATTTACTTGACATCATGAAGGCAATGTGTTGAGTCAGGTGGATTTTTGATTCAGACAAACAGTCCGTTTTGTGTGGGAGATCTTAAGGGAAATAATTCACACACATGCAACAGACCAGTAAAATCTATGGCTCTTACAAGCTGAATTCAGAGGTTGGGATCCCAGAGATTGGTCTTAAGCAAACACTAAGCCATTACCCATGTTTAATCACAGTGAGTGATTCATACAACAATTTAAGCTACCAATTCTCAAAACCTAGGTTAAGATCCCTGGGAGAGGGTTCACAAGCAACTTGTGGGGTGTCATATCTTTTTTTAAAAAAAAAAATTGGAGCAGGCAAAAAAAAACCCCATATTCATTTCTTGAACAAACCAGATTCAAATAAAACTATTTTTCTTTGGAAATAAGTAAAATAAGTGGGTTTGTGTATTGCACAGATCTTTGATATATTTGGGAATAATTATTCCAAATAAATATCTCTGTTACTAAATATTTGGCATATACTGCGTGTACCAAAGGTCCCCATGGATCATTTATTATGTGGATTACATTAAATGTTTGAAATGTTTGCCATTTTCTTTTAAACTTCCTTTTTTTTTTTTATGCATGGCCTTCAAACATTCCTGAGTACAACACAACATTCTCTCCAATAATCTAATGTGATGGTCTCCTATTGGGCCTGACTTCTGATACACATAATATTTTATGTATGCTATGTTAATTCCACTGGATGCTTTAGAGAAATAAATAATTATGTTTACACTGTAGTCAGATCCAGGTTCTCTCTTTCTAAATTCTGAATCTCATATGAAAACAGAGGCTTTGATTTACCAGACTTCAAATTGTGCCAATAGACATATGTATTAACTTCTGTATATTTTTGGAATGAAAATGAGATTGAATATGTACCACTCTGGGCACAACCAGGGTTATTACTCAAAACCGGGCAAATGGCTATAATTATAGTCAACATTTAATTGTATCTCCAGCATTAAAGACAGATAGACTTATTTGAATGTTACTGAGAAAAAAGTTAATGTTGAATTCCTGTTCTCTTGAGAAATTGACTCTCAGGAATAATCCTCGTTTAAACATTGTGGTTAAACATTTGTTGAGGGTAGGGGTGTGTGTGAAAGTGGGGTTATCACCCTAGATGATTAGTTAGCAAATCACTTATTGCTAATTAGACGATAAGTCTTTTAAAGCTATATAACCTACCTAAAACTGCTGAAGGGCAATATATTCAATCAGAGCAATTATGTTCTCAATTTGTATCTAATGCACTGGCAGCCTCAGAAATTCCTATGATTCTGAGTCTATTATTGCTTTTTTCAAAGATGAAAGTAACAATTCAATTTTATTAACAATTGAAGAATGTTACAAAAATAAACAGTGATGATTTATAAGAAATCTGGAATTCCCTCACAATTAGATTCCAGAAATGAAGGAAGGAAATCTGTGATAATGAATATTTCTGGTGATCTACAGGATGCTTTCCTATCAATTCTGAGAAACTAGAAACTCTATACAGTGTTCTCTATACACTATTTCTCTGACTCTGAACTAATATATCCTTTCCCTCTTGTCTTACAGAACAATTACACACTTTGTCTAGAGATTATAGAGCAATAGCCTCACCTTTGCTGATGCTATAATAGGTGGAAAATAAATATTTCCCCAGTTTTACAATTGTTCCCTCTTGTTCAGTTGAGTCTTGAACCATAAAAAAAATCTGTGACCAATTTTTTCAATATTCTGAAGATTTTTCCTCCTCATTTATGCAAAGTAAATGTCATTGATTTAATAGAGAATGTTTCCAGAACCATAACTCCTATAGCTATTAACTGAAAGCTCACTGATGCCTTAGAAAAGACAGCTCCAGGCAATCAAAATAATGACTTGATTTGCAATGACAATGAAAACCTATCAAAGGAAAGTTGTATCTTCTTTGCACTATAAAATTAGGAGGAGGAGGAGGAGGAGGAGGAAGACCATTTTTTAAAATGAGGTGCAGCTTTTTAAATGTTGAATGATATTGGACAGCAGAATCTGCTGTACTATCTACTATCTGCTCTACTATGGAACTACTTGTTTTTTATTTATTAGATATGGAGGTTGCCTCACTCCAGAATGACTCTGGATGGCTTAGAGTTTAAAAACAGAAAAACAAAAGAGAAAGAACCTGAAGCAAGTAGACAGGTATATCTCATATAGCACACATGAAAAAACAAATGAAAACAAAATAAAGCACTGCATTGCACTGCCAGGCCTCTGCAAACATCCCACCATGAGTTCTGGGAAAATAGGTACATTTTAAAATATTTCTGGGCCTCACAGGGTTGGAACTATGTAGTTTTCTCAGTGGAGGGGATATTATTCCAGAAGATAGGTAAAGTTTATCATTAAGCTTCACTGAAGATCCCAGACCAGCATGAAGGACCTCCATTCCACTAAAGGAGGGGGGGAAAGTGAAACTGGACCTAATACAAGTAGTTCTCGACTTCTGACTACAATTGAGCACAAAGGTTCTGTTGCTAAGTGAGACAGAGTTAAGTGAATTTTGTCCCATTTTTATGACCTTTCTTGTCACAATTGTTAAGTGAATCACTGCAGTTGCTAAGTTTGCCACACGGCTGTTAAGTGAATCTGGCTTCTCCATTGATTTTGCTTATCAGAAGGTTGCAAAAACTAATCGCATGACCCCGGGACACTGCGACCGTCATAAGTATAAACCAGTTGCCAAGAGTCTGAATTTTGATCATGTAACCGTAGGGATGCTGCAATGGTCCTACGTGTGAAAAATGGTCATGTCACTTTTTCAGTGCTGTTCTAACTTCAAATGGTCACTAAATGAACTGTTGTAAGTTGAGGACCACTTGTAAAAAGGAAAACGTTATGTTTATTTGAAAATGTGATAGAGAGGGGGTGTAGGTAGGAGACCCACTAATCTGAAAAGGAAAATGCCCCAAAGCCAGGCACCTTTTTCCCTGGTTTCAAACAAACATGGACAGAAAGGAAACGGCCTTTCTGCTCTTCCCAAATGCAATGATCCCTTTCTTTACTTCATCTCCATCCTGGTGTTTTGTTTTGTTTTTCCCCTTGCTCTTTTATTTGCTGATCCTGCTCAAAGGAGGGAAGGCAATGTTTGTGTTGTCTATTTGAATAGAGAGGATGGTTGGTATATGAAAATAAAATGTCAACTCTATGACATTTCTAATTACTACATGGAGAAACACTTGCCATTTTGACACATTATAGGAAGATCAGATTATTTTCTAAATGGAATACCTTATTTTATAGGCAATTCATTTGAAATCATATTTAGTAATTCAGTTAATAGGTTTTTGTCCTGACCTTGCCTTTTTTTTGGGGGGGGGGGGAGGAAGGCTACTTTTTAGCAGATACACAGGCACACCTATATACTATCAAGGGAGGTAAACTCAGCAAACAGGAATCATTTGGAATTCTAGAAGGATCATTATTGCTAATACAGTAATGTAGTAAAATCTTTTAAGCAGAAATCTTTCCTCCTTGCCTGGACTCAGGAGTCTCTTCTTTAACAGCCCTGCTTCCTCCTATAATGGTGTGTGTGTGTGTATTAACAACCCTGCTTCCTCCTATAATGGTATATATACAGAGAGAGAGAGAGAGAGAGAGAGAGAGAGAGAGAGAGAGAGAGAGAGAGAGAGAGAGAGAGAGAGAGAGAGAGAGAGAGAGAGAGAGAGAGAGATGCTTTCTCTCCCTATGTATGTGTGCGCGTGTATGAGGTGGAAAAGGATTGGGTTCAGATGGAGTTGGCACCTCTAGGTTAACAATGTGTGGATGCCAAGCATTGGCTTGGAGTTTTCAAATGTTCATAATATTATATTTCAATCTATTCTTTTTTAAAAAACTAAAATTATATTAAATTCTGGGCTATATTCCTTTTGGGTAAATATGTTTTAGTACATTGATGCCAATATAAGAATTATATTGTGGATTAATTCATTTGTAAAATTCTCCAAAATCAAACCCTTGAGAAATTATTACACACAAGTTAAAAAAAACCAGCACAGTGCCATAGCTTAATGATGCAATTAGAGATACAAATAGCAGACATCAGAGAAATAGTAGTACTAACTGACCGACAAAAATATTAATACTGTGAGTTTTTTTGTTATATAAAATGCATACAGTATCAATATTTTTATCAGTATAAGATGCGTATAGTATAATAAATTTAGGTCTAGTCCCAAAGTATCTCCAAACTATTAAATCGCATTACTTATATCAGTTCAGTTTAGCTCACTGTTACTGCATTGATGACATAATTTATTAAGATTTCAGATAAAATTTACAAAAGCATTTAAATGTGCACATACACTCCAACACCTCTGACTTTGGACAAAGGCACAATCACAGCAATGCATAGTTCATGCTGTATTATCAAATAAATAAGTTTGCCATTCATTATACTTATATACAAACAGCCAATACATATATACTAAGAATGTTAAGTCAAGCTATTTAATTTTGAAAGAGATCCTACAAAGAAATCAGGTAGTGCAGTATAGGAACAGAGAAGGCTCAGGAAATGATTTATAGCCCTAGGGAACACTTTTGTGGAAAATGGAACATGAAAAGTTATTTTCATATCCAGGCACAGAATTTATTTTCCTGAAAATTTCATAGTAATTTTAACGAGATTAGAACAACAACAACAAAAACCAGCGTTCAAAACTAAGCCAGCTAAAAGTTTAATTAAACACAGTTGCTTGATGTGCCTGCCTTTCCAAGCTAACTCATACATATTCATCACTGTAATTACAGCAGTGAAATAAATAAATAAAAAACCACAAATAATTATGTCAAACTCCTTATTTTCTATACATGCTTGGAATTATTTTTACATAATTAATATTGAAATTAATTGCATGTTGGCTTTTTTTTTTTTGCACTTTGTCCTTCCACATTTATTTAAAGTTTTGGGGTTTTCCCCAATTGATACACAAGGGTTTATCCCAGAAAAACACTGAACACTAAAATATGTTCTAATTATACAATACATACTGTGTCCTTAACTTCAGCTCCTTGGATGATATATATGTATGTATAATATATTATACATAATTCATGATGTTTAACATTCCACTTCCAGTGAGACCCTTTTTTAAAGTGACAGAGTATTACTGGGTTGCTCAAACTGGGATGCTTGAATTTCTTTCTTTCTGATATTAGCTGGGAATTCTAAAGTATCTGGAAGTCATTAGAATGAGACTCATCCAGATCTTGCTATACACTTTTAAAAAAAACCCGAACCAATTCTAGATCTTTAAAGGTCTAGAACAAATGCATCATCAAGGAAGTTAATCCATTTTTAAGATACAAGGAGACTATTAGAGTTGGCAAAGTTTTAAAATATGTGTACAGTTTATCTACAATTCATTCAATTCCAAAGTCTGCATGTTCCATTACTAGCAATGAAATATAACGTTTTACCTATTTTGTATCTTTCAGTCACAAGACTTAATAGTGACCTGAGCACACAAGCCACATCAGCAAATCTGCAGTAACATATATTACCGTAGTTGGGGGGGGGGAATAACCCCAATACCAGTGGAATCCCTGAGTCATTTAAATTACAATTACATTTATGGCCCATTATTAAAGTAGCAGTTGCACAAACTGACTGTGGTGACATGGAAAAATGAGATGCAAAACAGAAACCAATTCTTCATCTTTAGTAAAGATGCAGTGCATATAGATTTGCATATTCAGTGTAAATAGATGCATTAGCAAAATAGCTTGTTAACTATTATGCATAATATAAAAGGAGGCACAGTTTTAAAAAAATGAAAGTTACAGAATTCCTCTCTGGCTATTGATCGATAGATTGTATTAAAGTTACAGTTCAGAAAGCCATTTTAGCTGTTCTTCCAATCATCAATTCTATCTGCTGCCTTCATGCCCTGTCAGCTTCTATACACCACTGTTTATGTCGGAGAGGAAGTCTGAAATAAAGACTCTCTTCTACTTGCATGGCTTATCTACACATTTTGAAGCTTGCATGATGCAAGTCAGAGGTTCCGAACCGGGGGTGTTCGCACCCCCTGGGGGTGAGAGACAATATTCCAGGGGGTGCGAAAACTTGGGTTTTCAAAACTATAGTGTATATGGATAATTTGTTGCCTTTATTTCAAACTTTTGTAAGAGGTGCAAGAATATATCCGAAGCTGTCAACGCTACTAACATCGGATATTTTGCATTGACAACAGATGGAAATGTAGCCATGTTTTTCCCTTTCGCTTTTAGAGTTAGATGATGCTTGGGGGGGGGGGATGTGAATGAGAGTCTAGCTAGACATAACACACTAAGCTTAGCATGAGAATCAAGGTTATTTGAGCCAGAGCTGATAAAGAATTGGCGGGCTGGAGAACTGGAGAGGAAGCCCGCGCTTCAAGCTAATTGGGGAATGTGATTTATGACTGTTAATTGGAGGAGGGAATCGTGCTTTTATACTATGTGCCCAGGGGAGGGGAATTCAGTTTTTGGCTTCGATTATGCAGTGCCGATATTATGCTACTCGAATAAAAGATTCTTTAAGGTAAACAATGCCTTGAAGTTCTTTTGAAGAGTTTCATCTGTCAGCACCATGACAGAAGCATTCTAGGGGTGCGGGGTATAGAAAAGGTTTGGAGCCGCTGATATAAGTGAAGCATGGAGCACACCCTCGGCCTTCCACTTCAGACCCAACATATAAACAGAGTGAGCACCAAAATGAAGTTGAATTCTGCACTTTCCCTTATGGAAGTTCTAAATAAGAAATGGAGAATAGAACAGATCTTAAACCGAGGAATCTCTCTGGGAGTTCTTGTTTGTATGGCCCAGAATACTCGTACTGAAAACTGAATATTGTTCCTGTGTCAAGTGAAAACACAGCATCGCCATTTTCGTTGTCAGCCATTCAGTCATGTCCAACCCTTAGCCACTCTATGGATCGGCACTCTCCATGCTTGGATTAGACACAGCATTGGATCCAAAATTCACAGGAGCTGGCACTTATTTGCTGAATTTCTTCTTCTGTTCCTGCCTGTCATTTCTACACAATCCAAAGTATAGAGTCCCAAAGTGGGAAAACAGGGACTTAACATATTACATTACTTTTAACTCATAGAACAGAAAACATTTATATTTTGCTTACTCAGATTTAAATGCACAGCAATCTGATCCTGATTGTGATTGTGATCTCACAATCCTCTCAGAAATGACTTCCAATGAGATGCAACTCCACCTTACCCTGATGACAACTAGTTTTATTCTGATGTTGCAGACATAATTTCTGTTATCAAAGACCAAGAAACATTAGAACTTTGCCTTATTTCCTGTCTGCACCAACATTATAGGAAACAAACTTTCATGGACTAGTGGCAAATTTTAAACATCTTTCAGCATAAGCACATAAATGCCACAGTAATCCAGTAATGCAATATCTGCTTGCTGACATATAGCTGTTACTCAGCCAGTGGTAAGCAACATTAGAATGTGTAGGTACGTACACACACATATGCACACCCAAAAAAATACATACAGATAGAGTAGAGTCTGGTTGTATAATCATCTCTCTTGCTCCTTCCTGCTGTTATATTTTAGAAACATCCTGAACTGTTAAACTGTCTAGACACTAAACAAAGAACAACATATATAATAATACTTCATTGTCAACAACTTTTAACTAGTCGGTCTTAGGGGAGTTCACCACTAAATCAGTTTGAAAATCATGTCTACAAAGCAAGAATAGTAGATGGGCTTCCTCCTTTATATACAATAGTTGAGAAAACAGAATCCTTCATTTGTTTTTACCATCAGAGCCTTTTGACTTGATCCAGAAGGAAAAAGCACTAAAAAGCTGATGATCTGAATGTATGCCTTATCCTTTAAAAACTTTGTTGCACTATCCACAAACCCCATAACTTCCATTTGAAACTTATCATTAGACTTATAATATAATGAGAGAAATTGAACGACCGATTCTCACAAAAGTTCCCACCATAAATACAGTAAGTAGCCTACAGAAATGCAATCTAAAAGTATGATTTCCCGAATCAACCCATTATCCAGGGGCTATATTAATTTAATTAGAATGCTGATAAAAATAACAAGAATACCTGTATCTTATTGTTCCAAGAAGCAAACATTATAATATTCCTTTGACAAATGTTAATTTGGAATGACCTATGATTCCATTAAATATTGGATATTAAAATGTGATCTGTACACATTTTTGACAATTAATTAATTCAAAAAGAAAACTTTAATTGCTGAACTCAAAAGATCTTGCATCTTGTTTTTCTTAATACAGTAAAAGTGACTATCTGAATACAATTTTTCCAAGAACATAAAATAATGAGTTTGGATACTTAGAAAAAATGTCTTTCTCATCAGAGTGGCTGTTAACTGGCAAATGCAAATAATATATCATTGATCTGGGTGTGCTAAAAGACCATTACTCATCACTGCCTTGTGCTATTGGGAACTATAGTTGAACAATATCTAGAATGGAGCAGATGGCTCAGTTAGTCCCTGAGCTAGAAATCTGATCTTCCCAACTGTTCCCACAAACTCTGTTAAGTTTTATTTTAATAATAGGAGAGATGAAAAAATAGTAGGCAGAGAAAGATATTCCTCGGTAGTCCCTAATAAGGGAATACATCATTAATAGGGTTGAATTGAATAGTTTGCTCTTTTTTCACCCAATTCTTTGCAGCCCTTTTTTATTATGGTGAAGGGGTCGTCTAGATATCTGATCCATATTTTGGTTTGTATTTGTGTACGTGCTATGGCTTCTAGATGTTGCATAACGACCTCCGTTATAAGTTCTGAAAACGGTGATCCCATAGGTGTGCCTTTAATTTGTTGGTAAGTTTGTCCATCAAATTGGAAGTACATGGTTAGGCAGAGGTTTATGAGATCCATAATCCTGGGAGTTTCAATCTTTGTATATTTGGTTAAGTCAGATGTGCTGTGGAGCAATGTGGTAATAGATTCTATTGACATGAACAGGGCTGTGACATCAGATGAGACCATGATTTTGTCCTCATCTACAGCTATGTCTCTGATTGTTTGAAGGCACTGTAGTGGAGAGTTGATGGAGTGTTTGCTTCCTCTTGTGAGGTGTCTCTTGCGCAAAGTTTGCTCTTTATAATACTTTAAGTAGCAGCTAAAAGTCACAAGTCTTAATTCTTCAACTGGCACTTTCTTTGTCTATTCTCAAGAGAATAATGCTGACCAAGAACATATTTCACTTAATCTCATTTGGATTATTACTTCTTAAAGCACTGGCATAGTCCTATCCATGTCATCATGCACTGACACTGCCACCAATTGGATAAAGTACTATTCCTTAGGAAGTAATGACTGATTTTATTTATAGCCTGTTAAACCAACAGGAATATGCAAATGTTAAAGTGAAAACACATCATCTGTTGAAGCCACTAAATTTTATTACAAATCTAAGCCAATAGAGAATTGATATTAGAATGTTAGTACAGCACATTCTTTGTTTAATGAACATCAGTTTAGTGGACTTTGGACACAATGGACATATTATCCATTTGGACTTTATCCCTATTAAATCAAGGATTTATCTCTTAAATCAAAGATTTTATTAGTAATTATGCCATTTTTTTGTCCGTGGCAAATTACATACTTTGATGTGGATTACATGTTTAGTTTTAATGGGCATTCCTTATCCTTCAAACTGCCTGTTAACTCAAGATTTTATTATATTAGTGCTAGACATTCTCACTGAGAACTAAATAGAAAACTAGTGTTTCCTGTTTTTCTTCTTACTCTTATTCTGTCCTATGGTGTCCTCATCACAAATATTTCCAGTAGTGATCAGCTATTGTCATCTAGTAGTGAAAATAACTTTTGGAAACCCATATATTCATCTGTGAATATCTTGAATAAAGAGGATTTACATCTGGGAGATGTCATCATCTGAATAAATTTTCCACTAGACAAGCCTTAACATGAAACATAAGCTGCAAAAGTTCCATTCAAAAATTAACATCTTGCCTGTAATTTAATAACTTCCTGTCTTCCTTCACAAGGGGTTTTTTCTCTCTCTCCCCGTGACAGAATTAATATAAACTCCTTTCATGAATTATATAACTTGATAGAATGAACAACTGTATTATAAATAATTCTGGAGTAAAGATTAAGTAAACAATGCTAAACAGTCATGTGCATAAACAATTAAATCACAGGTCAGTGACATGAACAAAATCAGTTAAGGTACAAGCATAAATCTGTAGAAATCAACTATGAATATTTCCTATCACTCTGAAGTTTAGATAGAAGAAAGAAAAATAATTGATTCTTTTCACCTTTCATTTCTTTTCACATCTGTATATCATTAGTACAAATGTCAATCTTTTAGTTCTGTGAAGTGATTTTCTAATTTCAACCAGAGAAAAATACAGAAAGAGAAAGATTTGAGAAAGGCTGACATACAGGAAATTTCGATAGGCTGATATTTTATAACCATGTTTATGATTCTGCCATTGGGTAATACTGTATCGACCAAAATCGGAAAGCATTTAGTTGCTTTAGACTAAAGCAATCTTTATGAGACTATACAGTTTTTAAGGAAAAAATAATAGAATGTCTGAATCCTATTATCTGGGAGGAGTTTGAACTGGTTGGACAGGGTCCTCATGGTTGTGGTCTTGGTCAGTTGTCTTCTCCTGGTTGGTTAAGGCCTCCTGGTAGGTAGCATATGGTTGGGTCCAAATGGTAGTTAATGCCTTTGCTTGTGTGTGTGGGGGGAGGTAATTGCCTGCACTGAAGAAGGCAATGATGCACCCTCTTCTCAGAAAACCATCCTTGGACCCAGCCATGTTAGAAAACTTTCACCCAGTCTCCAACCTCCCTTTTTTTGGCAGATTGTTAAAGAGGGTGGTTGGCATGCAGCTTTATAGAGTTGAAGTGGACTATCTGGACCTTTTTCAGTCTAGGTTCAGGCCAGGCCACAGCACTGGTTGCACATGCTGACGTCTTTGGTATTCTTCTGTACTGGCTCTGGGATTGAGAATGGGAGGAACTATTTTGTGGTGTTTTCCTTTTTTCTCCATGGCCAGTTCCAGTTGGAGATATTAAGCCCTAGGCCTAGGCCCCTGCAGTATATGGTGTCTCAAGGCTTGGGTCTCCCCCCTCTTCTTTAACATCTACATGAAACTGCTGGGTGAGATTATCTTATGAAGCACAGTATGGTATTATCAGTGTGCTGATGATACTCAGGTATACATCTGTACCCCTGGCCTGGCAGGTGATGCTGTTGCAATGTTGTCCAAGGGCCTGGAGGCTGTTAAGAATCCTATGTGTGGGAAACCAATTTCGGCTAAACCTCGCAAAACAGAGTGGCTCTGAGGTTTTGGGGCCCCAGGATCTGGTACTTGTCATCTTTGACTGTGGATGGGGTTGCATTCCTCCAAACTGTACTGGTGTAGAAATTATTTATTTATTTATAAAATTTATTGGCCACCCATCTTAACTCAGGGTAACTCTGGGCAGCTTACAATCATAAAAATTTGGGAGTCCTCATGGACTCATGTCTGCTGCTTGATGAGGCAGCCATAATTAGGAAAACCTTTGCAAGAGTTTTCCTTGTGCACCAATTGTGCACTTTTCCAGCACCAGGAAACCTTGCTCATGGTTTGTCACACCTTATTTCCCATTTGGTTTACTGCAATCTGCTTTACATGTGGTTGCCCTTAAAGATCATTAGAAAGTTACAAAGTTCAGAATGCAGCAGAGCACACAATATTCGATGTGCGTAAGTTCCCCCACATTACACTTCTATTGTGCAAGCTGCGCTGGCTCTCAGTTCCCTTCCAGGTGCAATTCAAAGAGCTGGTTATCATCTGTGTGGCCCTGGTCCTGGTTATTTGTGGGACTGCGTCTCTCTAAGATTATCTGCCTTTCCCAATAGATCAGGTTAAGGTAAGTATGATCCAGATCCCTTCTTATAAATCCTATCACCTAGTGGGACCTCAGAAGTGTGCCTTTTCTGTAACTACCTCTACTTATAGAGCACCCTGATACCCCTTTTAGCCTTTCTGAAGACCACCAAGACCTAGATTTTTACCAAAGTGCTGGGATAAGATATAACACAATAGAAAGAATGGGATGTGGCTAATTGAAGCTTACTGCAGTACATCCTAAGGGGTTAATTAAAGAGCAAGGCTTTTGTTTTAGTTTGATCATTTCATTGTTTCATAGATATGTTTTATAGTTATTGGTTATACTGTTGTTCTGAGTTTCCCAGAGTTGTTTAAGATGAGTGGCCATACAAATCTTTCAAATAAATAAAATAAATATAGTAAGCTGCTAGCTTAGCTCAGCAAATAAATAAATTTGTTCAAATAAAAAGAAATGGAATTTCCTCTTATCTACCAAGCACCTCTAGAGTAGTTTCAGTGGAGAAAGATGTGAGAAGGGGCGTTGTCTTACCTGAACGCCTTTTCTCAGCATGATGATGGAGAATCCACAAATGGGTTAACTTCATCCTCCTGCCCAATGAGACTAAGTCAAACGATTGCCACGCCTCCTGCTGGGCTAGATACTGACCCAGTTACAACGAAGGCGAAGCAACAGATGATAGTCAGACGTGTTGGCTCCTCCTGCCCCCGACACAGGACCTGACGGCCACTAAGGGGGTGGGAGTGGATTCTCCATCATCATGCTGAGAAAAGGCGTTCAGGTAAGACAACACCCCTTCTCCAGCATGAGGATGGAGAATCCACAAATGGGACATACCAAAGCCACCTGTCCCTATGGGAGGGAACTAGTCTGGGCCTGTGTCCCACTCGATGACACCACTTGCTGTAGCACCCGCCGGCCAAAGGAGGCGTCTGCGGAAGCAATTTTGTCCACCTTGTAGTGTCGTATGAAAGGAGAAGGCGAAGACCAAGTCGCCGCTCTGCAAATCTCAATGGAAGCTTGCTTTGCCCAAGCCGCCGATGTTGCGGCGCTGCGGGTGGAATGAGCCGTGATGCGGCTGGACATGGGCAATGAATGTGACTGGTAAGCCCGCGAGATGCAAGCTTTGATCCATCTGCCTATGGTGGAAGAGGAAACTTTCTGCCCCATGGAAGAGGGTTGGAAGGATATAAACAGCGCCTCCGACTTGCGAAAAGCAGATGTTCGCTTGATGTAATGTCTTAGCGCTCTGCACACGTCCAGAGCGTGCCACTTGCGTTCCAATCCATGGGACGGGTTGGGGCAAAAGTTAGGAAGTATTACCTCCTGGGCCCTGTGGAACAAGGTGTTAACCTTGGGAACAAATGATGGATCTAAGCGAAGGATCACCCTGTTCTCGTGAAAAGTGCATAGGTCCTCTCTGACCGAGAGAGCCGCTAGCTCCGATATGCACCTGGCCGATGTGACGGCTACCAGGAAGGCGACTTTCATGGACAAAATCCGGAGCGTACATGTCCTGATAGGCTCAAATGGCAGTGAGGTGAGAACCTGCAAGACCTGTGGTAAATGGACTGCAGGGGGTCTGGTGTTGGTCACCCCTTTGATGAAAGAACGCACCATGGGGTGCTGAGCCAAAGGGGCCGAATTGTCGCATTGCAACACCGTTGAGAGGGCTGCGACCTGCCTACGGATGGTGTTGGGCGATAGGCCCTTGTCAAGCCCCTCCATCAGGTATTCCAAGATCCTCGGAATGGTGAGGGAGGAGTGATCCAATTGTTGTGTGGTACACTAGAGACTAAAGTTCCTCCAGGTGGAATCGTATATCCTATTCGTAGAGGGGCGCCTGGAGGCCTGAATCATCGAGATGACCCTCATTGAATAGGAGTCTCTAGTTAGAAGTTGCCGCTCAAATGCCAGGCAGCTAACTGGAGCCACTGCGGCTCTGGATGCTGCAGGGCTCCCTGACTGAGGGCAATGCGGTATGGAGGTATTTTCCACGGGGGAGAGATGGAGAGGTCTACAAGGTCTGCAAACCAAGGTCGTCTCGGCCAGTGTGGGGCAATCAGTATAACTTCCGCCCGTTCCAGCAGAATCTTGCGAATGACCGCCTGGATCAGGGGGAGAGGAGGGAAAGCATATAGCCATTCCCTGGGCCAAGGGTTGCGGAGCGCGTCCACCCTCTCCGCCCCCAGAGCAGGGAACCGGGAGAAGAATCTTGGGAGCTGAGCATTCAGCGGCTAGGCGAACAGGTCTATTATCGGTGGTCCGAATCTGTCCGAGATCTCCCCGAACAAGGAGGGATCCAGGCGCCACTCGGAGTGGTCCACTGTCGACCTGCTTAAGGAGTCCGCCTGCCGGTTTGCCTCTCCCGAGATGTGTTCCGCCCTGAGGGAGGAGAGGCTGGACTCTGCCCAAGAACCCAACAACTGAGCTTCGGTCATAAGGGATCTGGACCGGGTACCCCCCAGGCGGTTCACATGGGCCTTGGCTGCTGCATTGTCCATAAGGACCAGGACATGTTGGCCTACCACACTGCTTTTGAAATGGCGCAGGGCAAGATGTATGGCCCTGAGCTCCAATCAGTTTATGTTGTGCTTCAGGTCCGGTTGAGACCACCGGCCCTGAGCCAACTGTGATTGGAGGTGAGCTCCCCAACCGAAGAGACTGGCGTCTGTAGTCAGAATGACCCGGTGGGGCTCCTTGAATAACGACCCCTTTGCTACCGCTGGAGATGACCACCAGCAAAGGGAGTTCAGAGTCTGAAGTGGGACCCTGACTCTCTGGTTGGAGGAGCTCGTGCCCAGCCTCTGGAATGGGAGTAGGAGCCATTGCAGGTGCCTGGAGTACAGCCTGGACCATGGGACTATGGACATGCAGGAGACCATCTTCCCTAGCAGTTGTGAAAGTGTGACCAGGGAAACCACCCGTTCTCTCTGTATCTGGAGCACCAGGGAACGAATGCTGTCTTGGCGTCCAAGGGAAAAACCTCTTGGGGTGGGCCAGGCTGGTGCGTAAACTGAGCCTTTGGGTCCACCGGGGAGGGTAGTGACCACGAGGCTTAAAAGCAGAGCTTTCACTTTAAAGTTCTCTGAAAGGAATCCTCGAAGAGGAATTCCCTCACGGAGCCGATAGACACGGTCGCGGCGTCCAAAATGGCGGCCGCAACGAGCCCGCCAAATTCGCGGCACGCTGGTAAGGCCCTGGCCGCAAGCGCCTTCGGATAAACAGCGGGTGAGGGAACAAGCTCCGGAACTAAGATTGCTGCAGACACGCCCAGAATGGCAAGAAGAATCTGCGTCTGGAGCTGTGCTTAAGCTGCGGCCCCCCGCGGAGCCCGCGGCTCAGCTGGGCTGCGGGAAGTGATCGCGGCGTTCTGGCCTGATTTGCGATCGGCTTTAAAAACCTCGGAGAGGCTTGAAAGAAACCTCTGAGAGGCTTGAAAGTTTGGCAAAATCAGGAAAATCCACAAATGGGGATACAACCTGCCTGCTAGAATGAGGAGCCAACGATGTGCGTCCTGTTTGGGCTAGAGACTAAGTTGTAACTGGGTCAGTATCTAGCCCAGCAGGAGGCGTGGCAATCGTTTGACTTAGTCTCATTGGGCAGGAGGATGAAGTTAACCCATTTGTGGATTCTCCATCCTCATGCTGGAGAATGGAACATTCTTTTCAAAATATATAGGTCAGAATGAAACCAGTGTTTCATTAAATTCTTCATTATATTGGAATGAATTTTATTCTTGTGCTTCAGTCTGAACCAAAAATCAATGTTATTCTAGCATTGCTTATGTGCTAATAGTAGTTTTAGCTATTCATTTGGAGAAAGCCTTTTTCTTTAGCTTTTACAGATATATATATTTTCATACAAAATTGTCATGCTCTTCACTGTTGGGCTAAGCAATGCTAATTAGAGTGCAGAAAAGTTGTGAGAACAAGCAAGGCAAATAAATTAAAGGAATGATATAAAAAGATAAAAGATACTGAAAACTAGTTTAGACCAAAACTATTCCATTGTTTATCTCTATACCTTACTATCCTTGCAATTTTTTTTGTTCCCATTATGTCCATAAACCCCTTTCATACTTCATACTGCCTTTTTATTTTTTTAATCTTCTCACTTAACTGTCACTAATAACAGCAGGAGCCCTGAAGAAATGGTATTTTTGGTCCATTTTAAATAATTTACATAACGTCAATTGTATCCCGACAAGCTTTAGATAATTAACAGTGAAATCTGCACAGGGTGTGTATTTTGCGCATATGTGTCAAAACAGATAATTTTTTATTTTATTTATTATGCTCAGTTTATTCTCAGCTCCTAAAAATAGGGTGGCTATTATTTATTCTTGGCAATGGGAATCAGCCTCATTTAATTGTCTTGGTGAGCCAAGTTAAATTGTTTAAACAGTGATGGTCTTTTAACCACATTTGTTTCTCATTTCCATCTTCCTTTTATAAATGTTGATCGTGGTGTGTTAGAAGACTTAAGCTTAGAATATTATGACATGGAATATTAGATGCATTTATGTTGTGTCTAGTCTTTTTAAAAGTTTCTGATTTCCAAAAGATACCTACGACCCAGTTTCGAAGTTAGAGCTGCTACACTGCCGCTGGAGTCATTCACCCTTGTGATTGACAACAGAGTTGCTGTAGTGCACTCTCTTGCCCTTCCTCCCCCCCCTCACATCCTGCCTTGTCAGGTCTCCAGAGGCACTGGGCCTACTTTGCCACCCCAACAGATTCCACATGCTTCTCCCCATCTTGGTCACCACTTACCTTTCAAAAATCTCTAGCGCTCAGGAGATTGGGGTAGGGTAGATCATTCCATTGCTGGGCCACATGCACAGTCATAAAAGTGGCTGTGTTTTTCTGAGTGCAGCCACAAACTGCTTCGACCCACCCAAGGCACTCTGTACACCACTTAATGACCTGTGCATTCATTTAACAACTGCATTGGGAACAGCAGGAATGGAGGATCATTAAGTGAGGCAGTTCACTTAATGGCCATCCCAACTTCTGACCATAATGGGAGGCTCTATTACAATCATAATTCAAGGACTACCTGTAACATAAAATACTTTCACTGACAATATGGGGGAAATTGTAGCAGAGCTCTAGTTCCTTGAGGAGCCTTGTTAAAATTAATGTCTGTGCAAGTATGAAAGTGCAATGCAGCATTTTATATTATGTCAGGAAATTAATCACAATTTAGTACTGCTTTTAGTAGTCATTCTGAACAATTTCTATTTCATTCTTAGAAACAATTAGTTTGGACTTTTTCGAAAGATTTTCAAACCGAAGTAAGTAGAGTGTGTCTGTGTGTATAAATTATAATGAATATGAATATAAATATGAATATATTTATGAATATAAATATTCATGGCATGGATTCAGAATGTCCTTCATCATCACCATAATCATCATCCATATACTGCTTAGAAATTCCTCAATGGAATTTGTTGCTTTAACACTGCTTTAACATATGGAAAGCAGCAAATTATAATTATCCTACATGTAAATTTACTGCACAGAACTATGGAAATGAGTTAATGATTTACTGTTTGCAGGCTACTATAAAACCCAATAATTGTACAGTCCTGTTGTTTCCACTTGGCCTTTTCAGATAAGAAAATTATGTACTTCAAGGTAACATTTCTGACTCCATTAGTTTTGATTTTTCAGCTTGACTAATAAGTCACTGGAAAGAAGGATATAAAATTGCACAAATGCAATTGGCTGCTTACCACTTTTTCATTTCCAAAACTTTGTTCTCAAAATTAAAGATTTTTAACTGAAATAGTCTTGTGTTTATTACCAAAAATACATGGAATATTATATAAACAAAAGACCCTCTATTACTTTTTTTTTTTTTTTTAAATAACGAATTGTAGAAATCATAAGAAAGTCCTTGCACATCATCCTAAACTCAATAAAGCCTTAAGGTGTAAAAGAAGCCCATCTGTTCTTTTTTCAGCCAAGATATCATTTTCTGCCGTTGCCAGCTGATGCTCTTCAATTTTATGCACTTGAGTAATTAATTCTGTCAGTAGAAAATGAAGAAGCTATGATTTGCAGAAAACTTCTAAATGGCTAAGAAAAATATCCAATATAAAATCTTAATACTTCTTGTAATTTTCCTATGCAATTATAACTCTATTTTAGCTTGTTATTAAAAGAGTGCTAAAGATTGTACTGGTACAGAGAAAATATATTCGAAGAGTCATTTCCTCATTTTAATGTCTGTTTCCTTTTTAAAAATTCTGATGCCCTCCTCTTTCCTTATTAGTAGCACTTATTTGCCGTTAAGGTTTCTTTTTTGCTTAGGTATAACATCATGTTAATAAGACTGAGCTTTTCTGTTGTGCTGTAAAGCCAAATTCTCTAATTGGTGTCCTCAAACTATGAAGAATTTCAGTTCTCATTCTGGAAAGTACCAGGTTTAAAATAGCTACTATATCACATTATCAATCTATCATCCATCCACCCACCCACCCACCCACGGATCAAACAAATCAACTTAGGAGTTCTTACTCAAATGAATACTCAATCCAGCACATTAAATCATTATGTAAAGTTGGCTTACATATCCTGAGTTGTTTGTAAGCCATTAACCACAGTTTCTCTATAATAAACCCATTTTCTAACTAGATTTTCCTTCTGCATCAATGAAAAGGACGCTAACAATGTGACTATGTCTGAAATTCATTTTTATCTTAGCTTAATAGGCCAAGACTGATCATCCATAATAGGTGAATAACACTGTAAACCTCATTATGCAGTATGGACACTATAAATTAAGAAAGTTTTGAATAGGAAAGGTGCTAAATTAACTGGAAGGATTGAACCTGTGCTAACCATTTTAATGAAAAACCTATTTAAGCTGAATGATAATGAAGAATGGTATGTCTTAATAATTAAATCTATACTATATACTAATCATATCACAGACAATACCATTACATCTGCAAAACACTGATTAAAAGTTCAGTTTTAAATTAAAAAATGTGTAGGACATCATGACAAAATCACAAGCTGGAGCCTCAGCTCCATAATGTGATGAGAACTTATAGGTTAAACATCCAGATTTAAAAGCATTATGGAAATTTATTTTCACTTGATTATTTATAAATAGGCATCTCCCACAAAATATCATGAAAGTGCTTTTTTAAATTTAGCTTCACAGGAAGAATATTCTGATATTGTACAAGAGACATACTAAAAATACGTAAGTAACATTGTATTTGAAGGTTAAAGCTACAAAGTGTGTAACAAGCTTCAAAAATTGTAAAAAAATGACTACAATAAACACCATTACAAGTATTCTGCCATCCCAAACATCTCATATAAAGTGAAAAATCAGAGATGACTTTAAAAATGCTTCATTCTTGAGTATTTTCTGCAAGTGGCAGTCATCAGTTTATGCTATATCAAAGGGCTGAAAGACACAATTTGAATATAAAGAAAGGACATCCTATCTTTTCTATACATAACCCTAGCATGGGAATCACATTAAATAGTTATTCAGTGGGTGTACATATAACTATTTGAGATACATAGCAGAAATGTTACAACTTTCATAACCAGAGGCATCGACATTTATCTTCATAAAAGGACGGTTACATGAACATCAGTTTGACTGGTTTATCTATGGAATTTTCAGCACCTCTGCTGCTTTCCCATTTGGTACATTAATTTCAAAGGATTTAAACAAAAAAAGTATCTGACAGTTGTAATTCTAATAATATAACACCACAGACAGCATACTACATGACAATACTACATGACAATTTACATACAAAATAACAATAGCAATAGCACTTAGACTTCTATCCCATCATCAGAGCACTTTATAGCACTCTCTGGGCGGTTTACTCCATCGGCATATTGACCCCCAACAATCTGGGTCCTCATTTTACTGACCTCGGAAGGATGGAAAGCCGAGTCAACCTTTAGCCTGTCAGGATAGAACTCCTGGCTGTGGGCACAATTAACCTGCAATAACGCATTCTAACCACTGCACCACCAGGGTTCATAATATAATCAAAATATCTATAATCTGTTGGATTCACAGCCCTGAGTGCTCCTACCTCCACTGGGCTCACTTTGCCCTATACTTTTCACATCTTCTCTAATTCCTCATTCAGGTCCTGGTACTTCTCCAACTTCTCATACTCCTTCTTCATGATCCCATTTCACTGAAAGAGTAGAAAACTCACAGAAATCTTGTGCTACAGTTTGCTTTTCCTTTTGTTCCAGGGAAAGAACAATCTGAAAGGAGATTGGTGACTCAGGAAAACCATCACTATGAGGAGAGAGAAAAATTGCAGGGTATACAAACAGCAGAGCCAGCTCCTACAACAAGCACTTGTATCCAGCACTAGCTGGGACGGACGGACGGACAGACAGACAGACAGACAGACAAATGATAGATAGAAAGGAAAAAGAAAGAAAACATAGTTTTTAGTTGCTGCCAATAAGAAAATCAGCAGTGGTAATTTAGTAGTGATCCACATACTTTTGAAAATATTATTCAATTCTTGTAAATGTTTGAGTTTGTAATTGGCCACTGAAAGGATACACTAATATAAAAATCCAAGATTTCCTTAAAACATGGAAAGGCTGCCTAAACAGACAAGCTTACAGTACTCGTTGTGAAATGTACAGTTAGTCCTTGCTTACCAAGTGCCTTGTTTAGTGGCTGTTCAAAGTTATGACAGGTAACCCCCCCCCCAGATTTGAAACCAATCCTTGCATTTATGACTGTTGCAGTCTCCTGCTGTCATATGACTGCCATTTGTGTGCTTCACAACCAACTTCCGATAGTTAATGGAGAATGCAGAAGTAAAATAGCGAGTGGCAGTAATATGATGTCTCATTTAACAACAAAGCATTTGGATTAGCAATGGAGTTGCCAGTCCCAACTGCAATTACTAAAGGAGGACTGTCTATAAACTAAAAAACCAAAAAAAGAAGGGAAAGAGAAATAAATTAATTGTGTCATCAGGTCTTAATATTTGTTCATCTGAACAGTAATCAGTAATGTTTCAGCTTTTCTACATTAAGCCACCAGAAACTTATGAGTTTAAAGTAAAAATGCCAACGTTTCTTGTGAGGCTTGAAGGTGATTTCAAATTTTGTTCCTTAACATAGGCACTTGCATTAAGCTCTTCCAACATTGCTCTTGTCAACAACAATGATCCCTGAGCCACAGACAGGGAACAACTGTCCTAAATCCTTTGGTACAATGAAGAGAAAATTTTAAAAATGAGGTGTATACTTTATTAAACCCATTCCTTTTCTACACAGAGTGAAGATCTACTGAAGCTATTTCATAATATCTATCTACTGTTGATACAATACAAAAATATCTATTGCATGCTTTACTTGATTTCCCAGGTTTTAATAACTTCTACAAATCCAGAACTGTTAATAACAATACTGCAGCAACAAATAACGCTTTTTACTGCCACTGTTCATATTTCTTTCAGCAAAAGATTATTTCTAGTCCCAACAGTCTTTTTTCACCTTTCTTCTTCTCAAGCTTTGTATAATTACAGCTTTTCTTTTAAGCCTGAAATTACTGGAATTATATTTTCATTTTTTACAATTTACTATGCCCCAGTGTCATCAAAGGAAGCTATCTATATAAACACTGTCAACAACAAAATTCACGAGTGTGTTAGATTAAGAAGCATTACAAGGAGAACAGGAAGTCAAATCTTAGTGATGTAATGCCAAGAAATAAGAACTTTTCTTTGTAGAGAAAAAATGATTTATATTGTTTTAATATCTCAAATAGCACATATTTTAATGCCTCTTAATATGATTAGGTGATTGGGATTTTAATTTTTGCCATTTGTTGCCAGATGTACAGCATATGATAATTGCTTCCAAGCACAAATATGAAATGATCTACTTTTTGTTATTATTGTTGTAAACTTGAATAAGTACTTAACAAACAATATGTTGTCTGGGTCCATTAGTAATTCAGTGGTACACATTAACTTCCTCAATCTAGATCCAGTACTACACCATCCAGTGCTTCCTCTCTTCTTCCAGTGGTATACATTTTTCCACACTAGGCAAATACAATTCTTATTGCTGCTAATACATATATAATTGAATATCAACATCTTTATCACATTTTTCTAATATTACACATAATATCAATAGTGTCAGTTTAAAATATCTTTTCTAACCAAAACATATCTCAATTGCATTTGCAGTTAAAATCCATTTGTTCAATCAATATCTGTTTTTCCCTCTTTTTTTTTTTATTTCCCATCAATGTTCAAAGTGTCTCTATCACTTATAGTTTTCTCATAATAAATTATATTTGGGTAACCAAAAGTTTCCCTTATTCAGACCCTCTTGGCATTTTCATATTTCCCTTCTCATACCAAAATATAATATTCTAGTTACAGTTCCTATCTTTCTAGTTGTAATAATACTTTTATTTCTAACAATTATCTATTCTCTTAGCCATGTTCAAACATTGATTTAATAATATAATATCCCATCTAATGGGTCAAAATCTCTATTTTCTTCAGTCTTACTCTAGCTTTCTTCCTTTGCCAACTAACTTTCCAAGTCAATGCATTTTAATCATCAAATAGTTCTTCCTCTATTTTTGTTTATATTGTTTGGAGTAAGAAAGACAATTTGATTAAAATATTTTTTGAAGAACGCTCAGCCCATTTATATTCATTAAACAGCCTCCCTCCTTGTCCAATTTTCCATAATTCTCCTAACAGCTTTATCTTCCATTCGATCAGCTCATCTTCCTTATCCTCAAATGTGTTCTGAGATCTTGACAAGTAAGATATATTTTCCATTTCCGGTATTATCGCTACGTCTTCTAATTCTTCATTTGTCTGAGTCTGTCTGTTGATTCCTTCTTTTAGGTCCTCCATCTTTGGATCTGCTTCCTCTAATTTTCCTTCTATTTTCTGGGTTACTAGTTCCTTCTTTGTAGTCATTTTCTGAATTTGTAGGTTTAGATTAGAAAATTGTTCATCTCCTTTGCATTATTTTTAGTCTCATCATGAGCTAAGGCAATTGTCTCTTGTATTGATTTCAACATAGAAAGAATTTCTTTCTCAGCTTCATGAACATTTTCTTGTTGGTATGTCAAGCTGGGGGCTTTGAAGACAAGTGTTAGGGATGGTTTTTTTACCATTTAAGGCTAAGTATGGAACAGCCATTTTGTTTTTGTATGTGGTCTTTATAGTCCAATCTATTTAGGATTTAAAAAGTTTCAGTCAATTGTCATTTGAACTCCAAATTATCGAGCCAGCCTATCAGTCCGTCCTTAAGCCTCCACTAAAAAAATATAAGCAAAATTCAAGTTTTTCTCTCCAGTGAAAAACATATCCTTTCTGTCCCCAGAGAAAAAAGCAATTAAAAGTTGTTCATCAATCAAAGGTTTATAATCCAAAGTATTCCATTATTTCAATCAGTAATGCATGTTTCTTCTACAGGGAAATAGCTCCATGACATGGCTCTAAAAATCAGTTAGTATTAGTATTTGTATTTGTAATCCAGGCAGGCCAGTTTCAAAATAGTTTATTGTCTCTGTCACACAGATAAGCAGCCCAAGAGGTTTCCCCACCCCCTTTTCCCAACTGCAGTCTTCAAAAGTGAAAGTTTCCAAGGACACCAAAAGTCTTATCTGAGTCTGGGCTTCAAGCCATGTTTCCCTTAAGCATAAAAGATTGTAGTGCCGTGGTTTGCCACTAGATGTCATTGACGCCGTCTTCCAGCTTTTTAAATCCAAACTTACATTGCAAGCTTTTCAAGTCTTTTCTAAAAAAGTCTCAAAAGCGCTTAGTCCCCAAATTTCAAAGCTATATATCTGTATTGATTCCAAATTAATCTTATAATTTTCTGTTTTCCCCCAAGCAATTAGTTCACCGCTTTTCTTTTCCTAAGGGAATGGGGTGGAAATTCCCCTTCCCTCTCTCATCGGGGGGGGGGGGATTCTCACCCAGTTCCATCCATGTTGCTCAAAAGTTGCTCGTTAGTGCTTATTTTCTTCGGTTGGCAGCAGCTTCTGACTGGCCACATTCCCCACTGGTTTGGAGAGCTTCCTCGGATCATACGGAAGGGCCGCTGCCCTTCTGCGATCAATGAGGGTCCTCTCCTTCTTCATTGCCTCTCTGGGGCGACTGGAGCCCCATCTTCCTGCGTCTGTCACCCTGCAACGCCTAACCGGAAGCCCCGAGTGTACCTGTTTTTAAGACTTCTTAGCAGCTCTGGTGGTGCAGTGATTACAATGCAGTATTGCAGGCTAACTCTACCTACAGCCTGGAGTTCAATTCTGACCGGTTCAAGGTTGACTCAGCCTTCCTTCCTTCCGAGGTTGGTAAAATGAGGACCCAAATTGTTGGGGGCAATATGCTGACTTTGTAAACCGCTTAGAGAGGGCTGTAAAGCACTATGAAGCAGTATATAAGTCTAAGTGCTATTGCTATTAAGATTTCAATAACTTATAAGAATGATATAAATACTTATTTAGTTTATTTACTTATTTAATGAGTGACTCAGCCTTCCATTGTTCGGAGGTCAGTAAAATGAGGACCCAGAGTGTTGGGGAAATATGCTGAAGTTGTAAACCAACCAGAGAGTGCTGTAAAGCACTATGGAACAGTATATAAGTCTAAGTGATAATGCTATTAAGATTTCAATAAGTTATAAGAATGATATAAATACTTATTTAGTTTATTTACTTATTAAATGAGTGACTCAGCCTTCCATTGTTCGGAGGTCAGTAAAATGAGGACCCAGAGTGTTGGGGAAATATGCTGAAGTTGTAAACCAACCAGAGAGTGCTGTAAAGCACTATGGAACAGTATATAAGTCTAAGTGATAGTGCTATTAAGATTTCAATAAGTTATAAGAATGATATAAATACTTATTTAGTTTATTTACTTATTTAATGAGTGACTCAGCCTTCCATTGTTCGGAGGTCAGTAAAATGAGGACCCAGAGTGTTGGGGAAATATGCTGAAGTTGTAAACCAACCAGAGAGTGCTGTAAAGCACTATGGAACAGTATATAAGTCTAAGTGATAGTGCTACTGTTGTTCTTTTCCCTCAATGACCCTAGAGTATTTGTTGATACTCTGTACACACAAGTTTCACTGCAGACTTTCTAAGTTTCATAAAAGACCTGGTAATCCCCTACAAGTTTTGGATGTTTTATTTTTATATGACTTAGTATGACATAAGATAGAGATCATGTTTATTTAAAGCATGTTCTTAGATGCATCTCAAGGACAACCACCTGGAAGGAGGAGAGTTGGTGAAGGTTAATGGAATGTCCTTGGCTACCGCTCAAGAGATTAGGAGTTATGGATTTTAAGCATAGCACTGATATGAAAGTATATAATCTAAATATCACTGGGGACGATGAATGAGCATTTAAAAGTAAAAAAAATAGCAGAAGAGCACAACACAAGTGAATTACAATGTAGACCTGGAGCATGGAATGGTGCTATACATATGCTGGTTTTTCTACATAGAAAAAACCCCACAAACAATTCAACTATATAAACTGTGAAAAATATTTTTACATTTTAATTTAAAAAAGTTGTTATCCTTTCTGAAAAAAATAGACACTGAAAATCAATCGCATATTTCAATAGCTTGCAATATCATTTCAGCAATTATCCATATCAGTCTGCTAGTGCAATGCTAATCAAAAAGTGATCTGTTCATATATGACATTAAAATCATATGTAACTCCTCCTAAAGAGAATTCCAAATCAAGAGTGTTTGCTGCTACATGCAGAGATAGAAACTAACTGGAACAGAATCTCACTTTATGCTCTGAGTTCTTAGGAGTTCTTTATCAAATATGATAATACTAAACTTTGTCACCTGTTGAGTGATAATGAAAACTGCAATCTGTTTCAGCACACATTTTGCAAACCAGTTATTAAATCTCTATGGAGAAGAATGGAATGGAAGAAGACTAGATGCCTCTGTCCCCTGTTACTAACTGAAACAAGCCTGGACATGTTTTCACATTTATCAGAAATTCTTCATCAGTAAGATACAGGATATTAAAAAGCACAAAATACATTTGATTGTTATTTTATTCAGAGACTCCCCCTTGTCCAAACTTCTTCCCACACAAATTCAGGGACAACAGTGAGTTCTGTTCCTCTGTTGTTTATATTGTATAAGTACTTGCTTTTGTTTTCCAAACCAGGCAGCTACTTCCTCACAACTTGATACCCTGTAGGTATCAAAACTGGAATATAAGAGGTACATAAACATTCACTGCTGCTATCCAGGACATTTTTAAAAATCTGGATAGCCCTTTTGAAGCTTCAGATAGTCCAATCAATCTCCTAAACATATGTTCCATCTCAAATCTCTCCCCTAGCAGATGGTGGTAGTGACATGAAAGAAGATGGGAGGGCAAGAGGAAGGCCCAAGGACAGGGAGAGAGCTGTAAAAAATATGGGTATATCTTTATTGTCGCTGGGAATTGTAAGAAAGAATTGTATGATTTAGGCCAGGGCTTTTCAACCTTTTCACCCATTGTACCACTTTTAGGATATGGCAACATCCGGGTACCACCAGTCGCCTAGCAAGGTGTCAAAAACTTGACCAAAAAAATAAAAGGAAAAAAGTGATAAAGTACAGGTACTCCTCGACTTACAACAGTTCGCTTAGTGACTGTTCGAAGTTACAATGGCACTGAAAAAAGTGCCCCCAAGCCACAGCCGAGCAAGACACCTGCCTGCCCACCCGGCGGCGCTCTTCCTCCTGTCCGAGGTTTTCATTGTTGTGAGCATTTCTGTTGAGGATTGGGTGGGGGTGTGTTTGGTTTTTATTCCCCCTGTTTGCTGGGTGGTTGCAGCAGGTTTTGGTCACTTCACATGGGACACTGTGACCGTCATAAATATGAATCAGTTGCCAAGCATCTGAATGTAAATCACAAGACCCTGGAGATGCTGCAACATTCCAGCTGATCGGTGCTTCTTCTGAGCTTAGCAGAAGCGCCAGGATCAGCGCCGGGCTCCAGGTGGAGCCCGGCGCTGATCCTGGCACTTCCACTGAGCCCTGACAGTCCCGAAGAAGCGCTGATCCTGGCGCTTCCGCCGAGTCCTGACAGCCCTGCAGCTGCAGCCATCTCTCGCTCAGGCTTGTGCGGTGCTGCCACTGGTTCAGCTCATTCCCCTCCCCCGCTACCACTTTTCTAGGATGGTCGCGTACCACCTGCCAGGTGCCAATGTACCACAGGTGGTACCCGTACCACTGGTTGAAAAGCCCTGATTTAGGCAAGTATAAAAATGGTCCAATAAGCTTTGCAACCACCTCTTAGATAGCTTATCCAGAAATCTAGGTTGCCTTCAATAGTAATGAAGGAAGGGGGGAATTCCTGGCAAGTGGTAGCAGTAGGAGCAATGAAATATAAATAGAAGACAAATTAAGATTATAAAAATACCACTAACAAACAAACAAGCAAAGTGAATTATTATCAGCTAACTCAGCTACTAGGAACAGTTCAGAAGGTTGTCAGGTTGACAATATGTAGATAATGACAAAGGTATTATTCCAGGGTGGCATTTGTCTCCACCGCTTTTCTGTCAGATTGTGGGTGATGACACAAGGAAAAAGAGCTCTACAAAATGGCCAAAAATTGCTCTCAATTCTCAGAAATTAAATGATTATGCATTTTTTGTTCATAGCCTTGAACAAAAAAAGGACATTTGGGAGTGTGATGGAACTAAAAAGACTGAAGCAAAAATCTTTAATATAAAAACCTAATGGTTTTTGAAAGAGACTCTTTTCTTAGAAAGATGAATAAAGATCTAATGTGCTCTACAAATGGGAAATAATGTGGAATGGAAATGAGCAAATCACAGAAAGCATAGCACATCTTGAGAGTTTGGAAGAGTTCCAAGATGGTGGATTCATCTTGATAGGGTCCATCTGGGTGCCTTCAAGTAGTTTAGCTAATCCAAGGAAGGTAGATCAAAGGAACATTTTTTCCAGTTTGGCACAGTTTGTATTGACAAAACCAGTCTAGAATTGTCTGAATCTTTTAAATGTGGGTAGCTGGAACTTTAAACTTTATGTTTATAAAAAAAAATATGGGAAATCTTCTGGTGACGGGGAAGGGCAAGTAAATTCCTTCTGAAAATTGTCATGAAAGATTTAGAGAGGTCATTTGAGTTTCAGATAAGGGACAGTGTCATTTAGTAGGAAAGTATAGTGCAGTCACAAAATCAGACGGGTGGTAAGATTTGTGCCTCTTCTGTCCTTAAACATATAGCATAAATAAACTATTTAAGAGATCAGTAAAGCAACTATTCATTTTTGAAGAGCTGTGCAGTCTTCAGGCCTTCCAAGTCATATGTCCGGGAGTTAGATGTTAGACATTCTTGGCCCAGTGAATATGTAGGTTATGAATCTGAAACCAAGTCATCATTCAACACTTAAGGGAAATGCAAAGGAGAAGCCAAATAAAGTTGCAAAGATTCTTTATAGTCACCAATGGCGAGTATCAGAAAACCTATGTACTTATAAACTAGTTCAAAATACAATAGCCTACCATTAGTGGCTTCCACTTTTACTGAGGGTTCTACAGTCTGAGTGAGGATATCCAGTATCACAGATGACAAATCACCACTGTGATAGAATAAATGATGGACTTCCAATATTTTTTGCTGGATACTTGGAAATATTTTCTTGCTGAAAGCAGCTCTAGGGGTAATAGTGATAACTGCCTTATGCAAAGCACAAAGATACTTTCTCTCATGGCAACAAACTTCTCATGCAACTGATTGTGTTTATGCAGACTTTTAATCATTAGATCTTATTCTCACACTTTCGGATCATTGCAAATGATAAAGAAACTTTCCTATCTGAAGATTATAGAAAGAGAAGAGTTGAATAAATCAACTAATTCCTTAATCTATCTGTTCAGTCATTACAATATTTTTCTATTCAATAGAGTCCTTCATTTAGTAGATGAAAGCCATCTAATGAGATAGTTCTTTCAAGCACTTTACACTTTACACTTAAGAGGACAGATGAAAAGCTTTTCTGTAACTAAGACAGGAGACAGAGAAATTTTTTAGACAAGACTAAGCCTACTTGTGGATGAATGGAAAATCAAGAAATGAATGAAGACTAAGTAGAAGAATATGTTTTTAAGAATGTTTTAGATGTGTGTTCTAAGGAAACTACATGCACGAAGAGAAACATTCTAGAGATAAGCAACACTTCAACAGAACAATTTTTTTAAAAAATCTCAACACCACAAAATAAAATGTCCCTCCTGTCCAGACAGCACTGATTAGCATAATCAGGGACATTAGAATTTTGCAGGGCTATAATTGTACATAGTTTTCCAACCACTTCCAATCATTACCTGATGTATTTTTGAAGTAATAATTAGTAAAAATATTAAGCAAAGAAAACATTGCTAAGGCTTATTATACACACTAAGAAAAAGATGAAAAAACTTTCAATCAGCAAAATTCCCCTTTCACTCTCACTGTCTTAATGATATCTATGAAACTCATTCCTTCATTTTTTTAAAAAAATATCCATCAATCTTTATTCATTGCAACAAGTATATAAAGTAATTTACATTTGGTTGTTGTGCAAACTACCAGTCAGAGAAACAGTTTTAAGACTTGTTCAAAAGAAAAGGCAATCAGTAAAGGGCAGTGTTAAGATATGCATAAGACACAGAAGGAGCATGGAAATAAGTGATGAAAAGGAGAGAGGCATCAGTAGACAGTGAGAACTGCCTAAAAAGCATTTTACACTTTTTTATTACAAGGCAAAGATCACTTTTCCACAGACTTAATTACTCTGGGGAGCCTTAAAATCCCAGCAAAAATAATTTTGCTGGCTTTTTCCCAGAGATTTTTCTGCGTGAGTTGTGAAGTGAAAAGAAACGATAAGTACGGCAATCCCTATAGAAATTTTTCCTAGCACCAGCTATTAAGCCGTGGCAAGATAATTTAGGAACTCTTGAATTGTATACTCTCTAGTCTTACAGTAACCAAGTTTGTTCAGAACTGCACTCTTCCTGAAGCTTCCACAGTGTGAGAAAATGAGTTTGTTGTTGGCTGCAAAAGGTAAACTAGTTTTTGATTTCAAGACTTTTGCTGAATTCATACATGTAATTTATTTGTAGCATAATGTAAAACCTTTGCCAATAGAGGGTTTTGTAGAGGATAATTTATGATTTCATGTTATTTGTGAACTAATTTCAACTGTGGCTCATATGAGAAAACCAATTAAGGCTTAGTGCAATGTGCAGAATCTTTGTCTTAGGTTATAGTAGTTTAAATTTAATCAAGGTAGAAGAACTGAAAACCAATGTTTGAGATAGTTCTTGAATCCTAGAATAAGTACTTTAAGAAGCTTAGCACAGATATCTGAGAGTAAAGGAAACACAATTTGTATATGGATGCCATAGTTGTATATGGATGCCATAGTTCATAATTTAGAATTATGAATATTCTCATTATTTTTGTAGTGCAGGCACATTATCAGATTTATCTGAATTGGACTGGATCTACCAAACAGGCTATGATGACAGGGGCTAATTATTTAAGAATTAGTAGTAGTCATTTCAATTTCAGTTATTATTCAAAAGTAGGTGCGTCAATCAATCAATCAATCAATCTAAGAGAAAAAAACGTTTTATAGAGCAGGAAGAGAAAGAGTGTGTGCAAAAAACAAAATAAAATGTTATAAAGTCATTCTACTTACTCAATATAAAGCAACCTAGAATTCAACAAAGGTTAAATAAATAAATAAAGCTTTAAGACCCAACAAAACCCTCTCTGTTTCAGACTTTTAAAAGTATCTTGCTCCTCTTTCAGACAATATCTTAAATCGTTATCCAATATACCAAAAACAAGACAGATTTTAAGAAAGCAAGAAATATCTAGTGACTGAGCTTAAATCTAACCTAAGCAATGCCCAAGTGTAATTAGCTTTTTTCCTGAGAGATTCAAAGTTCAGTATTCTACTAAACTTCCAGGGCCATTAATTTTTTCTTTACACTGCCTAGGTTGATGAATTAGCCCATGCATTCTTATATAAAGAAGAAATTAAATATATTACAAAGAATAAATTCACAGTTTGGGAGCAAGCCTGGATGGTGTTCTGTTGATGAGGCTTAAGTGACTTCCATGGCTGAAGTGACTTGTTGTGTCAAGCACAAGAAATCAGGAAGCAAGGCAGTTCAAATGAATACAGAGAAGAGCAACAAAAGATGATCAGGTGACTGGAGGCTAAAACATATAAAGAAGGTTGCTGGAATTGGGTATGTCTAGTTTAATGAAGAGAAAGACGAGGGGTGACATGATAGCAGTGTTTCAATATCTCAGGGGTTGCCACAAAAAAGAGGGAGTCAAGCTATTCTCCAAAGCACCTGAAGGCAGGACAAGAAGCAATGGATGGAAACTAACCAAAGAGAGAAGCATCCTAGAACTAAGGAGAAACTTCCTGACAATTAGAACAATTAATCAGTGGAACAACTTTCCTCCAGAAGCTGTGAATGCGCCAACACTGGAAGTTTTAAAGAAGAGACTGAACAAATATTTGCCTGAAATGGTATAGGGTTTCCTGCCTGAGGAGGGCGTTGGACTAGAAGATCTCAAAGGTCCCTTCCAACTCTATTATTATTATTATTATTATTATTATTATTATTATTATTATTATTATTATTATTATTATTATTATTATTTATCACACAGTCAGCCAGATGTTCAGACTGGATTTGACATTTTTGTTTACCTATCGAGTCCTTACCAAGGACCTGGGACAGGCAGATGTGGATGTTTGATGGTATTACAGATATTGTCGCAGGATGGAAGCAGTTCCTAGTAAGGCCGCCTTTTGCAATTGACTAGTGGTGAATTTGTCAATGCCAATGGTGTCCAAGTGGTGCTCCAGTTGTTTTGGGATTGCACCCAAGGCGCCTATTACTATTGGTACTACCCTTGCTTGCCTTTGCCATAGTTGTTCTATTTCTATTTGTAGGTCTTTGTATTTTGTTATCTTCTGAAGTTCTTTCTCGTCTATTCTGCTGTCTCCAGGCACTGTCACGTCCACTATCCAGGCTTTTTTGTCTTTCTTATCGACAATTGTTAAGTCCAGGGTGTTATGTTGCAGGTGCTTGTCTGTTTAAATTCTGAAGTCCCAGAGCAATTTAACTTTATCATTTTCTATGACTTTCTCTATTTTATGATCCCACCAGTTCTTGCTTACAGGCAAATGATATTTCTTGCAGATCTTCCAATGCACCATTGTTGCTACTTTGTCATGCCGCTGCTTGTAGTCAGTCTGTACGATCTTCTTGCAGCAGCTTACCAGGTGGTCCACTGTTTCTTCAGCTTCTTTGCATAGGTGGCACTTAACTGTCTGTTGCTGTCTTCTCAATTTTGACTTTGTATGAATTTTTCCTTAAGGCTTGGTCTTGTGCAGCCAGAATTAGTCCCTCAGTCTCTTTCTTCAACTTTCCTGCTCTTAGCCATTGCCAGGTCTTGTTATTATCTGCTTTCCCAGCTATTTTTTTTAATGTACTGGCCATGTAGTGCTTTGTCTTCCCATGCCTCTATTCTGTTCTTCATTTGGTCATTAGACCGATGATGCACTTAACCCCTATCTCGGATTCAGTTTGATCATCTCCTATAAGCTGGACTGTATTGGGACATAACTATAGTACCTGTCTGTGATTCTTTAAAGCAGTTGAATCTGCCTTAGACTGAAGACAATTTTATGGTATTTGAATTGTTTTCTCTCGCCCTTTTTTTGTGAAGTCCACAATATTGATGTTTTTCAAGCATCTTAAATTTTGCTATTGTTTCATGATGGCATTCAACAAATCCTGTGTTTTATTAGATTGTGTTTATTTTTCATGTTGCTTTTATAGTTTATAAACTGATTAAAATTGTATATAAATAAAGCAATATATCATATTAATTATAGCTGATAACTATCTGCTGAACAAGAGTACAACTTAATTCAATCTTCAGTTAAGGAAGTTGGAGAATATAGTGGACTACCCTACAAAGAAAAGGGCTAAATGTTTTAAACCATAGTTTGCCTTGCTTTGTTCTAAGGAAAAATAGTAATTCCTAGTTTTGCTTATTGCAGCCAACTTTGCCAGTTTTGTATTTTAAAACACAATGAGTGAGCCTGCTGACTCACGAGAAAGGGTAACCCTTCCCAAAATTGTCTTAGCAAGTTTTACCAAATATAAGATACATTATATCTCTATAGAGGACAAGTGAGAGTAATCTACTTACCCACAAACTGAATAGGGAACATTAAGTTTGCTATGTTCTTTAAAGAGAAGCAGAAACTATCCTAACAGAATTACAAGCTGTCTAGTCTTGCAGAAAAGATCAGCTTGTGCTTCTTTTAAAAATTAAGGTAGGAAAACATGCATACAGTTTTGACTTGAAGGCAGAGAAGGAAGTCTTACACAAAGCATTCAGCCTGTACTTGCAGTTCTATGCGAATACTTATGAAATGCACAAATGAGAGATGGGTATTTTATCAACAATACTGTCTACCCTACTTTTCATACACTGAATTCCTACTTTGTAAAAGTCTATGCAACTACACTTGAATGTACACCTAGACATACAGACTGTGCATAAGATACGTAAGAGACAGGATCATTAGTAAAAGAATCTGGGTCCCAAGGTAAACTTCTCCAATGGGTACTCAATAATAAGAGAGCTCAGATGCTGATTCATATTGCACATACTGACTTCTTTTGGTATTCTTTGTTTGTTTTCAATTATTTAGCATGCATCAGCAATAATGTCTCAAGTTGCTTGGCCTTTCTGGAATCTCTTTCTCCATATAGGACTCTAATATGCATTGGATAATACTAAGCATTATTTTACACATTCTGTGAAGTCTTCTTTTTGGGATATTTATACTAGAACCTTCAGTCAATTTTAACTATTCTCATTAGTTATAGAGGTAAATTGGTTAATCTACACAAGCATGCCTTTAAAAAATTAAGGTACATTAAAATCAGGAACTGGGCCACTTGAACATTTAAGCAAATGTTGTAACTACTTTTATAAAGTATCTGCTATGTGGTAAAGTTTGCTTATTCACAGAATGGCTGCTGGGTTAGACACAGTTAGACATAAATAATCCATTTACTAGATGGAAATTTGTGAAGTTCTTCTGTATCCGCTGTAATCTGCTCTCCGAGACTGGCTGTTTTTTTAACCACTTTAGCTACAAATGTTCTCTTATGTCCTGGTGGATATACTCTGAAATGAAACACTAGCTGCATACCATGTTTGTTTTCTAAAAATGTGTGTGTCTTAAATATCCTGTGAAGGGCTCAGAGGCTCTTCTGAAAATAAAAAAATATACTAAAGGTAGTATAAGTTAATTCAATAAGTTAATTCAATTTTCCTTTGCTTATAAATAAAATGATCAGATAAAATTTTATTTTTTCAGCTGGAGCAGAGAATTTGAGGCTACCTGCGGATAATTGGGGCTGATT
The DNA here is from genome assembly GCA_023970755.1 of Azemiops feae. Classification (NCBI taxonomy): domain Eukaryota; kingdom Metazoa; phylum Chordata; class Lepidosauria; order Squamata; family Viperidae; genus Azemiops; species Azemiops feae. Next base: position 5,026,160 of record JALGBA010000005.1, on the reverse strand, counting down.
AACAAAGAAATGAACATTAATCACTGTGCTTTCATCTTCTGTATGTAGGAAAAGATCTTGCAATAAAATCAGAGAGTCTCATTTTTATGCCTTCATGTTCATAGTTTCATTGCCATAGCTAATAGGATAAATAACTGGCAATAAAAGGGAAATGTAATCTAAAATATATTCAAAATAAATCAATAAAAGATGAGAGGTTAGAATGTACTCTCAATAGAATGTGTACAGGATTTAAACTATTTAATTACATCAAATTGTTTCAAAAGAGTTGGAATACTCCTACAATAGGCAAGAAGCTGCACTAATGAAAATGTCATCAATACGCTTAGCGTGAATACTGATATTCCCTGACAGGAACAGAGAAAATACTACTAATGAAGAGCAGGGAAACTAGTACTGTAGCAGCTATAAAGCCCACTTAGCCTAATGTATTATCTGAATAACAAAGGAGGACATAATTTTCTCAGCAAAAATTGGAGTGCAGCGTCAAGCTATTCTGATTTTTTTAGACTATGATTCATCCACAATATTTACATTCGAGTAAAAGCATAAGCCTTGTAACTAAGTCAGGACTACTACTCTTGAGGAGGGAAGATTTAACTATTTTTTCCCCAGACATTTCTTTCCCCAAGTTCAAACCTACGTGAAATATTCTTCTAAGGACCTTTAATTGGTTTTGTGTGGAAGGAGGGGTACATGTTGTGGAATCTGAATTGGCCAATGAAATTGTAAAAAATGTCCAGGTTTATTAAGAACTTAAGCCATGGATTCCAAAGAGCAGGCTTGGTAATCATTTCAGTCCCTCTCTGGAGCAAATCAAGAATGTGCTGCTTACAGAGCCCGCAATATCAATCCACAGAAAAGGACAACGGTTGATTTAGAAGACCTCCAAGGTCCCTTCCGACTCTTGTTTTTCTGTATTCTGTTGAGTAAGTCCTTCAAGTCAAAAGAACCCTTTCTTCTTTATCAATAATGGTACCAGGTACTCACTAATTTAAAAATCCTAATGCCATTATCATTAGAATTCTAATCTGACTAGAACTAGTTTAGTATAGTGGTTAAGGCATTAGGCTAGAAATCAGGAGACTGTGAGTTCCAGCCCCACCTTTGGATGACCTTGGGGAAGTCACTTTCTTTCAGTCCCAGGAAGGAGGCAATGGCAAAACACTTCTGGAAAAAAATCTTAGAACTAGGGAACAGATGGTAAAGGCCCCCTACCGCCAGGTGGTACACTGAGAAGGTGCCCAATGTGGGATGGCCTCTATAGCAGCTCCCCTTCTCTGGAATTGCTTGACTTCTGAAATAGAGATCCCCCTCCACAATATTCTACTTTGCAGCATTTTCCTTGTAAAGTCGTTGCTCTCCACTTCCCCAAACATAATAGAATTTAATTGGACTTTAATTGTGTTTCCAAGATATTTTATTTTCTTCTTTCTCTTAAGAAAGTTAGTTGAAAAAAATGTTATGAAATAAGATTTGTCCTAATAAATAAGTTGCTAGACTCAATGAAACAACAACAGGAAGCCAAAAGCTATTCATCACTATCAGCACATGATGACCAGAACTGCATTAGCACAAATTAGTGTAATACATTAACATGGATTCAAATTCTCTTGGGTTTTATTTAGTATCGAATCTGGTGCAATGAAAAGTCTGAACTTACAACCCTACATGGATGACTTTACCTCTCAGCATGATATTTTAAAAGATTCTCTTATATGAAGAACAAATAACTCATTCAATTTTGTTCTATATGGAATAACATTTTGGTAGCTAAAGTAGCTAGTTTTGTGATATGGATCTTTGCCAATTACATCTTGATTCAAGCCACAAAACTTTTTTTCTTCAAAGAAATCTGTATTATTCTTTTCAGAATAAGTATATGTGTAGATATAGCCTTCCTTTAAAACGTTTGAAAGTACCTGAGGATGAATCAGGCATCAATAAAAAGTATGTTCTATGTTCTTCAGTGAAAGGAATGATATATGTATGAACAAATTATTATTATTTTCTATTAATACCACTTAAGGCGTTCAATTCTACTTTATATAATTTTGTTTAAATGTATTAAATTGCATATAGCAATTCTAAGGATACAAAAAAAATCAAATAGACATAATGCAGATTTGATGACAGCAATAAATAGTTTAGGATATGTGGGGGCACCAATATGTAATGATACATAATAATACATAATGATATGTTTTTATCAGAGAGAGATGTGAGTATATATGCACATGTTTTAGCTCAAGGGATTCTGGAAAAGTGGTCAACATCTAAAGGCATTTCATATATTTTGGTGTTCATGTGAAGTAAAATGCCTGCTTCTGACATGGTGTAACTGTAATGCAACAGGAAACCTTGACCAATTTTCCTATGTTGTATAAGAAATGCTACTTGATCACAAAGATGAGCAGTTTCCTAAGAATGAATAGAACAGAATCCAACCAAAGTGATAACCCCATTTGGATATTCAGGTCATCTCTGGAAACAAATCAGCACTTTCCTTTAACTACTTGATCAAGCAGATAATTATGAAACTTAAGAAAAGAATCCATCTCTTTAATTCAAACGTTTGCTTATTTATTAATTATATTGATTTAATATAATCAATGCTCCTGTGATTGAAAATGGTTGCATTTGAATCCTATAATAAAGCTTTCAAATCGAGCAAGAGTAGACAATTTCTGAAAGTGGATGCATAATGGTATGCATCTCTATATAAATACTCAAACTGTAAAATACTTGTATAATGGTGCATTGAATGTTTTTTAATTACTAAGTCATCAAATGTGCTATTTAATTGCCTCCCAGAATTGGTTCTGCTTCACATTTTGTAGCAATGTCCCTAAAAACAATGAATTCACTTAAAATACAAACGTTTTATTGTGGCATAGTGAAGTAGAACAGGCAAGATAATAAGTTATAGGAGAAATTACTTCCAGCTGACAAAATTTTTTAGAAGTTGCTTCTGGGCACCAGATGCTATAACTCTGCTATCTGTTGCTAGTAAAATATGCACAATCACATACTTGCTTTAATTAAGCATTTGGTGTCATTTAATTTGTATCAGTCTTAAACATTTTCTTTTTTTATTTAGTCTGCTTTTAACTATTAAGTTACAGATGTAGATTGGATTTAAATTAAGATAAGCACAACAATTACAAGTCAAGTTTTAGTTTTCATCCTATGTAAATAATAAGCCAAGACCAAACACAATAAAGAGAAATAGCAGAATTGGGTTAAGAGGAATAAGTCCAAGCAATTTTTAACCTTCTGAATGTAAAAATTCTTAAATTGGCCTAATGTAAAGTACTTACCTAGGCTTAGTGGGGGACAAAATGTGCTAAAACCCATGTCCAGTTTAGAAAAATGAAACTAAGCATGCGGGCTTTTATTTTTCTGATTTTCAATTATATATTGGACATATTTGTTAAATTCAGTTTTACACTGGAATCAAAATTATATTGCAAATGTATAGTTATAGATAAAACTGAAGAATTATAACCTGGCACATCTAAAATGTTAGCAAGAGCTTGGCTCTAAATGCAATTAGAACTGTATTGTATTTCCAGCACTGAAGACACTCAAGATGTACTTAGATAATATCGGATGAGTATCTAAAATTTGATTCTTCTTGCATTGAGAAACTGATTATTTGCGATAATCCTTATTTTGAAATGGGCAGGGGGAAGTACAGACTGAAAATGGGACTATTACTCCTGCTCAATGCTTTTGAAAATGAGTAAAAAGAATGCTCTACCACAAGCAGTTTGTTGTACATTCGGATACAACATTTTAAACTTTTTCTGTCTGGATCAGGGCATTGGCTTCTTTGGAAACTTTTATGGTTTTAGAACATAATAAACATTGCTGTTTTAAATATTAAACCAAAAAAAAGAAAGAAAGTGAAAAATAGAAATGTATAATAGTTTAACCTATCTCCCAAATATGACACCAAGTATAAGGACTCTTTCTAAATAAAATCATCTGTAGGATATAACAGAGGGGCTTTTTGGAATGTATTATCTAAATACTGTATGTCCCAAGGTAACAGAAAATATGATTTATTAATAAAAGGCAGTAAAATATCTACTTCTGAGCTGTGATATATTCTTCTGAAAAGAATATTTTGTTTTAGGCAAAACAAAATTAGAGATTAGAAAGGACACTGTTAATATATTAGAGAAAAGTAAAAATGAGAAAAGTGACATTGAAATGGTATCCATTCAAGTAACTGTCATTAGTATATTCTTGCAGTAAAAGTAGCAATAACTGAAAGACTCCATAGAGACAGAAACTGTTCTTTCCACAGCATCTCATTGATTTTTAAGCTAATAATTGATTTATTTAAGCTCATTGATTTATTGCTAATAATTCCTAGGAAATGTAATCATAATTTATTCATAATATAATGGTACAAACCACAAATAGAAATCTAAATTCCTATACTAATTGAATGGTTTTATTTTTATAACAAATTCTTATGTTGGCTCCATAATCTATGCTGGGATGAGCGAGGGGTGGATTTTCAAAATACTCATAAAATTATCTTTGCAAGGTTATAATAGTTATCTTCCTTTACATTTAGCACCGATTATTATATTGAAAACTACTTTTTAAAAAAACCTAAGCAAAACAATTGTACTGTTCGACATCTGTATTCTATAGTTTCTGTCCATTCTCTCATCAGGCAGTCAACATGCTCCAGGTCCCATCCATTAAACAGTGTTATCTGATGGGACCTAGGAAATATACTGTCTTCGTTGCAGCACCCGGTTTCTGGAACAATGTTACCCTACAGATTTTTGAGACCTACCATGACCTTGTTTAAGAGAGTCCTTAACATGGCTCATTGCCTAGGCTTGGTGTTAAGAGTTGACACTGGACCCTGTGTGATTAAAATGGTTCTTGTTAGATACTGTTGGAAGATTTTATCTCAGTGCCTGTTGTTCTTTTGTCTGTATATTTAATTGTTTTAATAGTGTATACCACCTAGCATCACAATGTAGCCTAAATAAATAAAGGGCTTGGGATAGAGGAAGATATTATTTAATTTATCCTTTATTCCTTTATCCTTGTATCATTTATTCTTAATAAAGGAGCCGTGGTGGCGCAGTGGTTAGAATGCAGTGTTGCAGGCTAACTCACTACTCACTGCCAGCAGTTCAATTCTCACCAGCTCAAGGTTGACTAAGCCTTCCATCCTTCCAAGGTCGGTAAAATGAGGACCCAGATTGTTGGGGGCAATAGGCTGACTCTGTAATCCGCTTAGAGAGGGCTGCAAAGCACTGTGAAGCGGTATATAAGTCTAAATGCTATTGCTATTAAGATTTCAATAACTTGTCAGAATGATATAAATATTTATTTAGTTATTTAATAAGTTATGGAATAAGCTTCCTTCTTATCATTGCCCTTTACTGTATCAAGCTTTGTGTATCAACCTTTGTTTATAGATATAAGAATATGATTGTCTATATAAATGGAGGTAATATAAATCTTTTGACCTGTGTACTCTAATTGGAAAAAAGTTAGACTAGCTAGAATTTAAACTCTTTTTTTAAATCCTGTGGTACATAAAATCAAATACTCGATCATCAAGTTCAAGATCTTAAACTAGACCTTTAGTAAATTAAAAATCATCTTGTTATAAGATTGCTCTAAAATGTTGATAGATTTCTGTCCGCAATAAAAAATAGGCAGCAGTTATTTTTCAGAATGATAGAGAAGAATCTATATAAATCTGGGCATTTCTGTATGCTTGTGTGCAAAATTAATAAGACTGCATTGTGTCCTCTCCTTCAAATTCCATCACTTTCCATTTTCTCATTTCTTTCTCAGTATGATTGGTCTATTGCTGATACAATTGTACAGTACGTATGAAATCCCCAGTTCTTTCCTGGCGTTTTCCAGTCACATCAAGTCTCTGAGCTAACAATTCCTATAACCATGAATGCTGATCAACTCTAGTATACTTGAAACTGATGTTTGAAACTGGAACATTTTGTAATCTCCCTACCTGTAACACTTACAAAACTGCTAAAATGCTACAAAAACAAACATATCCAGCACTACAATATATTACTTCTACAAACGGAGGTATTTTATTATTCCTTTAAGTATTGCTAGGATAAGAAGAATGTCTATTTATTTATTTGTTTGTTTGTTTATTTATATATAAAATTATAGGCCGCCCATCTTACCTCAACTCTTGTAGTCCTTACAGCTACAGTTGTTACTGTTTTCAAAAAGGGTATATTTTTTACTTTAAAAAAGGGATACATAAAATCCACTGACCCCAAACTATAACAATCATAATCAAAAATTATATAAGGTTATCTTTTCTCTCCAAAGCAGTCACCCCATACTTTACAACAAGGCTTTCCAACCTTTTGGCTTATCTAGGCCATATTGAGTGAAGAGGAATTTTCTTGGGCCACATATAAATATATATAATATAGTTAATGTAAATAATAATAATAATAATAATAATAATAATAATAATAATAATAATAATAATAATAATAATAATAATAATAATAATAATAATAATAATAATAATAATGATGATGTTGGAAGGGACCTTGGAGGTCATCTAGTCCAACGCCCTGCTCAGGCAGGAAACCCTATACCATTTCAGACAAATGGCTGTCCAGTCTCTTCTTAAAAACTTCCTGTGTTGGAGCATTCACAGCTTCTGGAGGCAGGTTGTTCCATTGATTAATTGTTCTAACTGTCAGAAAATTTCTCCTTAGTTCTAGGTTGCTTCTTTCTTTGGTTAATTTCCATCCATTGCTTCTTGTCTTGCTTTCAGGTGCTTTGGAGAATAGCTTAACTCCCTCTTCTTTGTGGCAACCCCTGAGATATTGGAACACTGCTATCATGTCATCCCTCGTCCTTCTCTTCATTAAACTAGACATACCCAATTCCAGCAACCGTTCCTTATATGTTTTAGCCTCCACCCCCCTTAATTATCTTTGTTGCTCTTCTCTGTACTCTTTCTAGAATCTCAACATCTTTTTTACATCGTGGTGACCAAAACTGGATGCCAAGTGTGGCCTTACCAAGGCATTGTAAAGTGGTATTAATACTTCACGTGATCTTGATTTTATCCCTCTGTTAATGCAGCCTAGCATTGCGTTGGCTTTTTTGACAGCTGCAGCACACTGCTGGCTCATATTTAAGTGATTGTCCACTAGGACTCCAAGATCCCACTCACAGTTACTACTATTGAGCAAGGTACCACCTATACTATACTTGTGCATTTGGTTTTTCTTGCCTAAATGAAGAACCTTAGTTTTTTCACCATTGAATTGCATTTTGTTATGATCTTGTGGGGCTGCATGTGGCCTGTGGGCTGGACATACCCATTTTAGAAATTAAATTAAAAATAATGCAGATATACAAGACTCCCCTGTTCAGAAACTTCTTAATGTTATTTGTATAATACAAAAGACTTCACAGTTCCAATACAGGCCCAAAACAAAACAAAACAAAAAAACACCCACCAATGACACAATGTTAATTAAGAGGCACCTCAGTGTGAAAACTATGTTTTAAATTTCATACTTACCATGAGAGTTTCCACAGCTTTCTTCATCACTGTTGTCCTGGCAATTATTTTGATTGTCACACATAAAGCTTTTATCAATGCACAGGCCATTCCTACAGTGAAATCGGTCAGTAGAACACAGCAAAGGATTTGCTGCTGTGGAAACAAAAGCATATTTTATTCAAACTTGCAATATCTCTTTGATAGACATTATTCCCAAGAGCACTTCTATGCCATCTGTGCTTTAAATTGTTAGCTGAGAGTTTTTTCTTTCTCCCAAACACAGTAGTGCACCCAGTATCACAGTTTAGAAGCAGATGAATTGTGAGAGGGACAGCTTAATTTGGCTCGTGTATTAGTGAATCAAAGATAGAAAATTTCTAAAGGATTTGGCAAATGAAATATTTCTGTGAAAAGACAAAAAGGTAATTTGACAGAAAGCAACCTCATATTTGACCCCAACTCTAACCACAGTTTCTAGTGATATTGTTTCAGTGGAACTCTGAGCCAGAAAGAATAATAAACTTAAGAGCATTAGAGACATTATTTCCTTGTTGTTTAAGGTAGACCTCTGGAAAATGACACAGAAGTTAAGAAAATACTGAACAAGGACACTGTGTAAGTGCATACATGAATACGTATTCCTAAGACTGTAAAAGGAGGAAGATGCTGAAGGCTCAGGTCTATTTGATATTAATAGCACACTTCTTACTTGCACATGATTCAGACAGACCTGTTAAGACAAACCTTGATGTAGAAATGTGTCAGTGAGTTGAATGTGTAAATGATGTGCGATGCTAAATCTGTAACCTCTAGAAATAGATGTCTTAAGTTGTGTTAGATTGTGATTTAGTAAAAAGAAAGGTACTTTTTGTCTCTAAAATGATTTAAAAATAAATGCTATGGTTATAAGAAGAAAGACTAATGCCTCCAAGGAAGAACTGTATGGTGATACACTTCAAAAATCCAAGGCATGTTTGATAACTATTAAACCAAAGTCTTAGCTAAAAGAGGCATATATAAGAGGAATTTTAAATATAGAACAATTTCCTACTGAAGAATGGGAAATTATGCAACTAAGCACCCATTCCAACTATATATGGAAAACCATATATTATATTCTTCTATACTAGTTTAAGTCTGCTTTAAAACAGTCCAAAGGCTGAATTTCTATTAGCATTTTCTTTTGTATATAGAGGCACATATGCATTCATACCACTTTCTCCTAGAGTGAAAACATTTCAACTGTTCAGGGGCTACAAAGATGTATGTATGCACGCACCTTCAAGTCAGTCTTGACTCCTGGTGACAGTCTGGATAAGTCCCTCCTTTTCTTGGCAAGATTTTGGAAGTGTTTTACCACTCTCTTTCCTAGGGTTGAGAAGGTATGATTGGCCCAAAGTCAGCCAGTCTCACAGTCTCTCAGTTTCTAGGCTGATGTCTTAACAATTACACCAAACTGGCCTTCCAGAAAGATGTGTACAGCAGTGGTAAACGGCCACTCTTGATCTCAATAAAGAGCCACTCTCCAAGCTTATAGTAGTTATCTGTAGAGGGGATCCTAATTCTACATGTGATAGCTTCCACATTGAATATAATCAATATTTTAAATGTTGATCTGTAATGACTCTTTTTGTGACTAACCTATATAATTTGTTTGACAATATATAGAATTGAAACACTAACAAGCAATATGGCCTGGGTCCTTTAACAGCCTTCAAATTTCCTGCAGTTTTAGGATTGTTAAGAGATGCAGCCCGATTCTAAAGCAGGACATCTTGGTCTTATAGAAGCATTCTGAGATTGACATTGCCTCATAAAAAGTATATCACATCTTTTAATATAGAAAGAAATAAGATGGAAAGTTGTTTTCTGTTTTTATCCTCCATGTCGTTATTTGTCTTAGTATATGTCAAATGCGTGAAATTATTTCAAGTTTCAGGAGAAGTGAATTTTCCATCATACAATTATTGTGCTTAGGAAACTGACACTTCACGCAGACAACATCAGACAAAAACTGATTTACTACTCAGTTCGGTTTTTGGGAAGGCAAAATATTCAGTAATAGCAATTTTTATTTTTACCTATGTTGTAATTTTGCAGGAACCATAAAACTTCAATGTAATGGACCTTTTGTAAGAAGAGATACCTGTTAATCCTGAAGATTTGTCAAACCCCAGGTTTCTGTCCCCATCCCCATTTTTTTCCCTTTCTCTTCTGGAAGCTTCTGTCATGACCAGGTCTAACTTAGAGGACTTTGAGGAGTCTGTTCTGGATTGGCCTGAAGAAGCTCAGAGAATTCAAGCACCTGAGGTTGATTCACCTGGCAGTCATCAGAAGCAGCTGTGCCTACTGTCAGAGGACAGCTAGTTTTAAAGTATGTAATGAGAACACATCAATGGTATTTGACATGCCTCCTTGCATGTCAAGGGCATTCCCAGTTTTCATTAGTTTCACCAGCATGGCATGTATTTAAGATCCACTGCTAATCTGGTATCCCTCATTGGAAACAATTGCTCACCCACCCAATCTTAACTCTTATGCTCCTGAAACTCTGTCATTTTGAATCTGGGCCAAATGATTCAACTGACCCATGAGTTTTGTGGACCATGGCCTAACTATGATTCCACCCTCGCTTCTGAGTTTGGCTCTGGAAACTGCTTACAGGTAAGCTTCCAAGTGACTGCCACTGCTGAACAGGTGGATTACAAACAAACAAACAAAATATGTAAAGGAATGAATGAATGAATGAATGAATGAATGAATGAATGAATGAATGAATGAATGAATGAATGGTAAAATGAGAGATGTAAGGAACTATTACTGAGGATAGCAAAGTGTTTCAAATTCCAGATGATTTAAACTCAGATTGCCGGGTATGCAGTCAGGGTCTGAAAATGTTTTAAGCTTGAAATAGCTTGCCCTGCTCCTTTTCCTGTTCATTTTACAGAAACATGCACAGTACTGTTATTCTACTACTATTTACCAAATTACCAGGTTACACAGATCAAATTTATATCAGATCAAATTAACATCATCCTACTCTACTCTGTCTCTCTTACAAACCTAACTTATAAAGCAGTCAAGCTTTACAAGCACACAACATTCACCAGATACTGATTGCCAGTTTAAGCAAGTGTGACACAAGCCCAACTATTATATTGCTGTCTCTAGTTGTCAATTTTGTACCTTATATTGCTCAACTTAATTTTAATTTTAATTTTATTTTTCCTTGGATAGTATATTAATCTCACTATATTTCACTCATTTTAACTAATATTTAATAATAATAATAATAATAATAATAATGATGATGATGATGATGATGATGATGATGATGATGATGATGATAATGTTGGAAGGGACCTATTCTAGTCCAACTCCCTGCTCAGGCAGGAAACCCTATACCATTTCGGACAAATGGCTGTCCAGTCTCTTCTTAAAAACGTCCAGTGTTGGAGCATTCACCGCTTCTGGAGGCAGGTTGTTCCACTGGTTAATTGTTCTAACTGTCAGGAAGTTTCTCCTTAGTTCTAGGTTGCTTCTCTCCTTGATTAGTTTCCATCCGTTGCTTCTTGTCCTGCCTTCGGGCGCTTTGGAAAATAGCTTGACTCCCTCGTCTTTGTGGCAACCCCTGAGATATTGGAACACTGCTATCATATCCCCCCTCGTCCTTCTCTTCATTAAACTAGACATACCCAATTCCAGCAGCCGTTCCTTATATGCTTTAGCCTCTGGTCCCCTAATCATCTTTGTTGCTATTCTCTGTACACTTTCTAGAGTCTCAACATCTTTTTTACATCGTGATGACCAAAACTGGATGCAGTATTCCAAGTGTGGCCTTACCAAGGCATTGTAAAGTGGTATTAATACTTCACGTGATCTTCATTCTATCCCTCTGTTAATGCAGCCTAGCACTGTGTTGGCTTTTTTGGCAGCTGCAGCACACTGCTGGCTCATATTTAAGTGATTGTCCACTAGGACTCCGAGATCCCTCTTACAGTTACTACTATTGAGCAAGGTACCCCCTATACTATACCTGTACATTTGGTTTTTCTTGCCTAAATGTAGAACCTTACTTTTTTCACCATTGAATTTCGTTTTGTTAGATAGCGCCCAGTGTTCAAGTCTGTCCAGATCCTCCTGTATCTTAAGCCTGTCTTCTGGAGTGTTGGCTATTCCTGCCAGTTTGGTGTCGTCTGCAAATTTGATGAGTTCTCCATCTATCCCCTCGTCCAAATCGTTGATGAAGATGTTGAAGAGCACTGGGCCCAGAACAGAGCCCTGGGGCACCCCACTACACACTTCCCTCCATGTATCTGCGGTTCCATTGAGGACCACACGCTGAGTAAGGCCGGTCAGCCAGCTACGAATCCATCTGGTGGTGATGCTGTCTAACCCACATTTTTCTATCTTATCAAGTAGTAGGTTGTGATCTACTTTATCAAATGCCTTACTGAAGTCCAAGTAAATTATATCCTCAGCATTCCTCTAATCCACTAATTTTGTCACTTGGTCAAAGAATGCAATAAGATTTGTCTGGCATGATCTGTTTTTGACAAACCCATGTTGGCTTTTAGTAATGACTTTGTTTGCCTCTGGGTGTTCGCTGATTCGTTATTTGATTATCTTTTCCAGAATCTTCCCAGGTATTGAGGTCAGGCTGATAGGTCTGTAATTTCCTGGATCCGTTTTTTTTCTTTTTTGTAGATGGGAACTACATCAGCTTTTTTCCAGTCCTCTGGTACTTCCCCAGTGCTCCAGGACCTTTGAAAAATATAGTTCAGTGGTTCTGAGATCACACCTGCCAGTTCCTTAATTTTTGTTAACCTATAGTTTTTCTTAGTTATTAGTTTTATGACAGCTTTATAACTTTTACAACTTTCACTCAATAGTCACTGTCCTCACAGATTGTAAGCAGAGGCACTTCAATGTTGTAATTGTTAGTTCCACAGACTCTTGGTTTTTAATTAATTGTATTTGTTAACCAATCCAATCATATGGTATTTACCAGTACTTGACAGTGTAAAAATAAACCATATTTACAAATAATAATAAAGTTATTAGAGAACATCTATGAACCAAAGCAGCTGAATCTAAAAGTCATTGGAAAAAGGTTTTATGAATACAAATGAAGGGAAAGTGTGTTTTGACCCTTCAGAAGTATATTCCATAATATGGTATAGTATGGTACAGCTGTCATAGTAATATTGCTGATAAAAGACAGAGCAATGGAGATATTATATTGTACTGTATAAGTTCAAAATGGGGACACTCAGAACACTACCAGAATGGTGAGAACATCCTGACCATATAGAACAACCGTATTGAAGTTGAAATGAGTTGTGAAATGTTTCACACATCCACTAAAGATTACTGCAGGTCTTGGTTCCTCTTGTTAACTTACAAAAAAAAAAGTACTGTCATCAAATGTTTTTTTAAAGCAGCAACTCTGTGCTCTCTTCTAGCAAGAGATTCTATCACCAAAATATTAAATGTGACTAAATCACAGTCAAACACTCTACCTTTTTCCCCTTACAGCTGCAGTGCACAATTATTTAGGTCACAGCATTATGAGATCTATTCAACCACCTGCAAAAACATAACTTTTATAACTAGCTGCAGGAAAGAACATAGCAATGAAAGTTTTTCTTTTGTAACTTCCTCCTTATCATAAAATGAGAGAAGGCTATAACTAAAAAATTCATAATAGTATGCTAACCTCAGCTTAAGAATTCATTGGAACTGGAGAGCTAACAGCTGGAAGCCTTTCTTTCTGTATCAGTTCCCCATTAAATAACAGGTGTTTCATGTTTCCATCAGTTTTCCTAATTCTGGTTACCGTGTTTATTACATACAGAGTTTCCATAAAAAGATTTCATACTTTTATTGGAATTTAGATGCAAATGTTGTAGTATTATTCCATTCCATGTGTTAAACGGTTTTCATTTTACTGGATTCCTCCCAGTAAAATGTAGCTGACACACTGGACTTGGATAGGGAAGAGAGGGATAAGATTCAAACCTTCTCCTCAAGTTCACTGGATTCCCATCCCAATTTACCTAACAGGATTATTTCTGTGGGATAAAAATAGGAGAACCCACCCCTACCCCCAACCATACTGAGATCACAAAAGAATATAAATGAAATTAATCATGTCTTCCAACGGAGAGTTTTCAATATTTATCAACCTTAATGCAATATTTCTTTTAGATATAGCCTTCAGGCAATGGTAGAGATGATGCAAAGGACAGAAAAGAGCTTTCCCGTCCTTGTAGTGAATCTGGAAAGCTAAGCAATATATATTATTGATAAGGTCAAAAAGCAACATAACACATTTTGCACTTGTAGACATATGAAATACTTAAACCTAAACTAGGATGAAAGATAACAAAAAAATAAAAAATAAACATAACAGAATGGCACAATAACATAGAGAGCAACTTACAACGACTTTTTTTTAAATGTACTTTTTATTCATTATGAATGCTTGTTCTGATCTTCACCTGCTCTTTCTAACCTTAACCTTGAAAAAAAAATCAGTTGTAAGTGCCTTACAAATTTGATCACAACACTGCATTTTAAACGCAGCTAAAAGAGACACAAATTATATGCCAAAATTAATTGAATAACTATATAGCCTTCATGAGTCTATGTAACTCTCAGGATGTTACACTTACTGGAGAAAGTTTTCAGATTTAAACTTGCATTCAAAATGCAGCAGCAACAGTTTTTCAATAGCAAAAGCAGGCAACAAATACCATATAAGGGATAAATGATTAATATACTGTATATGTATTTCAAAAATTAAACTTGCTCCTTTAAGTAGTAGATACTTACTACAATTTTCTTCATCACTGCCATCGGGACAATCCTCAAAACCATTGCACCGGAAACGGCCAATGATACAATGAATTCCACTGGAACATGGGAAGAAAGTGGAACCACATTTAGATTTTGCTTTTGCTGGGGAAGAAAAAATGAAAGCTTTGTGATTATAAAATAAATCTCTGTCAAAAATAGTCACAAAAGTCCCAGATTTGTCTACTTGACAAAGCTCAAGAGAAATATTTTACAACTTGGCCAAGAGCTTGATGTAATCTTTATTTCTGCTTGGTTGACTGGTGATGTACAGTTCTGAAAACAATTGTCGCTGTGGAGTCTACAGTGCTCTCTGAATTTGATTGTTTGCTTGCAGCCATTTAATTACCCAATTAAGTAATAGCATCAGTACTAGTGAGTGTGGGGTTTTCTCCCTATTGATATTCAGTAGCTTGCCCTGCCAGTGTTGGTGGGGGTGTGGTTTTTCCTTTAGTAGTTCCTTGATTAGGGTATTGATTTCTGCCTGTTTGTTTGTCTGGTGTTAATTCCTGCTTGTTGGACATGTGTCCTGGTCCTTTTGTTTTCTTATTAGCATTTCTATTGTCTCTTGAATGGGGTATACATATGGTTTATCTCTATGTCCTTATTGATGGCTGATTTGTATTGGCTGATTATTAGCTAATTATCAGGTGATTATTGATCAGCTGATTTGTACCAACTGAATGCCAAGGTTACAGGAAGTCCCTAGAGCAGGGGTGTCAAACTGGCGGCCCACGGTCTGGATGTGTCATGTGCAGGCCACGCCCACCCCGGCTCTGCAAAGGCAAATAACGTCGCAATACGTCATGATATGTCATGTGACTCGATCGAGTTTGACACCGGTGCCCTAGAGTTTTTGGATTTAGCTTGATTTAGAATTCTCAGTGTCCTAGTTATCTCACACTCAGTATATTGATGATGTTACCTAGTTGTAATGAAACATCTGCAAGCAAACAACTGTACGAATGTTTGTATCTTATTATTTAATATCTTACAAAATTTTCAGTTCATAGAAACTAAGCATTCATGCATTACTAGCATTAATATATGAACTGGTTATTAGCAGGCCATAAACCTTCTGGTCTCCACACTTGGTACTGCTTTCTAGTAAGCATGAGGAGAAGCAAACTTTTTTGTGAATTATATAGCTAAGAGAAGATTCTCTGGCAATTGCATAGGAATCCTTGCCTATCTCCAAGAAAAACTGGATCTTTGTAGCTACACATGCAAGTCAGTAAAAGACAAAAACAAAACCTCTGGCCATTCAAATTTCCAATGTTTGCCTTTCTGTCATGTGTGTGTGTGTGTGTGTGTGTGTGTGTGTGTGTGTGTTTGTATGTGTGTGTCTGTGAGAGAGAGAGAGAGAGAGAGAGAGAGAGAGAGAGAGAGAGAGAGAGAGAGAGAGAGAGTTTTTAATAAATCCCATTTCTATCTAATCATAAACACACTTAAATTTTGTTCATTTTGCTTTTGCATGCAAAACAACAATATTTATAATGCTTCTTTGCAACATTCATTTTCTATGATATTTTTAGACTTCTGATTAACAGTAGTAACTCAAAGATAAAATGTGCCCAGACCAATTCACAAATCTACTGTTCTTTGAACAAGGCACATTAATGAATCACTATAAACAATGTATCTTTCCTGGAAGATGAATTCTCTAAAAAACAATATGCTATCATTTTATTGCTTATTATCATTCCATAGTCTTTCAAACTCATATATTTCTCTAAGCGTCTGAACCAAGATTTGTTTTGCAGAGCTTTTAGCTTCTTTGACCGGGTCTTTTAAGCATAAACTCAATATTAGATATTAATCTACTACTACACATTATAGATTAGTTGGATGTAACTGAATAATTGAGATTTCCATTATAAGTTTACAAAGGTTAGAAATTGTCTATGCACATACTTAAATTCTCCAAAGCCATCATCAGAGAACCAGTTTGCAGCCATGGCACTGAATACTGCAAAAGATCCAGAGTGTATTTACATTGGTAAATGGCTTTCTCATGCCAACGATGCCCAAGGTAATTAATATTGGGGGGGGGGATTCTATTTCATATACCAATAACTCCATTCAACCTATCCCTTTGGGATTCTATAAAGTTAATGACAGTAATTTTATGGTTTTATGAGTTCTCAGGACTCCACATCCAGTATCAAACCATCACTTTGCAATGCTGAACTCATTCAAGGTAGGTATTATATTTTAAACATGATTCAGTCCTCAGATAAGAGGTTTAGGATAGGATTGTACTGAAGATTTTAAATTCCTTATCTGTTCAAACAGTCGTCTATTCAAATTTTTATTTATTGGGCATGGTCTTTGCCCAACACTCTGGGCAATGATAATGACACTTTGTACATCTCAGGGGATGCCACAAAGAAGAGGGAGTGAACCTATTGTCCAAAGTGCCCGAAGGCAGGACAAGAAGCAACGGATGGAAACTAATCAAGGAGAGAAGCAACCTAGAACTAAGGAGAAACTTCCTGACAGTTAGAACAATTAACCAGTGGAACAACCTGCCTCCAGAAGCGGTGAATGCTCCAACACTGGAAGTTTTTAAGAAGAGATTGGACAGCCATTTGTCTGAAATGGTATAGGGTTTCCTGCCTGAGCAAGGGGTTGGACTAGATGACCTCCAAGGTCCCTTCCAACATTGTTGTTGTTGTTGTTATTATTATTATTATTATAATATACAAGTGGATATGGTGATATTACGCACACAGGTGAAGCTGAGATATTTCTCTAGGGTTCGGGGGAAGGGGAAGTATATTTTTTGCTAAACCAAGTTTATGGTGCAGAGTGTTTTTTTTCTGTTTTGGTGTTCACCATAGTTTTAGCAGTTTTGCCACTAAAATATTATGGCAGAGTCAGAGAGAATCATAAAAAGAGAGTTGAGTTCTGCTCTGTACACAATTGTATATGAACAATATACGTCATTATATAAAAGATTTTATGAAGCAGAAGCCAGAGCAACTCTTAGATTGATTTATGATTTAACAAAATGAAGAAACAAAAACCCAGAACCAAAACAAGTACTGTACTACAATTCCTTTATAGAACACTCATTACATTACTCTGAGTCTAAGCTGAGGCTTAGAGCAGGGGTCCTCAACCTTGGCAACTTTTAAGACTTGTGGACTTCAACTCCTAGAATTCCTCAGCCAGCAAAGCTGGCTTAGAGTATCAAAAAAGTATCAACTAAATGCCACTAAATACTAAGTACTGTATCAAAATTTAGGGAGGAGGATCCAAGGACAATGTTAAAGAAACAGAAAATAAGCCATCAACATGTTACTAGCAGTGAAAAATCCTTAAACAAAACACATTTGAAAGCCTCTTCCAAATGATAAGAAAACAGAATTATGAATAAGATGATGTTATACCGAGCTTTGCTGCAGTCTTTGTGTGTGTGTGTGTGTGTGTGTGTGTGTGTGTGTGTGTGTGTTTGTGTTTCTAGGCACTCACTCTTTGTGTTTGCAGGGTGTTAAACAAATCATTGTTCCAAAAGCAGACAAACCTTCCAAGGCTCTATTCATACATTATCCCTTTTCTTAATCGGTTCATTTCGCAAGTATGGTATTCAAACATAAATCTCTCCTAGG
This sequence comes from Azemiops feae, assembly GCA_023970755.1. Classification (NCBI taxonomy): domain Eukaryota; kingdom Metazoa; phylum Chordata; class Lepidosauria; order Squamata; family Viperidae; genus Azemiops; species Azemiops feae. Next base: position 5,008,133 of record JALGBA010000005.1, on the reverse strand, counting down.
TGCTATCCATCCTACTTTTCAAAAACAACCAAAGTACATGTGCAAAGCAATATTGGGAAGAGAAAGTTTATTATTAGATTATTATAAATCTCAGTAGCAATAAATATATTTGCTGCTTGCTTCAGAAAAAGGGAGCAGGATTTCGCACTTCATGGGATAAATTATTTATACATGAGTAAGCTTGTAGGAAGAAAGTTAGGAACCAGTGGTTTTTACACTAGGAGCAATCTTTATGTTAAAAATGGCTGACTTGAAAATGGCTGACTTGAAAATGGCTTAAAATCTGGAACACAGAACCTATACATAGGCTCTGTAGATAGATATTCTACATTCTTATCTGTAATAGGGAAACTAATATAAAAATTTCTCTGTCATGTCTGTGAGTGTTCTGCTGAGTTAGTCAGTTCCTGAGTAAAGAATCAGTATTTTGAATGTCAAAATGTTCAGCCAATACTTGTAGGAGACTGACAAGGAACTCATTAGAATGTTCCTAATTTCCAATGAATGTTCTAATATAGTAGCAAATAATAAATTAAATAATAAAGTGGTTGACTAAAGCAATGTATTGGTATTCTCCGTATTCTCCATATCAGTTATAGCAGAGGTCCCTCACATGAGTTTTTTTATTTAGAATAATGAGTGAAATAAACATTAGTTGCATTTCATAATCTATCAGTGATATAGTAATCCTGATTAATAAATCTTCTAAGCTTCTTGCCCTGGTATTCAGAAATTAATGATTCAGAAAAATATTTTAAATTGCAGTTGGTTTCTTTGGATACAGAAATGGCTTTTGATAGGGTACAGGTTAAATTATTAGAAGATCCCTTGATAATGTTTTATTAACTTTATGTTTATTAAGTGAATTAGATATGGCATTCAAAATTATTATATTTACAATGAAAATTGGATTTTCAAGAACCTCCAGCATTTAATTAAACAGAGGAAAGACCTATCAATATTATTTTGTGTGGGCTAAGTTTACTATATTTAAAATTCAATTTGCTTTTAAAAAAAACAAAAAAAAACGTATTTTACCATGTTTGTGTTCTTTTTTGTTTTTTGGTGTTTGTTACATTTTATTTTATTTTGTATAAATTCACACAAATTAAAAGAGAAATCATGAAGAAAAAAAAGGAAGGGCAGGCTTCACCTCACCACAGGTGAATGTTAGGAAAAATAGAGAAGTAGCACTTGAAATCTTGCTTTCCTTCGCCTAGTAGACAATAACATCATTTTTAAAATCATGAACAAATTTTTCAATATAATGATGAAACAACCTTTTCAATTTGTGATTTATTTTATGTGCACTTGTGCAAGTCATCTCCTGTTTGGCACTAAACCTTTCTCACAATAAGTTGTTTTTCATCTGGTATATAAACATTACATCGCTGACTTGGTGTACAATGGAACTTATTATTAAATTTCAGGTCAAATAAAAGAAATCTTTATTTTTAAGATTATACTATTACACAGTTTTCCAATAACAAGCTATTAAAATGTAAGATTTCTTTTAAGTTCATCTCCTAATACAAGTATTATTATAGGTTTATTTAAATAAAAAATGCTTTCATCTGAAAAATCAAGAGTCCTAAACTAAAAGAATCCATCATTCTTGCTAAATATAATAGATGTTCTGGGTATTTTATTCTCTAAAATATATTAGCAACTCTAGCAGTTTCCCAAGACATGTGTTAAAGAGCAAACACTGAGTGAGAAATCATCACAATTATTTTGTACTATTAACAGTTTCCTCAACCAGATGCCCTCTAGATCATTGGATATAAACTCCCATAATCTCAAGGGCAATATTGGCTGAAATAATGGAAGCTGAATTCAAAATATATTGAGAGCACCAAACTAGGAAAGCCTGCACTAAATATATTGGAATTACATCCAAATATGGCCCGAGGCTATACCTCCTTATGTACCGAACAAAACAAGGCTCCATTTATAAGCACACTCTTAGCTGGAAAGATAACTGATGCCTTGATGGATCACAGCTTAATTAAATTTTAGATATTTGGCAATAGCCATTTGTGGAATAATTTTGTTCTCCAAGTTGCTTCAGTGTAGCAGATTATTTCTTATTGTCTTCTCTACATGGTTGTCCAAAAATAATTCCAGCAACTCTATTGGAACAACATTTGTAAAGAATTCCTGCAAAATCAGCATAAGGGTCTTGATATATCTTGGTTCTTCAGATACTTATGATCTAGGTAAAGCACCTTACAATAAGTTTGTCTTTTAGACTATATGGAGCCAGGCATACAGTTTTGTTGGCAACAGGATGAGAGTGATTTGTTAATGCCTTCTTCCATGATTTTTTTTTAAATGCTCCCCACTCTAGCATATAATCCTATTACTTAGTTTTCCTTTCCAACCCAAGTATTCCATTTACCACCAAAATTCTGTAAGATCCACTAATTTCATAATGTTAAATATCAGCACAATTCCTATGAAAAAGACAACATATCCATTTTTGTTTTGTACATTCATTTAGAGATCCATCAAATAAATAAGAAAATAAGTAAGCCTCTGTAAACATTGGATGTGCATTAATTGGCAGCAAAACAATAATGGTTGCCTAGATTTTTGCAACTCAAATATATAGCATCTTATCCCAGTTCAGCTTTTCTCTTCTACAACTACAATATTATGAATCTGTGTCTAGCAAGAGGACAGAGAAGCAACATTCTAAAACAAGCCACATAAATGAACTGGCAATAAGATAATTAAAATTCAAAATAGAAGTCATAGTAGTTTTTAGAAACAAACAAAAACAGCCCAAAAAGGCCTATGAGTCGGAGCAAAGAGGTCTTCTCTGTGGGTCCCATAATTTTTCCCTGCACCATATATATTCATGTATATGTTTATCCATAAATAAGCCAACCTTCATATTTTTAACCAAAATTCCATGAATAACGTGCCATCTGCAGATAATCCAATCCTCAAAATTTTAGTTGTGTTTTAATTTTCACAATTGGCTTATCTGCAGATGGCACATTTTTCATGCTATTTTGGTTCAAAATATGAAGGTCTACATATATGCAGATGGACTTATATGTGAATATACACAGAAAATATGAGTACATTTAAAAAGATTACAGAAAAATCTAACATATAAAAAGATTACAGAAAAATCTAACATATATGCCTGCCCACATATAAGCCAAATCCCATTTAGGGGATATCTTTTGGCATAAAAAACCTTCTCAGGTTATCTGCGAATATATATGGTAAATTAAAATCAGATGCACAAAAACGCACCTTTTTGAAGGATTAAATTTTTAATATGTTTCTATGACATCTAATAAAGGGACCTGTAATTGGTAATATGCAACTTTAAGAAATATTTCATCAGGGTTGTGCGGAGCTGAATACAGATTATTTTTCTGCATGATGAAGCTAGTCTAGCATAGTCTCTTTCGAATAGAATAAAAACGATGGAAAGATTTAAACAGCCTTTTAACTCTGTCATTTTTTCCAACACATCCAGTGCTTTGTGAGGCTTCTAGGGGTTAAAAATGTGCAAAGGGAAAAATATAAATGATTGCATGTCATGTCTGGTTTAGCCCTAAGCTTCACATCTGTTTCTATCTCCTTAACTCTGCTAAAAGCAGACGTCTGTTGACTTCAAACATTCCACCCTAATAGCAAAAGTAGTTTAAACAAGAGCTGGGACATTTTTTTGTGCCAACTGAAAACTCATCCATTTTTTGCCATAATGTTAGCATATCACATTACAAAATTTGGCTTCTTGTCTGTAAAGAAATCATAGCATAAGGGGTGTTATGGTCAAATGAGCCAGACAGCAGCTCTGTCTCTGCAGAGACACATTAAGGTTGCCTGGAATTTGAAATTTTTCACCTATTAATTTGATTTTCAAGGATAATACGGATGAACTAACTATAATTTTGGCTCAATTCCCAGAGCATTTGCCCCCAAATGAGAAACCACTTCTTTACCTTTTTTAATTCTTTGATATAACCACTGAGAACAGAAGTATAACAGAATTGATAAAAATTTCATGGCAGCAGAAGTTCAAGACAATTTCAAGTATGGTCCAAGGTCTACCCTGATATGTCCTTCGTTTTTTTTACTAAATTGAAAAAACTGTCTCATTACTCAAACAGGGTGCATAAATATATCCACCATCTCATCACAACACTCCTGTTCATACTACTAATAACAATCCTATCCGCTTATCTATCTTTTGATCCTTTAAATATATGCTACCAGTCATATATTTATGCTGTCAGATTTATGTGGCTTTTTAAAATGTGAACTAAAAGATTTCAATGTGAAGTGAATTTCTGTTGCTTATTTCTTACAAATGCCCAGGCTGACTGGGGAATCCAAAAGAATCAGGTTAAGGATGCTTGATTTACAGTAACTTTCTCTAAACAATGGTTGTAGCCCTTTGTTTATTGTTGTGGTTTTTCTTCTCTCACAAGATTTTTTTTGTTCTTTTTCTTCACAGTTTCTGTGACCACACTAATTTTTTGACAAAACAATTTTTTTGAGAAATATTTTTTAAAAAAATAGGGGAAAACAAAGTAATACTAATTCTACTAATGAAAGCAATTCTACCTATCTACACCCACACATACATACACTCTCTTAGTACATTAGTATGTTTGCTAGTGAGCACTACTGGCTTACAATGTTATGTAGGAAGAAGAATTTGTTTAAAAAATGAACTAAATTTATAGGATGGTAAGAGTAAAGCCTGACATTATTTCACTGATAATGATTTACATTGACAGTGTCATAACATCACATTAGTATTATTAAGCAGGAAACAGGAAAGAAAATTTACTATCTTTAAAAGTGTTAGCATTTTTAGTTTTCATGCTTATGTGTGTTTTAAAGTTTGTCTGGAGATCAACATTCAGCGCAAAAAGACAGTTTATTTTTCACCAGTTCTTTTATGTCTTATTCATGAATTCATCTGTAGCAGAAAACACAATCTGCTTCCGAAGACTGCAGCACTTAAGAGAATCATTGCATAGTCCAATGCTTGTCAAGTAATAGTTGGTAAGTGTTCATAGCTTCTGTTCTAGCTGAGGTGTCAATCAAATCTACCTTGCTATCACTTATCTAAAAATAGATGTATTAAATGCATGTCAAAGGAATATCTTTATTTTAAACTATTTATAAGATCTTCTAGAAGCTTATATCATATATTAAGTAAATTCTGTGTAATAGGAGTAACCAATTAGTTCGCAAATAATAACTTTCTCGCTAATAACTCATACACCATCCTGAGAAAAGCAAAACAAAGAGAACAAGCATTTTTTAAAGATTTCTGAAACATTTTTCAAATTGTAATTTTATAAGCCTACACTATCAAAATAAGAAAGTTTGTGAAGGAAATAATGTTGCTGATTAATGATGGTGTGTATTAACTGTTTTTGCTATTAGTATTATTTAGAATAGTCAATAAAATCTGGAGGAAGTCTATGTGCCATAGCTAAAAAAACTCACCTTGTATCTTAAAAAGTAGTTATGGAATACACACTTTATAGTTAACTTCAAAGTCAGTTTATATCTTGTTCTGAAAAGATCAATATTTTGTGCTTTATGAGCCTGATTAAAATGTCTGAATGGGACATGTTCTTTAGGAATCTTCAATATATTTCCATCAGTTATTTGTTATTTACCACCACTATTTTTATGAAGATTTCCTAGAAAGTGCTATGTCTAAACATATAATTCCAATATTCACACAAGAGGATGACACATAAAATAGCAACCCTTGTGGTTGCTACCACATTTATATTTGTGATGTCAAATGCTGTTAATTACATATAAATGGCATAATTCAAGATACTCGGTCTAAAGTAATTAATAGAACCAATGTTGAAAAATCCCTTAATAAATACTCTAATCCTTTACTAACAATTTTTCATTGATAATTTTGAATTTAACATCTGATAAAGCATTCTTTCAGAAACAAAATTAAAAACAAAATAGGAAGTAAATGCCATTGGAGATGTAGAAGAAACATTAGTTAAAACCAGCCATACTTGGCTGCAAAATAAACATTGTCTCTAAGGTACATCTAATCTCCATGTGAAAAGTTTTTTACACAATTTGTTACATATTTGTTTTTTAAAGAAACATGCTACAGAGCCAGACAAAATTGTACTTGTTTTCAAAATATTTGAAAAATATGGTTTGATTTCAAAGAGCTCCAGTAACATGCTATTTTTCTTGTTGCTAGTTTATAATTATTATTGGAGTTCATCACACAATCAGCCATATATTTAACACTGGATTTAACATTTTTATCCACCTATCAAGTACTTCCAGAGGATAGGCATGCTTAATCATGTTAAAGGTATCATTGCAGGATGAAAGCTACAAAAAAAGTTTGAAAAATTGTGCACAACTCACTTAACAACCTCCTCACTTAGCAACAGATTTCAGAGGGAAGTGTGGATTGTCCCTGTTGAGTTGATGCACAGTCCATCCAAAGTTTAGGTTACTGCTTGGAATAAAGGGGTGGCTGAGACCTTGGCACAATGAGGCTTAGAGAGGGAATGCAGGGGTTTATGAATAACCAGTGTGATGTCAGCCTAGAAGGGTGGAAGAGGGCGCGTGGATGAGAGAGACTTACCCCATCAACTTGAAGCCTTCCCTGCTAGCTTCCTCCATTACATTTCTGGGGAATCAGACAGGGAAAGTCAAGCATGCAGAACACAATCACATGGCTGTGGGGATGGCAGTACAAGCAGAAATCCGAGAATCAGTTATAACCACCATTCGTTCAGCACTGATGTAACTTTGAACAGTCACTGAATTAATGATGGTAAGTCAAGGACTGCCTATATTACTCAGCCTTCAAGCCTGGATTCTTAAGAGACAGGCTTGGTCAGGGGTTTCAAACACATGGCCCATGGATCACTCCTAGCTCTCCAAGATGTTTTCTGTGGCTTGCAACAATACTTTGTAGGTCCCAAGGCCAATGTTTGGGAAAGGCAAGTTGCTGATTGCTACACAAACCTGCAGTCTGGGCTGTAGAAACCATTCTAGGAAGAGAAACTGATTGACAATGGCAATTACACAGTATATCTTGGCCTTACACAGATCTTCCGGCACCATTAAGGATTGGTCTGTATAGTTAGGATCTCAGGTTTTCTTACATAAACAGCATTGTTCTTCAAGACTACATGTCCGCCTGCTCTTATACTCCATAACAGGTGCTGAGACAGAGGAGAATTGACCATTCCTTCATCTGTGTGAAAGTGCCCACCAGGGACTAATATCCCAAATAGAGAGGAAACATATTCTCCATATTTCACTGCTCCCAAGAAACCGTTCTGAGGCTTGAAATTTATCCTCTTTCATCTCCCCTTAAACCATTACTAGTAGGGCTTGGTTTCAAGATCCTTTGCCATCTTGGTAGCCCTCCAGTTTGCCAGTTTGAACTTTGGTACTAAGAAAAAAAGTTTAAAAACAACCCATGATACATTTTCAATATCTGTCTGGGTGTGTTTATAGGTGGGTGTTTTGTCCCTTGTAGATGCTTTGTTTTATTTTTATTTTTTGCTGTTTCTTGTTCTCCTCTGTTTTTAATGTTGTATGCTACCCAAAGTTGTTATTGAGTTAGGTTACAAATTTGATAAAGATTTTTGAACTCACTAGATACTTTTGTATTAATATATAAAACAAATTCAGTGTTGCAGCCTTCAGGCTAATGAATGAATCCTCATGTGGCTCACATGACAAAACTCTTGGGCCAGATAAAGATCAGTTTCTATAAAGGTACAATCAATTCATTCAAACCTTATTGCTATCACATCTTGGCCTCCAGAAACATCTTAAAATTTTGTACCATATAAACTTCACATAAAGGTCATAACGAAATTTATTGCAGGACAACAAAGCTGTACTTAACATCTTTTCTCATAAAAAGAGAGGGAGGGAGAGAGGGAGGGAGGCGCATAGAGAAAGATGGGTCTGACATCAACCAAACAGGAGAAACCTGTTGATGCTTTGACTCCATATAAAATCTCTATGTTTCCTAACTTTCCAGGAAGAACTTTGAAAGAACTAGCTTTACACAAGCTGGAATATTAACATTTATAAAAAGGCATGTTAAATGGATACTTAGACATGAGATTAAATACAACAGTCCGTCTATTTCACGGTATTCCAAATGATATTGTTCAAGGTGTTTAAACATAACTTGGGACTAATTGTTACTGTTTTACAACATAAGCTGTCATGGGAAAACAAAAGGTTAGAAGAGCATATAAGAACTTCATTAAATCAAACTAAGCAATTACTTTTGTGTGGCCAATTTTATATCCTTAAAATCTTATATTCGAGAGTGTAGATGTAGAATTTTAATACTGTGACCCAATTTTCACTTAGTTTTATATTAACAAAAGCATCTAATTAGCACCATAAAAATCGTAATGTTGTGCAGATACTGTAAGTTGCACAATATAATAAATTCTACTCCACCAAATTTCTAAGAAAACAAAACCTGTTCTAGATGGAAGCAATACCAATGAGAATGCTGTTGCCTGGTAGGTGGTCTTTAAATAAAAAAGGTGAAGGTATTATGCCACAAATCCAGAGGAAACCTTGAAAGTTGTTAGCAAAAAAGAGTACCTCAACAAAGAGTTGCTAAACCACTTTACTTTATTATCACAGCAGGATGGCTAAAGACAACATGCACTTTACTTTAAGGCAATTTTTTTTCTCCCTATACCGAAGATCTGGAAAATGCATGCAAGATTTCAAAAATAAATGTAAAGCAACAGAAATATAGAATTTTGCTGAGTTACAAAAATGAACAAAGATGAATTATAATGGTGTATAAACTTTGATGAATGGCAAAGACTCTGGCTTTTGGTAGAATATATCCTTTGTCAATAGAGGGCCTCATATTCAACCCAAATATTGTGTTTTGGCTTCTTGCCCTTTGCATTGCTTCCCCAAACAGCAGACTATTCTCCTCTGAGAATTATGTAGCATTGTGTTAAATTATTATTACAATTTCAATCTTGACTTCCTACAGTATTCTCTTCATGTATCAGAGTCAACAGTTTCATTCCACTGACTCCTTAGAATATCAAGAAGGGTTTCTGATATTAGTTCAATATATTAGGTAACTGAATGGGAATGATAGTAAATTATGAACTTATTTCTCCTAACCATTTTAATCTGTATCCTTCCTTTCATATTTCTAATCCACTCAGCTAAAATTGCAACTGGATACTATTTCATCATTCCTTTTTTTCAAAATGAAGTGATGAGGGGGAATAGAGCAAGCAATATTTTAGTAACTGGGGTGTGATAAACAAGAATACAATAACTAGGGTTGACAAATTGCTCTAAGAAAGGCAGGGCATACTATTGTCAAAAATCTCATGTTTCCCTATCTCTCTACATCGAGTCTGAATGCATGCATAACTGCTCACAAACTTAATTTTCTTTTCATCCCTCAGTTTTCAATATGGTCAAAATACACACACTGGGGAATATGGCTAGAAACAGCTACACTTATCTACTGTTCAATTAATAAGTACTTTTTCTTTCTCATATAAATTTGAGAATGGAAAAAAATTATTGTGAGAAAATCATGATGTTGACATTGATATAATAGTCAAATATTTGATTTATTATGTTAACGTCTGTGATACTCACTTATATAGTTAGTGCTTTTCTATTATTCTGATTTTGCCATTAACACAGACACAATTGGACTTCCTATTGTGAAGGGGAGCAGACTAATGGTTAAGTTTACTGTAGTGAGAAGAACAGCATGTGTATTCTTATACTTTATGTTGAATCTGAACATGGCTACATGGACTATTGGATTTACAAAGCATTTAAGTAAAAGGTAGAATCATACATTCCTCAGTGACATCTGCTTGTTCCAGATTTTGGGGGATTTTTACATTTATACAATCACAGTAACTATAATCAACCAAAAAAGAACCAGCTTTCTATTTTCTGCAATATGTGCTCTAATGTAAATACTATAAACAGTATATTCATGGATAAGCTGAAAACTTTAGGTCGCAAAATACATCCCCCAAATCAGTTTTGGCTTATCAGCAAGTATATATGGTAGTTGGCATCTGGTTTGCAAAGCTTTCTTTTTTACTTTCAAACTAATGAACCCACAGGTGACTGATGACAGGTGGCATCAGCAGTAACCACATGCACGGCACAAGTCAGACCCCAGAATCTCAACTGAGTACATGAACCCCTACTTAAAAGCAGCCAATCCATTCTGTCATGCATTAACTATTAATTTTCATTTCATTTGATTATTCATAGGATCTTATTACTGGATATAAGACCTGCTTGAAGGCCCACTCAAGAAAGAACAAGCTTGATTGAACATGGATTAGTGCCGCTATTATGGTTTCCCTTATGGCAGTAAGGTGGCAAAGCATCAGTACTTTTTTGTCACTACTGGGTCCGCAGGTAGCTACCCTGCTGCCTTGTTTCAGTGATACAAGCCCTGTTGGGTAGAACAGGACTTGGAGAACCTCTTGCGGGGATATGCAGAGGGAAAGCAGGTGGTAATCGTGGCTAGGAGGGCCTTCGCACAGCTTCATGTTGCATTCCAGTTGTGCCCAATCTTAGATTAGGAGGCTCTGCTCACAGTCACTCGTGCCCTTGTCAACTCCCAATTGGACTCCTGTAATGCACTCTCCATGGGGTTGCTCTGGAAAAGTATCTGAAAGCTTCATCCAGAATGCAATGTGTAGGCAATTATATGTGCTTCTACAACAGAACACATACATTTCTGTTCCCTGAACTGCATTGATTTGCCAGTTTGCTTCTGGATCCAATTCAAGGTGCTAGCTTAAAGGTTTATAACCCTTAATGGCAGGGGGCCAGGTTTTGTGAAGGATGCCTCTCCCTGATTATATATGTCCATTTCATGAGTTCTGGTATACTGTAGAAGGTATGTTGCAGGCAAGTCTCAAGCCTTCTCTGTAGCAGTGTCCACCTTAGAGAACATTCTCCCTCCTGAAATGGGATTAGTTCCATCCCTGTAACATTCCAAAAGTCCTTCAAGACCTGGCTATATCATTAGGCCTCGGGGTTCCAGTGGACTGGTGAAATTATAACAAGGCTTCATTACTCTGGTTAATATTCTCTCTCTCTAGTGCCTTGTGGTTTTTTATATTTTAATAGTGACTGTTTTTTTAATAATGATTGTTTTATATTTATGTATAAATATATTTATATTTATTGTTTTAGTAAATTTTTGAATTTACCCAGAGTCACTTTTTGTGAGAAGGGCAATCATATAAATGTAATAAATAAATATTTTTTTAGGTTCCAATTTTAGCTTTGCAATAAAGAAATGTACAAATACTTCATATTTGTACATATATAAATCCTTCATATATAAATCTTTCATTTCCCACCATCCAGTCAGAGCTGAAGAAACTTCTTGGATCAGAAGCGAAACGTCTTCAACGAAAAACAAGAAAATCCAGTTGCCTCGTGAAAAAGCATCTTCGGGGTACAAATACTTCCATGCTTATATCTTGCCGTGAAGAATGAAGTATAAGACAATTACCTAATTTTGGCTGGCTGTCCTAATGCGTAAATACAATGGTCATAAACACAAAATGAGTGAAACTAGACACTGGGTGTCACTGTTGATTTACAGACAAATTTCTGAAAGCACATGGAACTAGCAGAAAAGGCTCTTCCCACCTAAACCCCCCCCCCCAAAGTTTGCATGTGTATGAGTGTGTGTGTGTGTGTGTGTGTGTGTTGTGGGGGAGATAATCAGATGTGTCTGGATATTTGGTAAAACTTTAAATTTGGCTGTTATCATGTCAGGCAGTAAGCAAGGATGATATGCCATACTTTGAAAATGCACCATCTGCTGCTTGTTAGCTGATAAAAGCAGCAACCTATCAATTCTCTAAGTAGTTGTTGCTCATTAGCCGACAAAAGCTACTTTCAGTGCTCACATATTATTCGATTATTTTAGACAGATGAAGATTACAGTTGATCAGGGCAGGGAATAAAGAAAACCCCAAGAGCTCAAAGGGAAATTAAATATGGCAGCCCGGTCAGAATCCAGCTCCCAGTGAAGTTGATGACAAGACTCACCTACTAAACACTGTGTGATTTACAGCAGGGATTCTGGAGAAAGAAACCACCTAGTGTTTCATAGTTATTTATTAGCAAACATAAAAAACTAAATGATGTTTCAGTATTTCTAAAGATATGAAACATTTTAAATCTCTTTGTCCCAAGGCTGACGTTTCCCTCCTTTCATACTTTCTGATTTTTGTTTGCATGGTACACACAGACTCATAGAGTTTCCGGCAATTCCCTTCCTTCCCCTCATTTACTACCAACTAATACACTCAACACGAATGGACAAACACCTAATTGGCATGGCCGGAATGGACCTTAAAGCAAAAACAGCTCCATCAATCTATTTGTCATTTCTTTGAGAGATTGTAAATGTTACAAGTAATTTCCACTCTATCGTAAAAGAACAGAAAGCGTTACAGGCCAGACACCTTTCTAAAAATAGTTTTCATAACATATAAAGCAATAATTAGGATTACATGCTTCCATGACTTCAACTGCTACAAGTAGTCACCTCAACATTTATATAGAAAAGATAGGAAAGTCTTTACTTCAGTGAGTACCAGGAGACATTAAGACAGCTTACATATGGTAGTAATATGGGAAAAACAGGGAACTAAGCACCCAATCACTGAAGATGTGTGCTAAGCAATACAAGTAGCCATAAGAGATACTATCTATTATATCATCTTTTTATTTGAATAGGAATGTCCTGCCTCTCCCTAGTGTGGGAACTGCACACTGGACAAAGGAAGATCTTTATACTGATAGAAGAGAATATCTGTAGCTCAGGATTGAACAGTAGGGTCCTTGATGTTGATGAAACATTTGCAAGAAAACCACCAAGCTCAGAGAGCACTAAGGACCCTATGGGGACCCTTACAGACTGACATTTCCTGAATAAAATAATAGGAATATTTACTGTAAATATTTGAAGGATTATTTTATGATTACCACTTGTATATTTCTCCAAACATCATGTACTGTATGCCGTACATTAGAAAAGAATAACTACTAATGAGATTTAGACTTAATTTAATTAGGAATCCTTTTTCCAGGATGTTGTTAAAACCTTTTATAAGACTTCAACGCTTATCAACATTTTTAACAGACAGGTTAGAGTACAAATGAAAATTTAAATTTACTCAGAAGGATTTCACTTCTCATGAGTGAATTGAAAATAATGCTGCAGAGTTCTGTATTGTTTAAAGTCATGCTAAAGTATCTAGTGCAAGAACAGGGGACAGAAATTGTACATTTATTTATTTAACTGACTTGTGTGCCACCTGAGTCATAAAAGTGACTCACAGCAGGTGCAGATTTAAATATTCATGCAGTCATATAAGCTACTCTTAAAATTAAATTTTCTTAAGAAAGTAAGAAACAAAAAGGAGCTTGTACACTGATATTTTATACAATTAAGGTAATGTTACATGAGAATGACCTTGAGGAACTTGAAGGAGATGTTGCTTAGGAAACAATTAGACAGGAGTGGGAGGAGCCCCTAGTCAGTGGCTTAACAGTCAGAGGAAAACACTTAAGAAGGACCAGCCCGAATTGATCAGGCAAGTGGCCACAGCAGATTTGTACCTTCAGATTTGCAAGATTATGCTAATGTATGGTTCACGGTAAAGTTGTGTTTCCTGTCTGGTTTGCCTGGAAAAACTGACAATTAAGTATTGCTGCATGCCAAGATTATTTTGTAAAACAGATGCGTAGAAAAATATCCAATAGAAATGAATATATGTAGTTCAGGGCTGAACTGTGGAGTCCTTGGTCCTCTCTGAGCTCGATTAGTTGTTTGCTTGCAGATGTTTCACTATCCAGCTAGGTAACATCATCAGTCATACTTCACACAAACCTCTTTTGTGACCAGTCCACTTTATTCATAGAAATAGAAAATTGGATATATTGGGGGGATATATATATATATATATATATATCCCCCCAATATATCCAATTTTCTATTTCTATGAATAAAGTGGATATATATATATATATATATAATTGGATATATATATATATATATATATATATATATATATATATATATATATATATATATATATATATATATATATATATATATATATATATATATATATATATATATATATATATATATATATATATAATTGGATATATATGACACTAGATCCACACTCACGAAAACCACACAGGATGTCACCACCACACATCCACGCAAAAAGCAAACCCAAACCCACACCGATGATGAGGCACGACCACAAACCAGAAACCAGACCACAGCTGCATCATTAGCCATTTCAAACCCCTCCAATCCATACATGAAGCAAACTGACACCCACCTTGAAGATATGTCACGACCACGAACGCGAAGCCAAACAACAGCAATGCAGCTCTCCATCTCAAATCCTGCTGCAACTGACTAATCCGAGCACAACAAAGCCCCCACCCAAACAGAACACACCCCCATCCAATCAGAGCACAGCCAAGCCCCCATCCAATCAGAGCACAGCCAAGCCCCTAACCAATCAGAACACAACTCCACCCAATCAGAACACAGCCAAGCTCCCACCCAATCAGTTCATACCCCCACTGGCAGTTAAAAGGAAGAAACAGCTGCGATCACACATTGCTCCTAGAAGCACGAGGCCGAAGAGACACCAGCCTGAAGATGACGAATGAGACTTCGTCGAAATGTCACCAAGACACTTCCAATTTTACGCGGGAGAAAACCCGAATTACCAAAGACCTACATACAAACACCCATGAAAATCTCAGAAAACACACACACACACACACACACACATAATTGGACATTTAGGGTAAGGAAACGTTTGCAAGAAAACAAGCAAGCTCAGAGAGCACCAAGGACTCCTCACTCATATTTTTTCCTAAAATTTCATCTTCTGGATAAATAAGTCTCTATTCCATTTTTTTTCTGCAGAGCTTTAGATTCTAAACTATAAGTCAGATAGCGAAACTGATTGAATGGAAGTGATTATACTGAATATATTGAATCTATTTTTATAGTGTAATATTAAGAGTAATTGGTGTCAATTATGATTAGGGAACATAGCTGTGATGCCCAGGTGATATTTCTGAAATAGTAGTTATGGCCCTGGCCCTGCTCACTCTGTCTGTCTGTCTGTCTGTCTGTGAGAGAGAGAATGTGAATAACCATATACAAAACTGGGCTTTCTTATCTGTGGTACACAGATGTGAAGTGCTCTTTTCCAATTGGAGACTACAACCAGAGTATTCATATTTTACAAGTTTTATGGGCATATAGGATTTTTTATTTAGTTCACTATATTCATTCTTTTGTGCCATGCTAACAGTGGACTTATTTTTTCCCTTCACTTATTTTAATAAATCATTACAGTTCTTATCTTTTATTCCATTTTCAAAGGTAAATTAAGTCACCCTTATATAGAGAGACAGATTTCATATAAAAAGAAATTACAGTCTGCAGCCCTTCACAGTAACTTGAACCAGAACCTATAAAGGCAGTCTTCTATTTTTCCCCCTTTGTCTCTTTTAGCTCCTCTGTCAATGTAGGATAGCACAGGAAATGAATCACCTGCTCAAAGGTTCTTTTCCCTTTACTCTTGTTCAAATTTATTCATGAATTTTGCTATGCTACTATCCAAAGATAAGGAAAGATGAAAAAAGAACAGGATGATTATCTGTGCATGGGTGAAATAAAAATGACACAGCTAAAATATTTCAATAATCTAATCCATCTTGGAAAGAAAAGAAAGAACATATAATTCTCCATGAACATCAGTTAACAATCCCAAGATTCAAGCTGATTCAACTGAAGAAATCAGTTTTATGAACTAAGGTTTTACAACTGTTTAAGATTTTATCAGCAGTTACAGTGTTTTCTCTCCCACCAGAATTCTACTGGATTCCATTTTATTCTCAGTGACAAAACAAAATGTAGTTTGTGCCCACTGCCAAGCCACTTGCTGATTCATTCATAAGCAAAACATAAATTCTGTTTGGAACACTTCATTAATTCTCTATTTTCATGAGGGCAATATCATGCAATAGAGAAAATAAAGAAGTTATATGAAAACAGAAGTAAAAAGCCTCGTGTGGGTTTTTTATATATATAAATACATAGAGAGGCAAATTGTGTTCTTTTACAAGGTTTAAGGATAACGCTCACATTTTGAATATTCTGGACAGAGAGATAAATAAATCTTTAGTAGACTTCATCTCAGGCCTCATAAGGTCAATCTCAGCACAGCTAATTTAAGATATGTTCGTGATATGAAAAGGAAATCCCATCTAGTTTTTACTGTTAATGCTTTGGGGTTTTTTTTAAACAATTTTATTTTACAGTAGTTCAGGGCCACACAGTTCTGGGCAACAACCGTTCTATTAGAATATAAAGTTATTTTATATCCCTGAAATGGAATATAAAAACTAGGACAGAAAGCACAGAGAAAATCTTTGCAAAAATGTATAAAGCTCATTGGAACTGAGGCTTCCCAATTGAAATCAATGGCTTCCCAAATTTATAAGGGTATAAACAGAACACATCTACAATACTTTAAAGAGGCAACTTTTGTGAAGATTTCATACCTGGTCCCTGCAGCTGCCCCACAATCATCAGTAAGATGCAGGCACTTTAAGGAGCATCCCTATATCCTCTGAGCCACTTTTCTAGAATTGAACCAAAGGCACTATACAGCTATACTAAATATCATACAAATATAGAATAGTAAGCTATTCCAGGTAGGTGGTGGTGATTGGGTTGGTAATTTTTACTTACTGTTAGGGCCATTTAGTAATATAGCTTTAGGTTTATATATCGCCCCATGCTGCGTTGCAGCACTTTCTGGGCGGTTTATAATGTAAGCATTATTTGCATATTGCCCCCAACAATGTGGATCCTCATTTTACCAACCTCAGAAAGATGGAAGGTTGAGTCAACCTTGAACCAGTCAGGATCGAATTCCTGACTGTGGGAAGAGTTAGCCTTCAATACTGCATTCTAACCACTGCGCCACCAGGGCTCTTCAAGAAGCTGTCTGAAGCTATCATTATCAGGATACTAACGTTGAAATTCAGTCTACCAGCTTGGGGGACATAATTATGTTAACAAGTAAACAAGATCTGGAACAACAGAATACTAAGTGCAATTTCACAAGAACATGTCACCTGCAGATAAATTTTACAGCTTGCAAAGCATCTCCCAGTTTGAGGAATGTAGGACAGCTTTGATCCATGGAAATTAAGAAACAAAAACTTGGAATATTTGATCATTTCTAGTTTGAACTGAGACTGTCCACTCAAATGTCCACTCAATCACAAGAAACACAGTGCTTTTGAGTAAGCCCTTCCAGGCAGGTGGTGGTGATTGTGTTAATAGCTTTTACTTAATCTCAGGGCCATTTTCTATAACAATAAGAAAATAATGATGCTTCTAATGAGGAAGGAAACATTCATCAAGGACACAAATCAATTTCCCTTCTCTTACAACCACAGTTGAGCACAAAACAACTGCTAAGTAAGACAGTTGTTACATGAGTTTTGCCCCATTGGATGACCTTTCTTGCCACAGTTGTTAAGTGAATTATTGTAGTTGTTAAATTAGTGTTAAGTGAATTTGACTTCCCCACGGACTTTGCTTGTCAGAAGGTGACAAAAGGTGATCACATGACCCCAGAATACTGCAACTGTCATAAATACATGCAAGTTGCCAAGCATCCAAATTTTTATCACGGAACCATGGGGATGTAAAAAACAGTCATAAGTGACTTTTTTCAGTGCCATTGAAACTTCAAATGGTCACTAAATGAATGGCTGCAAGTTGAGGACTAAATGATGGCTGTATATAAACAGGAGGCTGTTAGGGTATGGATAGAAAGGAACAGACTTAGGCTGAACTCTAGCTTTTGGAATAACAGCTTTCTGATTCCAAAGATGGTTCATCTATAGTTATGGGTCGATCCCACCTATGTAGAACTAGTTAACAGTCTGGGGTTTCTCCTGGACTTGCTGCTTTAGCTTGAGCAAACGGTGCGACCATGCCTAGGCAGCCTATGCCCAATTACATCTTATGCCTCAATTCAAACCTTCCTGGAGATGTTGCTTACAATCACTCGTGCCTACCACATGACTGTACTACCACAATTCCCTTTGAAAACCATCTGGAAGCTTAAACTGGTTCAGCATCTACTAGCCTGGGTTGAATGATGGCCAACATCTAGATTTGTCCATGTAACACTGTTAATCCAGAAGCTGCATTGATGCAGTGAGCTTCTGATTTCATTCAAAGTGTTGCAAATCACCTTTAAAGTCCATCCTGGTCATCTCTAAAGCCTGCTCCAAAGTGAATCTGCCCATCCTATAACATTTGGGAGAGTCCTTATTGAAAGTCCAGTTACTTTAGAACCCTGCACATCCTATAGGATAACTTGTCTGTCTCTCTTCTTATCAATCATCGAGATGCACTGAATTATATATAGTAGGTTTAAGCTTTACTATTCAAAGTATAGTATACTCACGGCATTCCTTTTCATCACTTTCATCAAAGCAGTCCGGCAGCCCATCACATTGCCAGGCTCCTGGGATACAGCGTCCATTACTGCACATGAAGTTTCCAGGAATATTACATTCATTTGTGAAATTATTCCAAGGCAAGAGCTGGCTTTCTGTAAACCAGGAAAGATAAAATAAAAAGAAGAGGTCAAGTTCACATATGCAGAAATTAGTTTTGTATCGAAGCAATATTACTGCGAGACAAAAACATATATGAAAGAAAAGTGGAAAGAGCAGAAAATTAGCATTGATCTGCCAGACATAAATCAATATTATGAGTTCCCATTTTTTTCTATGCTTTACAGGAAACTCTTATATTTTATCATTCCAAAATTGTATATCTTTGAATAATAACATGTTGGGAAAACCAAACACTGATGTTTATATTATGCTTATAAATATACCTACTATACAAAAATGCAAAAAGTAAGATAAATTAAGAATTAGGGAATAAAGATTAGAGATGATATTTTTAAAAAGAAAGGAATATTTGTCTATCAAATAATTTTAATATGCAATCTTCTATCTGAAGTAGCAGTTATGGGAGCTTTTTAATCCAAAAAAGAAAAAGATTTAAAACTAAAAACTTAAAGAAAAAATAATACTAACAATATTTTATCCATGCTTAATGTGAACAGTTATTTATTTATGGATTAGCGAAAACCAAAGATCCAAAAATATCAGCTATGCCTAAAAAATAATAATCAGTTTAAAAATAATGATCATAGAGGAAGTCGAAGTTGCCAGAACCTTGGGCGAAAGTGACCACGTCATACTGGAATTCAATATAATGCAAACACAAGCAAAAGAAAATAACCCAACCAGTGTCTTAAAATTTAAAAGAACTGATTTTAACAAACTTAGAGAGAACCTAGGAAAGTTTCCATAGATGAAAATCCTAAAGGGGAAAACAACCCAAGAAGCATGAGAAAATCTGAAAAATGCAATGATAAAAGCCAGTCCAGCACAATACCACCGAAAAACAAAAACAAGAAATTCAAGAAGAAACCAGCATGGCTGCACAAAGATCTCTCTGACAAACTGAAAGACAAAAAGGACAAGTACAAAAAATGGAAAGAGGGGCACATAACTAAGGCTGATTATCAGCAGACAGCCAGAACTTGCAAAGATGAAGTCAGGAAAGTAAAGGCTCAGAATGAGCAAAGACTTGCAACAGAAGTCAAGAACAATAAAAGAAGTTTCTTTAACATATTAACAACAAGAAAAAAGTCAAGGAAACTGTAGGTCCACTCAAGAGCGAAGATGGCAAGGAAGTAACAGGCAGTAGAGAGAAAGCAGAGCTGCTTAGCTCATTCTTTGCATCAGTCTTCATACAAAAAGAAATTATAGCCCAACGTACCAAAAACACTACTGAAAAAGACAAACTAGAAATAAAAATTAAAATAAGCAAGAAAATGGTAAGACCTATCCGACTTTGACAAATATAAATCACTGGGACCTGACAGACTACATCCCAGAGTTTTGTAGGAGCTGGCAGATGTTATCTCAGAACCATTGTACCATATCTTTCAAAAATCCTAAAGCACTGGGGAAGTACCTGAGGATTGGAAAAGGGTTGGTGTGGTTTCCATCTTCAAGAAAGGAAAAAAAACAGACCCAGGAAATTACAGACCAATCAGTCTAACATCAATACCTGGAAATATCCTGGAAAAGATAATAAAAAAACAGATCTGTGAACAACTAGAAGCAAACAAAGTTATAACTAGTAGCCAGCACGGATTTGTTAAAAACAGATCATGCCAAACCAATCTCATTTCATTCTTTGATAAAGTGACTAAACTAGTAGACCAGCGAAATGCTGTGGACATAGTATACTTAGATTTCAGTAAGGCATTTGACAAAGTAGACCACAACCTACTTCTTGGTAAGCTAGAAAAATGTGGAATAGTCAACATCCCCACCAGAGGGATTTGTAGCTGGCTGACAAACCGTACGCAATGAGTAGTCCTCAATGTATTACATCCATATGGACAGAAGTAAGCAGTGGGGTGCCACAAGGCTCTGTCTTAGGCCAAATACTCTTCAATATCTTCATAAATGACTTATATGAGGGAATTTGCAGATGATACTAAACTGCCAGGAATAGCCAACATCCCAGAAGACAAGCTCAGGATCCAAAAAGATCTTGACAAACTTGAACAATGGGCCCTATCCAACAAAATGAATGTTTTACATTTAGGCAGAAAAAAATCAAAGGTATAAGTACAGATTAGGTGAGACCTGACTCAAAAACAGTAACTGTGAGAGGGACCTTGGAGTCCTAGTGGATGATCACTTGAATATGAGCCAGCAGTGTGCAGCAGCAGTCAAAAAAACTAATACAATCTTGGGTTGTATAAACAGAGGCATAGAATCAAGATCATGTGAAGTATTAGTATAGCTTTATAAAACCTAAGTAAGACCACATCTGGAATACTGCAACCAATTTTGGCCACTATACTACAAAAAAGATGTTGAGACTTTGGAAAAAGTTCAGAGAACAGCAACTAAGATGACCAAAGGCCTGGAGACTAAAATATATGAAGAATGGCTGCAGGACTTGGGTTTGGCTAGTCTGAAGAAAAGAAATAAGGGTGACATGATAGTATTATTCCAGTATTTGAGGGGCTGCCACAAAGAAGAGGGGGTCAAATTATTCCCCAAAGAAACAATTGTTAAAAACTAACCAAAGAGAGAAGCAATCTGGAATTAAGGAGAAACTTACTAACAGTGAGGACAATTAACTAGTGAAACAGCTTATCTTCAGAAATTGTGCCCCACCACTGGAGGTTTTTAAGAAGAGGCTAGACAGTCACTTGTCTGAGATGGTATAGGTTCTCCTGCTTGAACAGGGGTCTGGACTAGAAGACCTCCAAGGTCCCTTCCAGCTCTATTCTATTCTACTAATTAGACTAGAATAGTATAGAATAACAGACTTGTAAGGAACCTTGGAGTCTTCTAGTCCAACCCCCTGCTCAGGTAGGAAGTCATGTACCATTTCAGACAAATAGTTGCTCAATCTCTTCTTAAAAACTTCCATTCACAACTTCTTAATTGTTCTATCAGGAAATTTCTCCTTAGTTCTAGGTTGCTTCTCTCCTTGATTAGTT
This sequence comes from Azemiops feae, assembly GCA_023970755.1. Classification (NCBI taxonomy): domain Eukaryota; kingdom Metazoa; phylum Chordata; class Lepidosauria; order Squamata; family Viperidae; genus Azemiops; species Azemiops feae. The sequence continues at coordinate 4,986,384 of JALGBA010000005.1, read as the reverse complement.
TCCATTCATTGCTTCTTGTCCTGCCTTCAGGCGCCTTGGAAAATAGCTTGACTCCCTCTTCTTTGTGGCAGCCCCTGAGATATTGAAACACTGCTATCATGTCACCCTTAGTCCTTCTTTTCATTAAACTAGACATATCCAATTCCAGCAACTGTTCTTTATATGTTTTAGCCTCCAGTCTCCTGATCATCTTTGTTGCTCTTCTCTGCACTCTTTCTAGGGTCTCAACATCTTTTTTACATTGTGGCAACCAAAACTAGATGCAGTATTCCAAGTGTGTTCTTACCAAGGCATTATAAATTCTTGGTCAGATGTATATCACTAGACAGCCTGTGATCTCTTGGTCATCGTTTCAGAGATATTTGCTTACCTACCACTTGAACACTCCTGCACAACCTTCCGGACCTTCCCTGTCCCTCCTTGTGCATTCCCTTGCAACAATATGCATTCTCTCCAACTTGCATTGCACCCCTGCATTAAACTCCCTGATCTGCATGGCCCCTCTCATTCAGCCTCTTTGAACAATGTCCACCTTTCCCATATCCCCCATTCAGTCTCCTTCAACCTTGCAGCACCTCTCACACACCGTCCCTCAAAATCCTCCCAGATATGTGCTGCGCCTTCCTTACACCTTCCTTGTCACGCCTGCCCCACCCATGCTGTGCCTTGCCTGCACACCCTCACTCCCCCCCCCCCCAGCAGCAGCCTAGGACTTCTGACTGGCTTCCCCATTTATTTTCCTTATGGGAAGCTGGCAGGGAACACTCAAAATGAAGATCACATGGGTGTAGTTGACCATAGCAGCACAGCAGCATGGCAATAATGAAGCAGACACAACTTTGCCAAATTTCAATCTCACTGGAATAATGGGTCACAGATTTTGGATGTATTCTATATGTTAGCCCATTTGAGGTATATTTCTTCAAAAAAATGTTGTTCTATGAATCACCATTTTGCCAACTGAAGGTTACAAACAATCAAACAGACACAAGAGTTTGCAATAGTGGTGAATATCTATAGCTCGGTTGTAGGATGAGGGTGAAGGTTCGTTCTCTGAGCTTGTGGGTTGGTTTCCAAAATGTTTCATTACCAGGCTAGGTAACATCTTCAGCAGAGTTTAGGGGATGTCAGCATCAGTTTTTTCCCCTGTTTATAAGGGCTTCAGGTGCAGGTGTGTCAAGTGAGGGTCTTGTGATGGGTCTTGTCCCCCCACCAGCTGTTCACCTCCCAATGATCCTGACCTGATCTAACCTTTCCATCACAAGACCCATCACAAGCCTCTCACTGATGACTCACACCTGACCCATCATAAGACTTGACACACCCACACCTGCAGCCCTTATAAACCGAACACTGACACCCCCTAAACTTTGCTGAAGATGTTACCTAGCCTGGTAACGAAATGTTCAGAAACCAACCCACAAGCTAGGAGAACGAACCTTTACCCTCAGACACAAGAGTTTTAGTCGTATATAGATTTGATATTCTTAAAGAACCAAAATAAATAAAAATCACCCTAAAATGTTTCCTACAATTCCTACAAAGCATCACTGTTCCCAAATAAAATTTGATCCACAGCCCTTTTTAGGCAATATGTTTTATCTTGTTGTATACCAGTGAACAGGTAAGCAGAGGTAAACAGCCCTTCAGGTTACCCTGGAAATATCACTAAAATGCCAACCATCAAAACTGCAGCATAACTGCCCACTGCAGGGAGCCTTTAGCGACTAGTGAAATTAATCAAGGCATAAATATTTGTTAAATTAGCTTTGACTTAGCAAGGAAGGACACAACCCATGTTTCATTGTCAAAGCATAAACAGCATGTTCAATCATCACCTTCTTTCTGTTAAAAGGATGTTTCTCAAAAGGTTTGCATGCAGTGTAACAAATACATTTAAGCTATATCCAGTACCACATAGATGTCTTCTTCCAGCATCTTCCACAACAGTTTCAGGAAGTTTGCTAACTCTCCAAAACAGATTTGGGACATGCAGGAAAAGAAGTCTAAAGCAGTTGTTTTCAAGGTGTGGTCTGGGGACACATACATCCTTGGGGTTCCTGAGACTCTTTCAGGGAGTCCACAAAGTCAAATATATATATATTTTTAAACTCAGTTTTAATTTCTAATACTTTAAGTATGAATAGATATAATCCACATAAAACGAAGTTCTTTAGGGTCCTCAACTTTTTGAAAATGGAAAGAAAACCTCTGGTCTTAAGGGAACAATTATCCCATCTCCATTATTGAATCCTGTTTCTGATACAAACTGTGGACAAGCCTCCTCTAATACCTACAAGCAATAGAAGCACATAATATCTGGAAACTAATGGCCATTTTATTATCTCAAGACTAAAGAATTCTTCCAAATCAGTTTTTACATAAGAGCAGCACTATTTGCTCTTAATGAAATAATTTAGTTGCAACTATGTGCTTGCAAGCATGCATTGTTCTAATGAATAACATGCAAACTATTTTAGTTGTTCAGTTTGTAACAACTGTCAGCTCCAATGAGTATTCAACGCATTTGGCACACCCTATAGCAGTGATGGTGAACCTTTTAGAGACCGAGTGCCCAAACTGCAACCCCAAACCCACTTATGCATTGTCGAGTGCCGGGTGGGTGTGGCCCATTGGGTGGGCGTGGCCCATTGGGTGGGCATGGCTGTGGTAGTAACGGCAGACTGGGTGGGACTAAAAAGTTCAATCAATCAATTCTAACTTTGCAAGATCTTTTTTTTTCCCGTGAGAAGTTGAAATTGACTGATTGAACCTTTTTTTTTTTTGCACACGGCGGCGGAGGCCTAAAGTGAAAAGGTTTTATAAAACCCAGCTGAAGGCCTAGGACTGGGGTGACGGCGCGCGTGCCCACAGAGAGGGCTCTGAGTGCCGCCTCTGGCACCCGTGCCATAGGTTCGCCACCACTGCCCTATAGCTATAGCTATAGATCTTTAATTCACTTTTCCTTAGAATTCAACACTTAACAAATGAAACTGAACTTGGGTTTAATGAAGCAATTCAATCAAAATAATAATACGTAGTTTCCAAATTAATTCTAGGTGAAATTCAGAGGCATTTCTTATATCAATATACAAATCTTACTTTCTGAACCAGAATGGTTTAAAAAAAACCCTTCTCTTTAAGATCTGACACCTCTTAAAGTTTATTTTCATCTTGGTTGCTGCTGAAAGAAGTTCATTCCCAGGGCAAAGAAAAATAATTCCCATGGGCACCTTGCCCATTGGACTGCATTTTTTAAAGACTTTTATTAAATCAATATAATTCGCAGATTGCCAAATACAGCAAGCTTATTTAACTGAACATAAATACATAGAACTGGCAGGTTGCATAAAGCTACACATATCTACTTTACAAATGCATCTGAGTCCTATTTTATCCTCACAGGATTCTTAGAAAATAAATGACTAATGACTACAACTCAACTCTTTGTAGTCACCTTACGGGGGGGGGGGAGATAAAATGGTAGAAAGTACCATATCAGTATAATAGAAATGGCAGGCAACTTTGCCTTAGATAAATAAGTGTTTTGTGGTCAACCCTTTGATAGCATGGAATTGTGGCCAGCCCAAAGACGTCATTGTGTTTTACCACACATTTGTGGTATAATTAGCTCTCTAAATTTCAAATATGTGATTAATCCAAAACATTACCTATCAATTGTCTATCAGAGAGAGATTATTGAACATCAACTATCTCAAGTGTTAACTTTGTCTCAGTCACATCAATATGATGAATTAAATTTCAGTGAATTTACTGAAGCTTGTAAACATTGTGCAGAAGTCACTATGATACTGGCAGAGTACAGATCTCTTATCGGTCCACTGATTGACTCTGTGCCAGACATAATCACTCAGCCTGACCTACTTCCAAGACTGTTCTTAGAGTGTACTGGGATAACCTTAAGCACACTGCACAGAGTCCCTGCAAAGGAATTGATATGCTGATATAATAAACATATAATTTAATCAAACAGCTCAATTTTTCCAGGAATCAAATATGTAACCAAGGCATATTATACATCCTATTTGCATTCACATATCTTCCGCACAATTGATATATTTGATAGGACATATCATAGAATATTTAATACACACACTCATTAGACATACAGTATATATGTACAACGATATATATATCATTGCTCCTAGAAGCACGAGGCCGAAGAGACACGAGCCTGAAGATGACGAATGAGACTTCGTCGAAACGTCGCCAAGACACTTCCAATAAGGGTGGGTTTGACAAACGAGTCCCTAACACAAAGAATGACACTAGACCCACACTCACGAAAACCACACAGGATGTCACCACCACACATCCACGCAAAAAGCAAACCCAAACCCACACCGATGATGAGGCACGACCACAAACCAGAAACCAGACCACAGCTGCATCATTAGCCATTTCAAACCCCTCCAATCCATACATGAAGCAAACTGACACCCACCTTGATGATATGGCACGACCACGAACGCGAAGCCAAACAACAGCAATGCAGCTCTCCATCTCAAATCCCGCTGCAACTCAGACTAATCCGAGCACAACAAAGCCCCCACCCAAACAGAACACACCCCCAAATCAGAGCACAGCCAACCCCCCATCCAATCAGAGCACAGCCAAGCCCCTAACCAATCAGAACACACCTCCACCCAATCAGAACACAGCCAAGCTCCCACCCAATCAGTTCATACCCCCACTGGCAGTTAAAAGGAAGAAACAGCTGCAATCACACATTGCTCCTAGAAGCACAAGGCCAAAGAGACACCAGCCTGAAGATGACGAATGAGACTTCGTCGAAACGTCGCCAAGACACTTCCAATTTTACACGGGAGAAAACCCGAATTACCAAAGACCTACATACAAACACCCGTGAAAACCTCAGAAAACAAATATCGTACCTCTACGGGGAGGAAATCTACCATCTGACTAGGACCTATGAAAAACTCGAAGTCCAAAGAGCTTCCATTTTATGTGACCTCGCATTCTTACGCAACTGCCGAGATCAAAATTTAATCCCCACATGCTTCCAATTGAAATTCCACTCCAACTCTGCAGCCACCAAACGCATCCTGAAAAGAACAGAATTGGCCCTAATCAGAAATGAACTTCACACAAAAAGATTCCTCCTAGACCGAATCAACAAAGATCTCCTCACACTTCACCTCAAACTCAGCAACAAGATCCACCCTGCACTTTGGGACAAATCCAAACAACTCGCCGTCTGGAGAGCCGAAACACAGACCACCCTCAAGACAGACACACACACCAACAAATTCCGAAGACTACAAGAACGCCAGAAACAAACCCCTCCTCCCTCACAGCCACACATGAAACAAACAGTGCATAACATCTCAGATAGGATCCTCACCAAAGCCGAAACCAATGTCCTTTCCAAAGGATTCAACTTTGCAGTCGCTCCCAAACACATCCCCACGGAAACCATTATATGCGGAGTTGAAACCAGCCTGACCAAAATCAACCCCAACGACGCTAACAGAATCAGACTCGAAATCTCCAACATCCTCTGCACCAGCAAGCCACCCAAAAGCAACTTACACAAAGAGGAACAGACAGCACTACTTAACCTGAAAGAAGACACCAGCATAATAATCCTACCAGCAGACAAGGGCAACGCCACGGTGGTTATGAACACATCTGACTACCAAACCAAATTAACCAACCTACTCCAAGACTCCACATACAAACCCCTAAACACAGATCCCACCACCTACCTGGAAAAAACCACTAGATCCAAAATAAAAGCCTCCCCCATCAGCGAAGAGATCCAGCAAAGAATCATTCCCAGAGAAAAGTCATCCAGATGCCCTAAGCTCTATGGTCTCCCCAAGATACACAAAGATGGAACCCCACTTAGACCCATAGTCAGCTCCATAGGCTCACTTCTACAAAACCTAGCCAAATTTCTCGCCAAACAACTACAGCCCTATGCAGAATCCATCACCTCACACGTAAAAAACTCATTCCAATTCATAGAGATCATAAAGAAACAAGACTTACAGCCCAGTGACCTACTCGTGAGCTTTGATGTCATTTCCCTCTTCACCCAAGTGCCAATCAAAGAAGCCTTGACAGCTATCCAAAACAAATATAACCCCCCCAAGCACATCCTAGATCTGACCAACCATTGCCTATCCAACACATACTTCATCTACAACGGACAAAAATACAAACAAATAGAAGGAGCACCCATGGGATCACCCCTCTCACCTGTCATTGCAAACCTCTACATGGAACACTTTGAAACCCAAGCTCTAGAAAAATCTAATCACAAACCCAAACTCTGGCTCAGATACGTAGACGACACCTTCATAATCTGGCCACATGGGAAAGAAAAACTAGACAACTTCCTCACACACCTCAACAGCCTACACCCCAAAATACAGTTCACCATGGAAACAGAAGCTAACAACCAACTTCCCTTCCTGGATGTCTTAGTCTACAAGAAATCCAATGGCTCCCTAGGACACACCATCTACCAGAAGAAAACACACACAAACCGCTATCTGCACGCACTCTCACACCACCACCCAGCACAGATCAACTCCATAGCCAAGACACTCATCTCGAGAACAAAACGCTTAGCTGACGAACAACACCTAAAAACCGAACTACACACTCTCACTAACGTACTAACATCCAACGGATTCCAAAGAAATAAGATTACCAACCTAATCCAAAAAGAAACCCCCACTAAAATCCAAGACAGAGAACAAGAAAACGGCAAAGCCCTCCTCCCATACATAAAAGGCACCACAGACAGAATCAGCAAGATCCTCCACAAACACAACATCAAGACAGCATTCTGCACAAACTGAAAAATATCCACCATCCTAAGAAACCCCAAAGACAAAATTGAGTTAGAAAATCAAGGAGTATATGAAATCCCATGCACTGCCTGCCCCACCACATACATCGGACAAACCAACAGAAGAATAAGTGCACGCATTGAAGAACACAAGAACTCAGTCAGAAAAGAGGAACCAACTTCCTCCCTGGTCCAACACCTTAAAGCCACAGGACATAAAATTGACTTTAAAAATACCAGAACTATCGCCAAAACTGAACACTTTAACAACAGAATATCAGAGAAGCCATCGAGATAGAAAAATGCCCACACAGCATGAATAAATGAGATGATACCTCCCGCCTACCAGCCATTTGGAAACCCACCCTTATTGACAAACGAGTCCCTAACACAAAGAATGACACTAGACCCACACTCACGAAAACCACACAGGATGTCACCACCACACATCCACACAAAAAGCAAACCCAAACCCACACCGATGATGAGGCACGACCACAAACCAGAAACCAGACCACAGCTGCATCATTAGCCATTTCAAACCCCTCCAATCCATACATGAAGCAAACTGACACCCACCTTGATGATATGGCACAACCACGAACGCGAAGCCGAACAACAGCAATGCAGCTCTCCATCTCAAATCCCGCTGCAACTCAGACTAATCCGAGCACAACAAAGCCCCCACCCAAACAGAACACACCCCCATCCAATCAGAGCACAGCCAACCCCCCATCCCATCAGAGCACAGCCAAGCCCCTAACCAATCAGAACACACCTCCACCCAATCAGAACACAGCCAAGCTCCCACCCAATCAGTTCATACCCCCACTGGCAGTTAAAAGGAAGAAACAGCTGCAATCACACATTGCTCCTAGAAGCACGAGGCCAAAGAGACATCAGCCTGAAGATGACGAATGAGACTTCGTCGAAACGTCGCCAAGACACTTCCAATTTTACACGGGAGAAAACCCGAATTACCAAAGACCTACATACAAACACCCGTGAAAACCTCAGAAAACATATATATATATATATATATATATATATTTCAATGACACAGTCCTCGATCTCCGAGAGAAATATAAACCAGCTGTTTATTGTTAAAAAAGTTTAAAACAATAAAAACAACTATTTACAATATTAAAACAACTTAGCTTTCGGTGGTCCCCTGCCAGCGTCCTCAGAGTGAAGTTTTGGGGGTGGAGATTACTTTTATAGACCTTGCTAGCCTAATTGCTTACTCATTGACTGTGTGATAGGGCCATCCGTCCTGGCTGACCATAATTGCCTTAATTGTCCCGCCTCCTCTTTTTTGCACTCCAGTTCTCCAACCTTCCTCCCTCCCATCCTTGTCAATCCCCTCCTTCCTGGCGCTGTTGCCGTTGGTATGCTTTCTAGCCGCTCCCCCATGTTCGTTCTGGGCCTTACATCCAGATCCAGTGTCTTAGATGCCTTTCCATTGCTGCTCCCCTCCTTTCCATCCCGTTTGTCTGCCCGTTGTTCTTGTCTTCCACTATCTATCCCTATTAGTCCTATTTCCTCCGGTTTCCTTCCACGCTTGGATGTGCGTGCGCACAGCCGTATCCCGTCCCTCTGCCCCGTCTGCCTATGATCAGCTGGGCTGTCTGCCGGCTCACTCCTGAATTCACCCCCTCTCATCCTTGCAGATCCTGTCCTTCCTAATGTTGTTACCGTTGGTGCGTTTGCCAACTGCCTCCCCTTCCCCCCTCCTTCTTATCCCGTTGAACCACCCGCTGTACTTGCCTTCCATTATCTATCCCTCTGGGTCCTATTTCTTCCAATCTTTCTACATGCCTGGGTGTGCACACGCACAGCCGCATCCTGTCCTTCTGCCTCATCTGCCTATGCTCAGCTGAGCCACCTGCTGCCTCGCCCTCAGTTCCACTCTCTCCCCTCCTTACCGATCTTATCCTTCCTGGTGTCATTGCCCTTGATGCACCTTCCACCCCTACCCCCATACGCATTTTGGGTCGTCCGGCTAGGTCTGGCATCCTCAATGCCTTCTCATTCCCGCCCCCCCCTTTTATTGTTTTAAACTTTTTATATATATAATGTTCACACTCTAATAATTTAGATCAGTCTTCACTCAGGCCCACCAGTAAATCCTTACCCTCCCCAAACTAATAAGCCATAGACATCCTTGAAAGATGGAGAAGTGATATAACACACACACTGCAATGTCATGACACAAACTTCAACTCCTGTGTACTTCTGTGGAGAGTCACTGTACAGTTCTCCCTAGTTAAGACTGGCTTGTAGTTTGCCTCAAGGATAGAATGTTGTCTATTTGTCAACTGCATGAAAAGCATTAAATAGACAGCTAAAAGGCTGCCTTGGGTTCTTGGGTTAATTGAGACACCTGTGAGCAAGCATATCTGCCTTCTAGTAAAGATGTTTATATGGGGCGGCTCTATCAGGCAAAGCAATTTTGGTTGTTTGTGCTTTGTGTGGCCTTGTGCACTGGAGGTGCTTTACAGTATCAAGGATCGGGGTGATTGAAGTCACAGGATGAAAGCAGGGCAACAGAGTCGGAGAGGGGATCTCCAGAGGAAAGGAATATGGTTACTGGCAGAGCAAACAGAATTGGACAGGAAAATCTGTGCAGCAGACTAACTAGTGAAATGAAGTTACATTGGGGGGAAAAACAGCAAAATAGCACAACAAAGTGTGACAAAGATGTTTACTTTTCAGGACATTCAGAAAAACAGATTATTTTCCTCTCTCTCTAGGCTAGAAACATGAAAGTGAAAATAAAGCAAAGCAGCCTTTGGAAGGGGTTAACCTAACCAAACAGTGATTAAATTTAACAACAACATAGAAATAAAGGAAAGACTGAAACAGTTGAAGACCTGCAAGGAGCCTTGTATATGATTGTATATTACATTACTAAGCTAGGACCACTTTATATAAGCACAGGTTATTTATTATATTTCCATTGGAATCATAAGTTATTTTATGTTGCAAAAGAAGACTGCCTGAGTGGAAAAATTCTTTCCCTTCCCATACTCTGACAATCATAATGCATGTACAAAGAGTGGACTTTGAATCATGATATGTAGAGTTTCAAGATTTTGGCATCGTCATGGTGAGCAGCACACACACCTGTGAAAGTTTACTCCCTTACTCCTGAAAGAGAATCTGTATTATTAAAAACAAGAAGGAAGATCACCAAACACAAAATTCAAATCCTATATATCTGTCAACTCTCTAGTTTAAATCCCATCACATTTCCCCCTGCTCTTTCAAATCAATTGGCCTAGTGGCTAAGGTGGTGGCTTAGAAACCAGGAAGCTGTGAGTTCTAGTCTCACCTTAGATCTGAAAGCCAGCTGGATGACTTTGGACAAGTCATTCTTTCTCAGCTCAACTCACCTTACAATTGTTGTTGTGGGGGGAAATAGGAAGAGGAAGGAGTATCAGGAATGTTTGTTGCCTTGAGTTGTTTATAAAGTAATAAAGGAGGGATACAAATCTAATAAATAAGTAAAGAGACTTTTGGCCATTCTTTTCTCAATCTGGAAAATAGCAGGCAATTGCTCAATATTAAAAGTGTCCTAAACAGTATTTAGTCCACCTGCCAGCTTCAGCCCTTATAAGCATAATCTAAGGACATCTGTTGCAAACAAAAGAATAGCTACTGAAGATCCCCAGAGGACTCTTTAATCCCTTTGACTAATTCTAATCCTTCTGTCTGCCACCATTTACACTGATTTTTTATTATACCCAAATCTAAGAGGAGATCATTACAAAAGCTAGTCAACAAAAATCAATATAATTCAATTTGTTTGGAGAACAGAGGGATGGTGCAACTTTCATCCTAGCATAACTATGGAATGCTTTAAAGCCTGTAATCCAAAACTAATAAAAAAACCCATATTAATTTCTACAAATCTTTGCTTTAATAGCCACAACAAAGGTCACCAAAATGAATGTTTTAAGATTAAATTATTCAGATGAAGAATGAAATAAAATTAACTCCATGTTACTACAGAACAGAAAGAACAATCCTATGTCATCCAAAAAACTAATTAATTCATCAATGAATACATTTCTTGAATTGTAGAAAGTTTATGCCAATGTATCAATTGTTAAGATGCCAAAAATCTCCTGTTTATGCTGCAAAAGATTAACATGGCTATCCTTCTGCATAAAGAAATATAATCTCCTTTGTTCATGTAATTTTCTTGTCAATACAGAAAATTGACTTTATTATTAGAGCTTGCAGTTCCTTGGAATTTTTAGCTAACAGAGTAGTACTTATTGGTATTTCTTCCATTTTATAACCATTTTCTTTTGATCCATTTAGTGCTTTAACTATTACTTTAACTACAAGGTTTTGTTTATGGTATTTTCTACATAACTATGTAACAACCCACTTCAATCTGCAGTTCTGTCAATTTAAATACATTTGATACTATCAGCTTTGAAGAGAAGTATATTTGCTTAAATTAAAACATTCCATTCATGGGGAAGGACTATGCTCATACTACAGAGTTCATTTTTAGTAGAAGATACATAGCTGAAGAGCTAAATCACTGAGTACAACTATCTGCAACAGCTCACACCATGTCTTTCTGATTAAAAATAGTTTCATTCTTTTTAGCAACAAACTAGAATCATTCCAGAAATCAATGTATTTTTCCAGAAAAGTAATAACTGTTCCCTAAAACCTCTTTCCAGAAACTGTGGGTCATATCAAAGTGATTCCCTGTTACTGAAAAATGTTGTCTCACCCTGATTTTTCTTCCAAGATAAGTAGGAACTGTAACACCTATAGTCTGTGAACTGATGTTGTTACCTAGTTTGTTAATGAAATGTCTGCAAGAAAACCACCAAGCTCAGAGAGCACCTAGGACCCCATAGTTCAACCCTGAGTTACAAATAGTCTCTTTTTTGTGCAAATTAATGTTTTAATTCTATACATTTGTTCTATAACACTAAGTCATACAATATTTTGGTTGTTTGGGCTTCATAATGACATAAAAATTGTAACTTGTATTATCCCCCCTCCCACACATTATGTGTGAGTCCAAGGTTACTCATACATTGCTTCCAATTTAATTTTGCCACAACATGGCCCAACCTGTAAGACTGAATGAACAAAGAAGCATTTCTTTATTCATAGAAATAAGGTATAAGCTAGAGACTGGTTTTTTTTCAAAATAATCTTTCTAGTTTTTAATTCATTAACATTAAGAAAACATAGTTGCATTAACAAAAATAGCCATTTTACATAAACTGACTGGATTTTCAGAGTATATGCCACTGTATAACAACAATAAATGAACGAACAACTCTGAGAATTGGTTTAAAAAGTCATCATAAAGGGTAAGCAGACATATATGCAAAAACTAACACCGGCTAACATCACAGATTTAGCATTTGTTGATAAGAAAAACAAAAAAGTCTCGATAGTGGATATAGCAGTACCTGCAAACAGCAAAATAGAAGAAAAAAACTGGAGAAAATCATAAAATACAAAGACCTGCAAATAAAAATAGAATGACTGTGGTAAAAGAAAGCAAAAATAGTACCAATAGTAATAGGTGCCTTGGGTGCAATTCAAAAACTTCTCTAGCCCTTGAACACTACTGACATTGACAAAATCATCATCAATTGTAAAAGGCACCTTTACTTGGAACAGCTTCCATCCTGCAACAATACCTTTAATATTATTAAACAACATCTGTCTAATCCAATTCATTGGGAAGGACTTGATAGGTGCATAAAAATGCCAAATCCAGTTTAAACATCTGGTTAACTGCACATAATTGTATAATATTAATAATACAGCAATAATATCAAAACCCTTTGGACAACAGTTAAGAAAATTTGCACATTGATAAAATTTCCATGTGTCAATTACAAAAAGCCACACTGCTTGAATCTGCACATATGTTATCCCAATACATTATGACATCCTAGACCTAGATTCTTGGGAAGAATTTGATTCAATGAAGGCCAACACCAACTAAAGAACTGTGATTTCATTTTGTTGTATAAATAATAATAATTTACTAAACCTGTATTCTGCCCAACCCTTAGTGACTCTGATTTATTCTCTCTCATTCTAGGTAGGATAGGATTGGTGTTGATCGTTTCTGACAGAACTATCTCAGTAAATTACCAGCTATGTACTTAGAAAACTCAACAAAATTTGACTTGATAACTTCCTCTGGATTATGCCATATTCCTTTCAGTTGTTTTAATTCACTGGTAAATGACTGTTTCATTATTGCTAGGAAATGGATAAAATATTACAAACTTTGTTCCAGGAACTGGTACAAATTCTGAATAGCAAATCAAGATTATGAATGGAAGCAAGTATGTCCTCCACTGTGCTATCAGTCTGTATTTATAAAATCAGCGAGACAGATACAGGAATTGTTTACCACAAAAGGAGCGTTGTCTTACCTGAACGCCTTTTCTCAGCATGACGATGGAGAATCCACCAATGGGTTTAGACTATCTTCCTGCCCAATAAGACTAAGTCTGTCAGAGTTAATACGCCTCCTGCTGGGCTGATGCTCCCCAGACACGACGAAGGCGAAGCTGCTGACGACAGTGTGATGTGTTGACTCTCTTGTGCCCCTGACACAGGGCCTGGTAGGCCTAGATGGGGACGGGCGTGGATTCTCCATCGTCATGCTGAGAAAAGGCGTTCAGGTAAGACAACGCCCCTTCTCCAGCATGAGATGGAGAATCCACCAATGGGACATACCAAAGCAGTCCTGTCCCTATGGGAGGGAATCGGCCAGGACCTGTGTCCCACTGGATGACGCCACCTGCTGGAGCACCCTCCGGCCAAAGGATGCGTCTGCCGAGGCGAATTTGTCCAGCCTGTAATGCCTCACAAACGGGGTAGGCGAGGACCAGGTCGCCGCCCTGCAAATGTCCCCAATGGGTGCTTGCGTTGCCCACGCCGCCGATGTAGAGGCACTGCGGGTAGAATGAGCGGTGATGCGCCCTGGCAATGACAGAGACTGGGACTGATACGCTCTGGTAATGCAAGCCCTGATCCACCTGCCTATTGTAGAGGATGAGACCTTCCCTCCCATGGAAGAAGGCTGGAACGAGACAAAGAGCGCTTCTGATTTGCGGAAGGCTGAAGTCCTTTTGACATAGTGGCTCAACGCCCTTCTAACGTCCAACGTGTGCCACTGACGTTCTAGGCCGTGAGACGGCCGGGGACAAAAGTCTGGTAGGACCACCTCCTGTGACCTATGGAACAAGGAGTTCACCTTTGGAACAAAGGTCGGATCCAGTCGAAGGACCACCCTATCACTGTGAAAGACGCATAGGTCCTCTCTGACCGAGAGGGCCGCTAGTTCAGAGATGCGTCTGGCCGATGTGACTGCAACGAGAAAGGCCACCTTCATTGACAAGAACTGTAGAGAGCTGTTTTTAATGGGCTCGAACGGTGACGAAGTGAGGGATTGCAAGACCCGTGGGAGGTCCCAAGAGGGATACCGATGAACCACGGGCGGCCTGGTGTTAATTGCGCCCTTGATAAATGACCTCACCAGGGGGTGCTGAGCCAAGGGCGTCAGCGTGTCACACGTGAGCATTGTGGATAACGCCGCCAGTTGCCGGCGGATGGTATTGGGCGATAGGCCCTTGTTGAGTCCCTCGAGCAAATACTCCAGGATACTCGATATCGTGACAGCCGATAGGTCAAGGTGATTCCTTGAACACCAAGCACAGAAGTTTTTCCACGAGGAGTCGTAAATTCTGTTAGTGGAGGGGCGTCTGGAGGCCTGAATCATGGCAATTACGCCCGCAGAACACGACTCTCGGGCTAGGTACTGCCTTTCAAATGCCAGACGGCTAATTGGAGGCGCTGTGGGTCCGGGTGCCGTAGAGCTCCCTGGCTGAGAGCTACCTGTCCTGGAGGGATCTGCCACTGTGGGGAGATGGAAAGATCCACTAGGTCGGCAAACCACGGTCGCCGTGGCCAATGTGGCGCCACCACTATTACCTCCGCCCGCTCCAGTAGTACCTTCCTGATTAGGGCCGGGAGCAGGGGGAGAGGGGGAAAGGCATACAATAGCCCCTGGGGCCATGGGCTACGGAGCGTGTCCGTCCGCTCCGCCCCTGGAGACTGGAACCTGGAGAAGAACCTCGGGAGCTGCGTATTCGCCGGTGAGGCGAACAAGTCCAACAACGGGAGTCCGAACCTCTCCGAGATTTCTCCAAATAGGTCGGGATGCAGGCGCCACTCTGAGTGGTCCACTGTCGACCGGCTCAGTGAGTCCGCCTATTGGTTTGCTGCCCCCGATATGTGCTCCGCCCTGAGGGAGGAGAGATTGGTCTCTGCCCAAGTACCGAGTGACTGAGCCTCGGCCATAAGGCTCTTGGATCGGGTGCCCCCCTGTCTGTTGACATGGGCCTTTGCTGCCACATTGTCTGTGAGCACTAGGACATGTTGTCCCGCCACCTTGTCGCTGAAGCGTAACAGCGCCAGATGTATGGCCCTGAGCTCCAGCCAATTGATGTTGTGGCTGAGATCTGCCTGTGCCCATCGTCCCTGTGCTAGGTGAGAACCTAGTGCGCTCCCCAACCGAACAGACTGGCATCGGTAGTTAGGATGAGCCTGTCCGGTTCCTTGAATAAGGATCCCCTGGTTATAGCTGGGGATATCCACCACCGGAAGGAGTCCAAAATTTGGGAAGTAACCCTGACCCTCAGATTGGATGCACTGGTGCCCTGCCTCTGGTAGGGTAGCAAGAACCATTGGAGGGTTCTGAAGTGTAGCCTGGACCAAGGTACTATCCCCATGCAAGAGACCATCTTGCCCAGTAGTTGGGAAAGTAAGGCCAATGTGACTGTCCGCCCCCTTCGTACCCGTCTGATCAGGGAACAAATACTGTCCCGGCGTTCCGGGGACAGGTAGACCATGCAGAGCTCGGTGTCTATAGTCGCTCCCAGGTGAAGGATGCGATGCGAGGGCTCTGTTAGGCTCTTCTGGAAGTTGACTGAAAAGCCGTGGGTCTGAAGGGTTCGGACAGTTAAGGTTATGTCTGATCGGGCCTGCTGAAGGGAGGAGGACAGTATGAGAATATCGTCCAGGTAACATTGAACCCGGATTGGGATCAATCTCAAGTGGGCGACCAGTGCAGCCAGGATCTTTGTGAAGACCCTCGGGGCGGACGATAGTCCGAATGGTAGGGCCCTGAACTGGTAGTGGTGGGACCCGGAACAGAACCTGAGGAATCTCCGATGGTCGGGAAAGATGGGGACATGGAGATACGCCTCTGTGAGGTCGATGGAAGCGAGGTAATCGTGCCTTCTGATGCTGGCCAGAATGGACCTTAGAGTCTGCATCTTGAACCTTTTGTAGACAAGATGCGAGTTTAGTCCTTTCAGATCGAGGATTGCTCTCCATCCCCCCGAAGGCTTTGGGACCACGAAGAGGATGGAATAGAATCCCCGATGTGTCTGGCCAGCCGGCACCGGCTCGATGGCCCTGATTACCAGCAAATGGTGGATGGCCTCGGTCAGAAACTCCAACTTGGCTGGCTTTCTTGGCATGGGACAAGAGATGAAGCGGTCCCGTGGCCGGGACTGGAACTCTAGGACAAGGCCCCGCCTGATGGTGTTGAGCACCCAGGTGTCCGTGATGGTGGCTTCCCATTCCTGCGCAAATGCGGAAAGTCTGCCCCCAATGGGGAGGTCCGCCCTCAAGTCATTTGTTTCTTCGAAAGGGACGGCCTCCCGCGCCTCGAAAGGGCCGCTTGTTGTGGAACTGCTGTCTAGGTCTGGGAGCTGGACGGTCCGGCTGTCGTCCAGGTCTGGGGAAAAAGGGGCGAGACGAAGGAGACCACTCTGTCCCCGAGCTCTGGCGGAAAGATGGCCTCCGCGGGTATGGAGCGGATCGTCTGTCCGGCTTTCTGCCGAGGTGGGACAACACCTTGCGCTTGTCCCTACCTTCGACGAGGTAAGGATCTAGTGCCTCTCCAAAGAGGTGTCCGTCCCTGTAGGGAGCGGATGCCAGGCGCCACTTGGATTTTAGATCCGCTCGCCATTGTCTCAGCCACAGAAGTCTGCGTGCCGCAATGTTAGCGGCTATGGATCTCGATGAGAACCTGGCGGCATGAAGTGAAGTGTCCGCCATGTACTCGGCCGCGGCTATCAACTTACCCAGATTCTGGTGTGCACGAACCTGGTCCGGGGGGGTCATGGCCTGGAGCTCCCTAAGCCAGAGGATGGATGTCCTGGCGAAAAAGGAGGTGGATGTGGACGCCTTCACTGACCATGCCGATGCTAGGTGAGACCTACGCAAGGAGAATTCAGATTTCTTATCCTCCGCCCTCAAGGCCTCAGCCATATCACCTGGCACGGTGGAGGAGGAAAGAATGGGAGTTAGAGATGCGTCCACCTTTGGGACCTCCAGGAGGTCCGACAGGACCGGGGCAACAGTACACAGTTTCCGCTCTGCTCCCCCTGGTGCTGGGAGAGTGCCTGGATTCCCCCATTGTTTGCGGATGGTCTCTAGAAAAAATGGGGGGCAAGGGATGTGCCTCTCCGTAACCGTAGGTTCGGAGAAGAGCGGCTTTGGGTCTTGGCTCGTGGAGGGAGACGGCTGTGCATCCTGCTCTGGGCTAATGTTAGCCGATGTGGTGGCCTTGAGCAGGAGCGATTTAAACAGACTCAGGTCAAAAAGGCCAACAAAAGGAGAGGGGTCTGGTGCCGACTCCTCGTCGTCCGACAATTGGAAGCCCACCGACCCATATTCCTCGGGGCCTGAGTCCCGATCTTGGGGGGAGTAGTCGGAATAAACCGATTCCGGATACTCCGGCCTTGCCTCCTGTGATTGCAGTGGAACTGTGGCCCCCGGTCTAGGGTTCTGCAAGGAGGAGGCGGCCATGCCCTGGGCATATGCCTGGGCGAGTAACGCCTGGAGCTGTTCGGGCCCCACCCCTTGTGTCTCAGGGGGACGGAGGCCCGCCGCTGTGGGCGTGAATGTGGCCTCAGGAGCCGAGTGAACCCTTGCAGGGGGGGGCAATACCTGTGGGCTTAACCCACGGTCTGTAAACAGAGCCGTGCTCTGTATTGGTAGGCCCTGCGGAGACCAGGCCTGCTGAGCTGCTGGAGCAGGTGGGCCAAACAGCGGGATAGCAAGTGAGCTCTCCTGAGGGGCCAGGGGTACCTGTTCCCCCTCATTTAGCTGCTGAGCTCTGGAGAACTGCTTCTCAAGTGCAGTATGTCTCCTGCTAGCCTCCTTTTCAGCAGCCTTAGAGGTCCGCTTAGCAGAGATGGCCTTGGCCTTGGCCTTGGCCCTGATCTTTCCCGCTGCCTCCTGCTTGGAGGACCTGCGTTTGCTTGAAGCGGGAGTGCCGGGTGCGCCCTGCGCAGACTGAGGAACTGCGCTGTCAGCCATTATAGCCTGTGGCCAGTGGCCTTGGTGTATCAGGAGCAGGAGCCGAGCACCAGGCTAATGGTGCAACAGAGGTTGACGTGCCGTCAAGGCTCCGGGGCTGTGATCGCCTAAGCGCCCTTACGCCCCCGTTCAAGGCTCCAAACGGCTGACAATGCCCCCCAAGGTGCTGTGGCGCGCGGCTGGGCGTCTTGCAAGATATCTCTCAGTAGCGGTTGAACCGCAATCGGCGAGTGCCGGCACGCACTTTGGCCGATCAGTGGCGGCTATCACCTCAGTGATCTGTGCCTGCACACTCCTCTCCTTATGGTGGCGGCTGTCACCAGAGTGAACTGTGCCTGCACACGAAGCCTAGGTGGTGGCGGCGGTGCCAAGAGGCGTGCCAGCTCACGCTAATAGTGTCTGCCTGACTGAGGCTTGGGCTTGGATGCCCTGGGAAGGCGGATGCCGACCAGAATCTGGGTTAGCTGTGCCAGTGGAGGCCCTAAATAACTGGGCTGTAATGGCCGCCCTGTCCAGACACAAAATGGCTGCAGATTGACTGAGGCTGGGACAGTGTAATGGTTTGCCTGGCGTGAGGGCCTAATCAGATTTTTGGGCCCAAGTCCCAATAGCAGTCCCTTTATCCTTGCACGCTTTTGGCCTGTCTGTGGCCTTGAATCAAAGGCTGACAGTTACTGGGCCTTCCCTGTGAGGCCGATGCGTCTCAAAATGGCGGCCGCTATTTGCGCGCCAAACTCCAGTCCGTTAGAGCCCGTCAGATCTTGGCTCCGACTGTGTGCAGGAGAGGTCAAAAACAGCTGTCCTGGCCCGGCTGAGGCTCCCAGGGCCTGGTGCCTCTCCAAGGCTCGGGCTGAAGGATTTAATAGAGCGTGGCTCCAAGCCGACGCTCAGCTGTTTGGCGGCCGCGGCGAGTTCGCCCGCCGCCGGCTGCTCCCAGGCAGCGAGAAATTGCCTCCGAAGCTTCTTTGCTGTGCTAGCTGCTTCGCGGCAGCGCTGGGAACAGGGCAAAAACGAGCGGGCTGCGCGAGCCTAGGCTGTCCCTTCCTGCTCCCCCCTGCAGCCTCCGCTCAAGTTTAAATCTTCTCTCTTCGGCGGGCACGCCGATCGGCCCGCGAGCAGGCCCGGAGGCCGCTGCTCAGCTGTTCAGCGGGAGAGAGAAGGAAAGCCCGACGCTCAGCTGATTTATCGGCGATTTACGGGCTGTGAGTCTTTTTTCCCTGTTTTTGATCTGGGGGATGCTAGGAGGAGAATTCACCAATGGATAGATACAACCTGCCTTCAGAGTCAACACGCGTCCTGTTTGGGCTGAAGACTAAGTCGTGTCTGGGGAGCATCAGCCCAGCAGGAGGCGTATTAACTCTGACAGACTTAGTCTTATTGGGCAGGAAGATAGTCTAAACCCATTGGTGGATTCTCCATCTCATGCTGGAGAATGTACTGTGATTAATCCCACCAAACATGACATGATTAGGGTTTACAACTGGACAGTCCTGGTAAAATCCATAGCCTTAAATTTTATGCTGTCTTCACAACAGCTGTTAGTTTTGCTTGGAAGATATAAAAATAAATATGCAGAGAAAGCTCACGGGGCTTCTTTAATAGCTAAGAGAAAATAGTGAACATGTGTCATCTGAAAAACAAAGTTTGGGTGGAACATGTGCATGGTACCAAACAAATAAAAGCCAACATGTTTGGAGAAGCAGAGAAAGTTGATTTCTTTACTAAATCAAAAGACTGGCTCCATGTGGTTTCTTGAAAATAACAACTCTGTTCTAATAGTACATGAGACTGACATTAAGAATTATATAAGAAACTGTATAAAGGTTCTAAGCATTCAGGGAAGAGGGGTTTCCTGATAACAGTGCAGTTCCAGTATTTGTACTATGAGCCCCTCTAAAGGAATGGGGATGGAACAGAAAAGTTAATGGGGGGGGGGCTTGCAGGAAGCATGAGAGTACTGAGAAACAGCATGTGAGAAAGGAACTCAAAATAATCCTACCTTGGTTCTATTTATTTTATTTATCTAAATATTTATACAGCCATCCATCTTGTATCAAACTCCCAAACAATAATTAAAACAATATCGATAATAAAACAATGTAATACATGTGTCTATTAAAACCATAAACATTAAAAATCTGACAAAAAATTAAGTGCCTGATATACAGACTCACATAACATCTTTTTACTCATCTGGCCCTATCCCATTGCTCGGGGGGGGGGGGAGAGACCCAGGTCTGAACTGCTTTTTTGGAATGCTAGGAGGGTAGAGACCGGCCAGACTTCAAGGGGAAGAGTGTTCCAGAGGGCAGGAGTTGTCACAGAAAAGGCATGCCTCCTAGATGCCGTAAAATGGCATTGTTTAAGGGAGAGACGATGAGCATGCCCACTCTATCTGATCTGGTAGGATAGGTAGATGTCCTTAGGGAAACATAGTCCTGCAGAAAATCTGACCCTTTGCCACATAAAGGTAATAAAGCTTTAAAGGTAATAAACGGCACCTTGAATTGCACCCAGAAGAAAATCATGAGTCAGTGTTTGTTTAGTATAAGATGAGGCAAAGAGAAACTTGGACAAGCTTTGGACAAGCTTTTAATTGTCTATTATTCTATCTCACTATAGTAAATTGTGCTCATGCCATGCCTGTTTCTCAATGAGGCTTACTTTGAAGGAATGACAGCCTCCTCCTGTTGATCATACAACATTATAACTGGGTTTACAATTCCAAGAAGTGTCATTTTATCCATATTCTGGTGCTGGGATATTTAGAAATATTTATAACGAAAGACACTTCAAAAAAGACTTGTTATTCTCAAAAAGGACAATTTGTACTCTCACTGGAGGGATTATTGGTTGCTTCTTAATTTCTGGGTTATGGTCATGCTGGAGAACTGTCAGCATTTCAGTATGAGAAAGTCTGCAGATTAGAGAGGTTTGTCACTATGGCAAGCACAGAAACATGGAGAAATTCTCATAATATATTCTCTTCTGTGTTAATTAAGAACAGAAGGGAAGAATCTTGGGAGACAGAATAAGGCATTCTGTTACAGGCCAACAAATAAGGACTGCCCGGTTGATGGTTCTCTGTACTGGATTCTGACTGGAAAAAGCAAACTCTGGTTGGCAGTTGCCTCTGCCTTTTTATAAACATGTCCATATTTATTGCATCCTGATATCCAAATTAACCTGCATACATTTTAAATTATACTCAGAAGGATTGGGAGGTGGAAAACGTGGCCATTGGGAATCATTTTTTTCAGAGAAAATATCCGAACAAAGGAGAAGCAATACGGGAATTAATCTAAGCAATTTATCCTACTTATTCATCAGCTGTGATCTGGACCAGAAAACTCAGCTTAGGAAACAAAGCTGTGCTATATACATTTGCTGAATGTTGATGTACATACACATCAAGACATACATTAATTAACAATACATATAACTTTTATTAAAAACTGTGCTGATTGTCAGGAAAATAACAGTCAGATTTTTTTTGCTCCATGCAGGAGAATACTGATATTCACCTGCTATAGTCACAGAGAAAAAACGTACAAACTGAACTGGGATAACTCCTCCAATTATGACCTCCAGACAAGAGAAACTGAATCCTGATTAATTCCCAAAAGGGAACTTACATTATAAATAATTCAAAATTCATATAAACAGCACATTTTATTAAACTTGTACTGATAATGATATATCCAAATTATAGCCCCCTCCCATTTGCCACACAGGATCATGCCTTGGAAATGCTTGTGATTAATGTAAGCGCATAATAATAGTGGTTATGATTAGCACTGATCATACACAAGAAAATCATTACTTTTCTATATTGAACAGAATCTGTGAAACAAGGAGTTTCACCATTCTTTTTATAGTAATTACTATAAAATATATCATATATGGAAAAAATAATACTAAAAAGAAAAACATGGGAAATATCTGTCACAAGTATTAGACAAAATGACATTTATCTTATATCCTATCATGTCTTAAGACATTTATGATAATGAGCAAGATGATCTATAAAACGTTTTCCTGAACCTTCAAGTCAAAAGTATCCTAATGTTGGAAAATAAAATGAATAACATAAAAACACTAATAAAAATTGAAGATAGTATTGGCAAAGTAACTTTCCTACATTCCCAAGAATCTTGGTAGATTTTAAATGTATATCTTCAATGTATTTTATTCTATTTATTAGCTCCAATGATTTCTGTAATGGTTACATGACTGTATTTCAATGCCATTGTAGTCTATAAATAATATCATACTGGATGAGAAGTTCCACTAGTGCAGCTAGGCAGCTGCCAACATTTTAGAACAAAACATCAGAATGTTCTAATCATGCAAAGGAACAGAAAGGATTACTGAAGAATGAAAAGAGATATTGAATACATGATAAAAAACTTTTATCCGGATAAAATATAGCCCAGACTGCATATTTTTATAAAATCTGTGTAAAAATAAATGGCAATGGAACCTGGAAGCAAATTGGACAGAATTATGTTAGCCTCAAGCAGAAACAGGATATGCCTGGGATGTGAAGCTTTACTCAGAAACATATGGCCACTCATCACAACTCCTATGTAATTCAACTGCTGAGTATCTGGGCTACCAACCACAAAGGGCACAGGAGAACAAAAGTTTTACAGATCTCTAGATCAAAATATCTGAAAAGGAGTAAAGAGGTATTTCAACCTAAGAGGAGGGTAAAATTCAGGAAAGTGCAACAGAAATGCCTAAGAGAAATGACAGAACATTAAACTAGAGATAAGAAAATAATGATTTAAAACATAACAACAACACAAAAGCAGGCTCACAGAGGTGTATCAAATTGACCAGCAACAGTGTCAGTCCAAGGCTGTGCAGGTGGGTAGAGTACTTTACTCATGAGAAATCTAGCTATAAGGTGAGGGTGTTTCCATATCATGGTTATAATATTTATTTTGTTAGGACAGCCTCAGTGCTTATGGTTGAAGTAACATTGGAAACCTTGAAACATTTTACAAGAGAATAGTCATTACACCTTTTAGGAGAGTATGAACTGAGCTGCATAGGAATATATAATTACGCCTTTTGTTTTTAAGGAAAATGGAATTAAACCAGTCGAACATACCAGAACCATTCATGGTTGTTTTTTTTTACAGTACAAAAACATACCTTATGGAAAGTTCTTATTTAGTGACTGCAATTGATTCCATCAAGATGGTCACTAACCAAATACAGAAAGAGAGATGCTGCAAAGATTGCTGGTTGCTACTGTCTCATTCAGATAAAGTTTTCTCATGCAATGTCCTGTGCCCAATCCTTTATTTCCTCCACCCCTCCCAAAAGGACACAGAGTTATCTCTTTCTGAGCTGCTTTTCTCTATGGCACAGCGTTTCCCTAAAAAATGCTGACTGTAAGTTAACAAGCTCAGTTCAGTGATTTAATTATTCCATTAGAAGCCTCTAGCTGGCTACAACTGCTGCCTGAAACTGACAAGACCTAAATCAGTTTCACCCTCAAAGTGTCCTAAATGCATTTGGTCAGAGAATGATTTTTTTTATTAACAAAAATTGTCATATTTGTGAATAGTTGCTATTTAAAGCGGAGTACTATCGTATTCTAAATTTGGAAACATTTCAGAGATAAGGAACTTTTCCCCTTGCAGCCAACTGCAAATCTTCAAATCCTACCTTATTATCACAAATTGCCATCACAAAACGAACCCTTTAACAGCTCAGTGGAAATTTAAAAATATTTTAAAAATGTTATTATTCAAGTTGCATTACTAATTTATTGATAAATTCAGGGGTGTTTTATTTGCATGCTAGTGCTCTTGATTCTTTTTATATATTAAGTATTAAATAATCACCTTAAAAAGCATATCTAGTTGGGTCCAGTTTACTTTGTACAGTATATTTTTGGGGCTATCTATGTAGAATTTTACCATATCTCAATTACCATGAGAATTTCTTGTCTTTCTGTTCTACTTCAATGATTTTCATAGAAAATGAATGGAACATATAACCAAGTTGTTGCAAGTAATCAGGGGCATTTTATTTGAAAAAAAGTGATATGACTGAAAAGAACTTTCAAAGTATTTTTTTTAAAAAGGAAGCTGATTTCTGACATACAGAAGGAATCAGTGAACTGTTTCCTTTTCTTAAAATATATTCTGGGCCACTAAAACTAAACAAGTCCAATTAAAAAACCTACACTTTTACAAATCTAAAATATTAAAATTAGTGTTCACCGTGTATAAAAACAGACAGTTGAATATTTATGAAAGGAGAGCCTAGTCAGTTCTCTGAAGATGGAAGATACTACTGAAATTAAATCTGAACACAGGCAGATTGGGGAAATCAAGCTTATTCAGTAGACATGATGATGACAATACTTATTTTGCACATTGTTGCAATACTCATAATCCTTTTCCTAGGGACTATTGCCCACACTATACTCTGCTCCAAAGAGATATGATAGACCCCTTAGTATCAAATTAATGGCACATTTACAAAACATTCAGCAAAGTTGCTCACATGTTACAAATTAATTTTAGATAGGAGCCATCTCCATTAGTGGAACTGTCCAGAATGTTTTCTGCTGGCATTAATTACTTAGTGTGGTGACATGGTGGGTCTGTTGAACTTTAAGGGTTTTATTAAAGTATTTAATACAGTGTTTATATGTTTTAAGAATGCAGACTTCCTAAGGAAGCTTGCAATATGAAGCATATATTCTCATACCAATATAATATTCCTAAAAACAATAAATCAGATTTACATATATTTTGAGCAAGTTTAAACAAGTTAAATCCAATGCTTACCCAAAATGACATACATAATTTAAAATATACTTTCAGGTGAAAGCTAAAGAAAGTAGAAATTTAATATTTTAAAAGTTAACAGTGCTTGAATTGGCCTGGAAATGCAGCAGTAATGTATACAGCTCCAAAGAATTTAAGTAATAAATGTCAGGGTTTATTGAATATTTTGGGTTCAAAAGGGAAAAAGTTCAAAACAGATGGGACACTCATGTAACAAACTATATAGCAACAGTTCCTTAAACAGCTGCATCTTTTCTCAAGATCATATACATCCATGCTAGGCAGCTGAAATTCAGTCCTGAGAAAAGAGTCATTGATTTAAGGAATCACCAAGACTATTGGATTTTGATGTTCTCTCACCTTCATTATTTTCTCGCAGATGTTTCGATAATAAACTAAGTGACATTACCCCTGTGAGTTGCCAAGACTTGCTACCATATTCACTCATCCATGTTCCAAAACACTTTTTCACTTTCTAATCAGAAGCACTGAACAGCCCCAATACCTAGCACTCTAATGTCAACAAGGATTCAGAGATGGCTATATTCTATTAAATGAAGCCCAAATAACCTAGTATAAACTATCCTGGATCTAACAAGTATTAAGACTACTTATCAGACTTAATTAATATTAAGTCTACTTTTAAGCTAGGCTGACTGGACTGTTCTTCAGGACTAATCCTGTTGTCATGCACTAATGTTAGTTTCATGACGATGGTTGACTAAGTTGAAAATTATACATGTTAGCAAATCTTTGCTGGATCTTCATGTAAGTGAATCAGCCACCACTGTCACATCCAACTTAGATTCAAAGGAATCTGCTGCTGGAAAGCCTGTTTCAGATAACAGATAAAACAGATGGAATCTTCAGGAATTGGTGTGTAATCAACCAATGAGCAGATGAGTAGGCAGTCAAGTGACATGGCAGCCATTCTGCCCCCAACATGCACTAGGCCCTTCAAGGGGCAGAACAGTGACACTTGGTGTGCCCCCTTGCCTCTCAAGATCTTCATCTCTAATGAGTTCCTGCCTGTCAACTATCTTCTATCAGGGCAACTATTCACCAGCCCATATCTTCTGGGAACAACTGATTCTACCTGGACTCTACATGAAAAAAACATTACAATTCTTATCTTCTGAAACTTTATCCCTTTGAACCTGGACCTCGTGTGAATGTTTAAATGCCCTACTTGTGAATGTTTAAACCCTCAGGACATGACTTGAATATGTTTTTTGATGCTGACTTGATCTTTCAATAGGACTCTGTGCAGATGAGCTGGCTCATGCTGGGGAAGAGACAGTATGGTCCCACTTCTATACTTGAATGTGAAAAATCTATACACAAATATTGTGTTAATAGAGCTTGCTCAGTGGTTTGAGAAATAAAATAAACATATTGTGATCCTCCGATTTGTATTTGCAAATGAAATGGTAGAGCTGGTTAAACTATGTGCTTGCAATGTTTTTTGCAAGCCTCAAACTTCAAGACATAAAAACACAAAAAGCAAATGTAGAAAGATCGCAAAGCTAGCACAATACATAAGAACATTTGTTCCATAACTGACAAATGGTTCAAATAAAAACATAGATATGTGACATTTTTAAGAGTTGTTCTCATGATAAATGAAGGATACATTGCAAAGTTCCTAACTAGAGAATGAGCCATTAAGATTCTACAATTACAAACTGAATTCCAAAAGGCACTCAACTATTCCCACAGGTGCTCAAAAAGGCTTTTGCAGTATAAGATCATTAATATTCTATTCATAACTGTAATTCCTTGTTTTAAAAGCATGAAACAATGAACTAGGTAAATGTAGTTTTATCACTAGTAACTAGTTGAAAATGCAATGTGACCTGTTTAAAACAATACATCTTATTTATTACATTGTATTTCAATAAAATCTGAACCATGGCCCTTGCTTTGATTACATAATGTTATAAACTTATTATGTATCTTCAAGCCCCAGAGTAGTCATAAATTTCAGTGGATACATAATTGTACAATAGATTGCACAAATCAGTTTGTTATTCAAGTAATACTGATCTCTGATAGATTGTAAATTTTGCCTACTACTAAATGCCTCAACTAAAAGGTTTTTGAGATGCCACATAATCACTGTCTTTCAATCACAAATTTTTATAAAAATAAATTTGCACATTTTCAAAATTACATTAACATTTGATGCTTTTCTCTAGGTCAATGTTTTTTAAAATTATGATCCTAGGAACCCTGTCACCAGTGGTGGGTTTCAAATAATTTAACAACCGGTTCTATGCCTCGCCTTCCCTCCACCTTGGTCGGGGTGGGCTGCTCGGGGGGTCGGCTGGGATGGGGATAGGAGGTCCCAGCGGGGGGGTGGTAGGAGCTTCCAGTTACTGGAATTGCTGGAGGTCCCAGCTGGGGAGGGCAGGAGGGTACAGTGGGGGGGCTGAGGAGTCTCGGAATGGGGTGGGTGCAGGAGGGTGGGGGGGTCAGCAGGTCCCGGCTAGGGGAAGGTGAGGGGGTCCAGCTCCGCCAGGGAAAGCCACACCCCCACTGGCCGAGCCTGTCATCCACACCACGGTCAGGTAGGATTGCATAGAAGGGGCACTGGGCAGGGAGCTGGAGGGGGAGCTGCCAGCAGGGAGGGAATCAGAGCAGCTGCTGTCTACCTTCCTCAGCGCAGCCACATCGGCACGGGCGGAGACGGCCCCAGGACAGCCAGAAGTGGGCCTTCCCCTGGCCTGGGCCCCGTTCGCTCAGCAGCTGATGGGGGCAGCAGCTGCTGCTCTGAGCCCCTCAACCAGCCGGCCACACAGGGAAGCAGGAAGCGGAGGCAGTGATCCCTGCATCGCCAGGCCTGGCCGGCAGCAGCTCCAAAAGCAAAGCTGTGCCATCCATCCTCGCGCTGGTGGGGGTGGGGGAAGGTGGGCTGTGGTGCGCACCCACCCCTTGCTGCTTCCGCTCCACATCATCCTGCGGCCCCTCACCACAGCAGATGCTGCACCACCGCAGATGCTGTACTGCGGAAGGGAGACAGCATGCTGCTGGCCGGGCCTGGTGATGCAGGGATCGCCGCTGCCACCTGCTCCTTCCCAGCCCCATGCGTTGCCCAGGCATCGTAGTACACCATCTGCCGGCCACACAGAGAAGCGGGAGGAGGTGGTGGTGGCAATCCCTGCATCGCCAGGCCCGGCCGGCAGCATGCCGTCTCCCTTCTGCAGCACAGTATCTGCTGGGACCCCACCAGCCACCGCCCCCACCAGCACAAGGACGGGCGGCACAGCTTCGCTTCCAGAGCTGCTGCCAGCCAGGCCAGGCAATGCAGGGATCACCGCCTCCACCTCCTGCTTCTCTGCGTGGCCGGTGGGGCAAGAGGCTCAGAGCAGCAGCAGCAGCAGCTGCCGTCCCCATCAGAGCTGCCGAGCAGAAAGGGCCCGGGCCAGGCGAGGGCTCTCTTCCGGCTGTCCCGGGGCTGTCTCCACCCACGCCAATGGGGCTCCGTGGCTGGTTCGCCATGATGCAGGGCAGCGCCTCTTATGTTTTTGATTACAAGTGGTACCTTCCTCGACCACACGGTCTCCCTGAAAGCTATCAGTTCTAACACCGGACACAGGCAGTTGGAGAAAAAATAATAAGTCGCCATTTGATACCTACCTTCTTCCTATGGAACCAAAGTTAGAGGGTGGGTGGCTGAAGAGAGGGACAGTCAGGGTTCTGCTGCTTTATTATGGGGCAGGCTATTAAGAAAACGTCCGTAATGGCTGGGAGGCTGAAGTCTGTTGCTGTTGCCTGATTGTAATAGCCTTGATATGCCGCTAGCTGCCGAGAAGCCTGGAATCGGAGAAGCAGCACTCTCGAAATGCCGCTCCTTAATCCTGGCCTTCTGGAAGGCCTGAGAGTGTTTTAAAGGCTTTCAAAATGGCGGCCGCTAGGAAACGACCTTCTGCTCCGTTGGTTTGACCGAATCAACGAATGCGGCAGCTGCTTCTATGGTCGGGCTAACAAGACTGAAATTTGGCCGAATCGACTCTATTTGAGTCTAAATAGCCCTGCCGGAAGGGATTCCGGCAGGGCCCCCCCCAACCCAGGAACAACAAAGGCGGCACTCAAAATGGCGACCACTATACTTCTGGCCTGCTTGGAAGCTATGAAGAGCTCGAGGCTTCAGCCGAAGCCTGCAAAACCGCTCTGACACTGAGCGGTTTAAAACGGAGCGCTGATATCAGCGCAGAGAAGGGAAGGGAAGGGAAAGGTACAACCTGGGAATCCAACCGTGTAGTCTTCCCGCTAAAAACAAGAGCCAATCTTCACCACGTCTCTCTTGGGCTAAGACTAAGTCGTGACTGGGGATTCCTAGCCGGAGGAAGAGAGGCGTGGCAAAGGTTGACTGACTTAGTCTCTAGGGCAGAAAGGCAAGATCAACCCATCTGTGGATTCTCTATTCGTCCTGCTGGAGAAGTGAAATATTTTCAAGGAAAAAAAATCAAGGAAGTCCAGTTGCATTTTGGAACTGGGACAAAATCTACACCAAATTTCTAGTCCGTGTGGAATTATCAGGCACCTTATAAGAATTGACCCAACACAGAATAAGTAGGTGGTAACTGAAGAATAATTCCACAAGTTTCAGACTGGAACTAAAGAGTACTGGAGTACGTCTCCCAGTTTCCATTGGGAAAAACAGTATTAAAATATCATGGCTTGTCATTAAAATCTCTTTCTCTCTCTCTCTCTCTCTCTCTCTCTGTGTGTGTGTGTGTGTGTGTGTGTGTGTGTGTGTGTGTGTGTTAAAAACATTACTAAAACATTGTGTTGATAACAAGCTAGATTGTTGGGAGAAAAAAAAACAAGGTACAAAACTAAAAAATATTTTCTTCTTTACTTTTTTGTTGCCAGAAAAACACAGTTCTTGGCACAAGTAGCATGCTAAAATAATAGCATTCCAATAAATCATTGTCAGCTCTCTGGAAAATAACATAACTTGTTAGTTTTTGCAAACACTGATTCTCATTTCTTTAATGTGCTGCATTCGGCATCCCCCCCCCCCCAAATAAAAAGCAACTCGGTTATTTCCTGCTTGGATTAGATTTCAACTGTTTTTTCAGCAAATCAATAACATTTGCATTTTGTCAATGGAAACAAAACCTGCCCAGATATGCAGCAGAAATTATATTGAATAATATTATACCACTTTACTTTCATAGGAATTTAATTTCACTTTATCTCTTGCATTTACTCATCACAACAAAAACCCTAGCTGAAAGTAAATATTTATCTCCATTATAAAAGAGCTTATACTCGGCTAATGCAGATGGAAAATAAATGTGTACTGTCATCAGTGGGATTTTCCGGTGGCAGAGTAAGAAAAGAACAAGAACAATTTTTATTGCGTGGCACAAGTGACAAATGCAACCCACAAAATGGACACAAAAAGCTAATAAAATATATATAATACATTACTATCTCCATGCTATTTACAAGAATAAAATACTCTGGCTTGCAATATACAAAGTGAGGCTCCAATTATGTCATTTTAACTGACTGCTTCATTTTACAATGCAATGAACGAGAAAAAAAATCATGAAATGAAGTTCAG
This sequence comes from Azemiops feae, assembly GCA_023970755.1. Taxonomy (NCBI): domain Eukaryota; kingdom Metazoa; phylum Chordata; class Lepidosauria; order Squamata; family Viperidae; genus Azemiops; species Azemiops feae. The sequence goes on along the minus strand of JALGBA010000005.1, from coordinate 4,955,744 downwards.
AGGGAAAAGGTGTCAGGTATATAACAGTCACTAATAACATAACTAAATAATGTCTCTCAAGAACTATAATAAATTGCAGTTGATTTACCATGGCGCTCCAGTACAAGATATAGGCAGACAGACAGACAGACAGATAGATATAAGAAACAGCCTTATGGTTTATATAACACTCTTTCTAAATATTTGAAAAGGTCTGCATGGATCTCAATTATACAGCAAGCTCTTAAAATGAGGCCATTATTAGTAGAACTAATGAATGTCAGATTAAAGAATTAATTTTAATTTATTAGTTATCTGATGTTGCTATTCAAACAAATACAATTCAACCAGATTTTAACCAAAATTAAAACTATTTTCTCTAGTTGTTTGATGAGTTGAAACCAATAGAAATGTGAAAAGGTTTGTCATTTATTTTGGTGGTTTACAAGAAGTCAGGCTATTCAGCTATTTAGGCTGAAAAATGAATAAAACCACCTGATGCCAATATATAGAAAATTGTCTTCATTACTGTCTTGTGGTTGCCTGTACTTTTGTGCTCTAGATATGGTAGTCCTATAATAAAATGATAAAACTTAGACTTTTACTTTTATTTAAAATGAATTATTAATAAAAGAAGATGCTTTCTTCGGCTTCCTTTAGTCATGTGGACTACAACTTCCAGAATTTCCCAGCCACCTTAAAATTCCGAGATACAGTTCACAAAACTGATGGACAATCAATTTGACTGGAATAAGTCTTTTGCATACACTCATCCCTACTAAGAAGGAAGTGTGCTTATTACATCCAAAAGTACTTAAAGGAGAGAACAGGAATTACATTTAATAATTTGCCTCTAAAAGCCAAGAAAAAAATCTAAGTCTATACTACCAAAGTATAGTATATACTTTTCAAAGTATAGTATATACTCATTTTGGCCTTATTCAGGCAATGAGTACCTCAGGTTTATGGTCTCTTTTCTGATACCTCATTAAGTCTTATGCCCATACCGGTCAGTTTTAATCATACTTTAAAGGAAAAACTTCAAATAATATTTTATGAAGCTTTCTTATTTCATAAATGATGGTGAGGAGACAAGGTATTTAGGATTCAAACAGGATGTTAAAATATGGCTAACTGAAATAGGAAGCTAAAGCTTTTAAACTTCTCACCAGACTCAAGAAAAACGGGAAGAATACATGAGTCTAAATCTTGTGCTTGTAAGAATATACTTGTGTTTAAACCTAGTTTTTTTCTATATGCAGCTTGTTTTATTTTTCTTTGTGTTTCAAATTAACTTCCCAAAGGGCAAGGACCTTCTTTTTGTAAATGCTAATATTTTGTGACACACTGTCAAATGAACTTGGCAAGATGGTTGCACTAATTATTACAGCACATGAAAATATATAGCTTTGTTTAGGATTCATAAGGAAGTCAGTCACTGTACTATGGTACATTATTTGAGCCAGAAGCTGTCTTAATTGTTTGAAGGTGTTTTTCCTAATCTAAGATTTATTAAATTCTGGTTACAATTTATGACTGACATAAAAGAACATGACGAACCTATCTCACTATGCGTATTCATCCCAATCTGTTCTGAAGTGCATGATCTTTGTGTTGGGTAACAGAAAACACATTTTAATGGAAATAAATATTCCTTTACTCCAAGTATTCAGCTCAGAATCAGTAATCTGTTTGTTAGCAGATGTCTCCTCTTACGCAACATGCATCTGAGCTATTAAGATGTCAAATATAAGAGAATAACAAACAGTTAAAAAGCTTCTTCCACAAGAGAAACTGCATTAATAATTCAGCTATTAATGGACATGTAACTGGAGTATTTTTCTTAATGGACAACAGCAGAGTCCACACCCTATGTATGCAGCATACCCTTCTTCTGATTTCACTTTTCATTTAAAGCAAAAGCATTTACGAGGAAAGCAAATACACTACTAGGGTTTGAAAACCACAAGGCTTGAACTGTTGAGAATGCCTTAAAATAGGAAATCGGAATATGATGAATGTGTAGAGTTTAAAGAATAAACGTAATTTATAAAATTGAAGTGGAAAATGATAAATGGCTAAAAATTTGCCCACCATCTCCCTAGCTTCATTTAAACAATTTCCTTCCTTCCTTTCCTTTCCTTCCTGTTCCAATATACATAATAATATATACATAATAAAGTTGGAATTTTGTATTTTTTTTACTTTGAATAATCTATCCAGGTATTTTTGACTTGAGAAGTTAACCTATAGCAGTGGTGGCGAACCTATGGCACGTGTGCCAGAGGCGGCACTCAGAGCCCTTTCTGTGGGCACACACGCCGTTGCCCCAGCAGAGTTCGCCAGAGTAGCGAGCATGTGGTGTTTGGAAACGACAGGGCAGGAAGTGAGCGAGCAAGCGGTGTTGGCCCCCCGGGGATGTCCCGGAGATGGCGAGGGACTGGCCCCTGCCGCCCTGGCCCCGGCCACGCTCACCAAGTCTGCTGTGACCACTGCAGCCATGCCCACCCAGTGGGCCCCCACCCTCCACCCCCCATGAGGGCACCACAATGCTGATGCAGCCCTGGCACTTTGCGATAAATAAGTGGGTTTTGGGTTGCAGTTTGGGCACTCGGTCTCTAAAAGGTTCGCTATCACTGACCTATAGCATCACATTCATATTTTAAGCTCATATTTTTCCTGATGAATTTCTCAATAGAATCTAGATGCAGCACTTAGATAATGAAGATAAAATATTAAACCAGGTTTTTATGCATACCTGATATGGATAAAAAAAATTAAAGGCCTTTTAATTATGAAAAAAAATGCTGTTCTTAAGACTCCTAATCTGAAAAGAATATGGATGGGAGTTGCATATATTAGGGTTTAAAAATTTGTGAACTCTTACATTTTCCATATTTCTACACAAATATCTATTCTCTACACAAATCCCAAAACTAGATAAAGAGAAGCTAATTAAACAAATCAGTTCCAAACATTCATTCATTCATTTCGTATGCCACCCATCTCCCTACCAAGTGACTCTTGTAAACATTATACTTGTTCTTTTATTTATTGAAGAAAATGATCCTAAGATACAGTGTTTCTATGTGGCAAAAGTATGTGAACCTTTGCTTTCAGTAACCTTGGTCAGCAATAACTGCAACTAAAGATTTCTGTTCATTAGCAGTCCTGCACATCAGTTAGGAGGAATTTTAGCCCTTTCCTCCTTACAAAATACCTTCAAATCAAGGATATGGGGGTCTTCCTTGTATAAACTGCCCATTTCAGGTCCTTTCACAGCATTTCTATATGATTACGACTTGGCTATTCCAAAGCAGTGGAACAGCTTGCCTTCAGAAATCATGGGCGTTCCATCACTGGAGATTTTTAAGAAGAGACTAGACAGTCACTTGTCTGAAATGGTATAGGTCAGTGATGGCGAACCTTTTAGAGACCGAGTGCCCAAACTGCAACGCAAAACCCACTTATTTATCACTGGGTGCCAGGTGGGCGTGGCCCACTGGGTGGACGTGGCTGTGGTGGTCATGGCAGACTAGGTGGGTGTGGCCAAGGTGGGCGTGATCACCTCAATGTTGCTCTTGGGGACACCTGTGGGGGCCGGGCAGGGTTGGGGGAGATCCAGGGGGTCTCTGGCAGGTGGGGTGGTAGGCAGGAGATTCGTCCTGTAGAATGAGGCGAGGCAAGGCGACATACGGCAGGGGTGCCATTGTCACAGGGCAAGGCGAGGCAGGGGCCAGGGCGGCTGCTGCCTGACACCATCGGCCCCGGCACACAGAAGCCAGCGAGCGCATGGGTACTGGGATGCAGATGGCCACGTGGGACCTCAGCGAGTTAGCAGGTGGCTGGTTGAAGAGGGACGGTTGCCATCTCTGGGGCATGGCAGGTGTGCCCACAGAGAGGGCTCTGAGTGCCGCCTCTGGCACCCGTGCCATAGGTTCGCCACCACTGGTATAGGTTCTCCTGCTTGAGCAGGAGGCTGGACTAGAAGACCTCCAAGGTCCCTTCCAGCTCCATTCTATTCTAAAGCATTAACTTTCTTCTGCTTTAATCATTCTTTAGTTTACGACTTGTGTGTTTTGGGTTGCTGTCTTGCTGCAGGATCCACTTTCTCTTGAGCTTCAATTCACCAACAGATAATCTGACATTTTCCTATAGGACTTGTTGATACAATTCAGAATTCATAGTACCATCCTGGAGTATTACACCCTTTGCTCTTGATTTTGATTGGCTGACCACTCCTGAGAGGGTAACAATTGTGCTGAGTTGCCTCCATTTGTGCACAATTTGCCTGACAGTGGCAGTATATAATAGCTTTCCTACAGCTGTCTGATACTGCTCATTTCTTGCCAACTTGTTTTGTTTTCCTCTTATGTTCGGTACCCAATTTCCATGGGCATACAGGTACTCCTTGCTTAACAACCATTCCCTTCAGCAACTATTCAAATCTATAGTGGCACTGAACAAAATGGTAGTTATGGCCAGTCCCGAAGTTACAGTATCCCATGGTCATATGATCCAAATTGGAGCACTTGGCTGTTGACCCACGCTTACAACCACAGGGTTACTTTCTCCCCATTCACCTATTTCCCCCCCCCATTTCTACCTTTTTGGCCACCTTGCACTCCACCACATCTTGCTGCTCTGATCTCCCCTGCTGCCCCCAGGAGACCTTGGCTGCCTTCTTTCTCTCAGTGTTTATGAGGCATACCCAGCCTGACCTCTTGCTGGCCATTCCACACCTTCTTCCCTTATCCAAACTGTGTGGAAGAAACTTTTGGAAAAGCTGCATGTAGTTAGGATAATTATTTGAGGACAACACAGGATGTATTAGCACTGCAGATGCAAAGCAGTCCGTATCCAATATGCACTGTGCACTGTGTGTGATGGACTTGCAAGTAAAGGAGCATCACAAACTGAAGTACTGCCCAACTGATATGGTGCAGACACATTTACCAAGATATGCCCAGATTTTGCTTTTTCAGCCTGAGAAATGCACTGGGGCTCAGTGGAATCATGCACAAAAGTACAACTGATTAAAGTGCACAATTTAGTGCATAGAGCTGATGAGAAAGGGTAAAAGGGATACATCACCCCTCTTTGCCAAATTGTTTCCTTCATAATGCAAAATAAAGGAAGAATCTCTTGGTGTTCCACTTCCATCATTTTTCTGCTGCCATTATTTACATAGTAAGAGTTAAAACCTTGACTCACCAAAGGCCAGTCCTTTTGAGAGTGTCCATTCAAATTACCTACAGTATTTTTTCCTTTTGATATATTGAGATGTGTGTGTGTGTGTGTGTATAATGTAAATTCTTGCATGTTGTTTATGTCTTTCTCTTTCTCTGTTCTTGACTGCCTTTTGTCCCATTTTGCCAGTTAAATGTTTCTGATGTTTGCTGATGTTTAACAAATAAACAACAAACTCTATTTTTGCTAGCTGCATTGAGTGGTATGTGTGCTTGCTTTGATATGGATACAGAGAATGTGGAGTCTATACTTGGTGTAAAGTAAACTGGAAATTATCCATAATAATTTTCAAACAGAAACAAGCAGCAAAATGTTGGGTGGGAATTATCTTCTGGTATGGTTTATGTCAGAATTTAACTTTATTTAGTAATAAACATGGCCAAGGCTGATTTTGATCATGTGTAAGTTCCAAGTCAAATTAAAGCAGAAGACAAAACCAAATCACTTTCTAAGGTACAGAGATAAGCATATATACCATTTTCAAGGAGAATACCAGGAATAACTTTGAAATACTGAACATTGAGAAAGAATCAGAGAAACTGGGGGATGAATTTGAAGAAGTTGTTAAGAATTAATAAGAAAAAAAAGACTGCTACAGATGAAGAAACAGAGGAAAGCAAACTGTATACCAGAACAAATAGTGGACAGAGTGACACAAAGCTGTATTCTTCTCTTATTTATTCTACTTATATTGAGGAACGGAAGATGGAAAAATGAAAGTTGTTTTCAAAGTAAAGGAAGAAATATCAACAATCTACGTTACGTTGAGACATTGTTCTGATAGCTGAAAATCATATGATCTGCAAGTTCTACTAATTAAAGTCAAGAGCACAATAAAGAACAGGACTAAGATTAAATATAAAGAAAATAATGACAACAGGCATAACAACCAACCTTAGAATTGACAATGAAGATATCAAAATGGTAGAAAAATTCTGCCTTTTAGAATTAATTATCAACAGTAAAGGAAACAGCAGTCAAAAAATGTCCCAGACTAACATTTGATAATAGCCATAAAAGCTTTGGAAAAGATATTCAGATGCTACAATATGTCTATGCATACAAATGCAAGCAATGGTTTTCCTGAAAACTCTATAGAAGAAAAAAAGGGGGGAGTCTGAAGAAGCAAGATAGAAAGAGTGTTGATGTTTTTTTAATTTGGGAGAATATTCCCAAGAATAGCATGGATGGCCAAGAAAACAAATAAATGAATCATAGAAGGAGCTGATCCAGAGTCCCTTACTCAAAGAAAAAAATGACTGAGCTCAAATTATATTTTGGACAGATGATGATAAAACCTATCTTTGTGCAACAGTCTATAATGCTGGGAAAAATGGAACACAAGAGAACAACCAGCAACAAGATGGATAGACTGAATTACAGTCATAGTGAGTACATCATTGGAAGATATGAAGAATCAGATTGGAAACAGATTGCCCTGGAGAAAATCTATCTACTGTATCTGGTCACTAAGAGTTAACATCAACTTGATGGCACATCAAGTGCTAATTCTACATGAAATTTTATTTCAAAACCTCAGGGGGTTTGATTGGCTTTTATCTGTCTCTACCATATCCTATTATGCCTTTAGCCTCAGCTTTTGAGTAAGAAGTTATCAGAGGTTATAACCAAAATGACTGATTGCTTTCAAAGCAGCACCTTCTGTCAATGACTGTGTAGATTCTCTGTAGCTCGTTCTGATCAGACAACTACACCAATAATAATAAATCATGTACAAGCCAACAAATATTTGCAACTGTAGAGCAAACAATAGCCACATGCATGCTGCAGAGCCTGGGAACTCTTAATAGTTGGTCATATTATTTTTCTTCTTTATGCTGATACAATTTTTATTTTAAAAAAGAAAACTGAAAGTGGATCATGAAATGCAGTAATAATCTGCATTCCAGAACACATTAAGAAATCTCATTTGAAGAAGAGGCTTAACAAAATCAAACATATTAATTTCCACAGCTTTTTTCTCTGACTATAGGATATTGTTGCATACCATTTCTAAATTCCACAATACACATTGCCAGAGATGTAGAGATCTGGAGTATGTTAGAACAGAAATCGCCACCATAATCTAGTTTGCCAATTATTTTGCAACAGCTACACTAAACATTTTGTTCCAGACTAATGTAACACTACAAATAAACATTTTCCCTGCCCTCAAGCATTTAAAAAAATATATGAGTTACAAACATAAACCAGACACATATATGCATCTATGCCTTAATCCAAGGAAATGCCCACACCTAAAGTATACCCATGGCTAGAACTGGGATGACTGCACTCTGTTTAGTCCACCAATCAAATTTTATAAGTTATGAAAGTTATAACAACCACTCAAAATAAAACCAGAGCTGAAAATGTCTAGTCTCTCAGTGAGTAGTTCTGCTTCTTTCAAACTCTGACTTTCTTACCAGCTCATAGACTAGAGGAGCTACTGTGTTTCCCCAAAAATAAGACCCGGTCTTATTTTATTTTTATTTTTTTTGTCTCCAAAAGAGGCACCAGGTCTTATTTTCGGGGGGTGTCTTTTCCACGGTCTCACCTCATGGTGGAGGCACCAACAGTCCCACCAAACAGGCCCACTTCTTCTGCAGCTGAAGGAAATGCCTCTGCAGCTAAGAATGGAGCTCCGGATTGATGCGTGTGGCACCCCCTGGCCTGCATTTTACCATCAGAGGCCTTCTGGAAAGGCCTCTGAAGCCAAGAACATATCTGTAGCTCGATTCTTGGCTGCAAAGACCTCCCGGAAGGCCTCTTGACGGCAAAATGCAGGCCAGGGGGCGCCGAAGTGGGCCGGAAAGGCGAGCAGGTGTTGATTCATGGGAGGCCTGGCTGCAACTGTAAGCGGATGCGGGGCGTGTGGGGCATCTCCACCCTCCTCCGCCACCCTAGCTTTTTAGGCATGCGCCTCACCCCAAAACTAGGGCTTATTTTCGGGGTAGGTCTTACTTTTGGAGACACAGTATATAATAGATTATAGAAAAATCATCTTTATAGTGCTAGTGAAGTGGCTCTATCTTCCATGTTACAGACTGATGGCTACAAGTTTTTACTGGGTCACCATTACAAAACGTATCGAAAGCTGGAGCAGGCAGAAAGCTTGTCTTCTTCTACCACCAAGGATGCATTCCATAAGTATCTAAAACATTTACCCTTTCTACATAAAATATGGGCATTTTCAGAAGAAGTTTTAGCAATTATCTTTAGAAATAATGACACAGAATTTTATTTTAAAATGTTTCAAAGATGTTAGCTTTTATCTCTTTTTCCTGTGTAAAGTACTATCATACCCTTAAGTTTCAATTTCTTTTTTGTGTTTAGGAGGAAATATCCAACATTATATATTCACACAACCAAAGACTTTAATCCAATAGATCTTGCAAATCTCTGTGGTAATGTATCACTAAGGCAGACATGTCAAACTCGCGACGTCATGTGACGTCGCGCAACATATCGGGACTGTTTTGCCATTGCTGGCAATGGGGTGGGCGCGGCTTCCGTGTGATGCGTCCGGCCTGTGGGCCGGCAGTTTGACACCCCTGCACTAAGGTTTCCTTAGGACGCATCACTTTTATTTTACATGTCATAATGATTTTGTGAATCCTGAAGCATGTTTAAAGTAATTATATTTTTATTATTCTAGATACTGAGTTCTTGTCTCCTACTTCCTTCCTGATTGTGGCAGTCATGAATAGAGATGAAAATCCACCACCATCACTGACAGCTTGACCCTCCAACATACAGAATATAAAAGAATATAAGAATTATGGACAGTAACTAATTCAATAGTTACAAAGGCCAAAGCATACATCCTGTTAAAAGTAGAAACAATTTAATTACCCTTGACTTGCCCAAAAGGGCAAATTTTATCAAGCGTGCAAAGAGGATAAGAAATCTATTTCCATAATAAGTGTTTCATAAACCAAGTTGTATTTATCATGACAGGTGTGACTGCAAATTTAAAGAGCCTTTAGCATTCACTGTGGAAGGTAGACAGTATTTCCACATTCCAGCTATACTTATTAATAATTTCTTGACATATATCACTCCGTCCAATGCATTTTTTTATTTATACACCTGCATTTTGTTTACTGTTATTGTCTATAATTGGAATAAGGAGAAAACAGGAAATGTGATCCTAGGTTAGTTTTGGTGGTCAAGTCATTTTTGACTCCTGGAAACCTCCTGGACACATCCCCAGTTTTCATGGCAAATTTTGGAAATGGTTTGTGCTTGCCCTTCTTTCTAGGGCTGAGAGAGAGAGGGACTGACCCAAAGTCACACAACTGTGTTTGTGCCCAAAGCAGGATCAGAATTCACAATTTTCTGGTTGCTAGCATGCTGGCTGGGGAATTCTGGAAATTGGTCTACAAATCTTAAAGTTGCTGAGGCTGAGAAATACTGCTTTAACTATACTATACTATACTTCCATGACAGAAGCACTGAAGCACTTTAACCATGACAACAACCTAACTCCCAGGTAAAATTAGGTTAATTATTACTGTAAACACATTGCTCACTGAAAGGAAACTTTACATTTTGCAGCCAAGAAAACAGTTAATAAATTATACAAGCAAACAAGCTCTCTGCAGAACCTGAGTTAGCATTTCAAAATCCTGTCAAAGCAATAAAAGTTAGTGCTTAAATTTTCACATACAGTCTGATTCAGCTAATCATTATCCAATGCAGCAAATATTTCTCTGATAAAGTTGCTTAAAAATTATGTTAGTGCTCAAATGATAGTGCCCCAAGACACATCAGGGCTCCTAGCTATATGCCCACTCAAGAAATTTACTAAAAAACTTAAAAATATCTTTATGAGCAAACATATTAGAAATATTCTAGAAACCAATTTTAATTAGAGTGTATATTCTGGTATAATTTGTACAGAATTCTTTAATAAAATAATACGTTTGGCAACTTGGATAACATATAACAATATTTATTAGATCAGAGGTCCCCAATCTTTTGGGCACCAGAGACTGGTTACGTGGAGAGAGGTTTTTCCATGGACCGGAGGGTGTGTGGTTTTGTGTGCTGCCTGCATCCCACGTATGGGGCTTTGCTTGTTTGTGCGGCCCGGTACCTCTGGCATGCCGTGGTCTGGTACTGGTCCACGGATCGGGTATTGGGGATCCCTGTATTAATCACCTACCGTAACAAGCCTAAAAATCTCAGCTGTTTACAGTAATGAAACAGATTCAAACAGATTCAAACGGGGACAGTGAGTTAATTGATACAGAACATCCCTGTCCCCGGCAATCTAAAAATAATCGGGTTATCAGTGCATGTAACATAGATGTGTGGGTGGACAAGAATATCAACCTTGCTGTCAAGCAAAATCAAGCTTTTAATAGCGAGTGCCACACAAAGTGCACTAACCAAACAGGTGATAAGAAAAAAGGGGAACTCAGGCACCACACAGGTTATGTAGAAAGTAAACACAGGGTCAGCCATAAAGGACTCAAATGTCTATACACCAATGCACAGAGTATGAACAGTAAACAGGGTGAACTAGAAATTCAGGTAAATGAGGGCAGATATGATATTGTTGCCATTACGGAAACATGGTGGGATGAAACCCACAAATGGAACACACAGCTAGAGGGATTTAAATTATTTAAAAGAAACAGACCAAACAAAAGAGGAGGTAGAGTTGCTCTCTATGTAAGAAATAACTACATCTCTACAGAAATAGAGCACAACAATGATGAAAACTGTCTTGAATGCATTTGGGTCAATATAAAAGGGGGGGGGATGACATTGCCATAGGTGTATACTACAGGCCACCCAACCAAACAGAGGAAATAGATGAACTTTTTGCTAGTCAGCTAAGTAAGGTATGTAGGAAGCACATCACAATAGTAATGGGGGACTTTAACTACCCTGACATCAACTGGGAGACAAACTCTGCACCAAGTGGAAGATCAAACAGATCCTGACAAACCTAGCAGACAACTTTGTCTCCCAAAATGTAGAGAAGGGAACTAGGGGATTAGCCATATTGGATCTAATCCTCACTAACAGAGATGAAAAGATAGAAGGTGTTGAAGCCACAGGAAGCTTGGGGGGAAGTGATCATGCAATATTGGAATTCAACATTCTGGAAGCACAACCAATAGAACACAGTCAAACTAGAGTCTTGGACTTTAAGAGAGCTAATTTCAATAAACTTAGAGAGAGCTTGGGAAGGATTCCATAGAAGAGAATCCTCAAGGGGAAAATAACTCAAGAAGCTTGCGAAATTTTGAAAAGTGAGATAATAAAAGCCCAATCTTGCACAATACCAACAAAGAAGAAAAATAACAGCTCTCAAAAGCTGGCTGTGTAAAGAACTTTCTGATAAATTGAAAGATAAAAAGGACAAGTATAAAAAGTGGGAAGAGAGGCACATAACTAAGGCAGAATATCAGCAAATAGCCCGAGCCTGCAAAGATGAAGTGAGGAAAGCTAAGGCTCAAAATGAACTAAGGCTTGTGACCAAAGTCAAAAATAACAAAAAAAAGCTTCTTTCAACATGTAAAAAACAAGAAAAAGGTAAAGAAATGATCGGTCCATTAGTGGGAGAAAGTGGCAAGAAGGTGACAAGCAACAGGGAGAAAGCAGAACTATTTAACTCGTTTTTTGCATCTGTCTTTACACAAAGGGAAAAAACAGTCCAACCTATCAAAAACAGTACTGTAAAAAACAGATTAGAAACACAAGTTAAGATAGGCAAGAAAATGGTAAGTGAGCACCTGTCCACCCTAGATGAGTTCAAATCACCAGGACCAGATGGACTACACCCCAAGGTTCTGAAAGAACTGGCAGATGTGATGTCAGAACCACTGAACTATATCTTTCAAAGATCCTGGAGCACTGGGGAACTACTAGAGGACTGGAAAAGAGCTGATGTAGTTCCCATCTTCAGAAAAGGAAAAAAATAGATCCAGGAAACTACAGACCTATCAGCCTGACCTCAATATCTGGGAAGATTCTGGAAAAGATAATCAAACAACGAATCAGCGAACACCTAGAGGCAAACAAAGTCATTACTAAAAGCCAACATGGGTTTGTCAAAAATAGATCATGCCAGACAAATCTTATTGCATTCTTTGACCAAGTGACAAAATTAGTGGAGCAGAGGAATGCTGTGGATATAATTTACTTGGACTTCAGTAAGGCATTTGATAAAGTAGATCACAACCTACTACTTGATAAGATAGAAAAATGTGGGTTAGACAGCTTCACCACCAGATCGGTTCGTAGCTGGCTGACTGGCCGTACTCAGTGTGTGGTCCTCAATGGAACTGCATCTACATGGAGGGAAGTGTGTAGTGGGGTGCCCCAGGGCTCTGTTCTGGGCCCAGTGCTCTTCAACATCTTCATCAACGATTTGTATGAGGGGATAGATGGGGAACTCATCAAATTTGCAGACGACACCAAGCTGGCAGGAATAGCCAACATTCCAGAAGACAGGCTTAAGATACAGGAGGATCTGGACAGACTTGAACACTGGGCGCTATCTAACAAAATGAAATTCAATGGTGAAAAAAGTAAGGTTCTACATTTAGGCAAGAAAAATCAAATGTACAGGTATAGTATAGGGGGTACCTTGCTCAATAGTAGTAACTGTGAGAGGGATCTTGGAGTCCTAGTGGACAATCACTTAAATATGAGCCAGCAGTGTGCTGCAGCTACCAAAAAAGCCAACACAGTGCTAGGCTGCATTAACAGAGGGATAGAATCAAGATCATGTGAAGTATTAATACCACTTTACAATGCCTTGGTAAGGCCACACTTGGAATACTGCATCCAGTTTTGGTCATCACGATGTAAAAAAGATGTTGAGACTCTAGAAAGAGTACAGAGAAGAGCAACAAAGATGATTAGGGGACTGGAGGCTAAAACATATAAGGAACGGTTGCTGGAATCGGGTATGTCTAGTTTAATGAAAAGAAGGACTAGGGATGACATGATAGCAGTGTTCCAATATCTCAGGGGCTGCCACAAAGAAGAGGGAGTCAAGCTATTCTGCAAAGTGCCTGAAGGCAGGACAAGAAGCAACAGATGGAAACTAATCAAGGAGAGAAGCAACCTAGAATTAAGGAGAAACTTCCTGACAGTTAGAACAATTAACCAGTGGAACAACCTGCCTCCAGAAGCGGTAAATGCTCCAACACTGGAAGTTTTTAAGAAGAGACTGGACAGCCATTTGTCTGAAATGATATAGGGTTTCCTGCCTGAGCAGGAGGTTGGACTAGATGACCTCCAAGGTCCCTTCCAACTTTATTATTATTATTAGAAAATGAAGCATCTATAGAAAAAAATAAAATTAGCTCACTGTAAAATCATGAAACCCAAACTCCATAGTATTATCATCCAGTTTACGCTCCTATGGAGCAGTATAAATGCAGCTAACACATTTAACATGTTCATTAGATATGTCAAACTAATCATATGCTTAAGCAAAATATGCAAATAAATAAAACTAATTAACATCACTTTCTCCCTTGTCAAGGGGAAATAGTTTGAAAAGTTAATCTCTTGTTCTTTATTTTTTTAAAATAATTTTTTAATGACTACAGAGTTCACCTTAGACTTACTATCCATCATTACAATCACTGATGAATACTGAAGCATATAATATTTAATCAAAGGAATCTCACAAATATATACATACACATAAGTTCAATTTACTGTTAAACTGAAGAATAATATTCCTGCATATGGCCAAGTATACATAGGTTTAAGACTTTACTGATATTTACTTTATTAAGAAACTAAACATTAAACATTTTCACATAAATTTACAAAACACACATACACACATATACATATATTCTGCAAATTTATGTGAAAATGTGTGTGTTGTGTGTGCTTCCAAAGAAAACAATGTGAAGAGACTTAACATTTCCTGCTGTGAAAATACAAAGATCAAGCAAATACAACTTTCATCTGCTATTTTATTTTTAAAACACACTTCAATACCTTCTTCAGATTGCTAGTTGATTTGCATTTTATAAATAAAACAATGAGTAGACTGCCTCAGCACAAATGACAGTCTGATTTTGTCAGATTCATAAGTGTGATGGCCCAAGACTTTTTAAATGAAATATTCGCAGATGGTTTTAATTATCACTTTTATTGAATTGTTTGAGCTTGGGGGCAATTTTCCCACGCAGGCACACTGCATGTTGGATGACTTGTTGATAAAATAAATTAAACAAACAGCCTACTCTTATTATTTGTTCACTCAGACTTCCTTCATAGATGGGTACTACATCAAGTTCTGCTAACATTCAGTGTCGACTTTTGAAAGAAAGAAAAAACAGAAAATCCCAAAGAACACGTATTTCTTAAGATGATTATATCTTGCAGAGTTGTGGGAAAGACAGTTTATCTTTGGAAGAGAAAGAAACTATCACTGTTCTATTTCAGTTTCACACTATTCATCCATATTCTCTGTACTTTATTTCACCTGAAACATAAGGATATATCCAGTGGTACTATTGCCTTTAACATTAACGCCTATTAATCCAATCCTGAATTCAGAAACTAACACACAGCTGTTGTAACCATTACATTTAATTTATATTCCAAATTTCTATTTACAGTAGTAGAAAGATAGTAGAAGCCATACAGTAATGCAGACTATAAACCTCTGAATTCCTTGGGAGCAAGGTAATGTTTCATTATTTTCAATGTCTAAAGCAGGGGTGTCAAACTCGCCACATCACGTGACATGTCACGACGTATCGTGACTTTTTCCCCCTTGCTGGAGCTGGGGTAGGCGCGGCTTCCACATGACACATCCGGCCCACGGGCTGGCAGTTTGACAACCCTGGTCTAAAGGGTTCAGCATTTACAAGAAATATATTCTTTGTCAAACCCAGACCTGAGCCCAACATGCCCAGCATGTCTGTCAGGCAGCAACCAGCTCCCGGCCTCCACATGGCTACCGCCTCCCAGCTGAGCTCCAGGCGACGTCCAGCTCTCTGGCCCTCAGAAGAATCGCCACCCAGCTTGCTGCTGAGGAATGTCGCTGCTGCCGCCAGCCACCACCGTCGCTCCGGTCACTAACGAGACCCCCCCCCCAGTCAGTGGCAAATCCCACAGGGGCTTGACATTCTTCTAAAAGCCACATGAGAGAAGGCAATCTGTTTTGATTTACACATTCAGCAAAATCATATGGTTAAATTTGGTGGGGGCTTGTACTCCTTTAGTATTTTCTTTAGTGGAAAGAAATATAAAAATAAATATACCACTTAATATTTTGACAGCCAAAAACAACATTATCAGAAAAATCAAATTTCTGCTAGAAATTTCCTCCTGACAAGACTATGCATGAATGACTTTTCAACGAATACTCCCACTGCTAAAAGTATTTACCACATAATTGTCTGGACATTCTGATCAGGTTAAAGTTAATGGCTGAAATTAAACTAATGACTGAATTCCCTTCTGAGAATCATTATATCATAGGGTGAGGAAACAATGGTCAGCAGCAATATAGAACATTTTCCAACAATAAGAAAAATGACCAACCCAACTTCTATTAATGACAGATGATGCTAGTCTGAAAATTTTCCCATGATCTATTTAAGTTGAAGGTCATTAGGCAATCTGAGGTAAAGTTATGGTAAAACTATTCTAAAACTTCAACACAGTAGAATGTATTTCAACGTAAGCATAATTTATGGTTCTTTTTTCACCAAGAAATTTAATTCTAAACTTTTGATACACGGAAGCTACACATCTCAATCTGGACTGAAACAGCTATTAGATTCAGTTTTAATACATTGGTTTTACTAATGAAATACTGTACATATTTGCTGAAAAGAAGATACCACTAAAAAGAAAAAGTAACCAATGATAAAACAAAGGCCTACAAAGCTTGGAAAATTCATTTACTGAGTATGCAGAACGCTCTTGCCTACATTTGTTAACAAGTGCCATTTTAGTACCAAAACATGTATGATTTATATACAATTAAGTAACACATATAGGAACACTACAAGATGTATATATTCTTATTTATTTATGTTTTTTCATTAATAACAAAAAAGAAAAAAGAACAAACAAAAATAATATGCTGACAGATACATTATCAAAAAGGGAAAAAGAAAAAAAGTGCTTTAACAAAAAAGTGAAGAAATATAATAAAGGAAAAAATATGTCATTATAACAACAGTTCCAATTCTATATCTGTCTAATATAAATATTATTCAAGTACAAATATATTTTAATAGTTATACAGCTATCTTTTTTTAAACCTACCGCATTCTGTTTATATGATTCCCATAGTTCATTATATGTAGATTTTTATATTTCTATGCAAAGTCTTCATCTATAGGCAATCCACTCATAAGTTGCAAGTACAATCAGCTGTTCAATATATTGACCCATATATTTATTTTTCCAATGCTACAATATCAGTCTTTTAGCCACAGTAAGGACAGGGAGAATCTATTTACATTGTCCAACTGTAAAATTCCATGGACTAGGTATATAGTTCAAAAGAATACTATCTTCTGAAATATTTAGCACAATCATATTTATAGAATCCATTAGTTTCTCGCAAAAAACGTTTTAAGTATAAGACATTGTAGAAATATATATTTTAAACAAGCATTACCCTTTTTATTATTTTTAAGAAGAGGCTAGACCAGGGGTAGGCAACCTCGGCTCGTTTATGACTCATGGACTTCAACTCCCAGAATTCCTGAGTCAGCTGGGAGTTGAAGTCCATGAGTCATAAAAGAGCCGAGGTTGCCTACCCCTGGGCTAGACAGTCACTTGTCTGAGTTGGTATAGGTTCTCCTGCTTGAGTAGGGGGCTGGACTAGAAGACCTCCAAGGTCCCTTCCAGCTCTATTTTCTATTCTATTCTATTCTATTCTATTCTATTCTATTCTATTCTATTCCACCTCCAACAAAATGCTGTTTTTGACAGTCCTTTCCTACATAAAAGAATCAAAAAAATTCTAAATATTTTTTCTTGTGTAAGTTGTAATTTGAGGTCAATTGACACTCTTGTATAGAAAACACCCTTCCATTGTCTAGACAATATAGGAAGGACCTCTATAAGATGTACTTATTGGCTGCCCAAATATTGAACATACTGTATATATGTTTTATAAAATATTTCTTTATCTTTATGGGATGATGTAAACCTTCAACATTGCACTATTTACAGTGAATGGATTAATACATCACACTAAATATGTATAGTTATGGCTTGTGAGATATATGAATGACTTTTGCAAACAACAGTTAAATTATAATTTGTATAAATAGTATGATATAATTTATAAGGTGTAACTCTAGTAACTGACTATGACTGTTTTTAACTTGTAAGGATATTAGAAAAATAATATTTTTGAACTCTGGAATTTATTTATACTAAACCAGATGTCACAATCGTTTTTTTAGTCTTTATGATGCCACAAGGTTGTTTTTTGCAATGAATTACAATGTGTTACCAAAATTAACATTGCAAATTTGTTTATTACTGTCATATTTGATGATTTAAAAGCCTAGGCTTCAATGTGAGTTGAAAAAAGTTCTCTCCTAAATGTCAGCTATTCATGCATCCAGAATTAATCAATATTAACTTGGAACTTGGTCAATATATTTCTACTATACTGCCCTATTTGCATGAAAAAAATTAGAGACGTTTTGCTTCTTTTCCATTTTAAAATTAAACAAAAAATATTCTTTTAAAAGCCCAAAGGCATTGCACTTTATTCCCAAGCAAGTATCTTCTCTTTGGCTGATCAACATAATGAAAAAAAATTAAAAATATGGATTATTTTCTAATTTAAATTTTATTTTAAAGTTTTCAGTTGAGAACTTTTTATTTGAAAGTTTAAAAGGTTTCTTTTTAAAACATATATAGCTAAAATATACAATCATAATAATTATATCTTATTGTACTCTGCTAATATGGAGATGCAAGATGAATTAATAGGTTTGGGAAGTAACCTCATTTAAAACTGCAAAGATCAATAAATGGCAACTCGCCCATCCCGTTCATAACAGAGGCACCGTTAAGGTACTTCCACCTTAAGGCGTTAAAAAGATTAGCCAGTGACTGTTGCCTGGGGGATGCCCATGATGGCTCCTTTCATGTCCCTGTCAAGATGCTAGAGCAGGGGTAGGCAACCTTGGCTCTTTTATGACTCGTGGACTTCAACTCCCAGAATTCCTGAGCCACCATAGCTGGCTCAGGAATTCTGGGAGTTGAAGTTCACGAGTCATAAAAGAGTCAAGATTGCCTACCCATGTGCTAGAGCAAGTGAGGGGAGCGCACTCCACCACTCAGCAGCACTTGGGTATCAAATGAGGGCTTGCTAACCTCCAACCAGTGTCCTAATCATGTGAGCCACCACGCTCCAGTAAATGGCAAATGAAATAACAGGAAATGTGTTCCACAAGCCTGGATTTCAATGCAAGGTACGGGGAAAAAATGAAAGATCAAACAAGCAATGAGGACAAGGCATTCTTGCTATTCTGAAGATCTGAGAAATACATTTCTGGCTCTGAAATGCATGTTTTATTAACTAAAATCCAATTGTGACAGCAAGGATCACCTTTGGAAATAATGATATGAAATTCTTATACTTGTAGTTACAGAATTAAGTGAATAAAATGATAATGGTACAACAAAAAAGTGCCAAGTCAGGCTGCCTGAGTAAAATATTGCTTGTTCCTGCTTTGAAGATGCTGAGCATGTCTAAATATGTAGGATCACCAGGTTAGTAAATATATTTTATATTTTTTCTTTCCTTCAGCTCTCTTCTATAGTCACAATTTTTGGATAAGTTAGCAACTAAATTATCAAGTCTTAACAAAAACATAGATATTATTATTATGCTGCAATAATTAAACATAGGTAAACAATTAGCAGATAATTCTTGTATGGGTAGTCTTTGGCTTACAATGCCAATCAGGACTGAAATTGCCTCTGCTAAGAAACATGGTCATAAAGCATGATGTCACATGACTGCCACTTAGTGATGGCAACTCTGGCAGTCCCAGTTGCCATTGTTAAGTGACAACGGTGTGGGTCTTTATGTGAGGACCTCCTATGACTGCAACATCCAAATTCCTGCTGGCTTCCCCACTGACTTTGTTTGTGAGAAGCTGGCAGGGAATGTTGGAAATCGGGATTGCATGACTGCTGCTTGCTACAACTTCTTAATCATGATCCAGGCATTCAGATCACCATTGCACGATTACAGGGATGTTGCAATAGCCAGAACTATGAGAAACCCATTGTAAGTACAATTCATTCACACCACTGCCACTCTGAATGTTCATTGAACAACTGTTTGCAACCTGAGGATTTGCTGTACAGTTCCACTTTTATAGTATATAGTCATTAGAGTGAAACACTCAATTAAGGACCCCTTTAACAAACATAGGATGTAACAAACTAAATCTGTTTACATTTCACCCTGAAGATTAATAGACAAGTCTGTAGCATCCAGAATGTGTTTAGTGTTTACTGTTATTTCTTCTGCACCTATATTAATCTCGGCAAATTGTTAGTGTTCATGCTCTCACACGTAGTCTTGCTTTTGAAGCTCCCAAACTGTCTCATGCTTTTGGCAATCTCAGCAGTCAGCCACTGCTTCAAAGACAGGGGGGGGAAAGATCTCAGAGACTATGTGCTTGCAACTCCTCTATTATGGCTAAATAATAAAGTGGGTGGGGGAAAAAGAGGACAAATAAATGTAAGAGTAAGTCAGAAGTTGAACTTAATTGCAGCAGTAGACTCAGGGTTCCAACACATGTTTGTGAAGAGTACAGGGGTAAAAAAGAAAATGTATCCAATATTCATAAGCCAAAAAAAAAAAAAAAAAGATGAAGAAGTGTGTCTTGCAGTATGATGTAGAAGCTATCAGGAAATCTACTGAAACTGGAGCATGGAAACATGAAAATTGTGCAAGAATTAATACTGGAAGAAGCAGTGATGAACTGTCATATGCAGAAACATTTTTTGTGGCATTACTACACACTAAGATCAGCAGAAACTAATACAATGTTCAACCACACTAGCAATAGCATTTAGGCTTATATACTCCCCCCCGTAGCACTTTACAGTACCCTCTAGGCCAGGGGTTCCCAACCAGGGGTGCTCGCACACCCTGGGGGTGCGAGACGATATTCCAGGGGGTGCGAAAACTTGGGTTTTCAAAATTATAGAGTATATGCATAATTTGTTGCTGTTATTTCAAACTTTTGTAAGGGGTGCGAGAATATATCAGAAGCATTCTAGGGGTGCGGGGTATAGAAAAGGTTGGGAGCCACTGCTTTAGGCAATTAACAATGTAGAAGCATTATTTGCATATTGTCCCCAACAATCTGGGTCCTCATTTTACCAATCTTGTGAGGATGGAAGGCTAAGTCAACCTTAAGCCCTGTCAGGATCAAACTCCAGGATGTGGGCAGAGTTTGCCTGCAATTCTGCACTTTAACCACTGCACCACCAGGGCTCTAATTTAAGTCTCAAAGCCAACAATGAATAGCTCTAAAAAGGTTTTAGAATGCCCATGACACTTTGAACAAGCAAACATTTGGTGAATCTTTAATACGCCAACTGTAAAACCATTTGAAAAGAAGTTAAATAAACTTATCAACCCCAACTATACAATGCCAACAAGACTGGCTTGATCTGACACTCATTTAACTATGAAGAATCAATTGCAGGGAGAAAGTTCTACAGGTCAGGATATCATTGTTAATGCAAACACCAAAGAATTGTAGAGATGGGGCGTTGTCTTACCTGAACGCCTTTTCTCAGTATGATGATGGAGAATCCACGAATGGGTTAAGACCGTCTTCCTGCCCAATTAGACTAAGTCTTAAAAAGTAGCCACGCCTCCTGCTGGGTCATGTGCTTCCCAGACATGACGAAGGTGAAGCTATTGACAATAGTCTGATGTGTTGGCTCCCCTACTCCTAACACAGGCCCTGGCGGACCTAAAGGGGTGGGTGTGGATTCTCCATCATCATGCTGAGAAAAGGCGTTCAGGTAAGACAACGTCCCTTCTCCAGCATGAGGATGGAGAATCCACGAATGGGACATACCAAAGCTATCCTGTCCCTATGGGAGGGAACTGGCCTGGGCCTGTGTCCCACTTGGTGGTACCACCTGCTGGAGCACCCTCTGGCTGAATGAGGCTTCCGCTGAGGCAAATTTGTCCAGCTTGTAATGCCTCACGAAAGGGGAAGGAGGACCAGGTCGCCGCCTTGCAAATATCCCCAATGGATGCCTGAGATGCCCACGCTGCTGATGTTGCAGCACTGCGGGTGGAATGAGCGGTGATATGACTTAGAACTGACAGGGAATGTGATTGGTACGCTTTAGCAATGCATGCTTTGATCCACCTGCCTATAGTTGAAGAAGAGACCTTCTGTCCTATGGAAGAAGGTTGGAAGGAAATAAAGAGCGCTTCCGACTTGCGAAAGGCAGAAGTCCGCTTGAGGTAATGGTGTAATGCCCTTCGCATGCCTCTGCAAGGAAGTGGACTGGATAAGGATGTCGTCCAGGTAACATTGGATCCGTACTGGGACCAGTCTTAGGTGAGCGGCCAGGGTTGCCAAGATCTTGGTAAACACTCTTGGGGCGGACGAGAGGCCGAAAGGTAGAGCCTTGTACTGGTAGGGATGGCTTGCGTAACAGAACCTGAGGAACCTTCGGTGGTCGGGGAGGATGGGGATGTGAAGGTACGCTTCTGTGAGGTCGATGGAAGTCAGAAGATCGCACCTTCTGCTGCTTGCCAGAATGGACTGAAGTGTCTGCATCTTGAACCCTTTGTAGACCAGATGAGTGTTTAGTCCTTTCAGGTCTAGTATTGGGTTGGACCGCCTGTCTACCCTTCTGTTAAGGTGGGCCAACACCTTGCGCTTGTCTCTGTTCTCCACGAGGAAGGGGTTGAGCGCCTCTCCAAATAGTTGTCCGCCACAATAGGGGGCGGTAGCCAGGCGCCACTTTGATTTTAAGTCCGCCCGCCATTGCTTGAGCCATAATAGCCTGCGTGCTGTGACGTTAGAGGCTATGGCTCGTGATGAGAATCTGGTGGCGTGTAGTGATGCGTCCGCCATGTATTCAGATGTGGCCACTAACTTACCCAGATTCTGATGAGCACGAACCTGATCCGGGGGTATCAGTGCTTGGAGCTCTCGAAGCCATATAATAGAAGTTCTGGCAAAGAAGGAAGTGGAACTGGCTGCCCTCACTGACCATGCCAAGGCTTGATGAGACCTGCGTAAGGAAAACTCAGATTTTCTGTCCTCTGCTTTTAAAGTCTCAGCCATGTCTCCTGACACCGTGGAGGAAGAAAGAATTGGTGTTAGAGAGTCATCAACAGTTGGAACTTCCAAGAGTTCTGACAAGGCCAGGGCGACGTTAAACAATTTTTTGTCTGTCCCCCCCGGTGATGGGAGGATGCCAGGGGTCCCCCATTGCTTTTGAATGGTATTCATGAAGAAGGGGGGACAAGGGATATGTCTTTCCGTGATCGTGGGTTCAGAAAAGAGAGGTTTGAGTCCTGGGTGGTGGAAGGGACCAGTTGGGGTTCCTGCTCAGGGGAAATCTTGGCTGAGGTAGTTGCCTTCTGTAGAAGTGATTTAAACAGGCCCGGGTCGAATAGGCCAACAAAGGGAGAGGGGTCCGGAGCTGACTCCTCATCCTCGGATAATTGTATGTCCATTGACCCGTATTCCTCTGGACTTGAGTCTCTGGCCTGAGACGAGTGATCGGACGAAACCGATTCAGGATAGTGTTGTGTGGTCGTGGGAACACCGAATTCTGACCTGGGCCCCTGAATGAACGAAGATGCCATTCCCTGGGCAAACGCTTGGGCCAGTAGTGCTTGCAGCTGCTCTGGCCGTAGTCCTTGAGGTTCAGTAGGACGAAGGCCGGCCGCTGTGGGTGTGAATGTGGCCTCTTGCGCCGGTTGGGGCCTGGGTGAAGGGGCCACCCATTGGGGGCATGTCTCCTGATTGAGAGGAGGGCCTTCTCCCTGTTTGGCCTCACTTATCGGGGACCAGGCCCTTTGAGCTAGGGAGCTGTATGGGCCCTGTTGCGGATTAAATAGTGAGCCATCATGTGGGACCTGGGTAGCCTGGGCCATCTCAGTGGTGCCCAGCTGTTGAGCCTTGGAAAATTGCTTTTCTAAGGCTAGGTCTCTGCTGGCCTCTTTCTCTGCTGCCTTAGAGGGCTTCTTGCCAGAGGCAGCCTTGGCCTTGACCTTAAGTTTTCGTGCAGCCTTTAATTTGGAGGACTTGGTGTTCCCTGGTACGGGAACATCGGGCTCACCCTGCGCGGTCTGAGGAACCGCGTTGTCTGCCATCACCACTGAGATCCTACTGAATTGCTGTAAGAAGGATCTTGGGATATGGGAGCGGAGCGCTGGGTATGGCTGTGACCCCAGCTACTGGCAGAGCCAGTA
This sequence comes from Azemiops feae, assembly GCA_023970755.1. NCBI lineage: Eukaryota > Metazoa > Chordata > Lepidosauria > Squamata > Viperidae > Azemiops > Azemiops feae. The sequence goes on along the minus strand of JALGBA010000005.1, from coordinate 4,932,058 downwards.
ATTGCTCTAGACTGTGGTGGACGCTGGACCGACAGGCCACTCTCACACCAAATTGCTCCTGGTAGCTTTTAATCGATGCAGTGGACGGGGTGGCCAAATCACAATTGCCAGCTGTCCTTTGATGTTGTGAAAGATTGTTGTGTTTTAATAATAATACTGAATTAATCAATATTGATCTTCTTTAATTAATTGTACTAACAACTTGATTAATAATTAATAATAACCAATTAGATTAATTAATAATGCTTATTGATTATTATTGTTAATCAACTAGTAATAGTGACCTGCTATCTGTAGATCAGGTCGACTTGGGACAGACCATCTGACCTGAATGGAGCCAATGTTTGTGTTGCTGAATCTGGATCATCAGCTGATCTCCTGATCCGCAGCAAATGTAAAAAGTTTTTGAGTTGGAGATGGCCGTGTGGCCAAGATGGCGGCCGCGAGCATGAGACTGGTGCGTGGAGAGGTCCTTGGGGCAGAGGCTTGGCTGCCTAGCCCCCCCTTCCGCCTGAATTAGCTAGCCTGCAGTTGCCTGTTGATCAGCTGGCTTCCAGCTGAAACGGCAAGCTTTGAACTGGGTTTCGCGCCGGCCGCGTGGTTCAAAATGGCGGCCGCACGCTAAGACAACGTACCGGAGGGTCCTGGGTCCGAGGCTTCGTTATCAAGCCTCCTCTGTCCCAGAAGTATCACCCCTGCCTCTCCTGAACCCCTGCGGGCTGTTTGGGCAAAGGGGCAGCTGAACAGTTCAAATGTATTGCGGCCGCGATCGGCGCACCAAACGGAGCCGCCGCTCAGCTGTTCTAACTAGTCCGACTCTCAGCTGTCTTGTTGAGGGCTTCTGATCCTTACAATGGGAACGCTGACTGCAGGGCTGTTAAGCTCAAGGATTTTTAAAACTTTAGATCAGGCTAAGCCTATTAAGACTTGATTATTCGAGTCCTGATTTTAAAGAGAATAGGAGACCCTGCTTTGAGGCAGCGCTGATCCCAGCGCTGAAACTAAGGAGGAGAATCCACGAAGGGAGAAAAAAGAGAGATACAACCTGCTCTGAAGTCTGAAAAAGGGAGCCAAGCACAATCATGTCCTGCTGGGCTGAAGACTAAGTCGTGTCTGGGAAGCACATGACCCAGCAGGAGGCGTGGCTACTTTTTCAGACTTAAGTCTAATTGGGCAGGAAGACGGTCTTAACCCATTCGTGGATTCTCCATCCTCATGCTGGAGAATAATATCAGTTACAGTAGGCACATTGCACCATCCAAGAATTGTGAAATATATCATGCATCAATTGCCAATCATTTATTATAATTTGCAGAAGGCAAAGTTTATGCCATCATTTGTTTAAGTTTAGTTCTTCAGTCACCTTGTGCTAAATATCATACTTCAGTCACCTTGTGCTAAATATCAAATTTAGGCACTGAGAATACAGCCTAAGAACACAAGGGCTCCAGCTCATTCATGAGAAATGGAAAAATTTAAGAGCATGTTTTTGTCCCCCAAATATAGCATTATTCATCCAGCCAACTAAAATATTTTATAGGAAGACATTATTTTAGGAGTAATGACTGTGTTGGAGGATATGTGCAATAGACTCAGAAGAGAGCTACATGGCCTACATAACCTCAACGTCAACTACAAGTTGAAGTCAGCAGTCTTCAACTTCACTGTAGTTTGAAAAGTAGTTAAAATTAAAACATTGGCAAATGGCTGGAAAAATGCTCTGTGCAATTTGAAAAATATGGAATCAGCAATTTCCACAGACCATAAAAAAGCTGTGAAGAAAAGCATCTGAGGATGATGTCTTCCAATATTAGAGGAGGATTAAGGTGACCTAGGATATCAAGTGATGACAGGATGACAACTAGCTTTTGAGGACACTGCAGTAAAGAGGAAAAGAACAAGGATGAGGAAGAAGAACTCCAATCCCCCAAATAAAGTTGTCAGTGTTGAGGTCAATCTGAATGATGTAGTATCTTAATTTGAGTTCTCCTGTGGTCTTGAAGTCCAGTTTTATTCTTCTAATTTACTTGCTCAACAGGAGATAATCATACAAAAGCAGTGTGCTTCCTAGACTTGGCATTTATATGAAGCCAACCGCTAAAGATAAATGAAGCTGTTTTAGCAAAACAATTTATGCAATTTTACATATGCTGAATGTAAAGTTAATAGGCACAGGTCCTTTTCTCCTATATTGAATAAGTTACTTAATTTACTCATATATGACTAAACACTTCTCTGGACTTATGTTCGATATTCAGATTTAATGGATTTTCAGATTTAATAGACAACCAACACTGTAGTATTACACAAGTAATACATGCTAACTTCATTTACTTTTGCTTAGGTGTGTGAATCTGTATGAAAGATTCATATGTTCATATGAAAGATTCATATGCCTAGCCACCCTGCATTTTTCCCAACATCATCTTTAGTATCTACCATTTCAAAGCTATCAATGAATTTCCATTTTTGTCATCTAAGTCAGAAATATCAGTTTATTGCTGATAGCTGCAAAAGGGAAAAGAAATTCGATCATGCAGAAAAAAGGCTTTATTTCATCAGTTACTCAGGCAGAAGTATCTTCTGGGCATATATAGACATGCTCAGAAGATCTCAGAAAGCCATACCAAATGTCTGACATGCTGCAGCTGCTGCTTGGCTTTGAGGAACAATTCAGAGAGGTGCATTGCTTGAGGAAAGCACTTCATGAAATGATTTGCAGACTTTTGAAATACTTTCATAAAAATTCACCATACCATTTTATTTTACGGCTAGCTACATTATGTAAAGTACACAAAGGGACTAAGGAATAGGAAGCAAAGAAATTAAAGACATAAAATAAATATACATAATTAAATTTAGTTGACACCAACTGTTTGCTATTCCTGCATGCCAACTTTATAATCCTGTACATTATCCTTCCTTCCACTTCATACAGTATGTACGTTGCTTCATAAGCTGCCTTGTGATCTTCAAAATACTCTTTTCTTTCGGAAGTTCTCATCACCTCTTTATCCACTCACAACTGTATTGGTGGTCCTTTTTCTCCTTTACCCACTCTTTGTTCTTCATATGTTCTTTCGTTCAATTGTCAACCATTCTTTCTGAACCACCAAATTAATTAAATATATTGGTCACTCATTTTTTGTATTAGTTCATATCTATTCACTATCCATCTCTTGAAATCATCTCTTCTTTTTTCATCAAACACATGTATAATGTCATTTCCACTGCATTCAATTTACTTTGATGTTTCCCGATATAAATAATGTCACCACAATAGGACCAAGTGGGCAGAAGCATACCTATGATAGCGATTTTTGCAACTTTTGACAAGCATTAATTTCTCAGAACAGACTATGTATTACCTGCTGTTAGCAGTTGCACCTTAAAATGTCTCCATCCATTTCATAATTCCTAATTTTTATTAAGCATTCTAGCTTAATTCATCTATTTTTAGATGACTTGTAATTCTTAACTTTATTTTTCATTGGTCTTTGTTACGTTAATTTTTAGAACTATACTCTTCATTGTATCATATACCTCATCAAGCATTTGCTGCAAATTATACAGGCTCCCAAACAGGAATACAACAAGTATTTGCATTTTCACATTCCCAATGGACACACCTCCAACTCTAACAAGCAGTCCTTGTATAGTAAAACTTCTGTATCTTCTTTCTATGGAATTTGGATATAAGAGAGGAAGTTTTACTTCAGACTTCACTCCAAACAATCAACAAAGTCTGGTGTTTCCAAAGCAGTATGGATAATTGACATAGTTTATATTATTTGCATTTTGTTAAAACATTCGATTCATGCATATGCATACTCTACTTCCAACATATAGCATTCTTATCTCATTTGACAACCCACTCTAACTTCATTTCATGCAAAACATTTCCAAGTTCATGTCAAATCATATATTTATCTAAATAAAAAATGAGCAAGAAACTAACTTTGCCACATTCATATATTTCTTAGTGATAATAACAGTGTCTTTCTTATTATCAAGCACAGATGGTGTCTTCATGTAATCATTAAACAAGTCACACAGAGTATCCATAGGCAAATCACATAGATAGCTTAATATTTCTTCAGTAATATAATCTACATCTGCAGCTTCAATATTTTTCAACATTCACAGCATGTATGACTTCCTTTTACTGATTTTTTTTCTTGGACATTAACATTTTTATCATCTGTTTCAATTCCATTTTTCATATCACTATCATTCCTACACACATTTCTGATATACTTTTATCTCAAATCATTATGTTGCTTTTATTTTTAATGGCATTTAGATTCCCTGTTTAGCCCCTTTTACAATGTTCATGTTTTATTTCCATCAACATCGTTCAGCTTTTATCTCTCTCTTTCAAACTTCATGCTCTTTGCTCTTTTTGACTTTATTCTTTGCAATGATTATTTTCTCACTATACACATTATATATTTCACTCACTCTTATTTTTTGCAGTAATAATTATCATATATATTTTTCTCCTTTCCAGTCAAGTCACCATCCACATTCATTCTTGGATCACCCAATCACTTATTCTTGTCTCTACATTCTTATCTCATTAACAATTCATTCATGTCATCCGATATAATCATTTTTTCTAGTCTGCATTCATGCAGAATATTGCATATTTTCCTCAAAATTCTTTTCTTGTTCTTTTTTCCTTTATTTAATTTATACGCCACTCATCTCGTCGCCATTTATCACAATTCACTGGATAACATGCAACTACTACCTCATCCCAGATGACACTATTCCATATTTTCAGTAATACTTAAGCATAGATCTTCACTTCCATGTATATATTCATCACTCCACAGGAGCAGGTCACTTTCATTTAAATCTATACATTGTTCCTTTCTCTTACAGATTTTTTTAAATTAATTTCATACATTAGTTCGGACTCTATGCCATTTATTCTTCTTACAGTTGCAATCTTCCATAATCCATGGCCTCAAACAAATGGGTGACTTCTGTCTTTCATCAGGGTTTTTAATCAGTAGAGGCTATCATCTACCATTTTTTAGTAAGATTCAGAAGGCGCAGGTGCTTAATTGCACTTTTGCCTTTTGCAGCATTCTCTGTTAGCAATCACAGACCACCAGTAAGTATGGTCATATTCAGGGTAGAATGCCCTAAGCACAAAAGCCAGCATGCAAACTAGCACTGCTAACCTACAGACTGCTTGACAAGCCAACATACTTTGCCCTTACTCCACCAAGTAGGAGATACATACAAGATACTGAAGATGACTCACTCCTCTCCACTACACACACACAAAAACACAACAATACAATACATTGCAATGATTGTTTATTGATGACAATATCCAATAACTTGGAAACAACAGATGAAGCAATTCAAAAGAGCAAAAAAGTACATTACTGCAATGCCAAAAAACAGCTTGGAAGATTGTGAACTACTATATTTTAACAGCACTTCTCCAAACGGATTTATGAATCAAAATATAGGCAAACAAAGGCGGGGTGGGGTAGGGGAGAGAGCATCAAACCTTTTCCAACTGGATTACCAGTCACCAATCCTAAAGCAATAAAATCTGGTTAGCTTACAAGAAATGTAAGTACATGAAAAGGTGACCTCAACATTTCTACAGCTGTCCACCTTTACCCCCAGGTATTCTTGTGGAGAAAAAATAAAGGAGACAAAGAAAGACAACTGGGAGCCATCACATTAGAAAATTTCCTGTTGACTTGTATTTTAATGTTAAGTCACTGCAGTTTATTACGGAAAATTCTATTTTGTTTACAAAATGCCTAGGAAAAAAAAGTGTATTTCTGAAGGTATTTAATTGAAACACACATCTGACCATTTCTATCTTAGTTTCTTCTAGGATAGCTTATTATGAACTGTTCACCCTGTACTTGCAATTCAAAAGAATATACTGCAGATTTCTCTACACATGCAGTGTAGGGAAGGTATCTAGTAGGGGACCTTTCCAGTGAGTACCCCAAGTTTAGATTGGTCTTCTCTAAATTAACCTTAGTTAATTTAGTTCTCTTCTATTGAGTTTTTGTCTGTACAAGGTAATGTAATGCAGCTGCTACTAATAAAATAGTTGCTACTATTTTATCCAGTTTTATTATTTTTAATGAATGATTGCGTAATTTTGTTTTCTTGATTATTATAATTCACAATATTCTGGATTTTATGCATTTGTGATATATTTTGGGGGGAAATATACATTCTACAAATAATATAACAAACTATAATGTAACAGAACTCATCAAAATAGGAGAGAACTTGTGGATTCTAATTCTTGTTTTTGAAGAGATTGCTCATATCATAATTTCCTGACTCAGGCATGGAAGTAAACATACTTTTATTAAGGAGGCTGTTACAAATTACCTTATGAATGTCATAAGTAATTGGAATATGCTAGCACAGCATTTATTTACAATCTTCCAAAACACAGTTTGAGAGTTCACTTGCTTGCTGCCAAAAATGTGTATAAACAATATAAATAATTGGATTTCAAACAGATTTCCATGGTTACTTTCCTCAATTTCTACAACATAAACACAACCATGGGATCTGTAACAGATATTTCCAAAAACATTTAGATTATACTGTTTTTCAGTGAAACTCCTACTGTTGACAAGTATCTGGAAAAATATTAGCTATGCCAACTTTTCTAAATCTTAGTTACTATATGTATATCATATTTTTCCTCTAAATAGCTCAAGGGAGCACACATTGGCCCATCTTTCATCTGATCCTTTGAACACTAACCTATGAAGTTGGTTTGGTTAATAAGTAATTGGCCTGGTCTCTCAACAAGTCCCACCATCAAATGAGGATTTATTCATGGATCTCTCCAGTACCAGTCTAATCATTATGGTACACAGAATTCCAAGATTATCAGAATAATTATACAAGAAGTAGAGATTTAGACAGATATTTTGTCAGGATACCAATAAACAGATTATTGATTTTGACAGGTAAGATCCTGCCAAGAAATTATTAGCACTTGATTAACTAGACAGCTCTGAAACATCATTTTTATTTTTTCATATCTTTACCAACCATAAGTGTCAACTGGCTATTTGACAATATTATTTATATATTTATAGGTGATCCTCAACTTACAACCATAATTGGGACTGGAAATACAGTTTAAGTAGTTAATTTGAGGTATCCACATGAGCAGAAGTAATTTTCTGGCCTTTTTTGCACTGGTCATTAAGTGAATGCCCTGGTTGTTAAGTGAACACTGTGGTTGTTAAGCAAACACCAGCCTTTAAGCAAAACCAATCAAATGAATGGGTATTTTTTTTGCTAGAAAATGACTCAAAACATCACAAATCATGATCACGTGATTGCAGAACTGTAACTGGCTGCAAACTGGACCTGAACGACATGTGATCATGGGACTGCAAGGAGGCACCTAACACAACCATTTACGACAGCCAGGTATTCTATGTAACTTTTAGTAATAATAATGCAACTCTCTAATTTTGACAATGCTGATAGGGATACTAGGATTTGTATTTATGACATCAAGTTACAGAACACTTAATAGGAGTTTTCCAATGAGGCCAATTAGCCAATTAATTAACACATTTCGAATCCACTGGATGTCATGCCCCTGGCATGAATAGTCAAGGAAGTTGATGATTCAAGTCATTTCATGAAACTGAGTAGTAAGACATTTAAAACTAGCATGAAAAAGTATTTTTCTATCCAATCTGTAATCAATATGTTCCCAGAAGACGAGATGTTGCTTGCTAATTTAGATTACCTCAAAAAGAAACTACTGTAAAGAAATTCGTAGATAACATGTCTATTTGTGGCTACTATTTTAATGACTGTGTGCTTCCTCCAGACACGGGAGGTGGACATGGAGTCCATATATAATAGCTGCGTGGGAGCAACAATGGGAGTGGAGAGCTGCTTTGATTAGTTGTTATGGGCTTTCTCGACTTATCTGACGGACCATCTTATGAGATGAAATGCTGGTTATGTGGGCCTTGACCTGATCCAGCAAGACTAATTCTCAAGAAAGGAAGCAAGAATGAGATAGCACAGAGACTGATTCTGAGGAAATACATAAAATATTGCTATAGTTTAGGTTTAAAAAGTCTCCCACAGCGTATTAAAAATGAAAATTCTTCAGTACTAATTAAGTAAATGCCAACTCTAACATAAAAAGCTGTATTTTCATTTGCATCAGCTTATCATAGCAATAGCAATTAGACTTATATTCCACTCCATAGTGCTTTACAGCACTCTCTGGGTGGTTCACAATATCAGTATTATTTGCATATTGTCCCCAACAATCTGGGTCTTCATTCTACCAACCTCAGAAGGATGGAAGGCTGAGTCAACCTTGAGCCCCTTCAGGATTGAACTTCAGCCTGTGGACAGACTTAGCCTGCAATACTGCATTCTAACCACTGCACCACCCGGGCTCCGGCTTAATCAAAACAATAAATTGTAATTTATATGATTTAAAATATTAGTTTAAATATTGTGAAATAAACTAGGATTCATTTGATATTATGTTAGTTGCAAATTATTCCTTGCTGTCATTGCTAATATGCCAAAGTCTTAAAAATGAAATCTATGAATAAGGCAGTATCAAGAAGGAAACCAATCCAACAGAGAAGCTCGTAAACAATACAAAAGGCTCTACTAATAATATAGCATGCACACAATACGGACAAAATTCTGTTCATAAATTCAAGTAGAAGGAATTTCAAAAGAAAAAAAAAAACTAAAACCATTAATGAAAGAAATAAACTTGGCTTCATTTGAGATCTTGTGATTTGAAATTTTAAGGAATGTTTCTTTGTAAATCATTAGTTCCCTCCAGCAAGCTTCTTAAGAAAAGTTAGTAGCATTTAAAAAGAAAACGATAGATTTAGATGAAGATCAAGAAAAATTCATGGACTATTTTTAATGACATTCAAGTAGTCTTTGTCTTACTACTGGTTGCTTAGCAATTATTCAGAATTCTAGTGGACTTCCTAAGAGGTACTTACGACTTGGTTTCAAAGATTTGATGGCGATCCCCTCCAATGGTCATATGATCATATTCTGTGTGCTAAGTAGCCCGCTCACATTTATAGTCATTTGAAGCATCTTGCAGTCATGTGACTACGATTTACTATGGTTTTGCTGGAAATCAGCATTTACTTTTGGTTTTTGGCAAAACCAGCAGACAATGGGTTCACTTTTCTTTTCATCATTGCTTCCTAGTTTTTATATTCAAGTGTAAAAAAATAAAGTAAAAAAAGAGTTTATTGCTTGCCTGATTTTGAATTCTCTATGTAATTTCATTCAGCGTATAGCAGTTACCAATTAATAATAAATGTTGGGATGAAACAGAATACAAACCATGATGATTAGTAACCATTTTAGAAAAGCTACAAAAATATTTATCTCAATAATAGACTCTCCTTAATGTAATGTATTTAATCAGCTTTAATGTTAATGTATTAGGTCACTGCTTTGCTGATAGACCTTTAATCTAGAATTACTAAAAGAGATCTATGAAGAATTGTACTGCCATATGTTCCAGAGAGGTTTTAAAACAAAATTACTTTATTTTTTTAATATTGCTCCCTGTTCAGTTAGCAGAAAGGAATTTTGAAGATGTTTTTTACTTATTTATGTTTTTACTTCATTTTCTTTTAATTTCAGAAGTTTATCTTGGTAACTGTTCGGTAGCAAGTGATAAGCAGTTAGCTTAGTAGGTGATAAAATAAATGAAACGTACTTTGAATAAGGTTGAAGAGTTGTGTTCAATACTATCAAAAAATTATTCTTCCTGATGGAAAAACAAACTTAATGATGCTTAAAGAAACATCATCATGGCAGAAACCATACTTTAATACAATCTCACGTTCTGCTGCTTCCTTTGTTGCTTTTGATCATAACTATATTAAGTCATTACAGCTTGTTTCTGGCAGAAATGTGCAAATTCAAAAGAGAAAAATAAACTTCAGAGCTCATGGGGACACACATATAGCACCAACACATCTTTTCTAGGAGGCAGAATGCAAAAAAAGCTTTATGTTCCTTGGAAAATGCAAAGTTGTTTTACAGTTGTGCCTCCATACACTCTGCCTCCAGGCACTTCACAACATCAAACAACCCTAGTTCCAGACCTAAACCTAAACAAGGGATAGAAGAACTTTGATTCACTTAAACATACAAGTTCCTGGTTTATGAACTGGCCACAGTCTTCACTGAGCTGGCCTACCTTCCAATTAAGAACTGATGACAGTTTAAAGCAGTTGATACACTGCAACCCAATTTTTCCTTCAGACATATAAAGATTTTGATATGTAGCTTGATCTATAATTATTATTCTAGAAATCAGTGGACACAGTAATGATATCATATTGTATCAGAGAAATAAACTTTAAGAACATTAAGTTATTACTTAATTACTCTGAAAATATATCTTTGAAGTAAACTTAAGAAACATTATCAATATCATGTAAGGCAGGGGTCTTCAAACTTGGCCCTGGCTGAGGAATTCTGGGAGTTGAAGTCCACAAGTCATAAAAAGGACCAAGTTTGAAGACCCCTGATGTAAGGTTTACTGCAGTGATAGTTGATACATCAAACAATAGCTATATACAAAAAATGGAAAAACACAAAATAAAGACCATTTGCATAGATATAAACTCTTTAAGGTAGTCCACACAAGGAAATCAAAATCATGAATACTAATGCTAGGTTTATTATAAGGTTGCAATAACAGGATTTTACAAGTTTGAAATCACTTCCCTCTTGTCCTGCCTTTACATCCCAGAGGAGTAGGGAGGGTTAATCCTCCGATCACATTTCTGGTTTGGACTGAGATTTCATTTATCAGACCCTGACTGCAGCTCTTCCTCCCATTTCTCAAGGTTATCCTCACAGCCCAAGACAAGAAAAGATCAACAGACAACATGGTGATATTCACATACAACAGGGAAATTCTCAGTATTCTATGAAAGGCAATGTTTTAAACTTCTTAGAGGAGTGGACAATTTCTGGCTTTTCTGATAGGTCAGTTTTAAAGCTTAAATATTCTTTGAATTAAAATGTTTGTCAGCTTTTTGTTTCCACTCAAGCAATAACAGGTTGTAATCATCAATTAAAAAGTTACTTAAAAATAATTTAGTGTTATCTAAAAGAATACAACAAAGTATACATTATTGCACCTGAAAATGTTAAAAGAAATCTAGGTAAGTTTCATGAAAATAAAATATTTTGTACCTACAGAATGTAAACATATAACAAAGATTTTAAAATCTTGTGTGACCTCTCATTAAGTATGGGAATTGTAATCCTTTGAATATACATATGTTTATGGTCTGGACTTTTAATATCAGAATGCATGTTTGCTGAATATAAGGTATTAATGTTTGTGGGTGAGCCAACGATGGAGGTTTTTAAGAAGAAACTTGGACAACCATTTGTCTGGAATGATACAGGGTCTCCTGCTCTAGCAGGTGGTTAGGCTAGAAGAGCTCCAAGGTTTCTTCCAACTTTGTTATTCTGTTAAATTCTCAAGTATATATAAAAAAAAAACCTGTTATGTGCTAATATTAACATAAAGTTCAACTGGTTGGGAACCAAAGAAAACTTGAGATTTTTTTTAAAGAAAACTATGAGTTAAATAGCATCAGTACAATTTTTCTTTGTTTATTGGCTATATTAATTAAAGCATGTCTCAGCAGTCAACACTGCTGCTATAAATTAGTGTGGCTCATAATTCTAAGTTTAACAAGCAACTCTTAACTCTGAGTCAAACCCTTCAGTTTGGTATAATTCATATGCTCTCCCACATTACTAGCTCATCTTCAGTATCCAGTTCTTAATTCTCTGTATTGTGGGTTCTCTGGGTGAACATAAGTGGGGCTGGTAGGGGGAGTTTTATTGCTTAAAAACAGTGGGATAAAATTTTCCTAGTTTGCATTACTGAATCGGCTGCTCAGATTTTCAGTCTAGAAGCAAATACTAGAGATTCAAGAAATGCAATATTGGCAAATATCCAGTTTTCTCCTCAAGGACTTCACTATCCTTGAGCTGGTAGAAAAGTACATCAGCATAAAATTTCCTGTCTTTGCTGGCAATTCCTCTCTGGTAGCAAATATGGGTAGCTCAGAGTTGGTATCTTTTATCAATGAATTTCTCAAACTCAGAGAATACAGTACTGTTCTTATTTAGACTTTAGGGCTGGATAAGGAGACGAATTGGTAGATTCCCTCCTTTCTCTCCCCTCTCACTACCTGTATGTATCACCATCCACTAATTACTCTTCTTAAGGAACTTAAGATTGGAGCCGAAAAAGAATTTTAACAGATTCACCATCATTCAAACCCTGTTCTGTTTGTGCACAAGCATTTTGCAGTGTACTGTTGAAAATAAAAATGAAAAATCCTTTGGGCACAAGTTTAGGTCTTCTTTGGATTCAACACTATTCCAGAGGAGTATTGAATCCATGTTCAAAAGTAGCCTAAAACAACCTGCAGGTGTATAGTGTGTTACAAAGACTGGTACTGTGCAGCTACCATTACCACCACCAATGGTGGTCAAATGCTGTTCAAGTTTATCCAGGTCCCTCAGATGTGGATCAACTCAGAGATCTGGTGGGAACTTAGGGAGACCTTGATTTGGGGGGGGGGGAGAACTCAGATGCTGCTTCAGAGACTGGAGGGCATGGGGCATGTTCACACCAGATTAAAGTAGCCAATAGTGCCAGGGTGATCCCTGACTGCACCAGTAACAGAATGGTCAATGAAGTACATCAGATTGTATTCAAGGCAAAAGGTGTCAAGATGCAGAGGAAAATACAACTTTTACAATGTGCAACTAAGGGCTAGGAATCCGATGAACTCATCTTCGCAAATTTATTTCTGCTATTGTTAGACACAAGTTAAGAAAACTCAAAATGCAGAACCATCCAAACTTTTTCAGAAATCAAATTGATTAACTGTGACCTGTCTTTTCAAGGCCAAAGAATATACACTGCTACAGAAATCAGAGTAATTATCAGCCAGGCAAAGAGAGATGTCCACAGCCTCACAAACACTAAAAAACAACAACAACTGATAGCCCTTAAAGTCAGAGCTGCCTAGGGCAGCATGAATTTTTACTAAAACAATACAGGACTGCCAACTTAAGGCCACTAGGATTTAATTTAAATGTTGGACAGGGTTGGGGAGGGAGGTAGGACAAGAGTCCCAGAGTGGCCTTATAGGTGATAGGGGTTGCATGTAAATTTAATAAATAAGTAAAACGAATAATGGCACTTCTGATGGTTTGGAATGCTTAAAAGGGAGAGGGGGAGAGAAAGATTTCTGCTAGCTTTTATTTATGTTGCTATTATTATGTTTCTACTATGCAAGAGGTTCACACTTTCTTTTAGGGTAGGACTTGGGGCTTGTCAAAACAAACTGACCTATCAGCAAAGCCAGAAATTGTCCGCTCCTCTAAGAAGGATCTAATAATAACATTTCAACAGAATCTCCCGGCCAAGGGGAGAGGGGGAGGGCCAGAGGCTGCCCTCCGCTCTGTCCAACCTGCCCTGAAGGACAGCTAGGCTACTTTTCTCCGCGCGCACACACCAAGCCAGCAAAGTGACTGCAGCGCCATGTAAACGCTCCTGCGACGCAACCGGCCCAACTCAGCGGCGTTGCCCAGGTTTACTTAGGTCCTAGGCGACCCCAACGCGCCTTCCCCGCCCCCTCTGCCGCAAGGAGAAACAAAACGCACTCTTGTATTACAAAGGCAGCCAACTTTGGGCTTTTTTACTTCCCGCCCTCAGTAATACAAAGCAATACAAAGCGAGAAGGGGGCGGGGAAGGAGGAGAGGCGGCGTGAGGCAGCCCAGCGTCAAAAGGCTCCATCCCGCTGCCCAAGGCTTCCCTTCCCCCAGCATCCCCCTGGCTCGCCCCTCAGCCCACGCCTCTTCTCCACTGGAGCAGGCAGCTGTCCGCGCCCGCCTCCGGCTCCCTTCGTCCAGCTCCCACTCACCCGCCGAGCCCAGGAACAGCCACAGCAGCCACATTGCCGCCAGCGCAACAGCCGCTCTGCAAACTTTGGGGGCTCTCCCGAGAGCCTCCGCCTCTCGGCCCGAGCCCGGCCCAGGCCCAGGCTGCTGTAGTGGTGGAGGAGGAGAAGGAGGAGGGTCAGGGGGAGGCTCCCTTCCAGCCAGCCGGACCCTCACGCCCAGCCTGCCGCCAGCTTTCGCTCCCTGGCGTGCACCCGCCCGAGCGCTTCTTGGCAAACCAAATGGCCATTGCACCGCCCTCGCGACGTCCCGGAGCCCAGACTGCTCCCGCCTTGCCTGAGGGTAGGAGTCGTTGTGACGGCTCACGCCTCCTCGGAGCCCCTTCGCTCTGACTGGAAAGCAGGTCCAGTGGAGCGCAGCCGGTAAACTGCACCAGCCTATTAAGTGCTTCAATCCCCATTAAAACATCCCAGACAGATTGACGAACGGTTGGCTCCACTGTCAAACTAATCTCACTTTTCCAACGTTCAAAGGGGCTCTGCCTTTCTGTGGCTTAGTTGAGTATGGACATCTGCCTTAAGTCATTTTAGCCAACTATTTTGCTTATTTTCTCCTTGTTGAGAGATTTCTAGTTGTTCTGATGTAGTTTTTGTTTTCTGAGCCATTTAGTGGCCTTTGGATTGTTGATAGATGCTGTTAAATAAATAAAATAACAAAAATTCTGGGTATTCAAGCAGACCTCTTGAGTTACCAGCAAATTTGCAGGAGTTAGTACTTGATCCCACTCTGTGATGGCCCCCTGGAAGAAACCTAAGAAGGAGGAAGATGAAGCTAAGCAGGCACAAATCTATCTTAACTCGGTGCTAGGAGACCTCAGACACAGAAAGAGATCTGACCCAAACTTTGAAGGACAGTTAAGCCAACTTTTTTGAGGGACACACTTCAAACCAGCAAATCAACCGCAGTGCCATGTAAACACTACTTTCTATTTTGCTTTGGTCAGGCTGCACTTAGAAGATTTTGTCCAGTGTTTATTTGATCAAGATTAAAAAAGGACTTTTGGGGGGGGGGCAATGTTCTGGCAACCCTTTATGGACTTTTTGCTGACACCAGGATTAAAAACTTGATGTTTTACAAATTTGCATATAAATAAGGGATGGGATATGTGATGAAGAGATACCTGTTTATAACCCTATAGGGGGTGAAGAGTTTATGTGAAAATTTATGTATAGTTGTGCTAAAGGTTCAAAGTCATTTTATACATTTTATTTTTCTTTATTTTTTCTTTTTCCTGCACTTTTTATTCTTCACATCCTGTTATCTTTCTCTAAGTTTAGTTTGTTTTGATTTTTATTAAGATTTTTAATTATAATTGTAATTTAAAAAAAAAACAAAAACACCAAAATATTTTTGTCCAGTTCTGAGCATTGCATTTTAGGAAGGGCCATGATATCTAGAGAACAACCATGATGATAACAGACCTGGAAAGAGAAAATCTTATTTTTAGCTGTTGGTGTTGCCTTGGGTCTCAAGGAAGAACCAGCTGGAAGTGTTTCAGGAGTTCTTGTAAGTGCCAAGGCTATCCAGACAAAGCTTGTTCGAGGTTGGATATACAAGCCTGGCTTACATACGTATGAGCCACATTCTCACTTTTTATTTTTAGGTGCCTTCAAATCAGTTTTTGACTCCAGGGAACCACCTGAAAAAGTCCCTGCAATTTTGGAAGTAGTTTGCCATTGCCTACTTCCTAGTGCTCATAGAGAATGATTGACCCAACATCACATTGCTGATTTATGCCTAAGGTGGGACTAGAATTCATCATCTCTTAATATCTACCCTGGTGCCTTAATCAGCACACTAAATTGGCTCTTTCAGAATACAGTCTTGAGAATTTAATTTAGTGGAGTAGTGTCATATAAATTAATGTATCATTAGAAGGTTAGAAGGTCCTGACACAGCAAAGTTTGAAAAGCTCAGTTGTACATATTTATTAAAACAAAGTAGGACTTACTTTGAGTAAATACACAGAGAATTAATTTATTTCATGCAGGAAAGTGTGAATACAATATTGTCCTTTTCCACTATTCATCTGATCTAATCTGCCAAAAAGCATATCTGCTCTCTGGCTATCTGTTGATCTCTCATTTATTTTCCTGGTATCTTGCTGACAGCCAAGATTACTTTTTCCAGTGCAATTAATCTGAAATTTCTTGGTGGATTTTCAGTCTTTCCAAGCAGTCAAAATTCTCTAGTTCCATTGGTGAGCAGAATATATGCAGTTTCACAGAATATGACACATGTTGATCCATTTGAAACAAGGCACAACTTCCACTGGAATAGGTCACACTGCATGTTCAATTATACCATATTTCTTTTTAAAATATAAGAAATATAAGAATTTATTTAAAGTCTGAGCAATGAATTTGCTTGCAAAGAAGCAGTACTTGTGCACATTTTTCTTTTGTAAATGGGATAGGTGTTTACAAACATATTTGATCATTTGGGAATTTTGCAAGTTATGGCAGTATAAATTTATCTTTGTTTATTGGTAGTGCATATGTGCTATATATAATATAGGAAAACTGCAGGTAGTCCTTGATTTACATGAGTTCATTTAGTGACTATTCAAAGTTACAACAGCATTGACAAAAATGATTTATGATCATTTTTCACATAATCAGAACAGAATAGAATAACAGTTGGAAGGGACCTTGGAGGTCTTCTAGTCCAACCTCCTGCTGAGGCAAGAAACCCTATATCATTTCAGACAAATGGTTGTCCAATCTCTTCTTTAAAAATTCCAGTGTTGGAACATTCACAACTTTTGGAGGCAAATTGTTCCCCTGATTAATTGTTCTAACTGTCAGGAAATTTCTCCTTAGTCCTAGGTTGCTTCTCTCTTTGGTTAGTTTCCATCAGTTGCTTCTTGTCCTGCCTTCAGCAGCTTTGGAGAATAGTTTGACTCCATCTTCTTTGTGGCAACTCCTGAGATATCAGAACACTGCTATCATGTCAATCATTGCAGCATCCCCATGGTCAAGTGTTCAAAATTCAGGCATTTGGCAACTGACTCATATTTATGACGGTTGGGGGGGGTTCTAAGGTCATGTGATCACCTTTTGTGACCTTTTGACAAGCAGAGTCAATGGTGAAGACAGATTCACTTAACAGGCATGTTACTGACTTAACAACTGCAGCGATTTACTTAACATCTGTGTCAAGAAAGGTCATAAAATGGGACGAAACTCATTTAACAAGTGACTTGCTTAGCAACAGAAATTTTGGGCTCAGTTGGGATCATAAGTCAAGGACTACCTGTATTGATTTTCAGAGATAATAAGATTAAAAGATGAAGTGTTAGTGCCCACAATAGAAGTATTTGTTTTTCTAGTGTTGGTTGATTTTTAGTTGAACAGGATTTACTTTTTCTGCCCCACTTTGAAGCCCTACACTACCAACAATAATGTCAGTTCTACACAATTTTATTCCCTGATGGAATCACAGAATACATTCAGTACTTGCATGAAACTACAGAATAACTTTATTCCAGCCAAGAATGCAATTGTTTCCATAATAGCCTAAAGTTGCCAACTGATTTTTTTAAACTGTCATCTAATCTGAAAAAGAAAAGAAAAAAATTCTGCTGGGTGCAAGTTGAGCTCGTGTAATTCATTTTTAATATAGTCAACCATGAAACTTGTGTTCTAGATGTTTATTGGTGAGGATTCTATATAATTCTAAAGGATGAATGTTTTTTGTATTATTTTAACGTGTTTTTTTTCTAAATAGCTTAAGTGAAGCTTTAACCTTCAATCATTAAATTTCCAGTGTATGGAATTAATGTCTACGGCAGCAAATTGCTCTTCACTGCAGGATTTAGTACCAAAAATAAAGACATTCTGATAATTGAGAGGGTTGCTTGAAATAAGTTTAGCTGGAAACTTCTGTGAACAAAAAGATGGTGTCCAATGATATTTGCAAGTTTTGTTTGTTTTTAATTTCTTAATTCTAAAAAGCTTAACAAATAATGTAATTTAGATATACTATTTCTATGTACAGTGTGGTTAAAAGAAAACCCAGTGAAAGGGGGCATTTTTTATACATATCAGAGCCTATTTTTCCCATGAAATTTCCTACTGGTAGCATTTGTGCTTCTTCAAGATCCACAGGCTTTCATGCTGTTGGTCAGCAGAATGAATTAGTAGGATTAATACAGCAGTACAAAAAGGACCGATATGGAGACAGCTTGGCTGTGGTATTGCTTGGAAACAGATGCTTCCCTGTTGATAGGAATTTCCACGTCATCCCACATTACACCCCCTCACTTTGCCACCCAGGCTAAAAGGAAAAAAAAAAAAAAGCTTTTAGACTCGCTGGGGTAAGCATGCTGCCAGTTGTGGTCTAATGGCTGCACTTGTTAGTCAGCTAGAGGGAGCTCAGCCCCAGGAACTGATTGGATACTTGCTGATCACCCTGAATCATTTTACAAGGTTTGAGAGAACTGGTTGTTGGTATGGAAGACCTCGTAGTTCTCAAATGCTTCATCTTGCAGTGTAGCAAGCCTACTCATTCTTTTATATACATTCTATTGTTCCAAAATTGCCCTTATTTATAGAATGCATGTTTTGTGTGTTTATTTACTAAATTTATACATTGCCCATCTGATCATCAATTTTATCTTTCTGCTTCTGGAATAGTACATGCAATTAAGCCGCAATATCTAGTTTCCATAAATGATATGACTCTAGCCTCAGAACTTCATATATTCTCTGGCTTGAACATTTAAGTACCCTGATTGTGATTGTGGGCTTTTAAGTGAAGAATCCTTTATCAATACTGTAAAAGATCTCTTCCATTATTTTCTGTTTCGTGGAATAGATGGATGGAGCTGTGCTTCTAATTTTAGCTGCTTCATATCTGTGCCGTTCCAGGGAAATAATTGTAAGTTGCTTTGAACTTTGCAAGTAGGTGGATGGCCAAGCAGGTGTTTCCACTTACTGCTGCAACTTGTAATGAACAAAAAAGAAAGTGCACATTTTCCTACAGGTACAAAGAAAATTGTTTTATGTCTCCCTACCCCCAACCTCCCACAAGCATAAGTCTTTGTTAAGCATTAACTCTTGAGGCAGGACAAGTTGGTTTCCATTTCTGCTTTCTTCCCCTCTTGTATAAAGCAGTCCTTTAAAACTGGCCAGTTCAAAAACTTTTCTACAATCTTTGAGAATGAAATTGTCAACTTTTTTGTTCACCACCAGCATATGGTATATTAGATTGGATTAACAATGCCACTGTAAAACATATTCATGTATTCCTAGTTAAAAAAAAAAAAGTAACTGTTAGCTGTTAACTGCTAGTATTTTTTTTTTACTAGGAATATAAAAACCAACTATTACATGAATATGTTTCACAGTGGTATTGTTAATCCAATTAATATGTTACAAGTAACTTCATGTTTTGCATGTTCAATATTATAATAATAAAATTTTTTAATTAAACCAAGAACCATTAAAAGCAAATTTGAATATATCAATATTACAGAAAAACACTTTTCAAAAATCATGGGATTTTCTTATTTTTACTTTGTGACAGGCCCAAGATCACCCAGCTGGCTTTGTGTCCATGGACTAGAACTCACAGTCTCCTAGTGTCTAGCCTGATGCCTTCACCACTACACCAAAGTGGCTTTTTTTTAAATATACTTTTTTTATTTACCTCACCAATATTTACTTTTTTCCCTATGTCTCTCCTGAACACCCTTGCTCCAATGCCCTCCTCTCTCCTTTTTAGCTGTGATTGTTAAGGCTTGGTTTATTTAATGGCTAAATAATTATTAACTAAACCACAAATGACTGGATTCACACAGTATGCTGAGCCCAAAAAGATACAAACAAAAAAAATCATATTTTGACTTGCTTTATGAATCCAGCTTCTGGCTCTCTTTCTACACAGACCTCCCAACCCCGTCTGCAGTTAATCATATTGGAAGTTCCCCCAAATTCATGTATAGCTTTAGTAGACATTAATTGGAAAGAATTCTGCTGATTTATTTTAATTTCCTTTTGCTGTTTTCTTAAATGATCATTTTACTTAAATGACCAGGTCACAAATAAATACTGTATGTGTGTGCAAAATACATAAGTGAAAAATGAGTTTGGAAATTTAGTTGAATATCATACCCAGGATCAGGATCACTGAGTACAAAAAGTATGAAGACAAAACAACAACAACAATAATAATAATAATATATTCCAGCATTTTATAAATGGCTGGCTACCACATAAGTAAATCTTTGAATAAGGCTTTGTGCTTATCTGTGGGGTTTTGATAGATTCAAAATAGTAGCAATAATCCTTTTATTTTAATTATATTACCCAAAATGACAAATGGAGCTTCTGAAAAACATCTACAAAATGAATTTCATTAGAATGCATCATGCTAATAACTTTGTCATTTATTACAGTATGAGTATACATCTGTTTGCTTCCTAAAATTCATATTCATTATGGCCTCTTAAGGTTTGATTTTCCAACTTTGCTTCCAGCAAGAGTTGTTCCAAAGCTCTAAACAAAATTTAATCCTACATAATATCAGAGTTCAGCTATATAGAGAAAGGTGTTCATTAATCATTTAAAATTCTGTGAGAATATGATTATGCATGTTGGAAATTTAGGGCTTTATATTCACAGGGTGACCTATGCCAATTTTCTGTTTCTGTCAAATGAAATGGTTGAAATGGTTACATTGCCTTTTCTTTTACAAATAATAGCAGTATTACTTTTTCACAGAAGTACTTGTTCTTTTTATTACTTCTGTTTTAATAAATTCTTCTGACAGGTTAGATAAATGTTATGTTTCCTTCTTCCTTTCTGACTGCAATATTGATATCACATTTAAAGTTGCCAAATTTTGTGCCATGGCTTGTAAAATTTGGGGACAGATGGTTAAATCTATGTAATTAATTGCAGGAGAAATGCTGGATTTTTAAAAGTTATTTGAACATTATAATCATATTTTACTATTCTATAATTGTTTTGATTATATTTTATTATGCTGGCCATGGACCATAGTAAATAACTGCTAACAGTTTGACCAATCTTCTTCTAAATCATCTAATTTATCTATATTCCTTTAAAGGTCAGCACTCAGAAGACTCTATTCAAGATTTGATTGAATAGTACAGAATAAACTGGAATTATTTGTGTGCCTTGGACATTGTTTCCATTCATGCATACTAAAATTTTATGTGCATTTTTTGGATCTACTTAACCACTAATGATTCATAATTACCATAGACCATAATTTTACCATAATTACAATAGACTTTTACATGCCCAGCCAGATATCCTCTGATGTCCTTTCCTTTGATTATATTTTGACTAATGCAGAATTTTGCATTTGTTGAATTTTATTTTGTTAATTTCAGCCCAGCTTTCCATCTTATTTTTATTCCTATGTCTCCATCTTTATTCGCTTTTTTGGGTCACCTACAAATAGGATAAATTGTTCAAAAATTGATGGATACTGAATGCAGGAAAGAGTTCTGCAAAAGCCCTCTTAAAACTTCTTTGAATTTGATGAGAAGCTACTAATTTACACACTTCAAGTACATTTTCCCAACTGCTTTGAATCCGCCAGTTCACATTTCATTAATTTGCTAACCAAATACTAAGGGTTATTATCAAACTACAGTATTTGCTCCATGTAAGATTAGTTACATCCATAGCATCTTTATGGTCTACTCTATTCAGTTATGCTATGAGGTTTTTTTTAAGTAAAATACTAATCAGGATTGTTATTGACAAATCCATGCTAGTTTCAATCAATCATTGCAGTGTTACCAACATATTTATAATTTCCTTTTTATTTCTCAGATTAGATTTTCTATGATTAAGGTCAAATTGGTTGATCTGTATTTTTTCAGATCACCCTTTCCCCAATTTTTTGAAGACCAGGACAAGATTTTGATTCTCTACCCACCTTCAGAAATATCAGTGAGGGGTATAGAGGAAGAAAGAGGGGGGAAAACAACAACAGAGAGATACAATTCAACTTTGTCAACACTATAATAGCAGATTATTTCACCGGAGATATGCTAATAATACGTCCAGTTGCATCCTGAGATTTTAACTAGCATTATTCTCATTCCTGCTGGAATATCTTACGTGTCTAGGGAGTGAAACTGGATTTTTTTTTTTTTTTAAAAGGTGAAGTTCTAAGAAAGTTATACTTACTTTATTTGTCTACTTTCTAGTGCAATTATTCATGAAAAGAATCGGTGCAAAATGCTAATGGATTGGTGTAACATTCCTTGGTGTTGCCATTCGTATTATCAGCTCTATGCCGTAAGAAGGGAACTGCTCAAGAGGTCATCATTATAAGTAGTCCTTGACTTACAACCATTCATTTAGTGACTGTTCAAAGTTACAGTGGCACTGAAAAAAAGTGGCTTATGGTTGGTTTTCGCACGACTGTTGCAGCATCCCCGTGGTCACATGATCAAAATTTAGGCACTTGACAACTGGCATATACTTACGACCATTGCACTGTCCTGAGGTCATATGGTCATCATTTGTAATCTTCTCATCGGCAAAGTCAATGAGGGAAACCAGAACTGCTTACCAACCTCATGATTCACTTAACAACTGCAAGGATTCGCTTAACAGCTGTGACAAAACTCGTAAAATGGGGCAATACTCACTTAACAACGGTCTTGCTTAGCAATGGAAGTTTTGGACTCAGTTGTGATCATAAGTCAAGGACTACCTGTGTACAGTAGCTATTATAATTGATTATATTCTTTATCGGAAGCATTTCTAGGAAGATGAGAAGGAAGGAACAGTTTCTACAAAAAACGATTGCATGTATTTCTGTGCATAGTTCTGTCAAATCAGGTATGTGGGCTACAGTTCTATTGCTTTATATTCAGTGGGCATATACTGTAGATACCTATATAGATTGCTTCTTCATCAGCCAAGCAATGATTGCATCCCAGCAATCAACAGCATTCATAAGCGGGGGGGGGGAGAGTGTTCAAAAAGTCAGGATGACAACTTTATGCAACTGCAGCTGTCATTTTGCCTTTCTTGAATTCTTTGTTTCATGGACATCCCCATCAGCTATTTTTATTGTGAGAGAATTAAGTTAATTCTACATGTATTATTTTCTTTTTTTTTTACTGCAATGACATCCTGATACTTACCCCCGCCACCTTTAGTTTTCCAAAAATCTCTCAGTATCCACAACGTAATCTTGTCAACTTTCTGGCAAGTGGTATATTCATTTACATTATGCTTATCAATCTAAAAATCTTATAAAGAAATTCCAAGGTCTGTGTATTCATATAACATTGATTATTTATAGAGTATAACCTAGTATAATAACAATATAAGCTTTTCAACAATTCCCATGCTTCTATAATTAATATAACTGATATTATTTATTTATTCAAAGATTTATAAGGCTGTCCATCCCAGCATGATGTCTCTGGGAAGCTAACAATACAGAGAACATAAAACAACATAGTATGAAAGTAATGCAATATAGTACAACTGAGGCTCTGAGCAAATTTATCTCATAATGCATAATAATAATAATACATACATACATTCCTAATAAATATTTGTCTTGTATTTAGATGGTTTAGCATTTTCAAGCATGATCAGAGTGGCCAAAGAGGAACCAGAATGGCAATCTACAGCTTGAACAGCAAGAAGAACCATCTAATGGCCAGAATGTGTAGAATCTAATGGCCAAGCATACATTTTTGGAAAAACAAAATAATCATATTGTTACTCTCCAACTTCTTTCTTCCCTTTCCACTGCATTTTTACAACATTAGGTTGCATGTCATGAGAATATTCCTTTTATCTACTGTAGATGCTCATATTCAGACTGTGTTTTTCCTCAAAAGTTAATACCAGCAACCCAAAGCTGGTTCCTCCTGCTGTTTTGGCTCTCCCACCAGCCTGAAGATGGAAAGTGTACTTCAAAATTTCTGAAGGAAAGGCAGCCTTATCAAATCTTAGAATCTTTTTCATTGCCTCTTACCTGATTTATCATCAGGCTGAAAATAATGGTTCCTGCAGTTGTTTTAGATAAGCACTTCCTGAGACAGTTTCAGGACTTGTGGTTAAGAATTAATATGTAGTCAAGCTGGAATGAGACATCCCATATAGCTGAGTTTGTGCAGAGAAAAGTGTCAGAGCATCTGCAGTATCACCCTTGTTTATTGTCATGCCTCTGGAAAAGGCCACAGTACTTCGAAAGGTGGAAGGAAAGAGGAGAAGAAGAAGGACTGGCAATAAGGTGGATAGACTCAATTACAGGGGCAATGGATACCATCGTTGGAAGACCTGAAAGATGATATTAGGGATAGATTGTCTATGTGGTCACTACAAATCAACATTGACTTGATGGCTCATAATAAAAAATACTGTATGGGTAGAAATGTATCACAGCACACCTCTGTTCTGAGGACATAGCTGCTCCTAACATTTTAACTTCTCCCATTTCGTACTTATGCCAGCTTGACTCTAAACTGCCTTTCAAAAACTCTATCTGGACTGAAGATGCTTTGGCAATAGCTTAGACGATATTTGATCCAGAAAGCTGGCTACCACATCCTCCCATTGGGTGGTACTTCTGCTGTGTCTTCCCACCTTTCTCTTCCAGGATAGTGACTGCCAATCACTTTCCTACCTGCGGGTGGAAAGATATATATATATATACTAGTGTGGGTGGATGGGTGGGTACATAAAATGTGATAGAGAACAAAATCCTTGTTCCCCTAGTCAGAATTAACTAGGCAATTAAAATCTTCATATGGTGGCAAGTAACATAAAATAGTAAGGGTATCTCATGTAAATATCCAATTTTTCAGACTCCTGGTCCCCAGTATCTCATTTTCTCCTTTGAGACTGAACAATCACAATAGCTATGCATCTACTGGAATTTCCTTTGATGCATTTCATTTTGTCTAGTCTGAAGAAAAAGGGGCTCTATAATGCAAGGACTCCATTGCAGAGCAAATAAATGGATAAACTGGACTATCATTTGTCTCAAAGGTGGACTTGGCAGCTCCAATAAAAAAGAATAAATTATTTACATAGTACAGTAATTATTTATAAACTGCCCAAGTCCATGAAAGTGGACATTACACAAATGATTGCATGAATGAATGAATGAATGAATGAATGAATGAATGAATGAATGAATGATCAATCCTTCTACGGATGTATTTTTTAGGAATGGACCTAATAAATCATAATATTTAGATGATCTACTCAGAAAGACAAAATGTTTCACATGCATTGCTTCCTTCTTGAGATACTTTCAATGTCTTCTGAAATGAATCACATCATTTTTTCAACTTCTGCTCCACACATTAAATGTACTGCAAATAATTTCAAAACAGTCATACAATTTTCCACAAAGTACATTATAGCATTGGTAATACCTAGACTCACCTCCTGAATAGTTATCATATCAATATGTTCCATTAATATAATGGCCAGTGAGTAAACTAGAAAAACTTTTCCTAGACCAAAATGTAATAAAGGCTAGTGATCACAGAGAAACATTCCAGCAGCAGAGTGAAAGAAATCAATATCATGAATGGGCAGATCAATAAATTATCCTTCAGTTAAAATAGAATATTACTTTAAAAATATCCATTAGTAGTGCCTTACAAATTACATATGAGAGATCGATACATCTGTATGATAAGAAGCCCTTACAGTAGCTTAGAATCACTGAAGGTTTGGAGTTATTTACAGTCATACTTTACTGCATTTGGATTTTCAAGCAGATGCAAATTTACTGAAGCACATGTTTCTGGCTGAGGAAGGGCTATTAAAATCTCACAACAAGTCCCTATTTTTAACACAGCCTAATATTAGAGTACACTTCCTAGCACAAGAGTATAAAAAATTAATGAATCGGTGATGATTGTCTTGGGATATTCTGTGTGCTTATGTCTGCATTTGTGGAAGAACAGGAAACTATAATTGCACAGCAGTTCTAACAGTGTCAATTTGCTGCTTTGGTATTTCCATGGAGGGAAAAGTTTCTATGGATTTAGCTGAATATTTTATTTGTCAATTTTTCTATAACAATACCCTTGGCATGTTGGATATGATACCAGCCTATTTACAGAAGTGCTTGCCTGTTCATTTATTACCCTTCATTGCTGCATGTAATTGAAAAAGAGAATATGATCTATTCTCAAAATTATAAAGCCAAGGCATACCAGCCAAATACAATGCCAAATACCAGCCAAGAAGCACACATCTTGGAATATGGCACTTGAACAATCCCCGGAGTTGCTTGTTGAGATGGATGGCTAAAAACATTAAAAAAAAAAAAAAAGGTTGGCAGTGAACAACAGGAAGTGCTTGGAAAGGTGCTTGGTGGCTTCATGAGCCTTCAAAGGCTCTTGAAGGACAATGGAAAGCTAAGTATACCCAGAGGAAGGAGAATAGCACTACCTGACTGGTCACAAAACAGGGGAAAACAGACCAGACATGTTGCTAAAAGTCACCCATATCACATACAAAAACTTCAAAGATCCATAGGCTCCAGGAGGCAAGCTTCTATTTAAGTTACAACAAGAATCAGAAGATTTTAGGATGTACACTGATGAACAAGAATGGGCAAAAATGAGCTACAATTTTCCTCCTTTCCTGCTCTTGAATTAGTGTAAATATGTACATTATATGTTATTGAGGTGTTTTAGGCTATGCCTTCCAAGGGAAAAATAGTATATCTGATTTCTTAAACGAAAAGCTGCTTTTCCCCCCAGACCAATAACCATCTGCATACAAAAAAAAAATGATACAAAGAATAAACAGTTTAAACAACATTCTATGACTCCTGAGCTCTTGACAATCTCATCTGTTTGCTAAAGAGATTCTAGCTCTTGTGTCACAGAGAAGGCAAATTGAAAGACTCTGTTTACAAACATTTCCCCATTTGTCCGTCTCTGTGGGTATCAGATCAGTTTTCAAGGTCCTTCCCTTTTATTTAGGAAGAACAAAGTAAATATTTTGAAACATATTGCTCATTAAAAGTGCTGTGTAAATTACTTTGCTATATAAACTGCTAACGTACCCTCCTTAACCCACGTGGTGCTTCTTGTGCACATTCATGCACTCTCTCCAATCTATGCAGTACCTTCCCTGTATCCTCACGCACCTTGTTATTTCCTCCTTCGCCCAGCAGCAGCCACTTACCTGCCGGCCATTCTGAGACTTTTGACGTCCTGCTAGCTTCCCCAGTGACTTTCCTTTTGGGAAGCTGGTAGAGACCACTGGAAATGACAATCATGTGACCATAGCTGACCAGTGTGGCCCTGCAGCGTTACAGCATTGAAACATCCACAACTTTGCCAAATTTCAATTTCACAGGTCCTGGATTTTGGACGCATTCTGTAAGTTAGTCCATTTGAATTGTCTTGGTTCAAAACTTATTGCCCTATGACTCACCGTTTCACCCAACTGAAGGTTACAATCAAACAGACATGAAAGTTTAGATAGTATAGATTTTCCTATTCCCTTTAAAAAATAATCTATATTGATGACAGCAGAGCAATTTATTTTCACTAACCAGTTCTCTGCTTGGTACTTGGTGGAGGTCAAAGGACACTTGTCTAGCAAATCTGAAAGCTGACACTAACATATTCAGGATTGTTATGCGTGTATCTAAATTATATATACATCATCTCAGGTTCTGTATTCATGATCATCCTCACTACCATGTTTGTCATTATCACTATCACTATATCCTGAAAACAACCATGCATCTATTCATGGTTCCTTTACTACAAAATCTTTAACAATTCCTTTAGCATTAAAAAAAAGAATAAAAAGAAATATGGCTCCAACCCATTCTATTAATTTCTCCAAAATTAAGTTGCCTTGCAATTTCATCCCATTCTGTTAAAAAAAACCAAGGCAATTATTTGCAGTTTTCCCATTACTAGACCTTTATTACTATTCACAAGGTTCCTGACTCCTATATAATTTGAGCCCCACATCCAAGGGGCTTCTGAAGTGGTTTGAATCTGAATTGAATCTTTTCTGAGTCACTGACTTAGGCTCAAATGTAATCTTTGCTTGGCACATATTTGTTATATATGTTTGTGCTTACATTGCTTTTTATCCATGCCTTTGTACATTGCCTCAGCATCCATTTAGTTAAACAGCTGCTCTGAAGTATTATAAACAAACTATCTATTTAGCTAGTAATTTTTCCATTCTGGATAATGAAGCACATATAACTCAAAGGCCTGCTTCCTCCTGCAGAAGCAGACAAGATCACGTTAACAGTCTTCCACTTTCAGACCACAGGACTTCAGCATGAACAGCTTCAATTGATTTTATAGAGAAGGAACAGTGTGTTGTGATCCTCATATTATTTCCCCTGTGAGTTGCATATTAATTTAAGAAATGGGTATGCTCAATAACCAAAACGATTTTTCCCAAGCTGCACAGACATTTTACTCTATGCTTCCCCTACAAAGTTTGCAAGCATTGAAGCGCTTCTTAACAAACACCCACTAATGGTTTTCACCAAAATCCAAGAACTTGATTTTTTTTTGCCAGGATGTATAAAAGCCAGGATGTCATCAGACACAAGCATCACAACTGAGCTTGCATTAATAAATGTTCATGAAATCTGGGGAGACAGGCTTTGCAATTTCTCAAGCAAGCTCAGCCAACCAGCTTTCCTACCTTCCTGCTGCTGACATGGTGACTTAGTGTATCCATATTAATCAGTACACAAATCAAACCTGAGTTTCTTTCTTGTCATCATGTACCAATGGAAGGGGAGATTACAATCAAGAGAAATCCACTTTATTGCTTGTCATCATTTGAGGTGAGGTACATACCAGTTGTCAAAAAGAGATAAAACATGAAGGTAGTAGAGAAATACACTTTATTTTCACAGCGTAGTCTCTTTATTTCATTAAAGGAAGTTAACACATTGAGAGATTTCAACATTGAAATGAAAGATGTTTTGCCATACACTGTCCAAAATAGTGCTTCATCCATTTTGCAGGTACTGAAAATTTTTGTTGTGTGTCTAAGTTACTGTAAATGGGAAACAACATCTCATATCAGCTAGACTCAAAGCTGGACATATTAGGGGCATGATTGTCCTGAGCTGGAAAAAAAGAGAATTTCACCAGCCGAAGGAATCTGATTTCAAAGTTAGTAAAATGATATGCCTGATATCCAGCCGGAAGGAAAGGCTTGGATGAGATCACACAGTCACACCACATTTCTTTCAGGCTGCTTCCACTCTTTGGTGCTTTTCTGAAACCAGTCTCTTGTTCTTTCGGTTTTCAGTCACTCTTCTGACACTGTGCATTTCATGTATGCTGTGTAAAATTGCCATCAACAGAGAATAGTAGTTTCCCCCTTGTCACTTGTCACTGTCTTCTGCGATCTCACTTATGACAAAATGGTGACTGATAATCCGGCAGGTAGCGTCTCCCCGCAATGAGGACATGTACCTAACCAACCACCAGAACAAAAATTTCCTACCAGACGGAAGCTTTTGGAGCCACTGAAGCAGAACAAGAGCTCTTTAGAATCCGAGCTAAAGTGCTCCTGAAAACTTTGATTCCCTTGTCGGAATATGTTAAGTAAATCAAATACCGTACTCTTCTACATATCCTATTTCTTGCTCTAAGGGATATTTAAATATAAGATTCTATTACCGCTGCTACTGTCTCTGTCCTTTCGAGATCAGGGACCTCATTTTAAATGCAGTTTACAGCTGGGTCTATATAAGGATGCTGAGGCTTGTTTCCCAAGGTACACACATTTCCTAAAGAATGTTTGGAATTTGATGTTACGACAGAGAGCATGAGTGACAACAAACACCCTCTCCCCGTTTTAATTTTTTTATTTTTTTCAGACTGGTGTATGAAGCACAACTAAGGACAGATGCATCTATTCATTCATTTTACTCAATGGCTCTGATGTAGCAGTCTTACCTGTGCAAAGGTGAATATTTTGTACTTTTGTTTGTGCTATGCTTTGGATTAACTCTTCCAAAGGTGCTTAAAAGCTGTGCAATTCTGTGAAAAATCATTTACTACAGCTATCTACTATTGCAGACAGATGCTACATTCACACACTCATGTACTCTAAAGTTTTTTTGGTGATGAAAGCAAGGGGTCACCCCAAGACAAGATTCACACACAAGATCATTTTCCACAATTAAGACTTTATTGCAATCAACTGAGGGGTGCCATCCTCAAAAGAAGGAAAAGGAAAAGAGTGTGTCCATACAAAGTTCAGAAATATACATTCCTACATGCTATTGCTCATGGGTAATACAATGGTTTGTTTCTTATCAGTTTTATTTCTGTCTTTATATGGGAAAGGTTACTTTCTCATCCTAAGTGTTATTGCACACATGCCTTTTCACTTTGACCAAACTGACTTTTTTGTATAACCATATTTACAAAAGCAATTGCACCATAATTTAATTTTTTTTTTTAAATCTTTGGCTTCAAACCCAAGGTGCTCCACAAGCATATTCAGGACTTTGCTGTGTAAAAGCTGTTATTTTGACTTTGTAAGAATATTGATCCAAAATTTACATGTTATTCAGACGGTAACTCATGTAATTTAGTGTTTTCTTATAGCCCAAATTTAATATGTTGTTCAATAGCAAAGAACTTAAAGGCAATAAACTCAAAATGTGGCAGATATGTAAATAAAGAGCCTTTCAGTTCAAGTGCTCTGTTGCAGAGATAGATGAAGATGAAATAATGGGACAACCAGTAAGGTAATGAATAAACAAACAAATAAAACAATTTAACTGGCATAGACAATTTTTAACAAATGAGAGTCAGTTTGGTCTAGTGGTCAAGGTACCAAACTAGAAACCAGGAGATGTGAGTTCTAGTCCTGCCTGAGGTATGAAAGCTGGCTTAGCCAGACACTGTCACAATGTCAACCTCTGGCAACCTGTCAATTCCTGTTGTAACCAATAGATCAGCACTTGCATGATCCAAAAAAACTGTACCCTGTTTTTGACCACTGTAATTATATCTCATTAATAAGGATCGCATAATGTTGGGCACACAGAGAAGCCTTTGGGATCTAAGTCTTTTCCCTAACACCAAATAACATTAACTGGAACCAACTTAGAGAGAGGAATTTCCAATCCCCAGCTCATGGAGCCAGCTCAGAAGAATACCATGGTTGACAGAATCAAAAACCACTGAAAGATCAAGCAAAGCTGGTTAGAGTATCTGGTTCTGGGCTCTGCCACTGGTCACTTACAAATGAAACCAAGGTTGTCTTAGTACCACACCCCAGCCTAACATCTGATTGAAACAGATCTAGAAAATACACTTCATTCAAGGTTTTCATCAACTGCAGTCTGACTACTTTTTCAATAACTTTCCCCAGAAAGGAAAGTTGGACACTGGACAATGGTTGTCATAAACCATTGGGTCTGTTATTAACTTATATTGCCACTGATTATAGGCAAAGAAAAAATATCTGTAGTTGTTAAATATCCCTAAAATAATGATTACAAATTAATTTTCTATTTCAGATTTGCCCATATTTTCCAATACAATGTTTCCCCATTTAAAGTAATTTTTCTACGAAGTTAAATATCCATGAGACTCTACATCAAAACCCAATGTTCCAGCAAAGAATATCTAGTTGAACATATGCCAGAAAAGAAAATAACCGTTTTTGACTATATGTTGACTCTAGTAATTGTCAGGATCTTAATGAAGATATGTAATTAACTTCCAATAAAGTCCAAAGATGTTGATATTCAGTAAAATTCTCATCCCACATAAATATTGAGGATAAATTTAATGCTCAAGGATATTTTTGAAAGTTTGGTAAATTAACCATCCTTCTTCAGGAAATCATCTCAGTTTAGCAAGAAATCGTTGATGATCTGTCTTGCCAATAAATATCCTTAGAAATCTATCAACCTGAATAAAATACTTATTTAGGATTGACACTGAGATAGCTCTTAATATATACATCAGTCATATTCATTTTAGCAACACTCATTTTA
Organism: Azemiops feae; assembly: GCA_023970755.1. Taxonomy (NCBI): domain Eukaryota; kingdom Metazoa; phylum Chordata; class Lepidosauria; order Squamata; family Viperidae; genus Azemiops; species Azemiops feae. The sequence goes on along the minus strand of JALGBA010000005.1, from coordinate 4,900,008 downwards.
CCCCACCAACTTACAGTAATAGACTGTTAATCTATCCATCTATGACAGCCAAAATATTAATTTCTACATATTTGAAATATTTTGATATATTTAATCCTAAATGTTAATAAATTCTGTACATATGACAAAATGCATCATCTTACATTGATTTATTAATATATCACGGAAGTAAATTGGATATTTCTCAATTAATTTTATAACTTGAGTATTTTTAAAATTGTTGAACCTATTTTGTATGAAGTTAGATAATTTTACAGAAGAGTTGTCCAGAATTATCAGAACGTCAGCATATAAAAAATAATTCATACCCTGAACGCATTTTACCAGTAAGATAATGGGACAGCTTAATAATCATTGCAGATGATTCAAGAATTAAGTTAAATATCAGTGGTTAAAGTGGACAACTGCACTTTAAAGTGTACAGTATACCATGCTGTAATTCATCTGTTCCATAAATTCAATGATTTGTTGTTATCTTGCTACTGGTTGCAAGTAATAAATTGCAATCCTTTTACTAAAAGAACATAGGAAATCATACATACACATAAATTGCTTTAGAAAATTATTCTGTACCATGTCAAAGGGTTTTTTTAGCATCTAAAGATACTAATGCAGCAACATCTAATATATCTTGAATTATATCCAAGATATAACTACTAATAAACATAAATTATTCTCTCCTTCTCTATTTTTAATAAATCCAGACTGAGATGGGTGAATAATACACAGAGCGACTTCTCTGCAGTTGCCAAGCCAGTTAATATCCTGGTATCTGCATTAAGTAATGATATCGGTCTGTTTTTGTTCTCCTTTATTTCTTGGTTTTGAAAATCCTCCAATTTTAAAAAAAATGTCGCATGCCAAGCTCATTTATTTATTTAGAAACTTTTAAGTCTGGTGGATTCATATGTTTGGAACACTTTTCCATCATCTGTCCAAGTGGTTTTTTTTCTTATTTAACAATTTATGGCAAACTCCTTGTTATGATCTAACTTTTACTTTTTAAAAAACTTGCATATTGGCCCATCCCTCTTGGATTCTGCATGGCATTTAATAGAAGAATGTTTAAATATTAAATGATAGACGTCTGTGGAAACCATTCACTTTTATATAAATAAATTCATGCAGGATTTTAATTGCTGGCAGTTAAAACTGGCTAGATATCAACATTACATGATAGTAGCTAAACATCTTGAATCTTTTCTATATGTGATTAAATTATTATTTAAGAATAAATAATATTCTCTGACAGATAAAAATAAAGAGAATTAAGAAATAAAAGTAAAAAAATAATGGATACGGCTGGCTATCCTGGATATTAACAGCTAATAAAATCCATCGATTTACAACAGAGAAGCTTTGTAGATCTGCCAACTTGTGTCTTTGACCAATGTTAAGGACAACTTAATTTCCTGCCAATTTGTGTCCTTCCTAGCAGATTTAACTTTTAGTCTAGGGATTTCATCTGGAGAATCTTATACAATATATATATATACAATATGTATATATATATATCTTATATATACACAATTTTGGAACAGTTTTAAACAACAGTCTAGATAATTTAAACAGGTTTTGTGAGAATTAAATTACTACAATTTTGCCAAACAGATAAAAACAGATAAAGTTTATAAGAGATTCAAGAGAGAATCAAGAAAATTTGAAACCAGAGCAAAGTTAAACAAAAAGTTGTATTTGTCATTGGCCTTAATCCCTTCATTCCATCCTTCTCACGTTGGAGGCACCATTTAAGGTTCTTGCAGGTTGAAAGGATTAGCTGGTGACATCAGCTGGTGACACCAGGGGATGCCGAATCCCTTCACACAACCATGACTTTCAGAGATAGAATAGAATTATGCCAGGAAGCAATCATAACTATCCACTCCCAAATAAGGGGAAAATATCACAGAGTTGAAAGAAGACATTGGGTCATTAAGGCAGGAAGGCAATGCCAAATAAGAAGATCCAATGGTGTCTGGATCCTTATAGGTCCTATAATACCATTATAGGAGTGAATACATATGAACAATGAGAAAAGAACTCATCATCTCACTCAGTAACACCAGTGGTTCTTAACCTTTTCTTCATCATGGACCTTCTTTAAATTCCTTTTGTGGTCACAGACTATGGCCATGGACCACCAAGACTTAACTCAAGATTTAAATCATAATATTTGTTCAAGCCTTTGCGGACCACCTGTGATGACATTCACCCCCCCCCAGGGGTCCTTGGACTTCAGGTTGAGAACTATTGGGTTTCAGTGCTGAATTGCTGTTACAGTTTTGATGGGGTCTTCTAAAATTCAGTTAAATCTTGTCTTACTGTAACTTAAAAGCTATTATTCTGAGTCTTATATACTATGAGATACGAATAGGCTTTGACCTATTGATATGGCAAGCATTCAGGAACTGAAGAATCCAATCGTATCTCCCCCTCAGATTCCCATTCCCATTTCCTTCAATGACACTTCATAGGACTTTGATCCTCTTCATTGCCTTTCTTTATGTTAAGTTTTTCTGAATTGTTATTGTACCATGACATTCAGAATACAGCATCTTAATTCATGTGGACCTTGATCAATACATAATACTTAGTGTGTGGTGCCTGATCAATGAAGAATAAAGTGGAATTATTACTTCCAAAGATTTGTAAATTATATTTGTATTGATGCAACGTCAAATTGCTTTTGTCTGTTTGGCATCCGCATGATATTACTAACTGATATTTAGTTTAGAATGAAATATTATTCCTAGATCTTTCTATAAGCCAAGTATTTCTCATTATATACCTGTGTTGTTTTCTAACTTTGTCTCTTGAACTTTTTTGGGTTATTTTAGCCATTTACTCTAACTTATCAAAATTTGTTTTCAATTTTAATTCTATCTTGTAGGATATTAGGTTTCCCATCCAATTTTGTGTCATGTACAGTTTTGATAACCCTCCTCTTTTCTTCCTCTTGCAAGTTATTAATAAAAATGTTGAGTGGTTTCCTCCTTCACTTGACAAGCATTCTTTGAGAAGAATTTCAGAGACAGCTATGTCATGTCATGCCACTGTGCCCATATTTAACTAGCTCCCATACCAGAATGTCATGGGATATTCTGAGGGAAAATTGTAAGCATTTGTCTTGATTTCAGCAATGTGCTTGACAATCTATTAAGAAAGCAACCCAAAGATAAAAATGAGATAAGCTTAGTCTGGCAGGACATGTTTTTGACAAATCTACGCTGGCTCCTAGGAATTATTGCATTGTTTTCAAGGTGTTTACAGATGATCTCTTTATGACTTGCTCTAGAATCTCCTAGGCATCATTACCAGACTGAGTGGTTTTTAGTTTCCCCAGATCTCCTTTGTTGTAAATATAGATATGAGATTTCTTCTTTGTTAGTTCATTTAGCTTTTCATCATTTCCAGGTTTTCTCAAATACAGTATCTAAATGACCAGATGGTCAACAAGTTTCTTCTGTATACTTAGATGAAATTCATTTGGCTGCAAAAGTTTAAGAGGCATTCCTTGACCATGCTCCTACAAATCTCAAGTCTGACTATATTCAATGCTTGTTTTCTTGAAATCAAGATTTCTACCATTATATAGTCATTTTTCCATGTTTTTGTTCTTTCCACTTTTTTAACTAAGACTGCAATAGCTATTATAAAACTAAGGATGGCTGATCATCCGGTGCTTTTGTCACTCTTTGATGGAGAAAATTGTCAACAAGAAGAAATTCCTAGAAGGACTATGCTTGGAAGAATTTGTTTCCTAACACATGCTGGGGTAATTAAGGTCCCCCATTATCACTAATTTATGGTCTTTAAAAAACCCCTGCAATTTGATTTTCTGAAGATCATCCCCCTCTCCTCTTTGATTGGACAAGGAATAGTAAATGTCAATAACAATATTGCTCTTGTTCAATTTTTTTAACTACTATAAATTCTCTACTGTATAGCACTGCCACTTTTATTCACTTGGATTGCTCAGCAGGAGTAGATACTTTTAACATACAATATAACTTTCCCTCCTTCCTTTTCCATTGCTTCTATTTCATTTGAACAAATTATATCCTTCAGTTCTACCCTCCCAATTGGGAATCATCCCACCAGATATCTTTATAACTATTAAATTGTATACACTTTCTTGTATTATGAGTTCAAGCTCATTTTATTTATTTACCACATTCTGAGTACTGGTGTATAGATACAAGAATATGAATTTTATGAGCCATATTCTTTCCGACTGAGTGATTTAATAGGCCCCATCACAGCAATACACACAATAACTTGTAGAATTTTCATCTCTATCCTGCGCAGACTCAATTTATATCATGACCAAGATGAAGTTTGCCATCTTTAGAATAGGAATAGAATAGAATAGAATAGAATAGAATAGAATAGAATAGAATAGAATAGAATAGAATAGAATAGAATAGAATAGAATAGAATAGAATAGAATAGAATAACAGAGTTGGAAGAGACCTATACGGACCTGCCTCAATCAGTTCTCCCAAGAAAGAAGAACTCTTGAAATGGCATCATTTCAAAAGGAACTTTTATTGGGAGGTGTTGACAGCAGGAATAGAAGGCAGCATCTGAGGGTTTCCCACGCAACTCAAGTAATTAAAAGTGTCCATAGTAACCCCACCCAAACTGTCCATCTGGACGGTTCAAATAGGCCAATTTGCAGGTGTGAAAACGCTGTGGGAACAGAGTGATAAGGCACCGCTTCCAAGGCTGTTATATGTCTGCGCCGGTTCTTCTGCGCTCAGAGATAAGGCAGATGGCCGGAGGTACATTCCATTCTCACCCCGTTAGAGACACATCAAAGAGGATAGAGCAAGAGACAGAGCAAGGGAAATAGACATTGGCACCTCAAGCTTCCCCCTCCCCCCTGGAGAATGGCAAAACCAAAAAGAATAAGAAATCTCATGCACACACACAATAAGAAATCCCATGCACACAGAACATGCACACAGAACATAGGGTTCTGACATAGGGTCTTTAGTCCAAACCCCTGTTCAGGCAGGAAACCCTATACCATTTCAGGCAAATGTTTGTTCAGTCTCTTCTTACAAACTTCCAGTGTTGGAGCCTTCACAACTTCTGGAGGCAAGTTGTTCCACTGATTAATTGTTCTAACTGTCAGGAAATTTCTTCTTAGTTCTAGGTTGGTTCTCTCCTTGGTTAGTTTCCATCCATTGTTTCTTGTTCTGCCTTCAGGTGCTTTGGAGAAGAGCTTGACTCCCTCTTCTTTGTGGCAACCCCTGAGGTATTGAAACACTGCTATCATGTCACCCTTAGTCCTTCTCTTCATTAAACTAGACATACCCAATTCCAGCAATCGTTCCTTATATGTTTTAGCCTCCAGTCCCCTGATCATCTTTGTTGCTCTTCTCTGCACTCTTTCTAGAGACTCAACATCTTTTTTACATTGTGGTGACCAAAACTCAATGCAGTATTCGAAGCACAGTTTTGGCCAAGCACAGCTTTTAGGAGGTACAGCCTGTCTTGCACCTGCAGACCATCTTCCTGGTATGGATGACCGTAGTCCCAAAAACCAAATTTTCCTAATCAGAACCTTTTGCATAATCAATTATTCACATGCTGTTTTCTCAGCTTCAGATTTTCCAAGTGCAAAGGTCTTAAAGTGCTTCTGAGTTCCAGCTGTGGGAATATCTCTACATCTTTTGCTTCTTGTTGTCACTCTTGTCCAGTGGGTTTACTCCTTTAATAAATCTCCTTAAGTAAAGTTTTCTTTTTTTGTAAGTTTCTGCTTATCATTATTTTGATAAATGTTTATTCTGTCTTATAAATGGAAATGACCACTTGCTGCTCTGATGCTGCTACTTTTTTCCCCCAAGTAACACTGAAGCCTGTATTTTTACAAATACAGGTCAGGTCATTTTCAAGCAAGAATATGAATATGCCACAAGCATTAAAAGTTATGATTACAGAGTGCTGTTAATTAATCTTCACTTGAGTTTAAGGCATCACCAGGAGAAAATCTTTCATTTATTTTTTCCCCCCCAGTTTAGATTCTTAGGCTAGCCAAATACTCACCATCAACTGTTGGGGGAAGGGGCTTGTTAGCTACTTTTCCTTCTGAGTTCCCTCAATAAAAAAGATAATTGTATGTATGTATGTATTTAATATCCTACCTTTAGTTGTTCAATTCAGAAAATGACTGGTATGAATTACTTGCATACATGCCACCCAGTGTGCTGATTTCATGTTGCATTTATTGGTCTAGACATTTCCCAAAAGCTCCTAACACTTCTCAGAAGAGGAAGCTGAAAAGCCATCAAACCATTTAGTCCAGAAGATTAGACTTAGGAGCTGGCAGATAGGGTGAGGAAAAAACTTCCTTTCAATGGAGAAAAGGTACATGCTCTACAGAGCTACAAAGTTTGCCCTTTTAAAATAAAATTTTAAAAAACTCTAACATTTGCAGCAATTTCAACTGCATTATTGTTAAGAGAGAAATAATTGGGGCTCATAGGAATGCGAAGCTGATCCTTGAACCAAGCAAACACTGCAGATAGGAGTGCTCAGAGTAAAAACACTTAGAATACCAGCCATTGCTTTTGTCCCAAAGGTGCTTTTTCAAAAGGCAACTGGACTTTGTTTTTCCTGACTCAGAACTGAAGAAGCTTCTTGGATGAGAAGCGAAACATCTTCAAGGAAAAACAAAGCCCAGTTGCCTTTTGAAAAAGCACCTTTGGGACAACCATGACCTGGATGACTGAGAACTTCCATAGACAGCCATAGCATTTATTAATTGCTTGTTTGGTTGACTACATTTGTAGCTTTGTGGTATGGAAAATATCCAGCTAAGCGAGATGGATGGAATAGGAACAAGACTAATTTTATGTTGTCTCTCCAGAGGTATATTTAAAGATGCCAGGTGCTTGACCAATCTCAAAGAGATCTATGGCCCCAAGAGCTTTCAAATGTCATCCAAATTTTACAAACATAAAACAAACTCTTCTGGAATTTATATCTTTTTGTTTTGTTTCAGCCTTAGTGCTGCTGATCCATTTGAATACCACTCTTTTTTGGCTTTTTGTTTTCTGTCTTAAACCAGATTGTAATTATATGTTCAGGTTAAGAGTTCACAGACAACTCACAAAAGAGCTACAGGCAATAGGTCAGATCAATCTAATCTAGGAACAAAATAACAGGCCGCTGTTACATCCAAACTACAGAGGAGAAGCAATGCTCTAATAAGGCTGTCATAGTTCATTAACACATTTAATTTCAACAATTTATATGAACTGAAAACCTTTTTTTTTTTTTTTTTGAATGGTAGCTATATCAGCAAAACTTTCCCAAACAGCTGAGATTTGCATTTGGCAACCCCCTCCGCACAGATCTCATTCCGGGACTTGAGCTGAAGAATCTCCCTAAGGGAAATAGCAGAAGGTTATAAGAAAAAGCACCTGGAAAATAACAAAGAAGGATGCGAAAACATGTCCTTGACTTCAGTGTACACCCCGAAGAAGCAAAGACTAGGATTCATACGAACATTGACAAAACCATCAAAAATTAGTCAGATGCTAAAGCATTTATTTTTGTTGTTGGTGTTGTTTAAAACACACACACACACACACACACACACACTGCTTAACTTACCATAAGCAAGCTGCAGTCCTCCAGTCAATTCCCTATTTGTTTCTATTAACCTTGAGCCAACAGGCAACTCTGAGAACGATGCTGGTTATATGCATATCTGGATTACCAGGATAGCTTTGCTGTTGTATTTCGCACCAGTCAAAACAATACGGAATTTTATTTCAACAGTAGCGCTACTCATCTCTTTTTCCTAAGCCTTTAAGCTGAGCCTGATGGATGCCTTTATTATTTCTTCCTCTGCCTTCCTAGATTATTTTTACACTTGCACTAGTCAAGCATTGCACAGCAACAAAACAAACACGGATTATATTATCTGTATATGCATTAGTGTTCAGGTTTACTTGAGATGTGATGGGGCATATGCCATGAATGGACCATTCAAGAGGACAGAACTAGAAGAAATTAAAAAAAAAATACCATGTCCTAAACCCTGAATATTTTCCTTTAAAAATGCAAATAATTATACAAAAATCTTCCTGAAAAGCAGGAGATTTTCATAAGTGCCTGTCCTTTGCCTCATGGTCCTAATGGTGCCAATATATGATTAAGAAGAACCTGCATAATTTCTCAGAATATCTCCATTTACTCTGAATTCATTTACTTTTCATCCCAGTTTGTTGGCTTGTTTAGCACTTAGCATTTAGACTTATATACTGCTTCACAGCGGTATAAAAGTCTAAGCGGTTTTCAGAGTCAGCCCCTCTCTAAGCGGTTTACAGAGTCAGCCCCCAACAAGTCTGGGTTTTCATTTTATTGACCTCGGAAGGATGGAAGGCTGAGTCAACCTTGAGTCGATGAGGATCGAACTCCTGGCTATGGGCAGAATTAGCCTGCATTGCTGCATTCTAACCACTGTACCACCATGGTTCTTATGTTTATATAAAAAGCAATAAATGCTTTTAATGCTTTTTATGTGTGAACCACCAGAGTCATTGGGAGTTGGGTGGCATATAAATGAATAACAAATGGTCAAATAAAAAACAATTGATCAACACTGCTGTTTTCCACTGAATCCACTTTTTTCTTCACTCTTTTGAAGTTTCTAGTTTCAGTTAGTTGAGTTGTAACCATCAATGTCCTTAATGCAATCTCCCATAACATGACCATTATTACTTCATTTGGATTTTAGAAACAAGATTGCTGTTACAGATGCCAAATGCATTCCCCTCCATCTATGACCAAATTACCATTCAGTCAAATTTATAACTTTCAGTGGAATTGTATTAACCATATCAGCGCCATTTCTTATAGCCTAAGTTCATTCAGAATGTCATCACCCCCTCAGCAATTGCTTCCAAGTAAAATAGCTCCCATGACCTCCCACTCCTGGTTTTCAGAGCTCCGGGAATCCTGTAATAACATGTCACTCAGGAAACAGACTATTTCTGCTAAATGTGTCAGCTGGAATTCTGCAGCTGTTTTCTTCAGCTTCAGCCAGCTTAGACCGAGTCTCTTTTTACTAAGCTGGAATGAATTCCACCAATCCCCACTGCAGGAGAAGTTGAAACAGATAACAGCAGTCCATGACCATCAGTGTTAATTCCTCACACACCCAACCCTACTTTCTTCCCAAACTGTCACTTTTCAGTTGCCTGAAAAATAGGAAGAATGAACTTCCTATTTCTCTGGAAGCTTTCTCTTTTCTCTGAGCTGCTTAAAAAGATCTCAGATTTCATCATAAAGATCTTATCCAGTCTATCCAGGTGTAGAATATTCAACTTCCAACGACAGGGAATCCAGGCTGTAAAAACTACTACACTACTTTCCATAAGTATCTGGAAAAGCAATTGTCTGCTTCCAAGTATCTCCACACTTTAGCATAGTCATTTTCACAATGTTTATATCTTTAGGGAATGTTTTCCAGATTGACATGTCTACTTAAGAACATCTGCAGTCAACAGGGGAAATTTGTGAATGGAAAATTGCTGTGTATGAAGTATTGACCATACCTATAAAGCTTCTTAAATGTTTTGTCTGTCCTAGAAAACATTTAATTCTCTCCTGTGGCTGGGAATTTTAAAAAATAAGATAGTAGGCAAATGTTATTTAAGGAATAGAAGTTTCCTTTTCTAATTTATCGACACTCCACTTTTCTTCCAATGGATGATACTCTACAAAAAACATATTTCAAAGGCATAATTTAAGAGTACCTTATAATACACAAAAATGCCCTATATTTTCCACACTTTCAGTCAAAATCATTTACACAATTTATGGAGGACTCCATAAATAATCCTTTTGCAGGCTACGGTAAAGATATCTGTGAGACAGTTCACCAGATCTCTACTGATAGAGAATTCCAAAGATCAAGAGGAGTTACTCAGAAGTTCCTCCCCTATAGCCCCAGTAGATGCAGCCTCTAATGAAAAAAGAGCTGAGTTAAGGAAATTGTCTGATCTTAAAGCCTAAAGAGGTTTATATAAAGGTATATGATTTTTCAGACAGCCTAGGCCTTTTTTTTTTTAATGTCAACCACATCTAATCTTCCTATTGTTTCTCAGCACTGCTCTACTAAACTAAGAACCTTGTGTACATCGGACCTCTCCTTATTGCACAAACTTATTTTAAGTTTTTATCTTAGCACTTTCCCCAAGCTTTAGTGCAGGTGGCACTCAAGTTACAACCACAACTGAAACCAGAATTTTTGATTCCTTAGCAAGGCAGTTGTTAAGTGAGGTCATGCTCAATTTTATGACCTTTTTGCCTTGGTTGTTAATGAATGACTGTAATTAAGTGAATCATGGGATTGTTAAGTGAACTGGCTTCCCCCATTGACTTTGCTTGTTGGAAGCCAGTTGGAAGATTTGGGAATCACGTGGCTCAGGATGCTGCAACCATTGCAAATACATCCTGGTTGCCAAACACCCAAACTTTGATCACATGAACGCGGGGAGGCTGTGACAATCGTAAGCACGAGGAACGGTTGTAAGTCACTTTTTTGAGTGCCATTGTAACTTTAAACGGTCATTAAATGAATGGCCATCAGTCAAGAACTACCTGTAACTGGAACAGCACTTGATCAACTTTAGCTGATCTAAAGAAAGCCAAGCAAAGTTGACCTGGTTAGTAATTCAGTGGGAGACCAGTAAGAAATAGCAGGTTGGCTAGTCTAGGAAGCAAAATAAATAAATAATAAATCCCAGGAAAAGAAAGAAAAATCAGTTCTGCGCCATTGCCCAAAAAAATCCTGTGTACATTTGTTTATTGAGTCACCAGGAATCGTGTTTAAGGGAGGCTTTGCCTTTTAACCTACAATCTTTCATGTGTGAAGTCTGATATTTTAGTACATGACAAGCTGAACTGAAAGAATTCAGGATCCGAGCAACAAAGCAGATGATCAGTGCCCCATATGTGTCTCTATAATATCTCTGATAGCTGCCTGATCAACAAATATGTTGGTGTAAACAAAAAGAGTCTTATTTGTGTAGACAATCTGCATATCTTGTACATGACAGGATTACCCATTAGACTCAATGCTGAATAGAATAATAATGCAGGCTAAGCTACGGGCTTTCTTCAGATGCATTTTTGAAGATGATACCACCAAGTCATAAATTATTCCATCCTAACCTTGGTGCTATAGAGGCAAATACAGTAAAACGTGTGGGGGAGTACTACAAACAAGCGTGTTTTTTCTTGACAATATTTTTTGGGTTCTCTTTTCCATTGCTTGTTTTGATCACTTTGTACACAATTCACAGGTGGTACATCATTTCCCTGACAAGTTTTGTCCCTGAGGAGGTTCTGCCTTATTTTTTTATGCAAAATAAAATTAGCAACATTTTTGAAAAGGTGACAGTTTATATGACTGAAACTGGGATGTTCTTCTATTTGGCAGACTTTTGTATTAATTTAGACTATCCTTACGATCCAATGGATGGTTAGCCCTTTGCTACCCTTTCTTGTATTAGGAAGTTAGTATTATAGCCTGTGCTATGATCTGATGTGCTATCAAATCCATTCAAATTGTCTTTGCTTATTGTCTTGTTCTTCCTAACAGAGACCCAAGAGGATGGAAGAAATCCTTTCCCCTCTTTCCTTCCTTCCTTTTTATTGTGATACCCAGTCTACAGAATGTTGTAGGTGCAATATTCATGACCGACACTCCTCACATCTGAAAGCAAGTTTAATTTATTTCTGCTGTTATAAATCGATTGCTAATTAGAATATTGCATTATACTATATTTAGTTTATAATTTTCTAGAGTCAAAGCTGCTTGATCCCCTTGCAGCAAAATGACTATGAAATCATAAAAAGGCCAATATGTTTATTAGAGGTCACAATACATTTTGTTGCTTAAAATGTTGTCCTATAGTATCTACAGTAGTAGTAAGAGATTTATGTCCAAGCTTAGCAATCTTAATGAGATGTTGTCATCTTTATGTTAAACCAGAATAAGATTCATATACTGTAAGATGATCTACTTGAAAAGATTATGGATTGCCTTTAGGGCCAGATGCCAGGGTATCTAGCTCAAGAGCAATGGTCTGGTTAATAGTAATATGGTAGTTTAGCACACAAGGTCTTGAATCAGATAAAACAGGTTCAAATCCATTCTCAGCTATAAAGCCCACTCTATGATATTGGTTCAATTACTGCTCTTAGCCCAGCATATTTCATAAATAGTGGGGGGAAACTGAAAGAGCAAAGACAGGTTGTAAATCTAAAAATAAATAGATGCCCACATATTCACCATGGTGATTTGTCAGCTTTTCATCTCTTTTTCATCCTGTGTTTCAGAGGCACTCTGAATTTTCACATTGCAGCATAACATAAAGAAACAGAATTCCATCTTCCTCCTGAATTTTGGGAGATGGGATGGAGATTGAGAAAGACAGACCAATCACCAAAATTGTATGGCTTTCTAGAAGTACCACCATTGGTTCTAGAGTAAAGTACAAAGTCCAGCACAAACATTTGTTTAGGTACAAGATTTCTGTGCAAGAATATAAGCTTTGTAGCAGCGTTTGAATCAATCCTTGGTATTTCTAAAGTGATTTGAAAAGTCATTTTTAAAAATGAATTTCATATTGATTTTATTTTAAAAATGATTTAATTCTTTTTTTAATGTACTTGGCAAAGTCAAACATTTGGTTTAATTCAGAGGTAGGTGATTCAGTTCACTGTCTTATATTGCCTTGATGATTTAGGTCTAAATCTATGAAATAACTTTCACATCAAATCTCTGAATCACATATTCACACAAACTTGAAGCTTGCTACTAATATATAGAATATAATTTGAAACTTTATCTAGGAATATTTTTCTATCTCCCTGTTTCCTTGGCTCTGAAATTTTGGTTAAGGCAGATGCTCTTCATCTAACAACCCACTTTCCATCAATTTCAGCCCCAAAGTCAAAAAGGATAGCAAAGGTAACCTAGCAGCATCTACGAAGTATCTCAAGTCCCCCAGTACAGTACTAAAGCAGTTGGGCGAAGGTGGGAGTTTTCCCCCAACAAATAAGTTATGAAATATGTTAAGATCTGTGTGAATGTTCTATTCTAGAACTGTGAGAGTTTCATTGCATAATGCAGAGATTTAAATTGCTTATTTAAGCTGTGGCCAGACTAGTCAGACCATTCACTCCCTGGAAATTTCACTTCCATAGTGAAAGCTGTCGCCTGTCTTATTTATTCTTGAGCAAGTGCTTGTTTCCAGGCCATCATGCTTATTTATGGAAGGCACACATGAAGGACAAACAACAGACCATTATTAACAATGTTGTTGTTTTTTGCAAGAAAAGCAAAATACAAAGAAACAAAAGTCTCAAAGCAAGGCTGACATTCAGCAAAGAAGGTTCTTGTTTTTACTTACTTCAAACTCTTCAGCTCTACTGTGCTTCTTTCAGTACTTTGTCTTCTTAGGTAACTCATTTATGTTCACATAGAAGTATACACTGAGCAGGAATTTATAGGAGTGAAGCTTATCAGGTGACAGCTCAATCTCCCGTTCTTTGTACATGAGCTACTGACAATGATTGGTAATCAGTTTCAGGGAGTTGCTGAGATGTTCTGGCTTCCCCAAAATGGACTTCATCCAGACGCTGCAAGATCATTATAAGATGTCAAGGTAATAAGAAATGGAGGGACAGTATGCAATCATTTCTACAAATATATGGTAAGGATGCCATATGGTCTGAGGAAACAAGAAAAGTCTCATTCACTGAGGAATGGCAGTAGCACTTTTTTCTTTAAAATGCAGAGTTTAAATGTAAGGGTCACATCCTAGCAATCCAAATACAGTAGAAATGAATGTTTGCCAATTATCGCATATAGCACTCTTTTCCATTAGGCATTTTAGGCCACGTTGAATTCATTTCCCACAACATCCAACATGCTGGCTACACTTTATGGGAGTTGAAATCAACAAACCTGGAAAGCTGTTAAAACGTATCATCATAATCATAGTTCTTCAAGCTCTTATTCCTCTGTGTTCTTTGCATGCACCTGGAAAGCAGGTGAAGTGTAGAAGAAAAATATTTAGGGGAGAAGTTGTCACCATCTTCAAAGCTGGCAGGGAAAGATGTAAATTATGCTCATAGAGAAAGCTGCCCTGCAAGGAAATATACAATCTAGTTTAGCAAGCCAATTCATGAATCTAAAAACTGCAGCAGAAGAAAGTCAACAAGGACGGTCACTATTCAGTCAGGTTCCAAAGGCATAAACAGTATCATCAATTGAGAGGAGTAAGCACATCATCATCATCATTTCAAGATTTTTTTATTTATTTAATATGGCCATCTATCTCAAATTAATAATTCTGGGTGGCTAACAATGTTGAACAATATAAAAAAACTAGAAAGATAAAAAAAACCAAAAACAAAACATAGTATAGTATATCTTAGAATCTTAGAATAACAGAGTTGGAAAGGACCTTGTACGTCATCTAGTCCAACCCCCTGCCCAAGCAGGAGTCCCTACACCATTTCTGACAGATGGCAGTCCAGTCTCTTCTTGAAAGTCTCCAGTGATGAAGCACCAACAACATCTGAAGGCAGTCTGTTCCATTGGTTGGTTGTTCTGTCAGGAAATTTCTCCTTATTTCCAGGTTGAATCTCTCCTTGATCAGTTTCCATCCGTTATTCCTTGTCTGGCCTTCAGATGCTTTGGAAAATAGGTTGAGCCCCTCCTCTCTGTGACAGCCCCTCAAATATTGGAAGACTGCTCTCATGTCTCCCCTGGTCCTTCTCTTCACTAGACTAGCCATGCCCAATTCCTGTAACGTTCTTCATATGTTTTAGCCTCCAGTCCCCTAATCATCTTTGTTGCTCTTCTCTGCACTTTTTCTAGAGTCTCAACATCTTTTTTGTAGTGTGGAGACCAAAATTGGTTTCAGTATTCTTATTAAGGCTGTATGGAGTGGTATTAGTACCTCATGTGATCTTGATTGAATCCCTCTGTAAATGCAACTTAGGATTGCATTGGCTTTTTTGGTTGCTGCTGCACACTGCTGTTTCATATTTAACTGATTGTCCACTAAGACTCCAAAATCCCTCTCACAGCTATTAAGCTTGGTTTCACCCAATCTATATATGTACTTTTGGTTTTTCTTGCCTAAGTGTAAGACTTCTTTTCTCTACATTGAATTTCATTTTGTTAGATAGGGCCCAGTGTTCACATAAAACAGAAGCTGAGGTAAAAACAGATTCATCCATAACAATTAATATAGCTAACTCCTGGGCTCAACCTTACCTCCTGATCACCTTCAGACCCAGAGACAGAATCTTTAAGACCTTGTATGGAAGGCAGACAGGGTCAGTGCCAATCTGACCTCCAGGAATATGACATTCCCATGAGTGGGCACTGTAATAGAAAATTCTCTTTTTCTGGGCCCTGCCAGTTGACACAATCAGAGTTCAAATTCCCCAGTTACAGGACTAAGCCATAATCATCATGCCTTCCTTACTTGTTTGCCTTCTGCTCAGAGGCAGAAGACGCCACTTCAGCTGAAATTTCCTTGCTTCTCATGATTCCCTTGCTTTTCATGAGTCCTTCTTAGAAGAAATGTACTTATTTATTATATATTTATACCACCACAATCATATAACTCTCAGCCGTGTATTTCTTTGCAACTCGTTTACTTTCAACAAGCTAAGCCAGCTTTGTAGTATTGTAATTTTGCAGTATTTTATTCTATTTTAATGCTGATTATTTAAGTATTCTTTGTGGCTTGGAAATCATGGGGTGTCTTCAGGAGCAGGTGCCTCAATTGGGTTTCAAAAAAGCAAAAAAACAAAAGTGGTTCTGTCCAGTATCGGGTCTGATAACATAAGCAAAATGTCGTCTGTTGCTTCCGTAGTTTTCTCATCCAGTTTTCACTTCTTCCTATGATAAGGATTTGTCTGAGCAGTTCATGAAAACGGGAAAATTGAAATGAATTTAACACACAACTTGATGCTTGATATTTACAGACTTATGCTGACTGCTGGGTCAATCATCCCAATCTGCCAAACTGCTGTTTGAGAGGAGAGGATGTATGAATTCAAAAAGTATTCAAAATCCCATCACAGAACATTAGTCTCCCTTAGTGTCAGTTCTCCATCTCTTATCTTAAAACCATGGCATTAAGGCTATAAATCACATCAGCAAATTTGCAAAAGTAATTAGAAAAAGTAAAAAATGAATGTTTAAATGTTGGTTGCACGGATCGGCAGATTTGTTTCCTTATATTATCCACTGACACCTCAGGCTCAGAACTGCAGTGAAAACTTCATATGGTAGGAATGTAAAGTGCTAGAGCAGGGGTTCCCAACCAGGGATGCCCGCACCCTCTGGGGGGTGCGAGATGATATTCCAGGGGGTGCGAAAACTTGGGTTTTCAAAATTATAGTGTATATGCATAATTCGTTGCTGTTGCTTCGAACTTTTGTAAGGGGTGCAAGAATTATATCAGAAGTGTTCTAGGGGTGCAGGGTATAGAAAAGTTTGGGAGCCGCTGTGCTAGAGAATTCAGGGCAGCAGAAACAGGCTGCCTTACTCCCATTACAGGAACTTGATTTGAAACATATTTATATTACTGTATTTCCCATTAAAGGTCCTGCCACAGCAGTTTCAATTAAAAAAACATACTGTTTACTGTTTAAGCGATAAATTAAAACTATTAATAAAGCCCAGATGAGGACATTTTTTGCAAAAAACACAGTACAAAATGTGAAATAAAAATCATTAGGATAAACATTAAAACAATAGCAGAAAGTAAAACCAGCCAGCTGAAGCTTCCAAATGCTTTTCAAGGACAGCCCCATGTAGAGTGCATTACAACAGTTGAATTGGAATGACTAAGGCATGAGTGACCAACAGCAGTACCTCCTAATCTAGGAACAGGAACAACTGACATACAATATATATTTGTAGAAAGACCCTCCTGACCAGAAACAAGTGACTCTCATGGCTCCAGTCCAGGAAGATCCCCAGATTGCATAACAAACTCCATCTGGCTGACTAGATTATGGAAAATTACCAGACACAGATGGCCTCAAGCCTCATAGCCACTCTTGTAAGAGTTAAGACAAAGCTGGTTCCTCACCATACAGAACTGCCTGCCCTCAAGACACTAGGGAAGCATTTCAGGAGCATGACCTGCATAGCCCAGCACAGATGTGTACAAACGTGTACAAAAGTGTACGAACGAATGTCATCAGCACCATGATGAACCCTCACCCCATGAACACTTTCACCTAGCGCAGGAATTCTGGGAGTTGAAATCCATGAGTCATAAAAGAGCCAAGGTTGCCTACCCCTGACCTAGCGGATTACCTGGGATCAGGGTGAAATCCTAGAGAATTGAGGATTTCTCTGTCTTTCAATCCATTTGCATATCTGGATTCATTCCTGACCACACACTTTGCCGCAAGAGTGTGTAAGCAGAGTTTGTAACTATAATCAAAAAGGAGAGGAAAAAAGGTTCTGAAAGCAAAGCAGCAAGGTCAGTGTGGAACGCTTTCTTACAGTTACCAAGTTGTGACTGAATGTGATAAATGGAAAGTAAGGTCATTTTAAATGCTTTTTTTTTCAAACTCAGGAAAGTCTCATTAAAGTGCAACTAATCCATTAAGCTAAATTCATTGAAAATGAAAAGGGTCTTTCCAGTATTTTATGAGTCACGGTAATAAAAAGTACCTTTGCTTCAGCGCCTACTCAATTAATAAATTCAAGTTCTTTTTCTCTTTTTTTGCTCAGTGTCTTTTCCCTTTCATTATAAACTTTGCAGTTTTCAGGGGAAAGTATTCTCTGAATATGGAAATAGTGCAAGTTATCTATTAAGAATATGAAAAGTAGATCTTCAGAAAGGTTGCACTTCGCTTCTCAGAGGAGAAAATTCAGTGTAGCTGAGTTGTTTTCCTTGTAGGAGGATTAGCAGCTACATTTTCCTGAGCATAGATTCATAAGATCATCGAGGGAGTTGCCAAGTTGAGTTCTTTATATTACATAGCACGATCCTGCCTGCATTAACATATCTATTTTGTTAAGACCCTACTAGAAGGCAACTGCGATATATTCATTGCGTGTGTGTGTCATTGATTCAAATAGTTTTATGCATGCAAAAGGCTCTAATGTTCACTTACACAACGGTGTTTACTTTACATTGGGTGAAGAATTTTTTGTAACCTGAATCTAGGCTCTCTTTTTTATTTTGGTGATTAAAGACCAAAGGGTATGGCATATCATTATTAGAGAAAAATGATTGTTTTTCTTACTTTGGATAATTCTAAAAAAGGGTCTTTTGCTGATTTACGGAAGCAAAACCTATCTGAAAGTGTGTTTTTTCCCTGGAAACAACCAGAACATTACTCTTGCAAGATTTGATGATCTGACACAGAATTTCAATAGCATAATTTTGTGGTACTTTAAAAAAAGATTTAGAGATTATTTTTGGCCCAGGGAAACTTACCTTATATTTTGCATCCTAAATTTCTAGTAATTTATCCTAAAATAAATTTGCTGAGAGTGTTATTTATTATCCAACGTATCCCTAGATTTTTCCATCTGTGTTTTCTATTCCATATCCCATTTAATTCTCATTTTAACTTCTGTGTTGGTTTATTCTCATCTTTCTTGCTTCTTTTTCAGCTGAACTCTGGAATCTGGAATCTATGTCTGTAACCCATTATTCATTTTTAATCATAAACCTTGTTGGCAAATTGTACAGAACTTGAAAAAAAGCAGTCTGCAAATCCGATTAACTTTCTCAAAATTCTATTCAGATCATAAATAATAAAGATACATCCATATATATGAATAAAAACAGGATTAGGTTACTTCTGGAGAATTTAAAATTGAAGAACAAATCTTTCAAAAGATGTTTGCTCTCTGAAAAAGGACAAAGAACTTTGCTAAAACAAATACTTCTTCAGCACCGGACAGTGATGTGATTTAAGAATGGAAATTGAAATAAACATCAAGTTCTCAATCTATGTTATACTTATTTTTTTAAAAAAAAAAATCTACACATTAAACATACTTTTAAATATATTGCTCATTTGATTTTAATTTAATTAATCTTTGTAGAAAAATTGTCCAGGCATCAATAGTTCCATTTTGGGTGGAATATGGGATTTATCTTTACAGGAAATCCAGTCACAGTACAATATTATATATTAGCACCATATAATGCTTTTAAAGAGCATTCTCTTTAAAGAGCATTACACAACACTTGGGAAGCATGTGAACATATGCTGTACATAGCACCTATTATCTAATATATGAACTTTTTCATCAGAATATCAACAAGCAGTCTTACTTTTTAAAGATAATCCTTTCTTTTGTCAAGAAAAATTCTATATGTAGGATGACGGGTGATAAGATGTAACTTTACTTTGTGGACACCTCTGGGCTCCAAATGCTGAAGCAGTCCACTCTGAGGTGATATATGGAAAATAATGAGGCATTCCACCATTTACCCCTCATGCCGAAAGCATGGATGCCACTGCTTTGCTTTGGTGGCACATTTCTGTACGTGCAGAAAATTGTCCAAATTCAATGAAGCAGCTAATCTTCTATAGTCCTTAATCAAAATAAAAGGTTCCTGTGAGCCTCATACAATTTTTTAATGGTCATTGAGCTCAAATGCTCTACTTCTCTGCATTGAGGCACTGCCTACAGATCTTGCTTTCTTGTGTCCCTGCTTGAATAGAAAAGCTAGCACCATGCTGCTATGGCTGTTGAATAAATCCATTTCTAGAGGAAACATC
This sequence comes from Azemiops feae, assembly GCA_023970755.1. NCBI lineage: Eukaryota > Metazoa > Chordata > Lepidosauria > Squamata > Viperidae > Azemiops > Azemiops feae. The sequence goes on along the minus strand of JALGBA010000005.1, from coordinate 4,880,190 downwards.
GGTTGGAGCTAAATATTTTATCTGGCTGGAATGGGAAAAGCAAACTTCCTGCAGCCACTCCTTCCCTGATCAATTTGTTCTCTTCTTTGCCAGGATGATTTTCCTAGAGACAGAACTGCAGGCTCCAAGGTTTTATTATTCATTGCTTTTATTTCCTTAGTGGTCATATCATTCAAACTTGTTTCATTTTCCAGCACACCAGCTGTTAATCCACCCCAAAACTTGTTAAGGAAGCAAGCTAACAATGTTTAGGAGGTCTAAAGCAAGCAAATTTTCATCTCCTTAAATTGGCCAAAAGAATATGCTTTCACTGCAAGGGCTTTAAGTGACTGTCCCCTCTCTTATCTACGGTACATAGCGTCAACTGTATTAATGGTGATTTACTAAGATAGGAAAGGAAACAATTCTCTGTACTGCAGTTTACAATCTAGGAATCCATAAAGGGACTACAACAGAAGAGGGAAAAAGCTAGGAGCAGTAAACAGGTAATTATTTCCATTTTTTTCAATTTGTTGAAAAAAGTAATGCATGAGGACTAGGGATTATCCTATCTCACTGTGACCTGTTTCTCAAATTTAGGTAGCCAATGTGACCTTTAATGGCACTCTTTCATGCAGGTGGGAGTTCTAATAGCCCGTATACAATTTTTACATCAGGAAGTTTCACTTATACTCAACACAGCAGCAAATTGTATCCATTATGTGAATCCTAGTTTCTGTGGGAATGGAAAATAGTTCCTGACCATTTTCCTATGGCACACTTTTATGTACTTGAACATTGATGTCATGTGACAGCATCTTCCCTCAGTTTTCTTTTTTTCAGACTGAACATCTGAAATTTCTTATAAGACATATGTTAAAGTCCCAGTATCACCTTTGTCATCATCCTCTGACAAAGGATGAGGTTTTAACCTGCCAGGATCCTTTGAAATGTGTACCTAGAATCATGCAGTGTATCAAGAATGGTCTTACGAGTGCAGCTAGAGGAGTAGAAAAGAATAAGGACTTCATAGGTCTTGGATTGCTGCTTCTAACACAGCCCAGAACCTTGTTAATCCTTCTAGTAGCTATTTCATACTGCTGGCTCGTGTTCATGTCCAAGTATTGCTTCCAAATCAAGAATTCATTCTATATGTATATAATGGAATGTGGGAATGACTTCGAGAGACAGGAGGAATAATAATAATAACAATAACAACAACAACAACAACAACAACAACAACAATAATAATAAAGTTGGAAGGGACCTTGGAGGTCATCTAGTCCAACCCCCTGCTCAGGCAGGAAACCCTATACCATTTCAGACAAATGGCTGTCCACTCTCTTCTCAAAAATTTCCATTGTTGGAGCATTCACAGCTTCTGAAGGCAGGTTGTTCCACTGATTAATTGTTCTAACTGTCAGAAAATTTCTCCTTAGTTCTAGGTTGCTTCTCTCTTTGATTAGTTTCCATCCGTTGCTTATTGTCCTGCCTTCAGGTGCTTTGGAGAATAGCTTGACTCCCTCTTCTTTATGGCAGCCCCTGAAATATTGGAACACTGCTATCATGTCCCCCCTTGTCCTTCTCTTCATTAAACTAGACATTCCCAATTCCATCAACCGTTCCTTATATGTTTTAACCTCCAGTCCCCTAATCATCTTTGTTGCTCTTCTCTGTACTCTTTCTAGAGTCTCAACATCTTTTTTACATCGTGGTGACCAAAACTGGATGCAGTATTCCAAGTGTGGCCATAGACCAGACAACCATCATGCAAAATGTATCTCAGCCCATCGAAGAAACAAGAAAAAGGAACGTGGGAAAAGTCTCAGAAGGGACTCTCCCTAGTTTTATGGAAGGGAAGGGAAGGGAGGGGAGGGGAAGGGATTTTCAGACTTGCTCGATTTTGTTACTTTAATCTTACAATAAAGGTAATGTTAGTACTCATGGTATGTGCTTCTTGTCTGGACTTCCTCAAAGAGGTATAGAGTGGGTCTTATTTTTGTGCTCCCTAAATGTCATAAGTACAGTATATTTCTTCCTGTTGAAGGATATTTTGTAATCACTTTCCATATAAATAACAATAAATAATAACAAATTCCCTGGACTTAAAAAGCTGTTAGAGAGAAAGGTTCCAGTCTAAACTTTTAATCTGACCTGTTAATTTTTTTATTTATTATGTAAGGCTAATTCAGTTATGAGAAAACCATGCATTTTCTGAAATACAGGGTAACCTGGAACCGTTTTACCATCTCATGCATTGTTTATCAAAATAAGGGCCGCAACTACAAAATGGCTTGGTTCATACAAGACACTAAACCATCCTGTAGTTGGTTTGGTTTCTACTTAACAAGTTGTATATAACCATTGTGACTTATTCCATAAACAGGATACAATATGGCTTAGCAGAGAACTTGGCCTATGGACTAAATTGCTTATTTGATGTCTCATTTAGTTTGCTCTATATAGCTATTCCTTTCAGTGTTCTTTCTATTAGGCATATATTCTATGCCTTCCTTCTGAGGAAGGCTGGATTCAGACTACAAATCATGTCGTGAATTATTACTCTCCAAAGTGCTTGTTTTTGTCCAGGTTTTTTTTTTTAAGTCCTTGCTCATCTTAGCATGGATTTATTCTTTGAGGGAGTGATTCCATTGATAACAGAATCTGGTAAATGCCTGCTCAGAAACACATCCCGTGACTTCAGTAAAACCTCCTCCCAAGTAATTGGACATAGGATAGCAACAAACACTTGCCTGGAGTGACTTAAAGCAGCTGCCAGTGCAGATGTGCATATCAGCTGCACATTAAAGGTATTTCAAATTGTCAGTTACATCTGAAGAATGAGTGATGTAGCCAAACTCATACAGATATTGATTTCTAAATGAAATGGGTTGGTCTACCTCTTATCTGTATCAATGAGTAACAGCTGCTTGGATGCACTGCAGTATGAAGGAACACTCTAAGCACTCAGATCCTGTTGCTACTCTTCGACATACAGTAATGTTGCTCCTGCTCTCCATATGATGCACTTAGTTTGCACATAATGGTTGCTTTGAGAGTGACTTTCCAAGGCCTGGAACTCATTGTTTCCATGACTTCTTGTCTGTCTGAAAATCTCTCATTGTACCTTCCGATCCTTTGATGTACTGATACAGGGAAAAAATATAAGACTCAAAATTGAGATGCTGGCAGGACAATCAGTTAAGTTTCTAGGCAACTCAAATCCTGGGAAAGAGAAGCATGACAAGCACTGATGAAGAAATCAGAACTGCTGCAGAATACGAAGCAACAAAGCATTATTCTACACTGGGGGTTAATAAATAAACAAAAAAAGAACTGAAGATCAAACTTCCACTGTAGTAAAGATTTTATAGGAGTGTGTCGTGTGATCAACACTAGAATATTATGAAATCTTCCTATTATTGTATGTCATAAATGATATTACAGAACTGGGAAAAGATACAAAAAAAAAAAATCCAGCCAAAATTAGCTGGGGAAACACAAGAGACCTTAGGTTATAAGAACACCAGAGTAAAAAGTTATATATGCTGTATAAAATCATACAGAGTTAAGACTTAACAGAGCTATACAAATTCATGTATAACATAGAAAATGCGCTAGAGAACTTAAAAGGAGATCAGATAAATTCATGTAGTGCAAGACAGTCGTATAATTCCTAGATATCATTATTTGTTTTCATTTTCGTTGCCATGTATTTTGAGAATCAGAAAAGTCCACAGAGTAGTCTGGCTGCCAGCAGTTGCTAGTTCATTTAGTTCACACTGTCATGCTTATCCATGAGGAGGTGAACTAGCTTCACACCCCTATGAATCCTGAATAGGATTCGCATCTCACATGACATCTGCCAGGACTCTCTGTATACGTGGGGCATAGTATCCTCCCCTCAGTGTAACTGCAGGGTCCTGGCTACATTACAGGGTGCTGACTGAGTTGTGACCGGCTGTAAGCTGAGGTCATATACCGGTCCAATATCTGATTTTTTTAACATAAACGATGCTACATTTCAACGGTTAGATGGCCCAGTCATTGGTATTTGAACATAGATTTTTTTTAACATTTACATTTTATTGGGTTCTACTAATCTAGTTGAAATGTTAACATATATTGCTAGTCCATGCATGGTATGCCATATGCTAAATAAATAAATAAATCATTATTTCTGAGACCATCTAACTCTTGAAGGTTTCTACTTATAGGTCCAACAGAGTAGGCATAATCCAGGTCCCCCTGTATCAAACATTGATGACTTGATGACTTATAGGAATGAGGAGGTGTGCCTATTCAATCACAATACCTGCCATATGGGAATAGCTTCGCCTCTGAAATTTGGATAGCCCTGTCCTTCCTGGTCTTCTGGAAGGCTATGAAAACTTGGCTTTGCCCTCAAGTCCTAGGGTCAAGATGTTGGGGAGGGGAGTCCATTACCTTTGCATGTGCCTATGGAACTGTTGTGTGGTTCCTCAATTCTTACTTTAGACTGGATTATTTTAATGGACTATAGTTCTTTATATTCCCTTTATATGTATTGTTTGCTGCCCGTATTTAAATACATAACAATGATGGGCAGCTAAAACAAACAAACAAACAAATAAATAAATATAACATTTGCTTGAGATCAGTTTGAATTCATGGGAAGCATAGTCTTGCATCCATGTCTTTGGAACTCACATCACTTTTGCTTTGCTGCTATGGGGCCAGGCAGATTATTCTTTTAATATTTCTGCTATAAAAACAGTTTTTCCCAGCCATTGAAAATACAATCTGTTTTGAGGCAGTTCTTGAGGCAACAAATATCATGCTTTAATACAAGAACTTTGTCAGAAATGGATTGGTTGTTCCCATTTTTTTTTTAATTCCTTCAGTGATGTGGCCATTACTATTTCAGTGAAGAAGCCCTACAGGTTTCTATTGGAGAAAGTCAATCTAAAAAGAATTGCGTTTCGATGCTGATTTATTTATTTCACATATAAGCTATGTTTGAGAACTTAATACTTTTGTTTTGTTTGGATGTTTAGTACATTTTGCTACCAAGCAGCTATCAGTCTTTCAGGTTCTTTAAATAGAGCTGTAAGAAGTTTAGATGAACATATAGTCCCATACATTAAATTTGGCTCTCCCCAGATTAGAATAATGGTACGCTAGCTCATTGAAGGATTGCAAGCCAACATGCCAATAACTTCTCCAAAAAACATCCCCCAGTGGAAGTTAGATCTTCCTTTTGGTTAGCTCTTATAGTAATTGCTAGAAAGGGAGGGCAGTGATTTGAGACTAGCCGAAGAAGTGAGCCTAAAATCCTATGCATTAAAAGAGCTTATATAATTACAGAATGAAGGGCAATCTAATTATATGATTATTTTCTTAATACAGAGGGTATGAAATAGGAAGCTATGACAAATAGGAAATCGGTTCCTGGCAAAGGACTATTCTGGAAGCCTGTAGGGTTTATCTGGTAGTGAAAGCCAGTAATGGGAAAGTTTGCAAACTTAATCTCCAGCTCTGCAGCAAACTAATCCTTCTGTATTTATATTAATCTTTTCAGCAGAGATCAAAAAGCACTTACTTTTCATTTTGATCTCTGAGCCAGAAAATGCAATGCTGGGGTTTAGCCTTTGTTGTTGGTATAAATGTGAGTACGCCAATACCTTTTCTGGAAAGCTTGCCAGCCTCACCAAAACTTTGTTCAGTTTCTGACCAATCGGGATTGATTTGTAGTTCTCTGTGTACATACAGGATGTCTGTAGCTACCTTCAAATCAGAAATGGTGTTATTTGATTGATAACACTTCTATTATCTTACACTAAGGTGAAATAACTTATTGGATCCAAACAGATACTATGGTCAGTAGCGAAGACATCGTGCCTAAAGCCACACAGTAATGTGTTGGCTTAATGAGGATTTGGTTTTGGTTTTTTCCCCCTCTTGGCAGGAATCAGTGTGTGAAGCCTCCAAAATTCATACCCAGTGGTGGGATTCAAATATCTGACAAACCAGTTCTCTCTGTGGATGCCACTTCTGGAAGTCCATTCTGGGCCTGGGCAACAAAGAATTAGCTACCGGTTCTGCTGAAGTGGTGCGAACTGGCTGAATCCCACCACTGTTCAGACCCATTCAGCAAAAGGGCATAAAAGGAATGTGAACATGTTATCCTTTCTGATTGCCCCTTTGGTCTCTGCATTGGGATATTACCATGCTTGGCTATAACATACTAATTAGAATCTGGGCAGAGGGATCTATGGATTTCATTAAGTCCCCAATCTGCTCCCTTTTAATCAAGCAATTAGGGTTTTGGGGGAATATACGACTTGAGGTGGCAGTATATAGTATTTCATCTGTGATATGGTGAGGTCTGTGGACTTATCAGTTCCTGGTGCTTATATTTTATTGAAACAAATATTGAACAAGAAATGGCTAAATTAGAGAATGAACTATTAGCAAGAGAACACATAGACAGAAGACAAATTCTGTAATAAAGTATCTACATTTGGCAAACCAAAACAAATCCAGTTATTTTATGAAATGGAAATTTTTTCTCCTCAACTACTTCAGAACCTTGCCTGCACGGGGACTGGAGCATCTATTATGCGCTTCAGAAAGGAAAGCATAATGAGACAGTGCTTGACAGTGATAATGTGTTTCCATAAGAAGTTTCTGCCTAAGACAGATGATGGAAATACAGACCATTATAATATAGTTCATAAGATAGCTACAGCAGGGATCTCCAACCTCTGGGTCATGGCCCATTATTGGGCCACGACCTATTAGCAACTAGGCCATGGGAGCAGCGGGCTGCTGTGCATGCACACATGCACAGCTGGACTCATGCAAGCAATGGGTATGTGTGCATCGGCCCACCACTCACACGAGTCAAGCTGCGTGCCCATGTCCCAATTCCCCTGTCCCTTCCCCCAGCCGGGCTACCAAGTCACAAAGGTTGGGGACCGCTGAGCTAGAGCATATATCAAGCCAATTGTAACTAAGCACATGTCAAAGCATGGGAAATATAGATTTGTTTTTATTTATTTACAGGAATTTGTATACTACTATTAAAAAGATTTCTGGTTTACAATACTATAAAATAAAACACAATATGTTACACCAGGGAGCCCCAGTGGTGCAATGGTTAGAATGTAGTATTGCAGGCTAACTCTGCCCACAGCCTGGAGTTCGATCCTGACAGGGCCCAAAATTGACTCGGCCTTCCATCCTTTCTGAGGTCAATAAAAAGAGGACCCAGATTGTGAGAGGCAATATGCTGACATTGTAAACCACCCAGAGAGTGCCATAAAGTACTATGGGTGGCATATATATCTAAGTGCTATTACAGCTGGTCCTGTCTCAATATAGACAGTCACCAATATCAACACCAAAAAATAATATGCATCAAAAATGAGAAGAACCAAAAAGCTGTATAAATATGTTTTGTGAAAGACTAACCAGGATGGTGCTTGATGTACCATCAAAGGCAGGTTATTTTAGAGTCCAAACCACCACAGAGTTCTGAAGACAATAACTCCTCCCATCTCTTAGTGGAAGGAACCCTCAGTCTTCTAACTATCACCTCGGATCAGTTCACCAAGGAGACCTATTTTGAAGGAGATTAATTTGGCAGTGAATCTTGCAGAACTATCATTGATTTGGGCCTGGAAATATATCAACAGCCAGTGCAGTAACTGATATATAGATGCTATATTACATAATGATTTCTTTTAGTTGCTGCACTGAAGTTTTACATTATCTTGTAATTGCTACAACTTAGCAATTCTAGGTATACCTTTCTCAGCCCTAGGCAAACAGGATGCATTGACCAAATTGTTGCACTTTATCATACAAAGATACAACCTGAAATGCCTTCCTTCTTAGGCTGAAAGAAATAATACAAGGCATTTAACTGGGCTTTAAAAAAGATTATTGTCTTTATTTTAAATGTATCTTTTTCTGCACATGACAGGTGCATTAAAGTTCCAGTCCTTGAATTCACTTTAAACAATGCAAGGAAAATGAATGGTCTAAGAAATGGGAAGCAGGTGTGTTCAGCCTTCATGTTACAAGTGTCAAGTAAACTTAATTAAAGGCAGAAGGTGGCTAGATGTTTTGACTATTGTCCAAGGCTGGACACCTGTGCAGGGAAGCTGACAACAGACTAGAAGGAACCCAGAGCAGTTTCTTCAACCTAAAATCTGAACAAATTCTTCTTTTTCACATCTGGTAAGATGATTATGGACCATGTAAAATGTACTTGAAATCTCTTAACTAGAGTAAAATGCAGCAATCAAATCATGGATTTCCAATCAAATCATGGATTTCCAAAAAGTGCGTGGATGACAGAAATCTCTGGAAAGTAAAACTTTTTTTCAGGAATTAAAGCAGAAAGAGACATCCTAGGTCAGGCATGTCAAACTGCCAGCCCGCGGGCTGGATGCGGCACGCTGAAACCGCACCCACCCCATTGCCAGCAATGGGGAAAAAGTCACGATACGTCACGCGATGTCACGTGACGTCGCAAGTTTGACATGCCTTCTCCTAGGTTGCCAAGACCTTATATAGGAAGAGAATGTGAATAGATATAGACAAAATCTTCCTGGACCCAGTTATTCCTTATTCAATTAAACATGGTTTAAAAAGTCCATACTTAATGTGTGTGAACCCAGATGATATTTCATTCCTGGATCCTGGCTAGAGCTGCCAGACTGGCAAACATCTGAACAAATAATAGAAGGATAGAGACATGCAGTGGTTTTCTGGATTTTTACAGCCCAGTTTGATAGCCCTAATCCATCCAAAACTAGTTTCTAAAATTACTGCTTTGGCAAATATCACTAAAAAAGGGGAGAAAATAGCAGATGAGTTGGTTACTTTTGGCAGGAAACATCTGAAGTTAGATTTAGAATTTCTGGACCCCTTTTATTCAAGTAAAAGCAGCTTATATAAATAAAGATGTTCTTTTAAAAAAGACCTGAATAATAGAACTTATAAATTAGCCATTAAGCAGTTTAATCCTGTAATAAACTCTGTTTTTCAGTATGATTAAGTATTGGCCCATTAAGTATATTATTCAGTGAGGGGTCCTTGGTGCTCTCTGAGCTTGCTTGTATTCTTGCAGACGTTTCATTACCCTGCTAGGTAACATCATCAGTGCTAGTCCGTGCTATTATTCAATGGCATAAGTAATAGGAGGTCTGCAAATATGTCTTCTTGATCCTCCACTTTCATCAAAATGATGAAAGCAGCATTGTGTCAATGGCAGCGAAAGCTCCTCCCCATTCCTACATACATGAACACTAAGGTGGCAGGATTTGAATCACAACACTGTTTTGGCACAACACTGCTTTGTTTTTCTTACCCCGGAGGACATTGGTGCTGCAGCTCTGGCTACTTGAAACTAATCTTTCTGAAGATTAGTTTAGACATGTTGATGGTTAATCTTAAATCATCTCTCTGTGTTTCTTCTGCCTAGGAATGCTGAACTCTGAGCCAGGAATCAGCCATGAAGAATATGTCATAGGAATTTGTTAAATTTCCTTCTTAACATTATTACCTTTTGAGGGACAAAATAATTGGAAGGTACTTAAAAGGTTATCTAGCCCTATCCCTCACCCAGTGCAGGATTCACTACAGCAGGGGTGTCAAACTGCCAGTCCACGGGCCGGTTGCATCATGCGGAGTCCGTGCCCACCCCAGCTCCGGCAATGCGAAAAAAGTCACAATACGTCGCGACACATCACGTGATGCGGCGAGTTTGACACCTGTGCACTACAGCATTTCTGACAGAAGCATCTCTGTTTGCAGAAGAACTCACTATTTTGCAAGAATTTTTTTTAAAAAAATCTGGTTGACAACTCTTATAGTCAGGATGTTTATCCTGAACTTTCCTGAAATTTTAATATACTTGTTACAGTCCTACCCTCTGGGGCAATAGTGAATAAGTCCTTTCCCCTTTCTGTGTGATGGAATCTTCAGATAGTTAAAGAGTACTATCATGCATATACCCTAGGTTGTCTCTTCTGTAAGGTAAACACACCCAGATAATTTAAATGCCTTAATCTTTTAATCCGCACAGAGCTTAATTTCCTACTAAGGAACTTATCAAAGAAATAGATAAGTTTAGTCTGGCATGATCTGCTTGCGATAAACCATGCTAGCTCCTGTTGTAGCATGCCGATCCAAATACTTATAAATGTGGTGTTTAATAATTAACGCAGGCTGAGAGGTCTATAATTTCCCAAGTTTTCCTCTTTCCCTCTTGAAGTTGGGGCTATTCTACTCTCCCCTCCAGTATTCTTGACTCTCATCAGCCATCTGAGAACTTCTAGATATCCCAACTAGCTCTGTTGTCACTCTGCTTGTTCCTTCAGTACTGTGGGATTCATTCCATTAAAATTATTCAAGTCTTAAGAGTCTTGAATTAATTTAAACTAGCTAAGTTCTTTCTCTTACTCTCTTCATGTCTGTCCTAACATGTAGTTCCCTTCTTGTCCCAGTGATAAAACAATGCTTATTTAAGGCTCCATTTCCCTTCTGAGAAACTCAGATGTAAATAGGAGTTAAAAAGTTCTGCCTTCCCACTATCTACTGTATCAGTTCACTACTTTCTTCTTACAAGAAATATACAACCTCTTTAGTTTTCCTACAATAAAACCTTTATGTTATTTTGGGTCACTTATAAGCCCAAGCTCAGTCTGAACTTTAGCCATTCTAACCCAGTTCTTATTGTTTGTTGAGGCTACCACATATTCTTCAGTTATATGCCCATCCTTCCATTTTCTCTTCAGTATTTTAGAACGCTCTTTGTGAAAATTGCTTCAATTTCTTTTTCCTATAGAAATTGTTTGCAATTGTAACTTGAATATCTTGTTGCATAGGATTCCAAGTCATTAGAGCAGGCATGTCAAACTGCCGGCCTGCAGGCCGGATGCATCATGGTGAAACCGCACCCACCCCATTGCCGGCAATGGGGGAAAAGTCCCGATACATCGCGCGACATCACGTGACATCGCAAGTTTGACATGCCTGCATTACAGCATTGTACAATGCAATGCCTCCTCCATTTTTGTTGGGTGAATTTCCTTTCAGTATGCCTTTAGCTTAGACTTGGGTTTCCCCTTTACGAAGATTGATAATCAAGGATTTTACTTTTTAAAAATAAAATATTCACATATTGTAATAATGCAGATGAAGTTGCTTTTGTTCATTATTTCCTAAATGTTAATCAGCAATCTTTGTGAACTTCCATTACCACCACAATGGAGAAATGCTACCATCTTTCCTTAAATGCCTTTTGTATTGCTGAAAGCAATACATTATATGACCTCCTATTTTCATAGCTTTGTCTCTATTTAAAAAGAGTCAGATTTGACATTCTAATATTTGTCATTTCCACTCCTTTTTTCTTCAACTGGAATGTTTAATTAGCAATAATTCAAGCAGGCCTATCTCTGTTTTGGAGAATGAAGATGAGGAATGGGAATGAGGTTGTTGGTTAACCTCCTTTATGAAGCAGATGGAAGGAGGACAGTTTGTACAAATATTTTACTGCATAACCTCCAAAATATTGCCATTTGATTATAGCCAAAGCTGACCAGCTAAATTGAGTGCTGGTTCAGGCAATTACAGTAGTCCATGCTGAAATTTCAAGACAAAATCTGGATCTTTGCCACCTTTTTAAGTGGAAGCAACTTTTAATTCTGTGTCTTAGATAATAATAAAATCAAATCTAATGCTATAAAAAATGCTGTTTCTTTTACTCTCGGAATTATTGCTCCTTTTCTAGCATTTTACTGCTGTATTCTATACATTTCTTATTAATGTTTTCAAACTACTGTTGGCAGCTCTCTGCATGATAAATATGAAATGCAGTGGACAGGATACAGATGTGAATAGGGCCAATATAATGGCCATCAACATCTCATGAACTGCTTAGGGAGATCACAGTAGCACAGTTGTTAAGTGAATCTGGCTTCCCCATTGACTTTGCTTGTCAGAAGGTTGCAAAAGGGGATCACATGACCTGGGACACTGCAACCATCATAAAGATGACTCAGTTGCCGAGCATCTGAATTTTGATCATGGGGATGCTACAATGGTCGTAAGTGTGAAAAATGGTCATAAGTCACTTTTTTCAGTGCCATTGTAAATTTGAACAGTCACTAAACAATATATAAGGAATATATATATATATATATATATATATCGAGAGAGAGGGGGGGGGTTGGGTTAAAAAGCACCTTGGTATTTTTAACTGCTATACTGCAGTTACTTTTTATTTATAATCTCTTTTGCCTTGCAGCCCCAAACTAGAGGCGTTAAACAGGCTCAAGTCGCTACTGCGATACATTCCCCACCATACAGTCAGAGCTGAAGAAGCTTCTTGGATGAAAAGCAAAACATCTAACAAGAAAATCCAGTTGCCTTTTGAAAAAGCACTTCTGGGACAACCATGACCTGGATGACTGAGAATCTCCATAGACAACCAGTATGGTATTTGTTCAGATCTGCCCAGATCTGCCTTAGTGTCATATCTCACAGGTTTTTAAACAAGAATACAAAATAATTTCCACTACAAATTTACATGACGGCTGTTATTTCCCTCAGGAACCCATGAGATGTTACTGAGCACTATGTTTGACAGGTATTTAATCCTGGCCCCATTCACTTCCACATTCTGTCTACTGCATCACACAGGTTCAGAAGGATGCCAATGATAGAAAACATCAGCAAAAATGTAGAGCGTACAGGACTAAAATGCTAGAAAAGTGGTAACAATTCTGAAGACCAGCAACAAAAACAAGAATAGCCCTTTCATTTTCTAAAACATTTGCAAATGCTGCTCAATTGATTTGACACGAACCCCATGAATTTTAATTATGATCAGACTTTATTGTAAATGAAGGTTGAGTTAGCGAATAGGGTTCTCTGCAGTTATAACCTTTCAAATGGCATTAAAATTGAGTAACCAAAATGTTCTATCTCTGCAAAGTACTCTATGTATAATAAAACCCAATTTATTTCAGTTGTCCATCTTTATTCTTCTCTGTCATAAAACCAAAAGGGAAACCTAGGATAATTTTCAAACCACACATTTAGCTAAATCACTATGGCCTAAATGATATTTTATGGAAGATTAACAATTGGTTATCTTTCAAGAACTGAGAATGGCAAATACATCTCTAGGGATCTTTCTGATGAACCGTCCAATCATTCTTCTTAGCTTCCATATTTAGAGTGCCCATTAAGCCCTTTCCCTGAGGAGACATAAGGGAATATTTATAACTACCACATGCTGCACTTCGAATAAAAGCAATATGGTACGAGTCTTAGTGAGGAGCAAAACAGATTTGAAATATAAGTTAAACCTTTTTTTCTGGCAATATTCCATTATCTTGGTCACTTTCACAATTCAGATACAGATGTTTCAATATCTGAGCCTAGGCTTAGCATCTATAATGGCAAAGTAATGTTGAAGTAAGGCCTACAAGCCTATTAAAACTAACTGAATTAATACTTCTGAATTTTTTATGTTTTCCCTCAAATGTTGTGCCTGGCATTGAAGATAAAAAATACAAAACTGCCTCCCAGAGTCTGAAGATCAAAACAAAAAACCAAACAAGGAATCATCAATATATGAATTATTTTTGTATGCTTTCCTTAGTGGTTTCACGTTGAATGAGCCTGGTAGACAAGATCAAATACACTCTTATCCCAGAAATTAATGCAGTCTTTCCCACCACCAGCCCCTGGGATCATCTCTAAAAAGGTTTGGAGTTTCATCACTAAATGATGCATTCCAGGCCTAACCTCAGCCTTATAAGTTAGGCCAAAGACATAATATTGCTTGAAAGCTACTGAGTATTCAAATATAAAGACAGAAGAGATCTGCTTGATTGTCATCATTTCAGTCCAGAGACTGGGTTGAAAGCCAATTTGAAAAAGGGCTTAAGTAATCACTACCATCCCGCAAAACCCTAAACACAATTATTCATGAAATAGCTACCTACAAGGATATTTTTTAAAAATCTTGCTAAGATGCATCAAAAGAGCCTGCAGACAATGGCAACATTGCAGTTGGCACCAGGAGAAGAGTTGCTATAAGAGATTGTCTGTATAATCTGATTAATAATAATAACAGGTGTTACTACACAGATTGCTTTATCGTAATTCCTTACATGAATGCAAGAGGCACTACTCTTTAAGAAAGAAATCACAAATATGTGAAATTGCATACAGGTCTTACTAATTAAATCTTTCATGCCTTTCAACAACTCAGTTGTCAGTCCCTGGTAGAAGTGTAGTGCTATATTGTGCATTTTAAAACTATTCTCAAAATTGCTATCGCATTTCTTTTGGCAATATAGTAAAACTAGCTTTACTTAGCCTATGTATTAGAATTAGAATAGAATAGAGCTGGAAGGGACCTTGGAGGTCTTCTAGTCCAGTCCCCCCCCCGCTCAAGCAGTATGTATGTGTATATACACATATACATACACACACACACAAATAGTAATGCCAGTGATAGAAAGAAAGAAAAACATTGGGAAAATAGAGATAAGATTTCAGCCTTGTATTGCAAAAATGTGTTTTGTGTTGACAGCTTCTCAGAATCTACTACTGTTCAGCAGTGGCTTTAGAGTTATTCTATACTTCCTAATGTTGCCTTTCTGTCTTAGAAGGAAAGGGTGTAACCCTCTGGATTTTTCAGTGTGAGTCATGCAGTCTCAAACCAAGATGAGGATTATATCTGATGCATTGTAGAAAATTGATTGCATCACTGGCCTGATTTGATTTATAGACATTTAGCCCAAATCGCTGCAGAGCTACCTTATTTGCTCAATCCTCAGTTATCCAACCAGGCTTACAATCAGAGTGATCCCGTATTTCTCTGTCGAGATAAAGCTGTCACTGTGCTCAAAGAGATTAAACTGGTGAGGCTAGAAAGGCTGGTGCTATGCAGCAAGAAAAGTTGATAACATTATATTCCTTCCCAGTGGGAAACCACTGAAACTGGTTCTAGAGAATGTGACTTGAAAGGTACCATTATGAGCTTGTCATAGTTCTTTTTGTGAGCTTTCCATAACCACCCAATTGGCCACTGTGGGAACAAAATGATAGACTAGGAGAGTTTTCTTTCTCCAGATTGCTTCCTGCCACTTGTGTTCAGGTTGTCTGGAGGATTGCATAAACTCAGACAAAGCTGACATTAGGATCTATAGCATCTATAGTCATCAGGTAATAGCTACTAGATTCATAGGGAGCAAACACCTTTCCTGGAGTGTGATCACATGACTTAGTAGCATTGGAAATCATTTCTCAGGGAGATTTGCCTGGCTCAACACTGCCAATCTTCAACAAAGATTCCAGCCAGTGAATTTTAATCTTTTGTGATCTATTTGGCTTATCCAAAACAGTTTAGGGTTATGGTCAATGGTGGCTCTTGTTTCTTGTGGTACAGTTTGCTTGTTGTTGATGTTGCTAAGCAGAGGTGCCATTGTATTACACTGGAATTTCTCCTTGCAAAGTATCCACACAGCATGTAGCAGGACCACAAGATATTAGACTTCGTTTGTAGCAGCTAGTTAAGAACTTCCCCAGTTCTTTTCCCCAGCCTTGTCCTCCCCCCAAAAAAATCAGCAATGGGTTTATTAGATAATTTTAGGCAAAATATCTTCTACCTTCTACTTTTCAATATGAAACTAATACTGATGGCTATTTCTGTATTTAAGATTACTGACGTAATGCCTGCCAAATGCCTGGAATATTCAGAACACACTCTTTACATACTGAGAATTTGTATTCATTTACACACAGCCTCTTTTTCACAGGGAGAATGAGGTGCTGGGATAAAATCATGTCAGTCAGCATCTCGGAATAATTGAAGAATAAACTTTATCACACTGCTGCTGATCCAGTGCCCAGTTATCTTAACACTCTGAGCCTCTCAGCAGCACTTAATAAGAAATTCATTTGCCAGCAGTACTTGCCTTAAGTGGCTTGCCTTTCTCACCCCATTAAGGTTATCCATGGCTTCTCTGTAGAAACAATGTTGATGGCCTTTGGAAACCACTTCACAAAGTGGAGCACAGACACCTCACACAATCAAGAAAGAGGGTAAAGAATGTGATTGCATCATCTCTTTAAATCCAGCATTTGGATGGGCACTAGATGCTTAGGCAAAGAATGTAGGGATTATTCTTCTCCCTCACCCTTACTATTGCTCTTGAGATAACCAATTATAAGCACTGAATAGAACAGATGCATCTTTCCATTATATTCTCAACTGCATCATGGTATTTCTGTTTTCAGTATACTAGTTTCATTAAAGAGAGCTGGTCTAGTGTGGGGTTAAGACACCAGATTAGAAACTAGGAAATTACGAGTTCTAGTTGTTGTTGTATTTTATCCTGCAATTTCTTTATATGTAAAACTTGAGGCCATGAACATATACAATACTCCTGCCTCCTATATTTCCCTACAACAATAAGCCTGTGAGCTGAGGACTGAGAGAGAATAATTGAGCCAATAATTGAGCCAAAGTCACCTAGCCAGATTCATGCCTAAATCAGGCCTAAAATTCAGTCTCCTGGATTCAAGACAGCACCTTAGTCACTACACCAACTTATACATGGACCAAGCTTGGGTGACTTTGCACCAGTCACTTCTCTAGAAATAAGGTAATTTTTGAAAATGTTTCCAGGAAAACTGCATTAACTTGAAGTTTGATTAGAGGATAATAATACAGATTGAGATAAGAGCTACAGAGGAAAAAGCACTTTGCAGACATATATAAACTGGAGTGTGGAATTCTCTGCTTTTGTAATTGATACACAGAATTGTAAAATGCCTGCAGATTTCTTAATAACTAGAGATCATTCTACAATCACAGAGTTATCATTCCACAGAGTTGCTAGAAATCAGGCAGCATATAAATTTAATAAATTATTATTATTATGCAGACTGTTCCTCCATGGTTTCATCACTGCTATAGGCTAATGGCCACAGTCTGCCTTAAACTCATCCAAACACCTACACACTTATGCTGAAAGGATTGTTCCTATATTACATTTCATTATCTAAATGGGTCACAGGCTTGCAATTCCACTGTGTTGAAAGAAAACAGAATAATTATTTTGGTTATGTAATTGTTTTAGACCACATTCCTGGCCTCAAGAGTCTGTTTATTATTCCCTTGAAAAATGAACCTGAATAATCAATGCAAAGTGCAATTTGCAGTGCTCTACCATCATAGAAAAGGAGCAAACATACTAGACTATAACCTGAAGACTTTAGACTCTACCTGTTCAAACAAGTGAACCAAATGGCATACAGTTTAGGAATACAAACACTTCAAAGCTTCCATTCAGATCTTCATTAAATTCCACCATGCTACAAATTTCATCAATCTGCTTTTTCAACAATTCTAATTTAAAAAAAAAAAAAAAAAGAGCTCCACATGGAAATATATTATGCCAATCCTCGAGAAGCATTTTTTCAGCAAAAAGTCAATTTATATATTCATTAGCTAGGAAGCAATCCTCATGATTTCAACAAAAAAGAGGGTAGGTGCAGTAAATTTACAATCACAGCTTTACACTACGATGCTGTATTTTCAGTTTTTAACTGACTCAGTACTTTATCCCACCACAAGATTATAAATGAAAATGTATATTTTTCTTTGAAATCCCCAGGATATGGAATCTCTTATCTTACCTCCTTTTATCTCTGTTTAAATTGGCAACTATTTCAGGAAAGCCATCACTGGAGCTTATAACTTGGCTGCAAGCATTAAGGGAGCCATCTTCTATTGTAAAAAATAAATCCTCTCACTATCTGCAGCCAAGTAATCTTGGATTTCCTGCTTAGCGAGAAATATCGGCAGGCATATTGTTAGCGCTTTGCAGGGGATCATACTTCCGTTTGCAATGTTTCCCTGTTCAAAAGCCCAAAGGACCATCTTGGCACTCTTGACTTGGCTTTATTGAGTTCTCCCTCCTGCTTTGCACTACCACACAGTACATTAGATAAGTTGATCATGCAAGACTGAAACTAGTAATAAATATGTCAGGCTGAGCAAATAGAACACAAAATTTGGAAGGTGTGTGGAAATTACACTCTGACTGCTTGATCAGCCTTAGCAAAGCTGTTTTTCACAGTGACAGAGAAAAAGCCTGTTCACCACGCAGATAGTTCCAAGCAGAAAATAGGGCATCCAAAATGTTTGGAGGCTAAATTTCACCTAGAGTATTAAAGAGATGGGGCGGGGGGGGGGGGGGGGACAGATAGAAATCAGAAAGTTCAGAACAGAGCAAGCTCACATGTCAATTAGCCACGTATCACTGGAGACAGTGAAAGAGTGAGATGATGATGGCCGTTTCCAAGTGAACAGACAGTATGATGCTATGATGATGATTTGGCATTGAAAACTTAGGGGGGAGTAGAAAAAAAATTATTCGGACTGCTGATTTATTGCAATGTTTTCAGTGAGTTAATCGGCTTGTAGATTGTATATCCTAAAAGTCCTAGCTCTGGTGGAGTAAGCATTTTCTAAAATATTCAACAACTGACCTTTGCTTGCCAATTTCCTCCCTTCTTCAACCATGGTAGCTTGTCTTTGTAAACTTAAACTTATATATTTCCACTCTTGCAAAAAATAATAATAATACAGCCATTTCCAGCTATGCTGACTGCTTCTATCCAGACCCTGGAGATAAGTATATATATATAAGTATATATATATATATATATATATATATGTATGTATGTATGTATGTATGTATGTATGTATGTATGTATATATATATATATACATACATACATACATACATACATACATACATACATATATATATATATACTTATATATATATACTTATCTCCAGGGTCTGGATAGAAGCAGTCAGCATAGCTGGAAATGGCTGTATTATTATTATTTTTTGCAAGAGTGGAAATATATAAGTTTAAGTTTACAAAGACAAGCTACCATGGTTGAAGAAGGGAGGAAATTGGCAAGCAAAGGTCAGTTGTTGAATGCAGGTGGAACGGCTACCCGGCCAGTTTTGTCCAAAGATATAGTAAGCGCCAGGAACCCTGTAGAGCACCAGAGGACCTAGGGACAATATCCTGGACAACGATACCTTACGTCCAGGGGGTGTCAGAGGCAACGGCTCGCATGTTAGTGCCGCATAACATCAGGGTGGTCCACCGACCCGACCAAACACTCCGTATGAAAACAATGCGCCCTAAGGAACCACTGCCAGAGGAGGAAAAATCATCGGTGGTCTATAGGGTGCACTGCAAGGATTGCCAGTGTAATTACACGGGAGAGACGGCCAAACGGATAAAAACCAGGGTACATGAACACAAATTGGCCGTCAAAAGGCAGGAGCAGTATTCCCAAATATGGACGCATATGGTGAATAATGGACACTCATTTGACTTCATGGGGGCAAAAGCCATCGCCCAGGATGCCTCCAAAGGAGGGCGCCTACTGAAGGAGGCCTGGTTCTCAGATGCGGGCTCGATTAATCGACACGTAGAATTGCCCCCGGCATATCAGACATAAAAAGCATATCTGAACGTGTGGCCCGGAATGGCCAATGGGGGGGCAGTGAGGATGCCAGACCTAGCCGCGCGACCCAAAACGCGTGTGGGGGTGGGGGTGGAAGGCGCATCAGGAGCGATGACACCAGGAAGGATAAGATCGGTAAG
Organism: Azemiops feae; assembly: GCA_023970755.1. NCBI lineage: Eukaryota > Metazoa > Chordata > Lepidosauria > Squamata > Viperidae > Azemiops > Azemiops feae. The sequence goes on along the minus strand of JALGBA010000005.1, from coordinate 4,860,495 downwards.
GAAGGGAGAGGGTGGAACTGAGGGCGAGGCAGCAGGTGGCTCAGCTGAACTTAGGCAGATGAGGCAGAAGGATAGGATGCGGCTGTGCATGCGCACACCCAGGCATGCAGAAAGATTGGAAGGAATAGGACCCAGGGGGATAGATAATGGAAGGCAGGTACAGCGGATGGTTCAAAGGGATAAGAAGGAGGGGGGGAAGGTGAGGCAGTTGGCTAATGCACCAATGGCAGCAACGTTAGGAAGGATAGGATCTGCAAGGATGAGAGGAGGTGAATTCAGGAGTGAGCCGGCAGATAGCCCAGCTGATCGTAGGCAGACGAGGCAGAGGGACGGGATACGGCTGTGTGCACGCACATCCAAGCGCGGAAGGAAATCGGAGGAAATAGCACTAATAGGGATAGATAGTGGAAGACAGGAACAACGGGCAGACAAACGGGATGGAAAGGAGGGGAGCGGCAATGGGAAAGCATCTAAGACACCGGATCTGGGTGTAAGGCCCAGAACGAGTATGGGGGAGCAGCTGGAAAGCAAGCCAACGGCGGCAACGCCAGGAAGGAGGGGATTGACAAGGATGGGAGGGAGGAAGGTTGGAGAACTGGAGTGCAAAAAAGAGGAGGCGGGACAATTAAGGCAATTACGGTCAGCCAGGACAGATGGCCCTATCACACGGTCAATGAGTAAGCAGTTAGGCTAGCAAGGTTTATAAAAGTAATTTCCACCCCAAAACTTTACTCTGAGGACGCTGGCAGGGGACCAGCGAAAGCTAAGTTGTTTTAATATTGTAAATAGTTGTTTTTATTGTTTTAAACTTTTTAACAATAAACAGCTGGTTTATATTTCTCCCGGAGATCGAGGACTGTGTTATTGAATATATATATATATATATATATATATATGTATGTATATATGTATGTATATATGTATGTATATATGTATGTATGTATATATGTATGTATGTATGTATGTATGTATGTATGTATATATGTTTTCTATGATATGAAGGGAATCAATACATTAGTACAATAAAGGATAAAACATATGTCAGAAGTGTGCTGGTGTCAATAGAGATGGTTGAACTTGGAGGTTTGTTAGAAGAGTAGAATGTAAAGACACCGAGTCTGCCCATAATAGGATTACATCATATTGTTATCAGATCCTACATTCTTGCAATAGAATTGTGTGTATACTGCTTTTGTATAATTTCCAAAGGGTATATAACCTGTAACTTTGTAGAATTCAGAACTCTCCTGTGTTCTTCTGGGGATAAGTCCAGTGATCACTGTAACTATATATCATGAAAAAATATGTTGTTGTTGTATCCATCTCAAATTGCTTTGTTTTCTAATTTAAGTAGCATTTTTCCCACAACAAAGCAATCCCACAAAGACTGTTGTTATGATGCGTATCACTAGAATTAGCAGTGAACCCTTCCCACGGACACAATAGCTTTAAACTACTAGAATGGGTGGGCCATCTAATTATTCTCTGTAGCTACTGGCATTTGTGTGTGGCAAATGACTGCTAGTTTTCCTTTCCTGTAAATAGCTATTCCTAGTAAGTGTTATTAAATACACAAAGGACACTGTGTAGGTGTTCATTTATAGAATCAACATCTGTCTTTATAGCAAAGAGAGCAAATAAAAAATAGTGCCTGGATTGTAGCCTTGCCTCAGGACCAATTTCAGCCTTGAAATTTTCTTCACACACACACACACACCTGGTAACTGCAAATAAAATTGTTGAAAATAAACACATCACAGTCACTTGTGTAATTCATAGGAGTATAGAGAGTGAAGTGAATTAAAATAATATCTGAATAGATGAAAAGTGATATGTGTTTTCGTTAAGGGAAGATGAAAGAAATGGAATCATGATCTTAGGAATTAATGATTGTTTAATAGATAGAAAGACTAAATCCAATGGATGTTGTGATCTTAAAACGAATAAAAGATTTTGGTCCTCCAGTCTGGAAAAAAAAATGAGAATTTTGTCCAAGGAGAAATACTTCTAGTGCTTAAAAATCCTGGATAAATTAAGAATCTGCTAACGTAGTGAGGAAAAGCTTAGAATTCAGTATGTATGTGTGTGTGCGTGTGTGTGTGTGTGTGTGCACCTTCAAATCAGTATTGATTATATTATATTCATTAGAATATAATGTTAGAATATAAGAGGGATAGACAATCCCTGTGTACTGGCAAGCACATTTGGAATGTTAATAGCATGTGATGGGACCTTTAACAAAATAATCATTCATAAAATTTTGATTCTGGATGCAAATAATTGAAGATGATCCTCAACAACTACTCTAACGTCTCTGTCATGATCTGTTCTACCTCCTTGTCTCCATTTTTTTCCCCTTATGGAAATGGGCATACCTCCAGACAAAGTCCGTGATTTAGGTACACGTCACTATTATTTTCAAAGCTGCTTCTGGATTCAGCTTTTCCACTGGATGGACTGAAAAAGCACCAGATGTTGGCATTAGTTCTTTGTTCCAAATGTTTTTTTTATAGCAAAATCAATATGAAAGTTAGACAACGCTTAGTGACAATGATATGCAACTCTTCCAAAAATCTAAAAGGGGGTCAAATATGTGTTCACAGAACTGTAATTCACATAAAGGTCATAAGACCTTTTGCTGCAATTATAGCTCTGAATAAAGCTCTATGCCAGTACTTCAGCACATCTGACAGCTTAGGTTAAGATGGCTTAGTTCTAACTAAAGCAGCTACTTGATTCTGAGAAATCCTGCAAACTTCTTTTATTTTTGAGCATTGTAAGTGATTTTTTTTAATTTAATGTTTTAAATTTAAATTGTTTAAATTTCAACTTCATAATAGATACCTTTTCAAGAATGTCAAATTTCAAAAATATATTGCTTTCAACACATTCATACACCAATTCATTCTGTCTTTTATTCTTTAAACGTCTCAGCTCTATCTTTTTGAGATACATCACATCAACTCCATCCAACAATCACTTTTTCGGTCTTACTTTTCCTCAATCCAGTCATTCTTTCTTCATATATTTGTGATTCAACCCTCATTCCTGCTCTTTCTAGACCTTGATGAACTTACAATATTTTGTACAAATCACTCATTTTAATGTTCCATCTAATATCCTTCATCACTCTCATTTTACCCACACCCACTTCAGTTTCTATGAAAAAATATTCTTCATACACAGCTAATAGCTTCTAAAATTTCTAATGAACTATGATAAGATGGCCCAATGAACTGAGACAGTAAGGTACAGAGACAACTTAATAAGGCAGTGCTTAATATTTTAGCTGCAAACATTGTTCATTACCAGTCATCAGCATGTAGATTACTCTATCCATCAAATCAATATAGCGGAAGGTATGAAGTAGTAGGCTGATGGATATAATGGTAATTTGGAGAGATTAGAGAAATCAGACAGGACAAAAGTTCAAAACAATGAAGCTACCGAAGATGGGGAGGGTAACTTGTGCATTATTCTGATATGACAAAATGTGTCACAAAATCCCTCTCCTATTTCTTAACCATTATAAAGACAATTGCTCTTTGGGGACCAAGTGTTTAATCTTCAAATATGTTGAATATTTTATCAGTTTGTTTATCTGTTCATTCATTTGGTGCTTCAGCACCACCATAGGTCTGCACCTTCATTCATAGGAAAATGCAGGGAACGGATCCCTAGCAAATGACATCATGTAACTTTTCCCACTGAAATGGTAGAAATTTATTCGTAATAGCCTTTTTTTATGGGGGGGGGGAAATCAGTTGATGCTATGCCAGCTCTCTCTTCTTGTTTTTTTGGCTTGACTGTTTTATCAGTGGCACTGAAGTGGAACTAATGCAAACACACAGCAATCCTGGCAGGAATATTACTAGCTATCAATAAAGAGCTACAAAAATGGTGCCTGAACTTAACACTTCAGAATATAAGAAAAAAAATATCTAATCCTGAAATAATTGACACTGCAACTCCAGGTCAAGATGACAAGCCTACGTTTGCAGATGTGTAATTATTTGAACCTCAGAAACAAAACATTTTTGTCTTAATTAAGTTGTTTTAAGATCAATTAATTACTTCAGCTGAGAAAAAGAAAAAAATTAAAGTGGCATATTAGTTACATATTAGCTTGAAAAATAGGCCATGATTTGGTGATAATTAACAATAAGCATCCAATACTTTTGATAAACAGAATATGGTCCAGTTTAGAAAAAAAGCTCATAATTTTTTTGTGGGGAGGTATATTCCTGGATTGTCACACAAGTGGAGAAACTCATTAAGAGAAAATGATGTTCCTTAAGTATGCTTCATAAGGAAAAAATAGTGGGAGAAAGTTCTATCTTCAGTTTCATTTATATTTGGGGTAAACGTGCACTCTGAACACTGGAATGCTGAGATACTATAAACCAAGAATCCATGGATTAAACAATCAAGTTTAAACTATGTATTCTTTATTTATATTGATCCCTTATTACCTCTTATCAGGTCTCAATATTTGTGCTGCTGAGAAGTCTAGGGCCTAGCTATTGGCACATCATTTTTGGGGTGCAAACTTACAGATGGTCATTAGATGGCAGGAAAGAGACACAGAAAATGCTAACCTCTCTGCCACCTAGTGGATATTTGGATTCCAGCAGCTCACATATGATATGCCTACCAGTATTATTACAGATCCACTCATTAAACTTTTTGAGTGGTAGTTTAGAAGTGGAAATGAGATGACAATATGTTTCTAAAAGAACACATTGTCAATAAAGACAATCTTGGTTAGAAATGGATATGTGAATATAGAGTAAGAAAATGCTTCTTTGCATGTGATCTGATTATATTAAAGACAAATGGTAAATTGTTAGCCAATGGTAAATTTGCCATTATATTGCCAAGATTATTAAGAAAAAAAACAGATAGAAGAAAAATACATACAGTCTGAGTTATACACAGTATCATAATAGCTAAAATTACAATTATAATGAACACAATGGCTCTTGACCTTTGAGTTAAATCACATTAGCCAGATATAGATTAAGTAAAACTCTGAAATGTGCTGTGTGCTCTCCCTCTAATACTAATTAAATCTCTAATTAACCAAATGTTTTGAGGTCTATGCCATATACTCCAGTATTTCACAGATGAAAATGCCATGACTGTGGTTTACATGCAATATTTTGATGCTACTTCCAAAGATCACACTCTGAGTGTGACCCTCACATTGTTGAAAGCCTTCTCTGTTTCTAATCATTGTACAGCCCGCCATGCTCCGCTTCCAAAAGAAATTGTTAGAAACATGATATTAAAACAGTATTGTTTAATAATAGTAAGAAAACATTGTAAAGATGTTAGCAAATTCAATATTATCATGAATTTAGTTCCATCTGCAACTCAAAAGTAGCAGCATTTATTCAAAAAGTGAGACCTATAACAAATTGGCAGTCTAAATCTATATTATTGGACAAAACTCTGACTGTGTAATCTAGGGATGGCCCTGAACAACTCCTGTAGTAAAAGGGGAAAAATAAAATAAAATATCTACTAAGTCAGATGCATTTTCTCCTGCCATCATTCACAATGGCCTTTTCCAGAAGTATCCTGGGAAATAAATTGCTTATGAAATTGTCTGTCACTATTAAATAGGGCCTAGACAAATGGAAAGAAATGGTGTGAGGGATGGAGAGAGCAAAAAGCAGGAGTTTCCAACTTTCCAACTTGGATGTTCCTATAAGAGAACTAAAGTATATCTGAGTTCCAGCTATAAAAACAAAAGCTTTCCAAACTTGGAAGTTGGTGTGTTGGAAGAAGACAGCCACATTGAAGTATGTTGGAGTCCCAGTCTTTCAATCTCTATTGAAAGAACAAGTAAAAGTCATCGAAATTTACCCCACCCATTAAAAGCCACAATATAACAATATGCAGATACATCTTCAATGTTGTTTGTGCAGCAGTATTTATTTCTGTACAATAAATCAAATAAAACAAAGCTTTTCTTCTTGTCTGTTGTCTGCAGTTCCCCTAAAGAATTTGTCACACCAAGCCATTCTCCAAAGGAGAGAGACAAAGAGAAAGAGAAAGAGAAAGAGAAAGAGAGAACCTTTCTCAATTTAGGCATCCCAGCTTTAGAAAATGGGATATGCTAATTAGCTTTTGCTGATGCTTTTATTTACAGATTTAATTTTTATATTTACGATGCTGCACTGGGTGCTTTTAGAAATTTGGCTTATCTTGGGGGCCTAAATGCAGAAGTATTTTAATAATTTATTATTAAACATTAATATTTTATATTACATTTAAATATTAAATATTATTATCCAATAAATAAGCTGTTGAAGTCAGAGGCTTAGCTCTGGGTTTGATAAAGCCTAATTTTTTTCTCCCAAGCAGTAGCTCCAAATTGGAGAGCACTTTGCTTGAAGCAGTCCATTTTTAGGACTTCAAAACTTTTAAGTGATACTGCTTAGGCAATTTCATTAATATAGGTTTTTAAGGAGGCAATACATATTTTAGGAACATTTTTTTAAAAACCAACTTTTTAATTAGTTTTATCTTTCTTAATGATTATGAATCATTTTGATGTTTACTTCCCATTTTGTATGGTTTCAATGCATACCATGACCTCCTTCCCTGGTTCACTTGAAAGGTAGAATATAAACAGTGGTGGGATTCAAATATGTGAACAACCGGTTCTCTGTGTGGATGCCACTTCCGGAAGTCCATTCTGGGCCTGGGCAACAAAAAATTAGCTACTGGTTCTGCCTAAGTGGTGCGAACTGGCTGAATCCCACCACTGAATATAAATATTATGCTAGAAACCATCTCATTTATGGAGCACAATCACATAAAGTAGGGACAACATATGCATGGCATCTATATCTGACTTTACTATGCATTTCCCCCTGTGGATAATCGGTGGGAAATGGTTCCTTGAAAAGGAAGCTGAGGAAAATTGAACTTTGTAGGTGTATGAAAATGAGTGTAATTTTTAGTCGATCCTTCTCAAACTTAGAGGAGTTGTGCAGATGCTGTTCCTGGGGAGAAGCATAACTTTGACTGTAAGCTGTGATTTCCCACTGTGTGCCAATAAATGTTTCCTCTCCCCACTCTGTGTAGAGTCATTACTCCATTATTCCTCAGCCATTCACAAATAGCTTTCACCTGATAGGCTAACCCAGAGCTTCTCAACCTTAACAACCTTGACAATTTGTTCATGGGTTTCTTATCCCCCATGAACAAATGATGTGAACAGCCCCACCTCTGCCCTGTTGGAATGGTTAAGAACTGTAGCTGCAAATTGAAAAAGTATGCAGTGTTAATTTTGAGCCGGAGTAATTTTTGTCTATAATCAACAGGAATTACCTTTAAAAAAAACCCAACTAACAAAACAAGGAACTAAGCCAGTGGTGGGATTCAGCCAGTTTGCACCGGTTCGGCAGAACTGGTAGCTAATTTTTTGTTGACTTTGGTGAACCGGCTGAAGCCTTAGCCCTTTTTTGCAGGGCCCAGAACGGCCCACTGGAAGTACATGGACACCACTTCCAGAAGTCTGTTCTGAGCCGGGGAGGCCTCCCAGGCCCAGAACGGCCCACCGGAAGTGCATGGATGCTGCTTCTGGAAGTCTGAGCGTCAGAGGTCCAGACCCAGAATGGACTTCCAGAAGCGGTATCCACACAGAGAACTGGTTGTTCAGGTATTTGAATCCCACCACTGAACTAAGCTAAGATTTCCTTGTGTTTCACAGCTGCCAAAATATAAGAAAAAAAACCACAGGGAAGGTGATGCACCACTACTGGTGATAACTACTTGTTATTGCTTTAAAAAATATCCTCTGAGTCAGATAGTAGGAGATTACTGTTTAGAAACCCAACCACAATAGATGATCAATTGACTGGTACAGTAATAGTGTTGGCCTAGCAATCTCTTTTCTCTCCCACCATTTTGCTGATTGGCATTGAAAACCTACTGCCAGTATGCTTGTATTATCTGTTTTTGGAACAAAGTACAGCTTTGGGGAGAACTGATAGGACCTGTTTGGAAGAAGGGAGAAATGGTTATATATCTTTTAATTTTGTTTGCACATTTTTCAGGTAAGAGGAAAATCCAGGCATGTCTGGATTAGCTTTCTTTAATCAAAGTGATAACATTTTGTGTTCAAAGGGCATCAATGGTAATAAATAACTAGGTCAACCTGTCTTCCCTCTCCAGATTCCCTTTTATATAAAAAAGAACACTTTAAAATATGACATTACAGAAGTCAAGTACCTTTTCCTCAGATTTTGACGGTCAGTGTGAGAATATTGCTCTCTCCTTTGACACAAAAGTTTTAAAAAGAGATTGTATTTATCTATTTATTTGTTAGCTTTATATACCACATTTCCCCAAGGTAATATGTAAAGTGCTATCACTTCTAATTTTGTCCACACGTAGAATTAACCAGAGCTGAAGGAGGTGGTCCAAAGTTACACAGTGAGCTTCCATGACTGATTGTGTCTACCTCAGTCCATGTCCAAATCTTCTCAAGGATCAACCACCATGAAGAACTCCAGTTTGGGTTTTATAGATTTTATGGCTTCAATGGACCTGCCTTATTAGTAATACCTTATTAGTAATAGTTTGGAAAGCTTTTCTCCAAGCAAACTATTCCAATGACTCTTTTACTACCTTTAGTACCAGAGAAATATTAATTATCTCCAGCTTTTTAATAACAAGCTGTGGGAGGATAGCACCCCCCAGAGAAGAAATATTTTGGGAATATTAAAAGGACAGAATATTATATTTCCCAAGGGAATAATTAAAAGTCTTAGGCAAAAGACAGCCCCAAGTCTCCCTCCCCCAAGCAGAAACCAGATTTGTAGAAATGCAGATTTGATAATCCTATTCAGAAAGATTGGAGCCAGGAAGCTAGAAGCTGATGAGATTAGAAAGACAGACCCCTAAAATCTACATACCTCACCCAAACTCCAAAGACATGACCTTTAGGACATAATAGGATTAACCTATCAAAATACCAAAAGGACATGCTCAAAAGCTCAGATCAAAGTTTATGCCACAGGAACAGGAAGAACAACTCCAAACACAAAAGCCCAAGAAGGTATAAAAACCCACCACTCCCTGCTACGTGTGGTCAGCTGCTCCAGAACCTCATGTCTTGTGGTTCTGCTCTTCAATAAACTACAACCTTCTTTCTAAAGCAGTCTCCATTTTATTTATTCCCATCTTGGATTGGACCCAGATGAAGATTTTTCTTTCAACAAAGCTAATGCTGATATGACTTATAAAAATGCTTTTTTATGTTTTTTATTCTCGGTTATATTTTACAGTTCCTGGTACTGTCCTTACAATGGTGATGGGAATGCCAGTAACCTAATCTATTGTTCTCTACTTTAGCAGAACGCACAATGTGAAAGGCCTTGTTGATGAAAACGTGATGGGCAAGAGAGCTTAATACCTACAGGTAGTCCTTGACCTATAACTACAATTAGGAGTGGAATTCCCATCAATAAGTGATACAGTCATAAAGCATGATATGACATGACCACATCATTTGGCAACGGCAATCCTGGCACTCCCCGTTGCCTTTGTTAACTGAGAATTGGGAATCGTTAAGCAAGCATCCACCCTAATCCCAGCCATTCTGGGCTAGGTGTCTCCCAGATCCGAACCTCAATAAGATAAGGGATTGCTTCCTCTTCAACTTTCCCCATTCGTCTATTTCCCCCCCATCTCTGCCCTTTTGGCTGCCATGCTCCCTGCCTTGTGGGGTAGTAAACAGTGCCAGAACTGCATGGCTCTGGGCTGCTTACTACACTGCAGAACAGAGGCCTCTTCATGTGCCACAGTTTTGAAGCTGCAAGAAGCCACAGCACCATCATGAAGCCACAGCCATTCCTGAAAGCCTCAGCTCAGAAATGTGGTACAAAGGGGCTTCTTGGTGCACCATGGCTCTGGGACTGCAGGAGTCCATGAACCCCAGCACAACATAGTGTGAAGTCCCTGCATGAGCCAGTAGAATGGTCCAAAGCCACAGCTGCCAAAGCCAGTCATAGTTGTATCACCTTCATCACTTTATACCCAGACTCACCTACTGCCCTGTATTACACCACCCCAGCTGATTTTCACCTGGTTTCACAAGTCAACTGCCATGTGCAACCTATACTCATGTGGCCAACAACTACCGTATGATCGGACATGCTTGATCAGCACTGAGAACAAGAAAATGACGAAAGTCAACTAGAGTATGGGGCTGTGAAAAACATAGATGGGGGGGAAGGCAGGTGGAGGGAAGAAGTTGAAGTGCCTCTGTGGTTGTAAGTGTGGGTGACTGACAAGTGCCTGAATTTTGATAATGTGTTTATGGGGGTACTGCAACAGCCATACAGCCATAACTTCAGGATCAGTCATAAATACCTTCATACAGTGCCACCATAACTTTGAACAGTCTCTGGACAAATGATCATAAGTCGAAGTCTACCTTTAGTCAACCTCGTGTCAACTACAGCAATGGAAAATTGGGACATGGAAATGTAAGAAGTATAAATGATAAAGGATATGAATTAACAAGTGAAATAAGAAAGAATAAAAGCTTTGTTGAGTATCTGTGAAAGGAGAAAGGAGAAGATATAATAGAACTGAATGAGGTGGTCTCACATAGTGGAGTGCACGATGAACACACGCAGGGAAGTGAAGAGGCATGTTATGAATAAAAAGAATGAGATCTATTTCAAAAAGTATGAATTGGGGTCATCTAGGTGGTTATGAGTGCAAATGGAAATTGTAATAGGTAGGTTAGCGACAGTTATGTGCTATGTCCCATTGAATAATGATAATGAAAGTAACAGTTGAGTTTATGGACAGATTGTGCAATATAATATTTCCATACAGGAAAATTATTCTGTTAGGTGATATAAATGAATGGATGGGATGGGAAAAAAATGGGAGAATACATAAAATGATTGGGTTATTCAGAGATTCATGAATGAATAAATGTTTAGTGAGCATCTACATATAAAAAGATCCCTTTATGTAGTTTATGTGTATATATGCACACAGTGAAAGAATGAATATAAATCTAAAAGCACGATTGATTTAATTGTTTATGATGAAAGATTAAGATAATTAGTTATGAACACAAGGGTAATGAGAGATTCTGAATGAAGAACAGACCATTTGAAGCGAATTTTAGGAATAAAATGGAAGGGAAGAAAAGGAAAGTAAAACTGCAGGGAAAAAAAGCAGGATATATTGTGAACAAAAAAAATTAAAAGATAGTGTAATCACCCAACAGAATGAAGGAAGGAAGACAATTTCAGACAAAATGAAAATAATCGTATTATAAAGTCAAAAAAGAGAGTGCAATTATACTATGTGAAAGTGTAAAGTATATGTTTGACGGAACAATGAAATGAAAGGAGCTGTGAATTAGGGAAGGAAGGAAGGAAGGAAGGAAGGAAGGAAGGAAGGAAGGAAGGAAGGAAGGAAGGAAGGAAGGAAGGAAGGAAGGAAGGAAGGAAGGAAGGAAGGAATTTAGTTCAGGGCAAATGCAATGGAAATAAACAAGTTGTATGAGATTTAGGTGAAGAGAGTTAAATAAGAATTCCCCAGCAGATTGTATAGAATTGAAAATAAAAGCAATTAAATGTGTTGGAACAAACCTGTAGTTAGAGAATGCTGGCAGGAGCATTTTAGAGATGTGTCTGGGAATGATAAGTTGATAAGTGAAATGGAAACATATGCTATAAGAATGATGAAAAGGAAGCCATAAATGCTGTGAGAATTTTGAAAAATTGTAAGGCAGCAGGTACAGATGACATAACTTGAGAAATGTTAAAATATGGGTGTAATTTACGTAGAATGAATGAGACTGATTTAACATATGTGCGAAGGTTGCACCTATGCCTGACAATGAGAAGAATTCCTGGATGAATGGAAATGGAAGCAGACTGAATACAAAACCTCCTGGGAGAAGTTGACTAAATGTTCCTGGAAATGTGTCTGGCAGAATTCTGATCAAACAGGTTTGAGAGCCGACAGCAGGCAAGACGAGAAGTGCAAAACAGCTTTAGTGTAGGCAAGGAGTGTGCAGACCAGTTGTGTGTTTTTTTCCCCAGCAGGTCATTAAGAAAGCATGAGTGTAAGAAGGAAAATGTACAGTATTGTATATTTGACTATTTAGAAAAAGTGTTTTATAAGGTGAATACCGTAGAATTATGGAATATTTTGCAGCACTATGGAGCTGAAGATCAGTTGCTGAATATAATACAAGTGTAGGTGAGTAAAGCATGCCTGAGAGTGAATGGAATGCTTGGTAAATGGCTCACTAGTGAGCAAGAAGTGTGGTGTCCCTTGGTTCTTTAACATGAATATATGGTCAAATATAAAAGGAATGCTTATGGTGCAGGTAGAATTGGTTAGGGACATACATCTATGAGTACTTTTGTGTATAATTACTGTGCCTGGAAACTGGGGCCTGTATGGGGAACAACAAGCTTCAACTGAATCCTAACAATACTGGATCACTCTGAGTTTTAAGATCTTCTCCAGTACCCACTTTGGGACTGGATCTAGGAGTGTGCAATCTCTTTGGTGTGCAATCTAGGGGTCCTTCTGGACTCATAACTCGTGCTTGATCAAGCCGTTGGCAGTTATGGCCGGAAAGGCCTTTGCACAATTTCATGTTGTGCCCCTGTTCCTGGTTCATGAAGCTGTGCTCACAGTTACCCATTCCATGGTCACCTCCCAAATAGACTACTGGAATATGCTCTACATATACTACAGTATTGTCCTTGAAGAGTATCCAGGTGCTTCAGTTGGTGCTGAATGCATTGGTTTGGGCAGTTATGTATGCCCTTAGAAGGGCATTACATTACAGCTCTGCTGTGTGAGTTGCACTGGGTGCCAGTTTGCTTCTGAGTCCAATTCAAGATGCTGGTTCTGACCTTCAAAGCAATTTATTTATTTATTTATTTATTTATTTATTTTGCTGCCCATCTCACTGATTCAGCAACTCTGGGCAATCCTTTAAAGCATAGTTACTTGAGGGACTTCGTCTTCTCAATTACCATCAGGTTTGGCAGGAAGGAAACACAACTTATGGGACTTGTCTGAGAGGGAATTATCTGACAGGGCTAGGAAACGAGCCTTTTCTGCAGTAGAGCCGCATGCTCTCCTGAGATGAGGTTGACCCAACTCTTGTCACCTTGTGGAAAGCTTTTTAAAATTGTCTTTTCCTGCAAATCTAGTGATCTCATGGTGAGAGGGAGCCTTAGCTCTGTTATAAATAATATCTACCCTCTTGTGATTTTAATTAATTTATTTATCTATGTTTCCCATTTAACTGATTTTAGTGAAAGTTTTAATTTTAGTTTTATTGTACACCACCCAGAGTCACTTTGAGTGAGATGGATGGCCATACAAATTTGATAAATAAAATTAAAATAAATAAGTATTTTTACCCAACAAACAGGCTACATGCAAAACCTTCATAGTGGAAACTCATAATATGAATAGGGTGGGAAATATTCTTGCTCCTGATAAGGCAGGCTTCAGAGAAGTCAGGAATACAATCCAGCAGGAACTGGTATTAAGTTGCTTTTTGAGTCATTATCCAAGTAGATAAGAAGCATAAGAGCTGCTCTATGTGGCACATTTATTGACTTTAAGCAGAGCTCGATAGCATCTTCAGAAATAAATTATGAGAAAAGTTCAGAGATACATCAATTGACCCATCAGTTGATAAATGACTGCTTAACCTTACCTATAAAATGCATGAAAATATAAATTGAAGATGTGATGTAGCATAAGAACTTTATGAGTCTGTCTCTATCTACCAGGAATGGAATCAAACAAGGCTGTATTATTCCCTCCTAATTATTCAGTTTTTATGTACATCCCATTATTGATTATCTGACAAAAGGAGAACAGTCCCCACTAAACATTGCAGGCAGAGCAATAGCAGTCTTACTGTATGCAGATTACAGTGATTTTTATCACTGATCCCGCTAGACTTAAAAGGGCCTTTCACTCTCTATTTCTTTTCTCTTTGGATCACCAGATGCAACTGAACTGTAACGAAACAAAGATTATGGTGTTCTCAAAAAGACCCATTAACCTGAAGTGGACTGTCAGAAGTATAACCAGGCGGGATGCTTGAACTTTCCTGGGAGGATCTTTCAGTTAAATGGGAATCAGAAAGCTTACTTCCTGCATGCCTCCCAGAAGGCACAAAGGGACATGGCAGCCATTCTGTCATTTTTCTATACAAAAAGAGCACAAAATATTCCAGGTGCCCTTGAGCTTTTCTCGGCCATAGCTCCAGCTTCTTCTTCCAGAGAAGAATTGAGTCTATGAAATCAGAAACCTCTGTTTCAGTCAATCCAGCCCAGGTTTTTAAGAAGAGTCTTTTCCGGGTAGCATGCTGTGTACAGAATTCTGTTTAGAGGCAGGTCTGCCCAAGGTTGATACCGGGGCTTGAGTGAGAATATGTCTACAGTAGCCAAAGTCAGACTTTCTACCAGAAGGCTTAGCTTCCCCACTGATATTGACAGATTCCTTCGATAAACCCTTGGAAAGTTAGGATGGAGCAGAAAATGAACCCCAAAGGCTCTTCAGCATAGGATATTGTGAAATAAGGATTAAGCAATATGGGCAGCCAGGAAGATTAAAGCAGAATTTCTGCAAGTATAGTAGCTATCTTGTTAGTTAGCAACAATAACAGTCAGTATCTTGAGCAACTTATTTTCCCAATATAGGGCTGAATTTTGACACCCTTTTATTATATTCCCAGCAGCAATCCTTAAGGGTGGATATCAGAAGATCTCTTGTAAGGAAGAGCTCATAAAGTACAGTATCTGAAGCAGAGAGCTTAGCATCTTTGTGCAAGGTTTCCCCTAGAGATGTATATTTCAAACATGCAGGGATACTCATTAGAAACTCTTGTTCTAGTTCTTTGTCCATGTTCTTTTGTATTGTTGCCTCTACACAGATACCCCAAAATCTTTGATCCAAAGTCCAAATGCTCCAGATAGTATCTAGATGAAATATCTACATCCAGTCAAGGAGTTCAGACAGCAAGGTTGTGATACAGCAAGGAGCTTGGTACATCAGAAGATTGTCTTACTAATTGCATTTAATGTCAACTGTACTCATTTTATAGAAACTCTTTTTGTATTCTTATTTGGATTTATAATTTATTTGTAAAATTGTAAATGACTGCAAGAAAGGCTATTCGATAGAAAAGACAAATGGGCCAAATGGATTTTAAAAAAAAACCCAAAGCATAAAGAAGAACTCAAAAAGCAATGTGCTAATTTAGCTGCTTTTCCCATCCTCTGATCATTGGGCAGAGGGGGCATTACAATTAAAAGATCTGAAAACAGTTGTGGGTTTTTTACATATTTATAAATTTCTAAATATTTTTTTCAGTTGTGGCAACCAAGAAGTTTCCCTTTAATGTTTCCAATAATTTCTTATATGGGAAACAAGGAACAGCAGCTGACCCCAACTTTGCCTTGCCTGTGTTTCAGAACACTCAAAACATTGAAGTTTTCTTCCAACAGAACATGGAACACTCAGGTTGTTTTGAGTTTTTGCTCTCATGAAATGATGCTAGCTTAAAATGTATCTAAGAACTTTCTGATGTTGGTTTGCTTCATTTTGGGCTGCAGAGGGATTGTGAAGTGTGCTTTTAACTCCTTCATACCTTTTATATCCCAAGTGTTTGAAATATAAATCTCTAGGGGAAATCTTGCACAAAGATCCTAAGCTCTCTGCTTCAGATACTGTACTTTATGATGTGGAAGAGATGCTCACCCCCTAGAGTCTGTATTCACATGAGCTCTTTGCCTTAGCTGCTAGGAAAATTTTTACTTGAGTTTGAAATGGAAATCAAATTTTCTTGTAAATCACATGGAGAAAATTTTCTTGAGGAACCGGATAAAAATGTTTTGAGTAAATTTTATACGGTATATACCTTTAGGCAGTTAGTCAAATGAAAATGAAAAATCTAAAATGAAGCTTTCCTTCCTTATCTTTTTCATTTTTGGGGGTCGGCTTTGCACATAAATAATTCTCTTATGGGGATTCTGGCAATATGGTTGCAATCCTGTACCTACTGAATTATTTCCGGTGCTTCATTCTTTGGAATCTAAACTTTATAGCATTTGACACAAAGGTTATAAGTTTTTCCAACAATATTCCTGTGATGTTAACAATTTCATTAAACAATAATTTGCACATATTTTTTTTAAACGTTCCTTTGTTTTTTATTATTAGATTTCATAAAGTTGGAGATGGTAGAATGTTTTCATCTCATTAGGGACTTAGCATCATCATAGCTTTGGTTGGGGTACCACAAAAGCAGTTATTACTTTATGTTTCTTAATAAAGGAAACAGTGGTTAGTTAAAATTAAATTCCTAAAGGAGGACTTTGAAGAATCGTTAGGTCTTTATGCATCCTATATGTCTCCTAAGTAATATTGATCTTTGGTCTCTGCTAAATACATTCTTAAGAAGTTATATGCTGCCGAAACAGAATTGCTACATTATATGAGTCCACAATACTAAGAAAGAGAAGAAAAATTAAGTAAGCTACCGGTTTCTAAACAAATTAAACAACATAATATTGTAGTATGGGGGAGTTTGGGGGGAGTCTACTTTGTAATGATGGGTCTGATTCCTTTTCACAGAAAGTGAGATTAGCTATCACAATAACAGATTATTATTATTATTTTTCCTTCATAAGTATGGAGACAAGTGTTAGTTCCACTAGGTAGATCAGACCAGGAAATCACCTCCATAAGAAAGTTAAAATTACTTTTGTTGAGATTGCTATACAACAGAAACTTGCAAGCCTAATTATGCTATACCTTCTTGTCCTTCTTATACTTTAGTGAAATAGATCTGCTTCTGAATGTTATCTTATGGTTCTGGATTATAAAAATGCTTCAGCCCTTTTGATTAGAGAGCAGTTTCTGCATGTTTTCCATCAAAGTCATCTTCCTTATATAGAGAAGTTCTTTTCCTGACACTCTTTCAGCTAATTAATACAAAAAGTATATTAGATTCTTATCTCCTGTTTTATTGAAGGTACAGAGAGAAGTCTTTTCAAAGAAACTTTTATCTTTTAATTTCAGTGAGTATATACTGTAGTTTTTCCTAGGGAATTTAAGGATCTAAATGTTCCAATATTACACCTCTATCTCCAATAAGAACTGGAAACTACATCAGTCCATAGGTTACAGTTCTTCATTCCAATTCCTGTACAACCAGCTCAGTCAGGATTTCTTTGGAATCTCATATTAAATTTTGAACTGATCTAACGGCTTTAATTAAGAACCAAACAGATTATAACAGCCGCTGTTTCTTTGGATCATGACAAGAAACCTTTGATAAGGTTTCCAGGAAGTTTTTGAAGTGGGTACTGATTTTGGTCTTTTGAGCTCTTTTATTTGACCTTGAAATCATTTGTCTGTTATCCCCATAATTAAAGTTATGCTATGGCTCACGTCAACTTTATCATCTTTCTTTCTTCCTTTCTTTTTAATTTTCTTTTAGATCTCCTGTGTTACAAGAAATTCCAAAAGGGTCACATCAGCAGAGGTAGAGTACAAGTTTCTGCTATATGCAAATTATCTGTTACACTTTAGAGATCATCACTGCTGCTTTCATTTTGCTAATAATTACCTGTCTAGTTATTCTGTAAATTGGAGCAAATCAGACTTGGGTCTTAATAATAATTCTGACAGGTACGGGGATGGGAGTTATAGGCTTCTCCTAATTCCTTTACTTACCTCAATGTAAGTATATCAAGGAAGCTTTCTCGACTAGCAAATGTGAATAGGATTTCAATTTTGAAATAAATGAAAGAAGAGATATGACATCTATCTTTGACAGTGCTATTTAGCCAGATTTTCATTATACAAACTACAGCTAGCTGTTTGGAAAATTAGATTTAATTTTCCACATTTTCAGGTTTATTTCTGAGTATTGTGTTTCTTAGGAATTTCTTAAGAATTGTTCAAAATAGCTTTCTCTAGAAACCAATCCTTCCTTCATCTCAGTTTGAAAGCTATTATGTTAGCTTTCAACTAAATCCAGGAAGCGTTTGGTTTTTATTTGTTTTGAGATCAGTTTTAATACCTGTTCTTTGTGCTTCAGTGTGGAAAATATTAGGTTGAAGACAGGACTATAATTATTTTACTCCTGAAAAGCTTATATTCTAAGATAAAGAAAAATAGTTGGTAAATTTGAGTAGTAATTGAACTTCTAACAATTTTATTATTTTGGATCAAGTTCTGATGTAACTCTTAATTTTTTTGTCAACTTTTGTAAAAGTGTAGCAAGATTAGCTTATGTAAGAAAGATTTTTGCAGTTTATTCAGTTTGAGCACTTGCTATTTCTGCTACTTTGCCCTGATATCAATCCTGCTTCTAAGGCTTCAGGGTTTAAAGAGTTTTGGAAGAATCAGTTGTGACTCTTAGAATTTTACATTTTTAAGAAAAATAGTTGGAATAATGAGTTAAAAGAGTGTGTTTTGTGAATCAACTTAAGATAACCATAAAGAAGATGAAATTAATTTATTTTCATCATAAAATAAGATTATTATAGCAAAATTCTATTTTAATTCAATTCTAATTGCCTTGATTATGGAATTGAAAATTCAAATTTTAATTCATATACAGTTCCTTGGACTCATTCAACCATTGCTATATTTTTAGCCAATATCCAGAAGACAATAAACATGATTTTACATCAAACTTCTAATTTGTTAGTTAAGGATAGGCCAAAAAAAAAAAAAAACCCCAAGAATTTTCCATGGCTGGAGAAAGGCCAGAACACTTGTGATATGACAAAATCTTCAACTGACTTGCAGCTATAAATTGTTTACATCCAGAAATTATTCTGCACATGAGGTAAATTTCTGGATTTCATTTTACAAATTTCAAAGGTATTTTTTTTTTAAAATTGGCTTATGTAAGTTTTTAATGTTTTAACCTAATACAAACACAATAAACATTATAATGTAATTTAGCATTTCAAAGTGCTAATTTTGTTATCATTTCCATTTCTGAATACAATAATATTTCTAGCTGGTTATCATTAACATATTACCCTTGCATTTTTTAAAAAAATTATAGTGTTTGGATTGTCAAAAGTTGTAATTTAAAATGTTAACTTGAGAACATTATATACATATAGAAATGTGTGTATACACAGACACACACAAACTCACAGCCACTTTTAAAGGGATTTTAAAGATTCACAATGTTTTGTTTACAGATATTATTCTTTTTCCTGATCCTGTAATGGGTAAAAGGTAAGGAACATTTTTTTCTCGTATCATAAATCTCCAAACACAAATGTTTAAAAGCAAGGCAGATATATACAAGCAAGGCATTAGCAAGCCAGTATTTCTGAGTTCCCTCCAGCTTTTACTGAATTCTGGAAGCCACCCAAAAGCTTTGTCCCACACAATCAATTATCTCACTTTATCAAGCCACACTCCTTTTTAGTTATTCAGAAAGATGGACTGCGGCCATCATGCCTGAAGTGTAGCTCTCACAACTAATGAGTATCTTGCTATTCACTCCCCCCCTCTTCTTCCTCCTTCCGTTTGGATTCACACTTCATTAACTATTGAATGTTTATTCCCTCAGGACTCAGCCTTCTCTTTGGTTGACCTCTGAGTCCTTCCTCTTTTATTCTTTTGCTCTGCCAGTCCTGGGAAAATTGAAGTAATTGGGTTCCAGAATGGCAGAAAACCCAGTAAAGGAGCTCCTATCTCCAGGCCAGAAGTTGCTGACTGATTAAAACTCTGAAGGAAAAGGAGAACATTTTCTGCAGTTCATATCTGGCTGCCAGAGTCATGCTCTCCTCTTGACCTCGTGGATGATTTGACTTGCCTCACCTGCTCCCTGGTTTTCTGCTACAACCCTTAATTTTCCTCAAGTGACCTCTTCCAGAGTGCTTTCCACCAGCAGAACAAAGCTTTCTTTAGGAAATAGATCCTATTTAGGAAATAGATCCTATTTAATTATGGTCTGCCAATCATTTATTCTAGAATAACTTTACCCTTTTTAAAACTAGGTAATTCCAGAGGCAGATGGTTTGCAGATTCTATCATGTCTACCAAGGGAAAATATTGAGGGGGAACAAAAGAAAACGAAGAAGTCTTTTTTTTTTTTTTTGCCTTTGCAATGTTGAGATAATGCAACAATTATAAGACATATTCCTAATGGAGGAATTAGGATATCAATTTTCCTCTTGCAAGCTTTTTTTATCAATGTTTGGGCAAGTCTCACAGATTGCATTGGGATTTACACTTGGGTTAGTGTATATAGATGTTTCCCTTGGTTTCCCTTGCTGGAGCTTTCTTCCAGGGCACAGCCATGACTCATTTACAATAGAAGACTGAGGGGCACAGAAAACTATGGAGTATATTTTATTCTAGCCACCTGCAGCAAAGCAGGCAGTCTCTCTGCAGAGAATTCAAACAGAGCAGATATATAAATGTCCTGTGAAGTGGGCAATGCAGAGTTAGAAACTGAAGGCAATCTGTAGGACTGCTGCTTTAAGTCTATCTGCAGGAACCAGAGAATCCAAAGGGTAATAAAATTTAAGGCACATCAAGGAAGAACACCCTATGGCTCTCCGGCTCAGCCAGCATCAGCAATGGCAGGGAATAGAAGAAATTATCATTCAGCAACATCTGGAGGATTAGAATTTTCCCATTCTTGCTAGAGAGGCACAGAAACAGTAGAGTGGAAAGGCATAATGGTTAGCAATACTGTTTTGGCTCCAACAACATCCCACATGAATCCAAAGGTACAGGTAGGATGGTTCTGCTCTGCAGCTTGTCTTCTGCAAGGTATAAGATTCCAGACATTTAATTTTCTTGCTTTGGAAGGTGTGGCCATCTCACACATATATATGCCCTTGTGAATCGGAACTCTTCTGATAGCACCTAGTTATTTTCTCCAACATAATCTTAGAGCTCAAAGGTGCTTTTTCAAAAGGCAACTGGACTGTTTTTTTCCTTGAGGAAGAAGAACAAAACATTTCGCTTTTCATCCGAGAAACTTCATCGGTTGTGATGCTGGGGTGGGGGTGGGGAGTGGAAGGATAAGTACTGACAGTTGAGAGTGGATGGTGAGGGGACTGGAAGGATAGGTTCTGACCAGATGGTAGTAGTGGTGGGAATGGAATGAAGGAGATGGATGGACATTTCTTGGATAAGAAATGAAGCATTTTCTTCTTCTTCCTCAAGGGGAAAAAACATTCCAGTTGCCTTTCAAAACAGTACCTTCGAGACAACTATGACCTGGATGACTGAGAATCTCCACAGACATAATCTTAGAGAAGGAACCATCAGCCTTTAAGGCAAGGGGCAGTTCTTCAAACACTCACATTAGACAATATATTCATTAATGGAAGCATTTGTCTGACTCTTAATCTGAAACAGCGAGGGCAAGCATAATTCAGTAATTTGTGAATGTGATTTTTGCAAATTAAAAGAAGTATTTCAGTTTGGATTATAAGGCTGTTATTCTACCGAAGATTTGCTTAAATTGTAAACAGCTTGATAAAACGCCAAGCTTCATATTGAGGTTTAGATCCTTAGCTGTGTCAGAAAGACCAGATATATTGGTTGTGCCTGCCTTTTACCTGATGAATGTTCCTGTGCAAATGGATTATTTCTGAATTTTTTTGATTGAAGGCTCATATACCATGGTCATGGATCATACAGCTGGATCATCCATTTTATGAATTTTCTATTTTTCATAAACTTAAAACAGTACATTTTACTTATTGGAAATTAGATTCATGTGAAGAAGGGGGTACCCACCAGGAATCTACTACATTTGGGGCAATTTGCTTGAAATTTAGGAATGACAGTCTTATTCTTAAGGATGAGAAAGCTGACCCAGCTTGTTATTATTGAGACCTGAACGGATCCAGAAATGGTGTGTAAGTGTGTGTGTGTGTGTGTGTGTGTGTGTGTAAATTTGCTCAGCCAAAGGCCCAGGGCAGGGGTAGAGGAGTGGTAATTGTCTTTGGGAGTTCCTAATGGCTCCAAGGTGCTGCTCCATAAGTCATTCGATGTGAAATCCTGTTGCTTAAGCTGGGCTCTAAGGATCAGTTGAGACTCTTGTTATTGTGCCAACCTCCCTGCTGTGTAATAATTTCCCTGCCTGAGCTTCTTGAGTCCATTTCTGGGTGGCAATGGAATTTCCCAAGCTTGGTACAGGTGGAGATGCCTGGAGTGAAGTCCTGCCATGTTATCTGGGAGGGATTTGGGCCTGAGGAACCTGATATGGTCCTTAAGACTGTGAGCTCAGCCACCTGTTTATTAGCTCCATGCCCCACCTGGTTGGCAAATGCTTCCTAGGAAGTAAAATGCTGGCGATAAATTTTTCTTTGAGGGGAAGTTTATTTGGAAGAGACATTATTATCACTGTGCTGTTTCAGCTCCATAACTGTCAGTTCATTTCTAAACTTCTTGGAGAGTGAAGGGAGCCACTTGAAAGAGTTAAGGTTAAAAGTTATCAGAGGGGATCAAATGATTAGTTATGTACTATTCTTGGATCTTTACTGCTAGGGAAGGAAGAGCAATGCTAGATATCATGCTTGTTCTGCAAAGAGAAGCATACCATTTCCTTTTTGACCCACTTGCAATAAAATATCTTGTGTTGAAATGAAAGTGCTATTTTTGCTATTTAAAATAACTTCATTGCTTATGACTAGAAGATTTCATATCAGCACCAGAGTGTTGGGACAGCAGTGGCAAAATTTCTTCAATATGTCCTTGGCAATTCCAATACATCTGGAAAGTACTAAGCTAAGGAACTGCAGGGGGATCTTTAAAAATAGTATTTGGGTGTGGCAAATCAAATACTGATTTTTTTAAAGGATTCTTATGGAATTTTATTTCAGTACAAGCCACATTTTACCTTGGCTGGTATCTGTTTTTACATTTGACACCTATTATGTTGTATTTTAATGTTCTGTTTTTAAATGTGTTTTGTATTGCACCATTGGTCTATCCTAGGAACCTATTGAAGGTAGAGTTATATCAACTTCATAAGCAAGTAAATCTGGCTCTAAATGCCTTGATTGGTCTGTATAGCCCATAATTTGGTCAATTTCATAAGTTCAATTTCCTACTTAATCTTGCTGGGCCAAAGTGCTCAATTGTCTTGCATTTTGATTCCATTTCATGAGAAGTCTGCAGAAAGAAATGAATGCCATAACACTTCCCTCTCACCTTATCCATCAGCTGCCATGAAGGGGCTTTCCAGAACCTTTTTCTGATAAAGGTCTTGATCATTTCCAAAGAACCCCCAACTGGAAGAGTTTCACTTGTGTCTCACTTGGACAAAGTGCTCAATTGTCCACTAAGCAACAGTTCCAATATTCGACCCATGTTAGTTAAGCAAGCCAATACTGTATTAAGTGGTGACCTTGTTAAGGTAAAGGAAACAAAAGTAGAAAATGAGACCAGGTACAATAAGACAAACAAGGAAGACTTTTCTACTGTTAGGCATGTGTCTATCTGAATTCAGAATGTCAATCTGTTTAACCACCATGCAAGATGTGACAAGATGATACAGACGGCTAGACAATCATTGGCTTCTGCAGAGCACATATTCACCAATGGAGCAGCATATGCTGAATCCTAATGTTTGCTCTGACATTAAAAAGAAAAGGGTAGCTTCGCGTCTTATTCCCCAGCTGCATACACTATGAGGAGCAGATGATTGTGATGGAAATTGCTTCAGAACAAGATTGAAGAGAGCTAGAAGGAGGAGATCTCGCGTTCTGAAGAATGGGTCCACTAGAAAAAAAATGGTGTTGAAAGAAATAAAGAAAATTTATGAATCTGGGTTAGATATTTCACCTGGCAATTGGAGCATTTATAAAGAAGTTAACTCACGTTCAAAGCATTTCAATTAGATAAAAAGGCAGAAACACTGAAATAGGTTTGTTACTTGCTTTATGCCTTGCTCCAGAATTTTCACTAATAGCAAAACACGGAAATTAATAAGGAGCCTTTTCTTAAGTGTGCAATTTATGTGCTTGAAAAAGCGTTGCTTGTTTAATTCTTCCATGTTTCTCTATTAATAGAGGCAAAAGCAGAACTTCTTTAAAATGATTCCCATTTTTCATACTTTTGCAGTTCACCTTATTATTTTAAAGCTGACATGCTAAAGCATCAACCTCTTTCTCTTTTAGATGTGCTCTGCAAATATTTCTTAATCTCTACCCTCTTTATGTGAAATTCAGTCATTCTTAAGACTACTTCAAAACTGTGGAAGGAGAGCCTTGCAATTATGTGAGAGAAATGTGGCTGAAAATATTAAAACGCCAGCCAATAGCAAAGCCAGCCAAACCTAAGGTAGCTAAATGTTGGCTAAATGGAACTTCAGCCTGGACTGCAGTCAAGGACAGGGCTGATTAAGCCTTATACTTTACCTGAGTGCAGGCAATTTAATCTTTAGAAGTAGTAGAATTATCACAGTTATGGTAACAAGGGGGTTGAAATAAGTAGATGTCGTAGCTTTTGTTTTAGTAAGAGTGAGTATTTTGGTATAATAAAACCTTCTGTATAAAAAAGGGAATTAAAAACTGCCCTCTTTACCATTCCTCAAAATGGACCTGTCAGGAGAATGAAAAAAAAAGAAAAGCATTAATAATCCCATTCCTTCACTTTCAGTTCAGACAGTTTAATCCTCAAATAAATATTAAAGTGAAATTACTCAGAAGCAGCTTTTAATGCCATCTTCATGAGTTGTTTGTCATGTACATAATTGATTACTTTTTTATTTCATTCATTCAATTTGTATAGTCACTCATTTTAATAAGTGATTTAGGCAGTGAACAATTTTCACAAACAATCCCATCTTCTAGGAACTTCAAGGGTGTCTACAGGGAAGGGGGGTGTCAAAAAAAAACAAAAAAAGTGGTCACAATCATGTGATCAAGAGGGCAGGGATTTAATCAGGACTATCATCTTGACTTTCAGTCAGGACTACCATCTTGACTTTTTAGGCAGGATAGTTCTCTCTGTCTTTGTCCCTATCCACCATTTATCCCCCAAATAGGCTGGACTGCAGTAAAGAGATTAGTTCAAGAATTCCCAGAGGTATCATGGCAGAAAAAAGATTCAGAAGTCCAGATCTCTTGGATTAACAGCTATACCAAACTAGCTTTAATTAGAATGATATTTATTTCCAGGTGCTTTTTCATTTGACTAAAGGAGGACAAGTCATCAATATTCTCCTGGCGTGTCTGCTGAACTTTTTATGTTGCCTAGAAGGCAGACATTCCACAGCTGAAGCATGTCCTGCTGTAGCATTGGTACCTTAAGTATGTTTTATTGACTGGATCAAATCTCTGTTGCTTGCAGCAGTTACAGTCACAGGAGGCCATTTCACATGCCACCTTGATTATATCATTATTATTCTTCCTTGCAAGTTTGGTTGATCATCACCTTTAAAGCCCTACATGGAAAGGAACCAGGTTATTTGCAGGACCCCTCTCCCTGAGGGTATCTGCCCATCCCACCACCTCTGATAGAGTAGGCACTCTCTTTCTGCGGTAGACCCTGCTCTATGAACACCCTTCCCCCTGAGATCGGCCAGCCCCCTACCCTTTTAATCTTTCACAAAGCACTGGCTTTTCCCTTAAGTATTGGGAAGAAATAAGGCTGGAATGGGAGGAAAGTGTTGTAAGGCTGTATTGGAATTTTTTTTTTCATGTTTTCAGTTATCCTTTGGTTGTGAATTTGGTTTCAAAGATGGGTGACAACATAAATGTTTTAAATAAATAGATTTCCAAAAACTCTTTCCACAGGGATCACATGATTAAAGGTTCTCTAATGCCTGTCCTCTGAAAGTCCAGAGGCTGAAATGTGAAACCAGATTGCTGCTAGTTAGCCTCACAAATGAGAGGAAAGAGGGGACGACAGCCCAGTCAGACTTTGGAGGCACAACCATGTTCCCTTTTGTTACTTCTTTATTTGGGGATTTGTGATTGTGTGTAATATTTAAAGAAGGGTAGCTAGCTGAAGTGAAAATGTATTGCTGCATATGTGAGAGCCGCTTGCAAACAAAACATCTTCCCACATGTCTCATCCATATAAAGCTTCCAATTCAGCTGGAAACAGCTGAAAGATTTTCAGCTCTGGTACTGCCAAGGTTTCAACAATGAAATCCTGCAAGCCTTCTAGTTGGTGTTAAATATCTGATATTGTTGTTGACCTGAAATATCACGGGTTGCATTCCAAACTTCTCTAGTCCCTAACAGTAACAACAAGAAGCTTTCATTCGTGGGATAAACAATAAACTGCACTGCATTTGCTAACATCTCCAAACACAAATCAGGAATTTGGACTGTTTATTCTCAGTAGGCAGAAACAAACAGGCCCTACTCCTGCCTGTTGATCAGATTAAAAGGTCTTTTAATCCCTGTTTCAAACTATCACATTTTCACAGAGATGTTCCAGTATCCTACACTATGTCCCTAAAGGCCTAGAACTTGGAAAAAGGAACCAAACGAAGGCATAGCTGAGAAGAATTATGAAGAACAAACTGCCATGTAGCAAGAACAAACTCAAGACCCTCTGAGGACACTGTGCAGGGCGAGCTCAAAACACAGCACCAGGAGTTTAAACTGTTCTGTCGCTTGAACACAGAGCCAGTGAAGAGCCCTGCATTGTTCTGAAACATAAGAATAATCTGGAAGTTCTGGAACTGATCAAAGAGTACTGTTCTGGACTAAGATAATGAGACAGAATTTAACAAACCTGCCAGCAGACTATTACAGTAATCTAGGCATCAGACAATCAAAGCACATACCAATCATGCTGATGTCTTCTCTGTCACAAATGATTCCCTCTGGAACCTACAAATATTCATTAAGTATAAATTAGCAATTCTACCTGTAGAATCAATAATTAGGCACAAAATCTTAACGCAGTGGGATAACATTCAATACTAATAAGATTTTCTGTCATGGGGCCAGAAAAACTGAAAAATTAATATAACAATAATACTGAAATCCCTGATCATTAATTATAGGAAACGGTAATAAAGGGTAAATAAAAGAGGAACATGCAACACAAAGGGAAAATCCAGGATTGAAATCAATTGTATGAAAGAATGAGAATTAAAAAAAAAAAAAAAAAAACCAGTCAAGTGCACTAATGATGAGTAAAAATCGCTACCTTTCAAATGGCCAAATGGCCACCGGAATCCAACTCAGAATTTTTAAAAATGCCATGTCACTTAAGTAGCTTGCCCAAGATTCTGATTGATATAGATGAAAGCTCAATTGTAAAAAGGGCACCTTTCTCAAGAGCTTTACAAAAAATAAAGGAAGCAGACGTATAGGTTGGTAATTGATGTGCCAAACAGGATCCAAAGAGGATTTACAGTTCTGGGGATTTTTCATCTTTAGTTCTGGGTGAGGTTGCGCTACCCCAGATGTGTAATTTGGAGTCCTCTTGGACTTGTCAACACTTCAAGGTAGACCATACTGCAAAATCAAAATCATGCAAACCAAATTACTTTTATTACAAGGATGCGGTAATAGAATCTTGCAAGTCTGAATATGCTTCCTCCATCTTCCCTTTATCTTCGCAAGAGCTATTGTCCGAGATGTTTTTTTCAGATTACACCTTTGCCCTGGATTTAGGTTTCTTTTATCTGACTGTCGTCTTAGTAGCAATTCTGTCCCTCAAGGCTATTCCTTTCACCCACTACATCAACTCACAGCTCCTGTTCAAGGAAGACATGGCAGCCACAACTAGGAAGGCCTTTGGATAGCTTCTTGTTCTACACCAATTGTGCTAGTTCCTAGATCCAAGGCTTTGCTCACAATCATTCATGCTTTAGTCACCTCCCAAGTGGGCTCTTGGGCTGCCCTTGAAGAGCCTCTGAAAGCAAGAAGAGGCAAAAGAAGATAAAAGAGACATGTGGGTATATATTTGCCAAGATTTAATTAGCATCACCTTCTGCCAAATAAAGGAACTCAAAACAACTAAATAAAAGTGATCTCCCTTTAAAACACTTATTTAAAAAATATCAATTAAAATGCCTTAATAAAACAGCATTCACCAAACTTCACCACAAAATAGTATTTATAGTACATATATAATCTTGCCTGAGTAAAAAAAAA
Source organism: Azemiops feae (assembly GCA_023970755.1). Lineage (NCBI taxonomy): Eukaryota > Metazoa > Chordata > Lepidosauria > Squamata > Viperidae > Azemiops > Azemiops feae. The sequence continues at coordinate 4,832,335 of JALGBA010000005.1, read as the reverse complement.
AATGTTTACCCTCCCTGCTGAAGATTAAGTTAGAAAAAATGGTAGTCTATCCTCTTTCATCAAGAAGCTCTAAAGTTTGGAAGCATCCACTGAGAGGACCCTCCTTGTACACACTTTCTATCCAATTCCTATTCAACTATAAAAAAAGTCCAATCTGGAGATGTTAGATTCTTAGCAGCTTCAATAGGGAAAGTACTGCCTTTGAAATAAGACTTTATAGATCAACCCACAGAATTGTGCTATCTATAACTGAGCTCCTTGAATAATCCCAACATGGCAGACATTGACATTAAAACCTCTGGAATTTGGAGACTTCTTTTTGGATCCAGTTTGACAGTGTCTTGGAAGGGAAATCCGTGGAAGCAATGGGCTTCAGTCAGTTTTTTTTTTCTGTGACTGTTTATGCTATTACAAGATCCTATTACAATACAATCCATCCTGCTGTTAGAGAAATTATATTTAATAGAAACTTTGTGCACAAAAATAAATGCAGTGTACTGAAAAGAAATACTCACCTAAAGCTTATAAGACAGCACAAATGAAAAAAAAAACCATTAATAAATGCCAACCAAGAGCTGGATAAGAAATCAGATGTAAAAAAGCAAGATTAATTGAAGAGACAGTGTCACACATGGCCCAATGAAGTGATCCAGGGCTCCCACAGTTATTTAGCCAGATGGAAAGAATGGTTTAAGCTTTCATCTGTCATTTTCCAGTGGCTGATGTGCCAAATGAAACAAGTGAAAAATGGAATATGTGGAACATCATCCTCTTACTCATCTTTTCCATTTTGTAGTAGCGCTGCTCATTATCCTTTGAGTGGTGGTTTATTTAGTGGGGAGTGGGCAGTCTGCAGCACCAGAACTGCATGATGCACATGAGAAAAAGATAGCCAGTTTGGTGTAGTGGTTAAGGCATCGGGCTAGAAACCAGGAGACTGTGAGTTCTAATTCTTCCTTATGCACAAAATGAGTTGAGTGAACTTGGGCCAGACCCTCTCATTCAGCCCTAGGAAGTGGGCAAGGGCAAACTATTTCTGAAACCTTGCCAAGAGTACCCCAGGGACTTGTCCAGGTTAGTCACCAAGAATCAACTCTGACTTGAAAGTGCATATACACACACACACACATGCAAAATCTAGGTATGACAATAATGAGAACAAATTCAAACATTTCCTTTTTGATCTAAGTGCTTTGATTTAAAAAGAGAAATGTTTAAAGAGAATGGATTTTACCCCTGAGCAGGATAAAACAGCAGCTGGTTTTGCCCTGCTCAAGATTACATAAAATCTGTAAGTTACTACTTATCTCTGCCTAGTTGGAGATCATGTAAACTAGTCCCATATGCTGCATTTGGAGAAGCAAAAGGAGTTTTATTCTTTCTGCTAATTTGCCACCAGATTTTTTTTTTTAAATGCTTTAGGTAAGGTGAACTTTTCTGTACAAAATCATGGAGTATATAGTATTAAGCATCAAAGATCAACAAGATGAAAATTCTAGACATTTTTGAGAGGGGTGGTGGTGTTTCCTTTTAATTTAGGATTTTTTTTGTCTCCATGACTACGCAGAAGGGGCTTGGAGATATACAGCTCATGCCTTATTAAAAACTCTCCGCAGCCAGAAACACAGCAAAGTGGGATTTCCAGTTATCACCAAGGAAAGGAGAAGCTTGATGCCAATCTTACTAATCTATGTTGACCTATAAAATAAATTATGTAAACCAAAATTATCTATGAACATTGGCTGAAAATATTTTTCTCACAGAATTCAGTTTAACGTTGTTTTTAAGATCCAAGACTATAGAAAGCTTCTTGTCTTCTATTGCCTCTTTCAGAAAACAACTACAACTTGGTGGCTTGTTTGTTACGAGTTTACAAAGCACAGGGCCTGTCCCCACTTGACCTTCTGGTTGCATGCAAATGTATGCATCTATCTGGGAAACCACATGTCACAAATACTCTGTTTCTGTCAAGAACATGCTAATGCCCTGAAATAAAGTAAGATACACAGACTGAGGCACATTATATTAAAATTGGATTTCAGCTCTAAAAAATAACAGTAACCAGAAAACATCCTTGCATTTAAATGCTACTAGCCCTATCCTCTTAATCTCAGAAAGAACATTAGAGAAATATCCTCATATCTAAGAGCAAAACTGTGCACTCTGGGAAACTTCCATCTAAAATTGGCTCCAAGAGAATTTCAGAGATACCAGTCTGGCACAGGCCTTGAAATGATAACTCCAATATGGCTCATACAGAAGATAACTGTTTTTCATCTCCAGATATAATAACTTCCCTCTCCTGGCCTCTTCTTCCTAGGGGCAAACCAAATCTTTCTTGTCTACATTGCAATGCCAAAGATAATGGTTAATCAGTGTTGGAAGCGCTGGGGGTGCAGGCAGGGAGGGAAAACCTCCGTGGCTTTCAGCACACCAACATAGGCAATATTTGAGCTAACAGTAGAGGTTACAGCAACATTCACACTGTGCAACAATTTTGCTTCTCTGTTCTGTTGGTCTCTGGCCTCTGGGTTTAGGTGCAAGCTTCTTTCATCTACACTCACAATTGTTAATTGTGTAACAAATGTCTAGATACTTTCCAAGGTATAAAACAGAGCAGACTAATCATGCCATGTTTAGAGTCCACTTATTTCTAAGCAGATCCTAAATCGGATAAGGCAGGGAAAATATTATTACAATGAATGATGTTTCTAGATGTATATGCATCCAATAGCCAAAGGACACTGGAGCTTTTACACAACGCACTGACATTTCTCAGGAACCACAGTTAGATTCAGAATCCCACAAACTAGTATAAAAAGGTCCATCGGTTCATACAATGAAGGAATAAACTGATCTCTGGTTGGAAGTGGGGAAAAAAATCCTCCCAGTTAGAAGAACACCATCCTAGTCAATTCCACAGAAAGCCTGATGCTTTCTCCAGATGGTTCCTCTGAACCATCCTAATAAGGATGAAATACTCTCATTCAGTGAATATTAATAATTCAAAACTGGATTTAAGTGACTTTTATAAAAACAGACTTTCAGTTTTGAGCCTTGAATCTGTAGCAGTAATTGAAATAATGTACTGTCAAAATAATGTCTTTTAAAGAAAAAAAAAAGTCCTAGATCAAATTGCTTGTACCTCTTTTTGTGCTTTGCAGATCAGTCATACACAGTATTTATTCAGAGGAAAACCCCATGGTCTTTGGTGGGCTAATTTTTAGGTAAAGAGGTAGAGGAGTGCAAGCTCAGTAGTTTCCCCAATCCCTTCTGGAGAAGAAATGGTGGACTGACGACTGCTCCACGAAAAGCAGAGCTGACAACTGCAGCAGAATGAAGAGACAGTGAATAGACTCTTTGGACAAGGAGAAGACTTGAGATTACCCACAAGTAGTCCAGACTTCATGTTCCTCATGAAGAGATCACAAGACTAGTCTCTGACAGGTTCACAATTCTGGGAGATGATGGGATAATCACATTACTCAGACTTAGTGCACACTCAAGTATGCACTAAGTTTGCATGCTTCCCTTTTTAATCACTTTTAGAAATTGCTTATTAACTGCTTTTTAATTATTAGGAACCTTTGTATCAACACGTTGTTGAGCAATGGGTCAATTTCCTTCAATCCATAGTGAAAAAAGTTTTAAATATAAGTTTAAAAACTTTTTTAAAAAATCAAAATAAGCAGCTAGACACAATTAAAGCATTGATTTTAGAAATTTATATTTTAGCTTTTATTCTTATATCCAGGGTAACTTCTTTTTCCATGTTAATTCTTGTAGTCTATCATTTTTAAATTAATATTATTTTAATAGATGAATTATATATATAATATATACATATATATAAATACACACAAATATTAATATATATATTAATTTCCCCAATACAAATATATACTTATTTATGCATCAACTAAAGGAGATGCGTGCTCAATAGATCTATTAAACCACTCTTTGAAAACCTAGCTTGTAGAATGGATTCTATACTTTCTTCACAGTGCATTGACAAAGAATGTTTTTGCCTTTTGAAAAATACTCTCTTTTTTTGCTCAAAACTAAGTGTTTTGAATCAAAAAGTTCAGAGGCATCCATAAATTCCTGCTAGACTAGTAGGATATATGGTTGCTCCAAACCTAGGGACATAATTAAAGAGTATGACAGGAGGAAAAGGGGGAAAAACAGTCTTGCATTAATTGCTAGCAACAATTAGCTTTTGACCTTTAAAATTAGCCCCAAATAGAGCTTTTTGATTCTTATGTTCACACCAAAAGTGAGTAATGGGAACATGTGACTTAGCACTTTAATTTATGACTCCATCCTTCTTGAAAGACCAATATGCAGGAATAAAGAAGGGCTTTTCACTGTATTGGAGCAAAAGAATCTCTTCTAATTTGGAATACTTTGGAAGTTCTTCTGCAACAGAAATTTAGTAATAAATCATATAGAATAGCTTCAGTCTCCAAAACTTTAAAGAAGCCCATCACAGGTGTCTGCGTTTTTTTAACATTTTGTTAAAAGTATCAGTAAGAATCCTTAATAAGGTTGTATTGAAGCTAGAAAAATATACTGCAAAATTTCCCATGGTTTTAAATCAACCCAATTTACTCTGATCCTCACCACCAGCTTTGAAAGAAACTGTGATCTGCTCATTCCTTAAGAAGCCCACCCTGCATCCAGTAGATATGAACAGCTTCTTCCTATCTCCAACATCTTGGATACGGTGGACTATATATACAGATGACCATGGAGGACACAGATTAACCGAACCTGTGGCAGTCCAGATTCAGGTCTGGACATAGGACAGAAACTGCACTGTTACTTTTGTGGGTGTTTTGTGATGAAACTTTGACCGAGGGTGCACAACTGTTCCTTTATGCTGGATCTCTTAGCAACTTTTGATATTGTCAAGAACATATCCATTGGGCTTCATGCAAAAATTGGGGTTTTACAGTAGTTCAGCTCCTACCTAAATGAGCACATTCACCTAATGTTGGCAAGTGGGGAGAGATCAGGCTCTCTGATGATTTATTATGGGTGCTACCTGCCTCAGCTCCCCTGCCCTTTTTAATATCTATATGAAGCTACTGAGAGAGATCATTTATCCGTTAAGAGTGGGGTTTCATCAATGAAACACTAGAACCAGTTTAGTCTAGTAATAAAGACACCAGGTTAGAAACCAGGACATAGTTAATTCTAGTCCCACCTTATGTACTATGCATTGTAAGCCAAAGTCTCCCAACTTTTTGGGCACCAGGGACTGGTTCCGTGGAGAGAGGTTTTTCCACGGACCGGAAGGTGTGTGGTTTTGTGTGCTGCCTGCATCTCGCGGATGGGGCTTTGCTTGTTTGCATGGACCGGTTGCTGGCATGCTGCGGCCCGGTACTGGTCCACAGACCGGGGGTTGGGAACCCCTGTTGTAAGCTACCTAGAACACAATTGGATTGAGCTGGTATAGAAATTTCACAAATAAATCAATGTTAGTCAAGAATGGCAACTCTTTCTAAAGAACTCCAGGTTATATCATAATCCAGTCTTGGGGAAACAAGAGCACTTGAGAGCTGCCATGCATGCTTGAGATGCTGAGAACTGTAGTTCATCCAAATCTAGTGTGCCTTGGTTACCTATTCATGTTCCAAACTCAAAGGTTCCCAGATGTCATTAATGGGGCGTCCTTTTCCTTTATCAAATCAGTTTCTCTGTGTAGATTAAAAGCACAGATATAGAAGGCCATTCAGAATCCAAAGCTAATTATATCCACCATGAAAATGGAGTTCAATTTAGATTCTATAAGGATCATATGGAGCATAAAGAAATGTGAGCCCAGGTGGCCAGTAACAGCCTACAAACACACTTATTTGTTATTCCTCTTAGTCTGATGTATCTTACCATATTCTGAGAGCTCCAGAACATCTGGTCTGCTGCCATCAGCAGTTAGTACTTCCTTTTTAAAACAAAAAACAAAAAACAAACAAAAAGAAAACAGCAACACTGCAAAGAGATCTCTTGTCCCTTTGATTGCCTTCATTTTTGGATGAAAGGAGGGAGAGAGATGAACCGAGAGATACTGCTAACCTAAGCAGCTGCTATGCAGGATCTCAAAAATTCATCCATTTGCAGTACTCTGGATGATCAGACATACACAGCTCATGATTGCTGCTCTGGCCCTGACTGCACTGTATGAACCAAGCTGTGTGCAATGTACTATCTCTTGAGACACTGAACAGAATGGTAGGCTCTGCCAATTACTTTGCATAAATGTCAACACATTTAGCTAGCACAACCACTCTAAAGTTAACTGGCATCTTCGTAGGACATCTAGCTACAGTCTCCCTTGAATCATTATAGAAAGAAAGAGAATATTTTTCTGCTCTCTTGATAAGATCTCTACAGGACTTATATGAGCCATGATCCCTGTCAAATCAAAACATAACTCAGCCAAATCTGAATAATACATCAGTACTTGCACAGCGTGGCCTAAGAACAAAATGAAAATGATGTTTTTACACTGTAGGACTAACGTGATGCTCTGCAGTTTATGAGAAACTGCTATAACGATCATAAGAAATTGCACAAGGCTTAAACGGATAAAAATGCATTAACCAGAAGCCCAATGCATTTCCACTGCTCTGTGTTTAATGCATGTTCTTTTTCCAAGCTCCATCAGATATCCCAGAAAATAGAAGATGGGATGACAAGTCTGGAAACTATTTCAAAAGTATTATATGATATTTTTTTTTAACTAGCTTTGCTAAATTACAAAGCATTTAGGATTCTAAACTCCTCTAACATTTGTTTGATGACACTTGAGCTCCATTTGTTTTATCAGTGGTGGACATTTGTTAAAAATAATAATTAGAATTATTCAGTGATGAAAAAATGGCACTGCCTGAAGTAATATGCTCCCACAAATTGGTGCCTCTTGCAACTCTGGTTAGCTAGGAGTTCAAAATAATTTGCAATTTAAAAAAAAAACTGGGCAGTTGTACAACTAAACAGTTTTCACATAATGCATTTCTTGCAAAACTAAATTTCCCGCATCTTTTTGTTTCTTACGCTTTGATGATTAAATCTCAATTTCTGAAACACACACAAAAAAAAGACATAATGTTATTTTGGAGCATGGTCAATGCTTGTAGGTCAAAATGTGCCAAAAAAATAAAAAGTAATTTTCTGTCATGTTCTTTCAACATGTTTACCATTCCTGGGATGTTCTTTGACCTCAGTGGATCTCATTGTGAAGTGACCTCAGCAGACATTTGAAGAATAGGATTATAAGTCTTTCTTCAGTTATCACCACACATTTTTCTGGGACTACAAAGTGATGTGGGTATACTGGCAATCCATTGCAGCTTGACAATCAGCCAAAATAGTCTCCTTTTCTTCTTTCCAAAGCATTAAATGGTGTTGCAGTAAGAATTAAAGGTCTCACCCTGAAAAAGAATCAGGCTTTAAGAAGGGCCATCTGAACAGAAATCTATTTAAAAAGAAAAAAAAGTGGGAATGGACCATGTTCACAGTGTCTGAAAAAGCATTTGAAAGAAAATCACAACACATGCTATTACAGAGTATAAAAGGAAGCTTTTTTTGGTAGGGTGGAGGCAAGTTAATTCCAATAAAATAATTTAGGGGAATTAGATGGCTGAATTGTTGAAATAGTAGCATTGTTCGGCTTTTTCTAGCCCAAAAAGTTTGCCTACAAAGTTGTAATGATAGGATGAATTCTAGAAGCTGTGATTTCATTCCTTCTTCTGTTTTGAAAAACAATGCACAATTTAGCTTATGGTCAAAAATCTCATTTTTCATGCTTATCAATGGTGAGGCCATCACTTTTTTTAAAAAAAATGTCTGCAATACACACTAAACTTAATTAAGGAGCATCCTGGGTGAAATAACACTTTATGATTGGAAGCTTTGTTGCTAGTGTTATGGCTCTGAATTCCTATTCACATGTGAAAGGTATCAGTTGATGAAGCAGTTATCATAAAAAAGGGAATGGGAGAAAGTAGGTATTTACACTTTTGGTACAACAAACTAGTGGTAATTTAATTTTCAGAAGAGGCAATATATGGGTTTCATTTGCAGAGTAGCACAGTAACTGAGTCAAAAGATGCTTAGACTGAACCCTTGAGGGGCCAAGAAAAGCGAGTAGTTGCTCTCCATCGCTAAATATTTCTCAAGAGGATTTAGGCTACAATATCTTTTCCTTTCTGCATGAACTGGAGTTCATTCTGTGTAAGAAGTTATTAGTATTGCATTTGCCCCCAAAGCAATTCTAGGTATAGCATTTTTTAAAAAATGATATTGACTGTTTCCCCCTTAATAAATATTTAACATTTTAAGATTGCATGCATTTCCAAAGGAGAGTGATTTCAAGCTTCAATTAATGGGGAAAATGTGTGTATATATGCACCCTTTGTAAATACTAATTTCATTGTTGCTCCACTTGCTGTTAATAGTTGGACTTGTGGCTATAGCACTACATATTTATGTATAATATGAATTTTAAAAAGGCTTAGGATTTATTTTTCTATGCACAAAACTAGGCAATGAAAGCAATCTTGAATTTATTTTTTAAAATAAGTGTGTATATATATCTTCCTCCCTCCATTTCAACATTAGTAACTACTCCCTAAATCTATGTAGTAGAATATTGATAGGCCAACATTTGGCCTGGAATTATGCTAGAGAAAAGTTGAATATGGGCATTTATAAACCCTGTCCATTTCAATTAGATGTAAACTACAGTGTCTCCAATTTAAATTTTATCCCAACAATGTACTCACTTGGTGATCTTGAAAAGAAGTTGTTATTACTTTGGTCTTTTCCAACCGGAATTGGGATCATAACAATCCTCCTTAAAAAGCTACCATAAGGATGATTCAAATCATGCAGGAGAAATGCCCTATATAGGTGTGCTAAATTAAAATAACTGAGCAATTGAGTAAAACTTTCGTAAACACTAAGAGATGTTCCAGTGAAATAGTCCTATGAACAGGACCGCTTTTGTTAAGAGATTTCCTCATGTACTCTCAAAATACTGTATGTTCCTAAGCAAAGAGAAGGGAACCTGCAGAAGAAACCCTCCTTGTCCAAAAAGAATGATGGATCATGGGTTATATTTTTAACAATTGTGCACTGATATTCTCCTACTGCCCCCCTTTTAAAAAAATTAAAACAAAATGCACCTTTGAAAATAGTAAGTCATTGGGCACATCACAGCCCCTAGACTAGAGCTACCCTTAGAGAGTCATTATGGTGAAGTGGTTATGACACAAGTTTAGAAACTGGGAAACTATGAGTTCTAGTTCTACCTTGGGTGCAAAGCCAGTTGTGTAACTGACTTAATCACTGACTTGAAAGTGCATACGCAGAGATACAAAAGAACTAACATTGGTGAATATTTAAATAAACAATATTTCTACAACTAGACAAAACTTTTTCACTCATTAGAAATCAGTGAAAATTTCTTCTATTTTATATTGTTTGGGCACCATCAGAGCACTAACAAAAGTCTTTTCATTTAGATTTAAAGAGTATAAACTAATGGAAGAAAATATTTCATAGCAGGATGTGAGTTATATACAAGGTAGTTCTCATTTACTTAACTAACTGGGACTAGAAACTCTGTTGTTAAACGACATGGATATAAGTAAAAAAATCATGTAACTGTGCCACTTAGTGACAGCAGTTCTGGCAGTTCCAATTGCTGTTGGTAAGCAAGGACCGTGCGGATTGTTAAGTAAGGATCTCTTGTGACCACAACTTCCAACTTTGTGCAGGCTTCTCCATTGACTTTGCTTGTGGAAGCCAGCAGGGAAGGCTGCAAATTGTGATCCTATGACTGTGGGATGCTGTGATGTTGTTATCATGATTTGGGTGCCAAGGGTCCAGAACCTGATCACATGACTCTGGGAACACTGTGATGGCCATAAATAAGAAGTCTAATTATAACTATCGTTGGTTCAGGATTGTCGTAAATGTAAACAGTGGTTGCTAAATGTGATAATGTAATAAAAGTAGGAGAAATAATTAAATTCCTTAAAAAATATTTTTATATAATTCCTTTCTATTTGTCACTTTGCAATATTTGCCTGTTTATATTGTAATTTAGCAATGGAACCTTCGTATTTAGGGAACAGTTTTGACAACTAAATAGGTTCAACCTGAATAAGTTTTCTGAATGAAACCCTTGGTTTCCATTTTTATTTTTTCCTTTTGTCTTCTTTGTGCACGTGGAGGTTCTTCTATCTTTTGGGGAGTTCAGTCTTTTATATAAAGATAAGATAAATAAAGATAAATAACCTTTATTGTCATTTTTATATTGTGGGCACAATGGCACACATAAAAAATGAAATTTAGTTGCCCGCTCTCAAAGTGAAACATATACATGACACACACCTAAACATACTATGTACAACATATATATATAGACCCACATCCCTACATATACATAGCAAATAAATATTAAATACTGTCCATCTTGAATATATAACGCAAAGAGGAAGCTTGAGAGTTCGCAAGGTTAATGCTGTATGGAATGAAACTATGGCTGAATCTGGATGTTCTGCTACGGATACCACGAAGCCTCCTCCCAGAAGGTAACAAGGAAAACAGGTCGTGAAGAGGATGTGTAGTGTCCCAGAAAATCTTGCGGGCCCTGCTCAAGCAACGCTTCTGTGCTATGTCCTGGATGGTAGGGAGGGAACTGCCAATGATCTTTTCGGCCATCCTCACCACTCTCTGCACCGCCTTCCTGTCTGAAGCAGTGATGCCTCCAAACCAGACTGTGATACTGTATGACAGGATGCTCTCGATTGTCCCCCTGTAGAAAGTGGTCAGGACAGGGGAAGGAAGATGTGCTTTTCTCATGCGGCGCAGAAAATGCAGGCGCTGCTGTGCCCGCTTCACCAGTTTCTCACTGTTTAGCGACCAAGTCAGCCTACTCGTTAGCTGCACACCCAGGAATTTGATGCTGGTAACCATCTCCACAGGTGAATTGTTAATGCACAGAGAAGTGTGGCTGTGCCTGCCTTTTCTGAAATCAACAATGATCTCTTTGGTTGATCTCCAGGTAACATTACAGTTGGACCACTTCATTTGTCATTTTTAAAGGAGAAAGACTGCTGATTGTGTTTTGCAATGGCTTTAGATTCTTGGCAGATAATTTGGAGTTGCCCTTTGCTTGAAGACCTCAAAGTCATGGCATTGAATGATGTACTGAATGCTGAAGAAGAGGCATCATTCAGCCCAGACACGAAATGAAACTGATGCATTAAAACTGCAAAGTTTTGCTCATCCATAAGACCAAACACAGACTTATTACTGAGTATAATCATCAGCTTGGGAGGTCTGGAGGGGATTTGTTCTGAAAAGTTCTTGTGTAGGCTCTGATACACAATAAACATTTATTATGACTTTCAGGATTGTTGGGGACAATATGCTGACTCTGTAACCATTTAAAGAGAGCTGTTAAAGCATTATGAAGTAGTATATAAGTCTAAGTGTTATTGCTATATTCACAGCTCTACTTACTGTGATAGATAATTTCACATATAATATACCCTTGAATGAGAGTTCATCACTTGGTGATGGCATTCATTCAGTGTTCTTGACAGTTTTACAGAAGTAGTTTGCCATTGCTTTCATCTAGGAGGGCCTTCAACTCAGTTGTTACTTCTGGTAAACATCTGAGATCAGCTGACATCGGGCAGTATGCATATAAGCATTCCTTTAAGAAAAACTCAGTGCTTACATGGGAAAAAAATTGGTTGGTAGAATTTCAAGAGGAATGAAAATGTTAGGTCTTGCTGGATGGTGCTTACTCTATGAACAAGGAGTCAGGTAAAAAGATTTGGCCTTTTATCCTACAGTGAAGAAGAGGAGAAAAGATGAAGGAGTTTTGTAATAGTGGGTCATATTGAGTTGGTAAAACTTGGCAATATTTTCTGTAAATGGAGGGCATGGAGACTGCAGTAGAACTTGAGCAGATGTAAGGACAGAGGTTGCTTTGGAAAAATCTGGAAAGATTGGTTCATGACCTCTCTAACATGCAGATTTTCTGTACTATTATTTTTAAACCATAAAACTGGGCCAATTGTAAACCTAACAGTTGGCTAATTAGGTTCCTCATGGACACTTTCATAATATTTTAATCTAACATTTTATAGTCATTAGATTAAATCCTGGGTGAGCCTATTAGTTCAGAATTGTCTTTACGATTTGCCACTATATATAGAGAGGCCTTTAAATTCACTTGTACTTTCATAGTACAATAGCTGAGTATTTAGCTTCTAAAACAAAACCCCAATAACTCATCCAGAGGACAAAATACTCTGGTTTTTTTTTACTTGTAATCTTTATTTCTCAAAAGATAAGCTTTTCAATTATAGTATACACCTATCCAGCACAATTTCCAGTATCTTCTAACAAAAGCTTGGTTTCCTGATACACTTCTTGGAGAAGGACCTTTACCTTTTGTGTTTCTAAACTCAAAGCCAATGAGTTGATGACAAGGGAAGAGAGTGACAACTGTCCAGCTCACACTGAAGTACAATCACAATTATGGAACCAGCTTTTCTCCTTTATTTTGTCAGAGTAGAAACTAAAATATATTGAGAATGGCAATGGGTCCTAGTTCAAGATGTAGGGAGAGTATTTGCATGTATTTTGAGTAGTTGTGGAATCATCACATGAATAGATGATAGAGAGCTCATAGATGAGTGTGTGGAAATACAAACCCTAACTTGTAGTTTGCTTGGGAGAAACTGTATTGTCCATATGCACACTTTTTATTTCCTGTATTGCTTTAGTTGAGTTAAGCAATGACTTTTTAGAAGAATCTGGCAAGCCTGAAAGGGAAGATGTTATTGGGCTTCAAGAGGTGTGTCCCTGAAGAGAGAATGAAGAGACATCCTGTTATAATACAGACTGGTGTTTCCTAAGTTAAGTGTGAAGGTTTATCTCATTGTAATAAAGTACAGCTGACTCAGGAATATTCAGCCTGTTGCATTGTTGAGGTCTGGGGAACAGAAAGGAAGCCGATCTTTGGAAATGCCAAGAGACACTGGTGCCAATTTGGCCAAGACTGGGGGATCATTTGCTGTCTTAGCAGGATATTGATACTGTAATTGGGGGCTTTATATTTATGACAAGAGCCAGTCTCTGATTAAGGCGCCAGGCTAGAAACTAGGAGAGTGAGTTCTAGTTCCACCTTAGACACAAATGACCTTGGACCAGTCACTCTCTCTCAGCCCTAGAAAGTTGACAACCTAAAAATCTTGCCAAGGCAGTCAGCAGGAGTCAAGATTGACTCAAAGGATAATAATAATGAAATACTATAGAAAATGCTTGTTTGATATTATATTTTGGGGGATTCACTAAAGAAAATAAGTAATCATTCAGTGAGCCTGTATAACACTATGGAGGTAACTTTGAAGCTGCTGTTCTTTTGCTGGGTTAAAAAAGAGTTACATTTCATTACTTTAACACATGATCATCAGTTGTTTACAGCAGAAACTGTTCAGAAGTAGCTGTTTAAACTGAGGGTATCTCTACATGGTGTTCAAATGATCCTCGGATCAGCTCCATACCCATGAGATAGCCCAAAATTGCCCGTGTTCATTATTTGAGTAGAAAATTTATTTCTAGCTCAGCTGTGATTCAACAGGAAACACTGAATCTGATTTTCCAATAGGAGCATAAAAGTCATTTTCCAGCTGGTGAGAATACTTGCTTCCTAGCTCTTAGATTCATCCTCTTCCCTGCTGAGATTGAGCTACTGTAACTTAATTTCCCTTCTGTATTAATAAACTGAGCAGGAAAAGATTACCTTGGTGACTTTGCTGATAACCTCAACTGCAAATGTTCCAATATTTTAAGTGCCAAACAGAACAAACTGTGGGTGCAGATGGTGGATATAGCACTGAATGGATGCTGGGTTTTGTTTTGTTTTTTGGACCCTTTGATTGCCTCATGGTATTTTCTGCATTTCAAGGTCATTTGAAGAGTGCTGTAGGTATCTAACAAAGGCATAGTGTATATTCACATTGTGTACATTGGCTTCTTCGATCTAGGGCTATTGGCCCTGCTGGCTAGAAATAATGATAGCTGCTTTATGTGCCTGGAGGGCTTAAGAAGAACATGCAAGGAAAGCCGAGCTTCAGCTGTATTCAGAAAGCTATACTACCGAAACATGGAATTTGACTATGTTTTAAATCCTTCTCCATGTACCATTTGTTCTACTACTGATTCAATTTCACTCCTCTATGACTAACACATTCATGAATGTAGCCTCTTATTATCTCTTCTTATTCTTCCAAATCCAATAAGTGGTTGCCATCCTAGGCCTAGCAATGACTTAGGGCAAAAACCAGAAAATACAAGTAATACATTTATAGATTGCTAAAAGAGCTTGTTAAATTTTTAGTTGGCCTATTGTCACCTGCAAGGGCAAGACTGTTTTTGATGCAGAGCTATTCAATCTAGTCACACAACAGTAATATCCTCTGTGCAAACCTGCAGGAGAATAACTTCATGGGTTTTCCTATCTGAGAATTTGCACCTATTTCCTAAAAATAATCCTGCTCGCTCTGTACGTGTCTTTCCTGCCATGGCTTTGATTTAGACTCAGTTGTATATTGGTTCTTTCAGCATTTTTTTTTTTTTGAATTAGCAGCTTTGCTTTTGAATGAGGAATCAGTCTGATGCAGTAAAATGAACAAAATGATCTATAGCAAGATTAATGTTTATTATGTCATAAACTTTATGGAAAATAATCTAGTTTATCAAGTGCACGGTGTGTACTTCCATAGTTGCAGAGAAGGAAAATAATGGAAATAGAGCCGGTGTAGTGGTTAAGATAGGCTAGAAACTGGGAGACTGTGAGTTCTAGTTTTGCCTTAGGCACAAAAGCAATTGGTGTCCTTGGGCCAGTCATTCTCTGTCTGATATGGGAAGAAGGCAATAACAAACTATTTCCAATTTTCTTGCCAAGAAAATTGTTGGAATTAGTGTAGGCAATTGCCAAGAACTAACACTGACTTAAAGCATCCCCTCTATGAGTAACACACACACATGCACACACGCACGCACACATACACACACAAAGAATCAAAAGAATGGACATGAAATGTTGGATGTGCAGACCCAACTATTTGTAGAACTTACAGTAGCTATTCATAAAAGAGGCGTGTATGTGTATACTGGTAATTTCCATCAGAAACTCAATTAAACCTCTTATGCAAACATTCTGTTATATGGAAGAGGAACTTGAGGGACATTCGGGACCTGTAAGACTCCAATTGACCCACTGTAGGATAGCCCCCCCCCTCTGGTCATGGGTTCTATGCCTCTATGGTAGTTTCAGCTTTGGCTGCCAAAGAAAACAAAGCCTCTTCTCTTCTTTTTTTTTGCAAGGAGAATATCAGCCTTGTAGAAGATGTTCCATGAAGTTCATTTTTCCATCTGTGCTCTCTTCAAATGCTAAGGAGCTGGCTGTCCTGGGTTACAGCTGTATGCCAAGAAAAGAGATTCTTGTCTCCCTCCCTTAAGCCCAGGTGCCTGTACTTCTGCAGATGGCTCCCCTCCTCTCTCAAGGCAATTACTAGCAGGAAACCATTTTTTTTTTCTTGCACCACTATCTGCCTGCCTGGGCTGCAACAAAGGAGAATAAAGGCCAGCCACTCCCGATTGGAAGACTGCACTCCCATTTATTTGAAGACCAAAGCCTTTAATCGATTAAGCCCAAAGAGAGAGGATAGTTTCTATTTAATATGTGGGAAATAATATTAAACCTCCTAATAAATTCCAGTTCACTTGTTTCTTAACAGAAGTAGCCTTTGTAATTCTTTGGCTCAGAATGCCCACCTGAGAACATTTTAGCTTCCCACAATACTCCCAGCACTGGCCTTATACCACTATAGCTCCCATTATGTAGTGTAAAATAATAACCCTAGAACATAATAATACAATATAAAATCACTATTCTTAAAACGCATCTCCAACTATGCCCAGGACATTAATTCATAAAATGTGCATTGAAATAGTCCTCGAACCCAGCACTTCTTAATTGTAAATCCAAGAGCAAGGTTCAAACACTGATAACTGCCAGGCTAGCTAATGTGAGTTCAAGTGGTCCTCCAATTCCCAATCTTTAAAAATTAAAACAGGAGATTAAATTGGGCGCAGAAGTAAATGGGCAACCACTTACATTTTTATAGAGTGGATGGAACACGTTCTATTTTCCCAGCTACCACCATAAGCAACTTTCTGCTGTACTCCACACCAACTGGAATTTCTAAATTACCTTTAAAACCAGACTTTTAAAAAAGTGTTTAGGAGTAACCAGAACATCAGAAATTCAGACAGAAAATCAGACAGAAACTAAATCTGATTTTCCCAAACTGAGCTACAATTGCTAAACCAGTCAAAATAGCAAGCCTTCTTGTTTCAATAGGTGAGTTTAACCATCACCAAACTATTAATTTCACCAGTGGCAGTGCAGTCTCCTTCAATAAAGCTGGTGAACTTCCATTCAAATTGGCAGGTTCCTCTAGTCACAAGATTTAGCTTCACGTTGCTTGTTTGTGTGTCCCAAAATTATTTCCTCTCACTTTGAAGTGCTGTTGCTATAAACAGTTAGGTTTTGTTCTATTTATCAATAATGAAGAACTATTACTACCTGGGCCTTTATACAATGCACATATTTTTAAAATTTACAGTATACATTTGCTTTTATAAATATGTAAGTATTTATTACACAATGGAAATAGAGATGCTAAATTATTGGATTAAATCAGGCCGGGAGAAATCTGCATCAAGTTCATTTCCCTTTCCCTTTCTCCTCTCGTATCATCTTGAGGTGAGGATCCTCAGCTGCCCTCCATTTAGTTCCAATGTGTTCTGCCTCAGTATCACTGGTTCCTCCATTAAATGTCTACCAGCATTCTTTACACCGCAGATGTTCAGCACCTTAGTACCTAGTTTGGTAAAAAGGAGCTTTCATTTTAATGCTCATGTTGAATTGTCAGCCTTGGCCTCAGGTAGAAAGAAGCTTAGAGGGGAAATCAAAGCAGATCATGGATGACAAGAGGGAGAAGGATCAAAGGAATTAAGAAAGCGAGCTTTGTAAATTAAGAAAAGCCAAGAGTATCCTAGAAACAGGTTAAGGAAATGAGAGAAGGGGAGCCATGTCTTGCATAAAAACCAAATCATCCAAACTGGCACCGCCCTTTGTGCCATTCCAAGCATATTTACACAAAAGTGCTAAGAAGCAAGCTGGAAACAGCACAACCCTGGAAAAATAATTAAGAAATGAAGTCTACTATTTGGTGGCATCTGTCCCAAAAGGGAACAAAGTATCCTTTGTGAAGTCTCCTCTCCAGAAGGCCTTCCAGGGCTTGAGCTGTATCCATGGCCTCCTCTGGAATTCTCCCCAAAGCAAGACTTCATTGTTCCTGTTCACTGCAACGACCGCATGCAGGGATGAAAATCCCCAGAGGTTTCAAAAAATTACTGATCTGCCAGGCTTGGCTGCTTTTTTCTCAGGACATGAATCAACTTTATTGCAGTGAACAAAGAACTATTGGGGTTACTGAGATGCAGGCAGTATCAGCAAATCTAAGCAGGGTGAAAGGGTATACAAATACTTTCAGTAGCCTGATGATATGTTTTGCTATTGAAAAAGCAACTGGAGTTTTTAAAAATTGGACCATACACAGCAAAGCAAAAACTATAGGCAGTTCATAGGCTTACTGGGGAATGCCAACAAGCAAAATAACCCCCACAAAACATACAACCTAAATATTTGGAATCTCAGTTTACTAGGAAAGAAAGGTATTTGGGTGGGGGAGCCTTTTTATGTGCTACATTTTCCTTGATGGATTGGATCTTGTCAAACTCCTAGGAGTCACAATACAGAACAATTCGTCAATGAAAATCTTCCAGAGAGGCCATGGAGAAGAAAGAAAAATAAAGTCCAAAGATTTAAGATATGTTTTTAGTTTACGATATTAGTACAGTGAAACAAAAGGAACATCCCATCTCGCATCATCTTCTGAATTTCATTTACAGATTACTAGTATCTGATATTTTCGTTTAAGGCAGGATGGATAATGTGACTGAGATCTGCTAAACTTTAACTTTCAGTCACTCTAAGCAATCTTACTTGATGGCAAGACTGCTGGTAGTCAGAGTTTAGCAGTCTAGAAGGTTACAGGTTTCCTGTAAAACTTCCATTTTTAAAAAAAAAATTGGGTTAGCAGGGAGAGCTGGGGAAGGTAAAGCTTGTTTACATTTAAGAATAATTCTTTCAAGTTAATTGTGACTTGGACCAAAGTACTCCCTTTATATTCATCAACAATAAAGAGAATCACTGAGATAACAACAATGTGAAAAAATTGGAGGAGAGGTATAATTAGAATAGAATTCAGGAATCAGTCCAAATTATCATAAAGTACTGGCTATACCATGAAGGCCTGCACAAAATCTTGCTCACAACTGAAGCATGAACATGGCTATCAGCAAATACACCTGCATTTATATTTCCTAAAATAAGCAGTATAGTGACCAAAATATAGAAGAAAAGCAGTAGAGAAAATTATTCAGAATAAGAAAGAATTTGTTTTCCATTAACAACTGGCATGTTATGCTCCTAGGGAACCAGAGGCCTTTCTTTGTGTAAACCCATCAAGTCTCTGGGGATGGATATTATCAAATGATCTACTACTCTGTAAGCTCACATTTTTCTGTTTTGCTTCTTGTTCAGAAAGATGTCATTCCCCAAAGACACAAAGTTTTCATAAGGTAGGTAAAACAGTTCATGTGTATCATACATTAATAACACAAGATGGAAGGTCCAATTTAAAAGCTTTAGAGGAACTGAGTACTTAACTTTTTTCTCTATTTATTTTTACTGTTTTGCTTTTGACTTTTTATGCCATCAGCCCAGAGATCTCTAATTACAATACTGTGTGTAGTGAATTACACTTACAATAAATTAATCATCATTAAAATAAATTGTGACACTAGAACCAAGTGGCATTCTTTTTTATAAGAGAAATCACAGCTTCCCCCACCTTTTCTTCCCACCTAGAATATGACTCATAATCCTTTTCAGACCAACAAGCTCATATGGTGTTTATGCTTTTGTCCATGTCCGTACATATAAATGGAAAAGGCTCAGCATAATCAACACATTAAAAAGAGATGGCAGATTGGCAAAAGTACCACTTTCATTCTGTCACCATCAGTTCTGCAGAGCAACAGATGAACACAAGCTAATGAATGAAATTCTCAGGGAAATCAGCAGCGTTTTGTAACACATGGTGGAAGTCTCCCTAGCGTATTCATCTTCCACAGTCTATTTTATGGCTTATCCATCAACCAACATAGGGAAAAAAGAGGGGGGGGAGAAGTGTCTTGAGAATAAGTTGATATAAGATATCACTCTGGAACATATAGCTGTAGAATTACTATAGGAAAAAACATCTGCTCTTAAACATAACAATAAAAACAACAAATAAGATATTTGAAATCACTAAGCACTCAGACAGCTGGAAATTATTCACAGCAGAAATAAAACAAAAGCAGGAAATAACAAATCTACAAATTCAGAGGTGAGTAATTGTTCTTTTATAGCCTTTACAAGTTTCATGATGGCATCTAACTCCAAAATAAGTTCAATTCAATAATACATTCCTTGGTTCTACTCATGCAGCTTTAAAAGAAAAAGAAGTAATCTAGAAAAGGAGGAAGTGATGCAAAACTGCTCAAAGCCTAGATTTCCACTCCACATAGTTGCCAGATGGATTGGTAACAACAACAAAACCCTTGTATGTGGTGCAATGCAGAACAAACCATAATATCAAAAGATTTACTTCCATGGAGAGGATATTTTGTATAGCAAAGGATTGAACTCTTAACACTCTGTTCAAATAAAAGTATAAGATGAAAACCTAGTTGTGCATCAGAACTCCACAATCATCAAAGGCAGTGTGATCTCTTCAAACGAAATGAAACACAAAATAGAAGCTCTTGCTAGCTTTAAAGGTTAAAACTCTTCTGTAATCAACTTCAATCATGAAGGGCTTTCTATATGAGCAATACATACAAATAAGAGATCTGGTGTGTGTATCAGATTCATTATATATATATATACTACTATTTGTACTCTATTTCCTTTGTGATAAAGTAGAAACACATTCATATTATATCTGGCCAAAAACAACATGAGAACAAAGGAGAAAAAGCAGAAGAGAAGAAATGGGACAACCTGCCAATCTCTGATTATTAAGGTAAGTGGAGAATGGGGAGATAGATATATGTGCACATGCACTTGCACAATTTGAAGTCAACTAACCTCAGCAGAGCTGCCTCCAGCTTCCCTCAGGCAAAGTGCCTACTAAGCCTGCCTTGTCCTTTCTCAGAAGTGTATATTACTTTGGAAAATTCTCAGCTACTGTGGGAAAAATGATAAGAGCTGAAGAAAATCTGAAGTATGCTTTTTGAGGACCAGGGAAACAGTTTTGAGTTTCCCAATATAGAAAAAGGAAAGCTTCCGGGTGTGGAGTGACTCTTGAGACAGCCAAAGAATATTGAAAATATGAATATATAATTATGAACAAAGAAGATCCTGCTAGGAAGCTAAATTATCATGTTCTCAAAGCACACATAAGGCTAAGAATCTCAAGGCAACATAAGAGCTTCTGAGCAGAGATGTTGAAACTCAAGTCTGCGCAACCATCATATCATATACCTGCACCCTTTAATTCTAAGTCTGATACATAAGTACACAATCTATATAGTTATGCAGTGAAGAAAGTAGTCTGTACAAACTCTGAATTACATTTCTTCACTGAAAACAAATCCATAAAGCACTCCTCTAGGTGGTTTGTTTGTTCATACAAAAGATGCACTTAATAACATAGTTTATTTCATTGCAATTTATTAAAAGCATTCTATTATCTGCAATGGCATAACACACTGAGCCACAAAGTAGTTAGTCACATTTCAACACACATGTTTCATGAATCCAATGGAAACATGGAAGTTATGTGTTAAAAAGAAGGGGAGTAATGGATTCACGCAGATTGAAGAGATGACAAAATGGGAAAAACTCAGCAGGCCATTCTTGGCAGAAGAATCTCATTACCAACAGTGGAATAAATCCATTGTCATAGACAATGCAACAAGTGGGCTGAGGTTGGATTTATAGACTATGATATAAAGAAATCATCACCCAAATTTTTTTGGCTGCAGGTGTGATGATATACACCACCATTCTTTCCACATGTTTGCATAAGAAATGCAGTAGGTCTGCAAGTGTCTGTTTAGAAACACAGGCTTAAAACAGATCTAAGAGATACATTCATCACAACCCAGTTGGAGGCAGACAAAATGCAGCGTTCCCCAAACAACTCATGGACTCTGCTGGGGATGGTATATTCGCACCTCAAAAGCTCTCAAAATCATCTTTACAAATGATATGCAAAAGCGAATACCTTTGGAAAGGTAGCATGTGAGTCAATCATCAATATGTCACCATCAGCAAACATCTGCAGGGATGAGCCAGAATTATTATTCATTCTTCAAATCCAACACTCCCTCGCCATCCTCCCCTCCCCCCTCACCACCCCTCCCAGCTTTTCTTCAATTCCTTCAGCCGAAAACTGTCACAGTTCCTGAGAATATTAAATTCTTGAATCAGGGAATATGACGATATTAACAGAACTGCTTCCAAAACTCCCCGATGCTCTTTATTAATTTAGAGTCCTATGAATATCAATGAAAAATGTAAGAGAGCAGTATAAAATACTTGCTTCTTTAAAAAAAAAAGTGGTAGGCTTCATTCATTAGAGTCAATCTTATTTTCCCCCCATGTAAAATTTTGTAATATTTAGATACATGAACATATTTAAAGAAAAGAAAAGAACAAAGTTATATTTTCTTAATAGTTTAATCACCAAACTGAACTAACAAAGTTGCTATTTAGGCATCCTTACAAAATACTACTAAAGTAGTCTATCTGAATTGCTACACATTATTCCTAAGAGGGCAAAAATGAGTTTGTTTATTGCCAAAAATTCTTCCTGTAGCTCAGAGTTGAGGATGTTGCTGAAATACAGCCTCAAGATATTGCTCGACTACAATTCCCAACACTCCTCACTATTGTTTATAGTAGCAAGCATTGCCAGGGGTTGTACTATCAACATCTAAAAGGCCCCAAGTTTCACACCCAAATTCAACTGATGTAGTTATATACGCTGAGTTGTGCTTATGTAAATCTGCAATGGCATGGATTGCAAATCCACAACTGTTACCAGGACATGTGTGTAGAGAATAGCTTGAGGTCATCAAATATTTGTCACAGGTCCCTAATTGAAATTCCAGTGTTAACATTTTAAGATGGCAATTGTTGCAACCTAATTTGATGAAGAGGGGATGGGAATCACCATAGGTGTGTGCTGCACAAGATCCTGCTGCAAAATATCAACAGTCGTCTCAGAATAAGACCATTTTAGTGAAAATAATTAGATTAGTAGTTAGATCAGTCAATTATTCTTTTTTTTTACTTGTGACTGCAAGCATCAAGTGATGAATATTAGATTACTCTTCTGAACAGCTGTAGTGAAATTGAACAATTTTAATTTCTGTCTCAAGAGTAGTGAGTGAGGGCAGTGACAGTGTGCATTTTATTAGCTGATCATATGTTTTTTTAGAAAATATATCAGAAATGGGGTGCCCACGAAAAGACAGCAACCTTTAAGAATCAGTTCACACCATTAAGCTCTAAAATACTGTGATTCACCAGCTGATAACAAACATCAGTAGACAGTATTTTACAAGTCTCTAGTTTTGTACTATAACAAAACTGACTACTCAAATGTAGGTTTTCAAGTACTCTTCTTTTGTATTTAATCAATGTGAAGTTCTATACTAGGGGCTATTATTCTATTTTTCTCCTACATGTGGGTGGTATGTACATCCCGATTTCAATTATAAAAATTTAAAGTCCTAAAAATCAATAGATACATAGATTTTAATGGAGAATTTTATACTCAGCTTAAGGAAATCTACTGGTTTTGAATTTTGAAGATGGGGAAGATGTAAAAGCATTATCTACTGCCAATAGTTGATGGAATTTATTTTACTGTGTATTTTACAAAGGTCAAATGGCAGTATTTCTTCTTTACCTTGTCACTGCTAATGACCCAAGAAATAGACACAAAATGATTATCTGGAGCCTTTCCAGATAAGGCCAGGTAAGCAATCAGTCTAAGGTTCAGATCCTTCCCCTTTGTTCCCAGCAAGTCATATATATGTTTAAGTGAATCAACTTCATTTTTCACTAAACCAATTACATTATGTCCAAATTCTATGAGCTGTGATTGTTTTACGGTATGGTCAGTCTAAATAAGGCATCCTTTGAAACCATGCCTGGATACTGGACTATTACTGTATAAACCTATTGTAAATGAGCTACAGTTCTCCAAGTTAGATATTACACTGTGGCTTGTTTGAAAGTGGTAGCAGATGCTTCCAATGCCCCCTTCATCAGTGTGAAAGAGAAGAGCAAAGGAACAGGCTTGTTTATATAGTATAAAACTATGTTTTCTGTTCTGTCTGAATGGGGCCAGTCAAATGTTCTACAAGGAATATATAAAGCAAGATGGAGATTTGCCCCTCTGTTGTTTGGCCCTTACTCCTGCATCTGTTAATATATCACTGTTCATCCCTTAGCAGGAGCAATCCACCATGGAGTTCACAGCTAACTATCAGTTTATCTATTTGCGAACATCCAGCTGTTTCAGCTATTTCTTTAACTGTGCATCTTCTTCCAAAGTTTTAGAGGTGACTGTCAGATGTGGCAATGCATTCCATCCTCTTTATTCAGGTAATTTCTCATAAAATTATTTATGCCTTGTGTTAAGGTAATGCTAGTAAAGATTATTTTCCTTAATCCAGAAAGAAAATCTCTCTCTCTCTCTCTCTCTTTTTGACAGAAGAATAGGCCGTCAGAATAAAAATATACCACTAATGAAAATAAGATTTGTTTGGCAGCAATGATAAATGGCCAATCAAATTCACTTTCAAAGTTGCTTTTTATTGCATTCCCTCTGCAGTAAAATATAATTTTAAAAATAGGGAGGGGAAAATAAAGTCCATGCAAAAGTCTTTTGCTAGACCTTTAGGAATTATTTAGAAAATAAAGAAAGAGATATGTAACTGTCCTATCAACTATATTGTCTGTTCATTTAAAGTATTGTAGTTGACATGAGAATATGGCATGTGCTTGGTTTATAAATATATTGCTATTCTCTTTTCTGCAATCTTTCAATGACTGCAAAGAAAGTCCAGGCTGCCAGGCTTCATTCTTCAGTGTGCAGATTAAAGCCCAGAAGCACGGAAGACACTCAGTTTAGCTGCAGTTTTTCTCCTGGCAATCAGAGAAATGTGGCAGAAAATTGTTGAATACAACTACATGATGCCTTTTATCATAAATCATCAGAAGTTTAGTTGCATATGTTGCATATGTATCTATGTTTTCAGAGGTTTTCTGAAGATGGCTGGTAATCTTAGATAAATTTAAATGCTATGAAATTAATTCTCACATCAGTGATTCCATTCTGTTCTCAGTTTGACTGGTAGGTAGTATGTAGATAAAAAAATAAAACAAAACAGTTCCTATAAATTTGATGTCTCTTGATCTACTTGAGTTACACTATCTCAGATCTTAGCACTACATTCAATTTTCCTACATCTCATAAAATATAAGTAACAATCTACAGTTGCGTGCATAAGGAAAATGTAAATAGTAAATATGTATTCTTAACTGCAGAAGGTATCATGTTTAATTTTGTACCATGTAGAAGGTGTTCACTTAGAGATTCACTGAAATTTACAGTTCTGCTCAGTGTAGAAGAACTGCATGCAAAAGTCCCTACATTTTTGCATGCAGCTCTTCTACACTGTGTTCTTTTTCACAATATTTTTCTGGTCACCACCATGGAAATATTCTATTATTTGACTCCATGTATGACTCAAGACCTTTGAGAAATATTTGGGTGGCCACTGTTAAACTCCTGGAATAACTTGGTTGAAACTTTTAGCAAATTCCAATCAAATTCCAGTGGAACACTCTATTAATAGTCAGAAGCCATTTTTACATTTCCTTTATCATTTCCTTTCCTTTATCATTTCCTTCTCCTTACCAGTGGAGGGAAAAACAGCTATCTAGATCCCATTATTTATATACATATATATATATATATTTCTGCACCATTTTCTTCCACTGTCACAACCCTGTTTCCTTTTCAGCTATCCTGAATTCCCTTAAGTACAATAAAAGCACAATTAAATGGCAAAATCCATATTGCCTAAATATAGTTATTAGAGCTACTCAAGATGATGAAATAGTATGGAAGATTCTGAATTGTTAAGAACTCTCTATCAAGCAAGATGGTAAATAAAGCAAAACATAAAAACCTGAAGTTGACAGATGTTCAAGCTACCTCTATTTAGTTTTAGAGGGAATATGGGAAAGTACAGATATGTGAATTACATGCTATCACATGGTCAATTTCAGATTATATCAGAATAAATCTGCCAGACAATCAACCATTCTTTGAAAATATAAAATCTAGCTATTAATTTCTAACTTGTCTTCATTCTTATGTGAAACACACAAGTTACTGATTTCAGCTGAATCTGGCACATCTTAATTTTCCAGACAGAACCAACAAGAAACAGCTTTTCATTGTACAATAATCAATAATCACTTTATTTTAAATGTGTTACTATTTATTGATTCATAAGAAAGCCTTCTACTAAAACAGGAAAATTGAAAAATGCCACTGCCAAACATATTTTATGGAGCAAATTATTGATTTTGGAATACTTACAGAACCTTTGGAAATAATCAATGAATCTCTATTAATTTGTGATTAGGTTTCTAACTCGGCAGTCCCCAACCTTTTGGGCACCGGGGACCAGTTCTGTGGAGAGAGGTTTTTCCACGGACCAGAGGGGGTGTGGTTTCGTGTGCTGCCTGCATCCCGTGAATGAGGCTTCGCTTGTTACTGGCCTGCCACAAACTGGGGATTGGGGGCCCCTAATCTAACTTACTATTTTCAGATGCGCTGGGCAGATTTTGGTTTGTCTCTCTTTATACTAAGAGAGCAAGGTACTATTCTTAGGCTGTTCAGAAGGGAAACAGAAGAGCACTGTAAATATTACTGATTAAACACATGTACTGTATACTTATCTAGATCCATTTCAGTTTAGCATCAGGCATATTTCTGGAACTGAAATAGCTCTGGTTTTTTCTATGCCAGGAACTAGAGTGGAGATTACATGCCTTATGGTTTGCTGGACATTTTGGCAGTGTTTGATACCACTGACTATGCATCCTTCTGTTCTGCTGGCAGGGATATATCTGGAATGCACTATTCTGGAGTGCCAGTCTTTCTTTACTTTAATACATGTTAATGAATATTCCATATACAAAGCATGTCACTGTTCAAGCTCCAATTTAACAGGTCCAAAAGTATGATACAATTCCAAAGTAAGATTTTTTTTTAACATAAACATTCAAAGATTCTTTTACATTCTTTTCTACAATGAAGCTATCGTCATTCTCTTCAGCTAAGAGGTCTTATCATTTATAAAATCTTTTTCATTTATCCCAAACAATCCTGACTTTTGTCAATCATCTGTTTATCAACAAACCAAAGATCCTCTAGCAATATATTAAAATATCACCTTATACCATTTATTAATTTATTTAATGCCCTTATTGTTTTTACGAATAACCCACAAGAAAAAGACTGGCCCCAAATCACGCAGCTGGCTTTCATGGCTAAAATGGAACTAGAACTCATGGTCTCCTGTTTTCTATCCTGGTGCTTTAACCACTAAAACAAAGTGGTCTCAACTATGGTGATCAGGAATGAACCTAACTAAAGCTATCAGACAAAATGAGCTAGGGATTGAAAGATTACAAAATAATCTAAACCAGAAAATGTATCATGGAGAGGACAAAAAATATATTTCTGTTTAATTAAATTTAGTCTTATTCATATGATTCCAGTTTTTTTCCTGCGGTAGATTTAAAAATCTGAAGGGGGAAGATTTATCTCTGATGACTTTGCCATTAATATGTGGTGGTTTTTTTAGAGCAACTTTCTTTGTAGTATTTAAAAACTATATAGATAACTAGGAGATATCAGCCATGGGTCTGAAGTGCACTGACAAAATATGTGGATGGCATACAGCTCTGTTTTTATTTAATATCAAGGAAGATAGTAAGTTACATAATGACTGTTTTATTGAAGAATAATTCAAACCAGTTAGATATCCCCTTAGTTAATTAAGATGGAGATATATGTACATTGGAAAAAAGATTCAAATTCTCTTAAATCAGGTTATACTCCTTTTTAAAAATCTGTTTTGCAATGTTCTTGGATTTGGCTTTTCATGTGATAATCCACAGGGTAACTGAGTATCTTTGACACATTGGAATTTTGTTAAGTGCATCAGCTGCACTTTTTATCAAGAAAAGCAACCAAGGTTACAACAATGCTATAAAAAGAAAAATCATAAAAAGAGTTGGTCCAGAACATAGTAGAAATCCTATTATACTTATTGTGTTAAGTTTGCATGGGTTGCTAGTTTGCCAAGTATTTATAGTACTTTTTAAAACCCTAAAAGTTCCAAGATTTCTAAAGGGTTGCCATACATTATACTAATTTTTCAGTTTCTCTAAAATCAGGAAAAAAAGTTCTTATCTATGTTCCAAGATTAGACACGTGACTGATAAGCATGAGAGGTCTATTGATCCAACAACCCTCTCCATTTTCTCAGGATATAAACAAGAATTTGATTCAGATAAATGTGGTTACACAGTGCAATGGACACCACAGATGTGGTACTTCACAAAATAGCATATATCCAAGCTAGTACATCCCCAAGCAACCATGTCTACAAAGAACAGCCCCAACTGTTCACAGAGAGGCTCATATTTTGGCGCAAAGAAGAATACATCTGAAAAGCAGCAAAGTATTCCATAGTTGCAGATTTTCTTTAAAAAAAACACTATCTTTTGCAGTTTCCAATTATGATAGAGAAGAAAAAGAGTTATAGCAAGCTCAAGCAGACAGGTAAGGATGCAATGGAATGTGTTTCAGTGATATTCAATAAATACAGTTCTTTAATATAATTGCTTCTCTCCAACTCAAACTCTATTCTAATTATATTTCTTACAATGAAAAAGAAAGGCTGGAGTTCATGTAAATGTCTGGTATTAGTCAGCTGCTAATGGAAGGACCACATTGTTTTATTCTGAGCAGGAAACGCATGCTGGCTTGGAAAAAGACCAGCCCAACTTCTTAAGTGTATCTGTTCAAAAGCAACCAATGGGTGTTAACTTATTTTTAGCCAGTTCTTGCCATTTTAAATACATTACAATGATAAAGCCCAGCATGCTGAATATGCATTCAGAGACAGACAAATGTGAATTTTTTTTTAAATAGGCAACTGAAAAGAATAAAGGATTTATCATAAGGAAGAATTGCTGCAAATTTGTTACATTTACTAAGCATTGTGCTGGCATGTACCATTAATTGAGTTACCACCATCTTGCATAGACCATTTGTGCATATAAATATATTCAGAGATTGTTCCTTTCTGCATTCAGATATGCCCTCAATGAAAAGACTCCTTCTCAATGAAAAGAATCCTCTACATCTTACAGTGCCTGTTCAATTAAACCTGCAGAATCAGTGAGCAGAGGACTGGCGCTTACATTTCCTACACTGTAGATTTTTTTTTGTCTGGAGACTTAGCAGATTGATGTTTGTCATCCTTTTCACCAACATAAGAGCACTGATGCCTTTGTTCAAATCAAATCAAAGCACATATTAGTTGGAAAGGGACAAAACAATTCTAATAAGCAACAGCAGGCTGAGAATGTTTGCACTGAGGTCAGAATTTGCTCCATCCTTCTTTGATGCATTCTGAAAAGTTGGCTAAGGAAATGCCAAATAAAGCACATTTTGTTGTTGCTTTAAAAATCTCCATACTGTCTAGATTCTAGAATCTAGAACATTTGCAGTGCTCAAAAAGTTACATTAAAAGATGGCTCATCCAATAAAATGTTGCAGTTAGTGGCAACATATATAACACAGAAAGCATTTCCTAAATTATCACAAATTAATCCTTAGAGCAGGGAAGTAATGCTGAGTAATAGTAACTTGTCTAATAAGCTCATGGAAGAGGTGAGATCTGAACTAAAGTAATTCCAAGATTGCAGCTCTTATTCTAATAAAATATTAATGCTAACACTGTAAAATGTACGCACAGACTCTTCCTACCAGGCAAATGAGCTTCTTGAGTGATTTGGAACCTGTTCCAAATTTGATACTTAGTTCCAATACTTAAGTTTATGAATGCCAAAGTTAAGCAACTTGATGCATACAGTACATGGAGAGTTGTTCAATATTTGAACTCACTAGTTATAAATATATCTTTGGGCAAGCAATATTCTTGAAGCATTAAGTTGGCCCTTCATTCAAACATACTGGGAATTACAACTAACCAGGGCTGAATACTGCTGTTCAGCTGGCATGGATCTAGAAGTCCATTTTATCAACATGTTAGGAGGAAGTGAGACCATGCTATGCCCTGTAGTTTTCCTCAAAACCTGTAAACTGCCAATTCCAAGAGGCATTGGTCGGCCTTTGAAGCTACGAAAATTTTGACGCATGAGGGTCCTTTACATTCTATCAGCAGATATTGACCCATTATAATCACCCGTACTCTAAAATATAAGGTAAAACCTGGATGGTTATTAGCTTGTTTTTAAAAACTAATGACTGAATTTGGGAACTAAATGTACTGCACCATTGAGTGTGACCCATTTCAACTTCCCTGTATTTTTTGTTCAGCAGTTTTACCGTCCTTATCTTAAATTAGCCTCAGCTGAATGTTATAGAAGAGATCAAGCTACATGATAAATGATCTTACCCAATATCTTCACCCAAAAATTAAGTCACTAACTCACCTAGTATTCAGTAGACTGTTAATTACCTCTTTGTTGCAGTATGTTTTTGAACACCAGCCACCTTTCAACACAGTGTAACACATACACACACACACACGGTATCCTGAATGTCAGGTTACATGAATTCAGCTTTGCCATGTGTCAAAATTGACTGCCAAACAGCAGTACACATTCCATGGGTTTTATGAAAGATGGCTCTATGTTGTGTTGATGCTCCGATCAGATATTTCACATGCCCAAGGATACCCTACTCCAAACTGGGATTTCAAGGCTGTATATATATAGCTGTATACAGGTGACAGGAGAGAAACAAAAAAGACAATTATTAAGAGCAATAGCATCTTTGCACTGTCAGAGACAATTCAGGACAGGATTCATTCATTCAGTTGATACTGCAGTTACTCTTGAGAATTAAAAAAACAACAAAAAAACAACCCATAAATCACCAAGTGGATAGGTCTCTGAGATACTGCAAAAACACTTACTCTGTTCTATAGAATCATTGATAATTATGATGATGGAGTAAACTACTACAAACACATACCCCTGCCTTGTGTATTCATTCATAAGTCTACTCCATTCTATTTCTGTATCAATCTGTATTTTGTTTTTTTAAAAAATGCATAAATTTGTTCATAAAAATGTTCAGAATCTGAATTCCATTGAGGGAAGAGCCCCATTTGTTCACAGGCAATTTTGTGATGCTATACAAACTCCTGCCAGTTGCAGAGAGGTCAAAACTGTTTTGTCACTTTTTGTATCCAATTCCAATCTGCTACTGAACTGTATGAGAAAATTGCAAAGAGAAAAGTAAAGAAAGGGCAAAAAAGACAAATTGTGTCCACACAACCCCTGCTTTCTGCTGATGGAAGTTTCTGGGTGTATTTCTGTCAAGGAATGTACTTTAAGTATCAATAAAACTGGATTCAATCCATACTTTTTTTTTCTTAAAATGCATACTACTAAATGCATTTGGGTGCTTTAAGACTAGAACCACACAGAAAAAATTAGAAAAGGTGAAATCTTGACAATTTTGATTGCAAGGAAGGTCAATTCTCACTGGACTTGATGAAAATTAAATACTGCACTACCTTTATTATAAATGTTGTTATCCACACAGACATGTTTAATTCATGACATTATTGACCATATAATAAAAAAGATAGTCTAGAATTCTTGAACTGCAAAGATTTTTTTCCTTATAACTAAAACCATCTTTGAGATCATTATGGATAATCATTATATCTAAAAGTATTGAAAACTGTTGTTCAAAAATGTTCCTGAAGAATTGATTCTGAAATATATGGGCTGAATGACCATTTCTTAGTTCCTCAGAGGCCTCCTCCATTGACTGATTGATTGACTGATTGCAATTTATATGTTATTTCAATCTAAATAGGACTCTAAGCAGCTTATATTTTTTTCAAGAATAAAATTAAAATTAAAAATCAGCATTGGAAGAAGGAAGAAACACCATCAGATGAAGAGATAATTAAGAAGATATTGGACTGCGCTGAAATGGACAGACTCACGCTGAGGATTAAAGAGAAAGAAGATACAGAATATTTTCAAATATGGAATTTATTTTATTAATGGCTGAAAAAATGGTGTAGAGACTAGGAATGTAATTTGTATTATTAAGCAAAACAAAAAGTAACCCAGATAACATGATATTTATCAAACACTAATGAAATTTAACAATAGAAAACTAATAATAAATAAATAAATAAATAAATAAAATTAAAATAATAATTATCAATGCAGCAAGTCCCAAATAGCATAGTTTGATGGATACCTTCTTACAGGTCTTTCCATGAAATGAATTTTACTCACAATTCTTTGCTTCATTTTAGAAAAAGCACACTTTTTTGAGCAGGCTCCCCAGATACAAATTTCATCACCTCTTCTGATGGACAAGGGGGCTAAAATCAAGCACAGCAGGAAGGCACTAGCTTAGGAGTGCATTATGGACAATTGCCATATTGCCTTGGCAAAGAGATGATTTCTGTCTCTAAAATCTAGCTGAGTGGAGTAGGGATTAGAAGAACAATCTGAGAAAATCTCCTTTTCATCTCAGTTTTAAACATTAGGGCATTCTTCTGTCAAAGAAATATAAAAAACTTGGCAAAACCTCTTGGAATAAAACAAAGTCCCAAAAGACAGTAAGATGGGCTACTGATGGCACCTTAATGAACACAGGGAAATGTGTGATCCTTGAGACAAAGGCAGAGGTCTCTACAATCAATAATCCAATTTAATTTCTCAAGGACAGTCATTCATACAAGCCTACATGAAACACCAGACTCTCTCCATTCTTTCAGAATAAAGCTTATCTCTCTGTCCTCAAAAAACATCAACCCTTGTGTTCGTTCTTTTTGTACCTTCTCTTTTTTGCAAAAATAAAAATGGAGGGCTGTTAAAAGTCTTAGCTTGGCTGTTTTTTCCCCACTTCAGGTGTATGATACTCAGATCTAAAACAGGCAAGGATCAGGATCTGGATCTGGCAAGGTTGTTCTATACCTGTACCTATTGGTTGCTCTTAAGTTACACCTTTTCCTGAGCTTGCACTTTAACCAAAGAAGCTTAGAAAATATATGCTCAAGTTAAGGAGGCATTAAGGAGCATGTTGCCATCGGATTAATTCAAACATGTATTTTTCAGAATCAGGATGCAAGTCTGTTAACAACCAGCCAATAACAACAGTGCAGGTGCATATATCAGTTTAGTTGTATTCTTGCCTGTTTCAGATGCAAAAAGTGGGTATCTCTATCTTCCACTCTTTTTAAAATATGGAATGAAATTGTATAGTAATACAGTACAGTACTATGTGCCATTATTATCCAAGAAATGGCTGATACTTTGGCCTAGAAAATCTGTACGCAAATAAAACTATTTATATAGCAAAGACAAAAATGTTTGAATAAATAAAATTCAGAACACAATAACACTGCATTTTCACACATATCAGTCAGATGACATTAATTTTCAAGGATGGGGAACAAAAGCAGAAGAGAAATTTCCGTTACTACTGAGAATATATAAACTATATCTAAAAGAAATAATCTAGTACAGTGATGGCGAACCTTTTAGAGACCGAGTGCCCAAACTGCAACCCAAAACCCACTTATTTATCGCAAAGTGCCAGGGCTGCATCAGCATTGTGGTGCCCTCAGGGGGGCAGGGGGGCATGGCCCACTGGGTGGGCGTGGCTGCAGTGGTCACAGCAGACTGGGTGAGCGTGGCTGGGGTCAGGGCGGTGGGGGCCAGTCCCTTGCCATCTCCAGGGCATCCCCGGGGGGGCAATGCCGCTTGCTCGCTCACTTCCTGCCCTGTTGCTTCCAAATGCCACGTGCTCACTACTCTGGCGAACTCTGCTGTGGCAAACGGCACACGTGCCCACAGAGAGGGCTCTGAGTGCCGCCTCTGGCACGCGTGCCATAGATTCGCCACCACTGATCTAGTAGGTCCAGGCAGTTGAGCATAAACCTGAAGAGGACAAGGAGATGACTTTAAGTGCTTATTGGAAAACAAGAAATGTTAGAGACTAATCTACTTTATGAATGAGACTGAGACTTCCTCGCATGGCAGGGCTTCTCACCTGTTATGGTGCAGTGACTCCTAAAATGATAAAACGAATCTGGGTAATTCCCCTCAATAAATAAAATTAATTATTTCATTAAAGTAGGCAAAAATAAATATATCACTTACTTTTAATAATTACATTTCAACCTATATCTAAAGAAAACAATGATAGGAACACCAAGATGCAGCACTTTCCTGAACACACAAATATGGCATCCTAAATTCAGCACACAGGCACACACAAAAGGGAAAAGATCCACATGCTCAGCAAAGTGAGATAAGGATGTTTTCCACCAATGAAGTTGCACATTCCAAAAGACATGTTCACAGGGACCAATTTCCCTATAAATGCTAAGAGTCTCAACACCTCGATTTTGTAGCTACCTACTCATGCTTTCAAATATTTATTCTTTCCAAGCAGTTTGTCCAATATAATTTTTCTGCAATCCTGGCTCAGAACTGAACCACATTTTATAGGAAGGAAGGAAGGAAGGAAGGAAGGAAGGAAGGAAGGAAGGAGGAAGGAAGGAAGGAAGGAAGGAAGGATGGAGGGAGGGAGGGAGGGAGGGAGGGAGGGAGGGAGGAAGGGAGGGGACTTCACCCAGAATTCTGGGTGTCTTCTGCTTCTTTGCATTCATCATATTTTGGCATCAAAGTAGAAGGTCTACTTGAAAAATAATGTGAGGAAGATGCTCTGTGGCAATGCTCCATCCATTGTCTCATGATTCTATTTTAAAAAATCCTTACTTTCGTGAACCAACTGCCCTTGCTTAAATTGCAACTAAGAGTTTTTATAATTGTATCAAACTATAATTCTGAATTAATTAAAACTATAATTCCTGAATTCTGCATTCAGGAAAAATCATCTCAGTCCCCTTTCTGCCCACATTATCTTGCTTTGATCTTCTACATTCTGTTCTGAAATCTAAAAATAATTTTCTTACGATAACATGTTTATTCAATTAATCAATCTCTTAGTTGACAGATGTGTGTTCTTTCCTAGCCCTGGAAAATAATTTAAGGGAGGTTTGACTCATGTGTTTAGTTAGCCTGCAAGAAAACACAGTAGGCAAGCTTATTTGCTATGCTCAATGACTATACCTGTTCACATGGGCCCCTTTATTCAGGAAAGGAAGCTAAGAATATCTCGGGACATTCTGTTAGCATTCTTCAATCAAAAGGAAAAGTCAAGAGACTGAACCAACATTTATGTGCTAGTATGCTCATCTCACAGTCACTGCCATGAGTTTCCTTTTATATCGGTCTACAGCTGAATTGCTGTAAAATGTGTGGAGGAGTCTGGTAAAAACCACTGTGAGTTTTTGTGCAAGCAATCTTTCCCTTTTCTTTTAAAGGTCATATCTAAAAACAAGCATTAAAGAAAACGCCAATATTTACAAGTTTAATTCACAATGTGGAATCTTTTCTTCTATCAAAAAGCACTTAAGAGAATCACAAGGATGGAACAGGACAAAAGATTTAAATTTTCATGTAAGTGATAGGCTAAACAATTTAAAATTCTTTTCTTTGAATTTTATAGATAGCAGGCACATGCAAGGAAACACTGTGTCTCATCTATTTGGCGTTCGTATGATTGAGCATTTGAAGTGCTATAAAAGGTGTATGGAAAAACTGTGTTAAGCACAATTGCATTTTGATTAAGAATAGCAAGTGGATTTAATGGAGTGTGGAAAAGATAAAAAGGAAGTGAATGCAGCTGCCAAAGCAGACAGCACAGAGTAAAGACCATAATCCACATCCTGTAGCTTATCCTTTCTCATTATTTATTTTAACTTTCTGAAAATCAGCAGCAGCTGAAGATATGGCCTGCAGTTCAAGTTGGTCACAATACTTCTGATTGTTTTGCTGACACAGATCAGTAACACTCCCGTTTCTGCTTAATAGTTAAAAATACAGCATGCATCTAAAATATAATTCAATTTAAAAATCATATAAAAACCTCTGATTGTTTGCCTTCTTGACCACTGGTCAAAAATGACAGACAACAGATATAATGTTGCAGTTTCTGGAAGAATTGCTTGGTTCCTGAACTCTAAATGAAAATAAAACTGACATTGCTATTAATTTTCAACATTTTCAAAACCAAACATACACCATTTAGGTCTATGGGAGGTACCCATGTATGAAGGTTTTTTTTAACTTCTCATATTATGGTAAGTTATTCTAAGAGATATTCATTCAAAACATCCCTTATTAATATAGGTGCAGATCAGTGATACCTGATTCAGAAGCCTTCAATTGTTATTAGCAGGTGGCCTATCCAGGTTGACAGAAGTAAACAGTAATCAGGGCATCTACAATGCAAATTTGCTAAAATATTCAAATCAAAGCATGTTCTATGTTTTCCTTGAGAAAACGTCAAGTAGTTCAAATGCCTTGAAATAGGAAGTACCAACTCTGCTCTGTGGTGTTTTCTTAAATAAGTACTGTAGCATCCACAGAAGGAAATTAAATTTAACTGGTTCAGGTTTGCTTTACAAAAAAAATACCATACAACCTTGGGTTTTGTTCTCATTCTCCAATCAGGGACAACACCCTCCTTTGTTTTACTGTAGGAGGCAAAAGCTAATGCATGCACAAATAAGCAACAGAATAAGAGCTAGTAATGTATCAGTTGAACTACAGTGCACTACTTCTTAGTATAAAATCCAACTATGAATTCAAGAATGAGCATACTTGCATTTTTAATATACCAAAATGGAAAGTAAAAGCCCACACTTTAACCAAAGAGGTCTCCAATACACAATCCTGACAGATAAAACTACTGGATTTAATTGGGTAAAAAAGGCAACACACACACATACACACACACTTTCTTCTTGAGATCACTAGTGAATTAGGAGTGCTGAATTTATTCTTCAATTACTCTCCATGTAAACAGCTACAAGTTTAATTCTTTACAGGCATCAAGCTGCACATTTTTCAAGCCAGAACTATCTTTACAATGTTTATAAATAGAACTACATTTAGAAACAGTCCATAAAATACCCGTCTCCACTGTATTTCATTATCCTGAACTAGATCTCCTGAATCTGGTAATTTCCTTATCTAATAGTCAATAGGCCAATAAATTAGTATTTGGTAATAAACGTAAAAGAATTGGAATAAAGTTATTTATTTTTGGTTTGAATGCATGTATTATTTTTTCTTGCATATTATTTTTTCAATGCAACAAAACCACCAGAAGTCAGATTCTGTCAAGAATAATCTATTTTCTCTCCAACTCAGTTCAGATAAGGAACAAAATCAATATGTTAGAATTTGTGATTTATTCTGCCATTCTTCCATATAACATGTGAAAATAGTCATGTTGAAATGAAAAGATTAGAACTATCCCAAGCAACTAGTTAGAAATGTGGTATTTGTTCAGGGAATAGGAATTTTCAGCTTCTTTTTCAGTGGGTGCCTAGATGTATGACATTAGAAATTAAAAAAATTTCTTAGCTCAGTCATGCAATATACAAAAAAAAATCTCCTTAACTGTTGACCCACGTTATTAAAATAGTGGGCATTACTTCAACCCCAAAGGCACATTTTATTTTATTATTTAATTGTTTATTATTTAAGATGAAATTTGCATTGTGTTCAGTGATCCTCACTTAAGTTGCTGGCCCATTATTCATGGTCTAGCCTTCCTAGAGAATAATTTTTCCCACCTTCTGTTCATTCAAAAATAGATGTCTTTAAGCTGCTTCAGCTGTTTTCAGCAACTGGTAAGAGGGAAGATAACCAGAGAATCATATTTTTTAAAAAAACAATGGGGTGTTAGCAGATATAGACAAAAAGTATTTCTTCCATCACCAAGAACATTAATTGAATGCATCCAGAACAGCTTAATTATTGATGATCAACACAAACACATTTGGACTGATCTTCAACAACTAATTTATAAATTATATCACAAATATACCGGCAATAACCACAGTGTAAAAGAATGCTGGACCTCAAACTTCAAATTTTGAAAAAGAGGGTCTATTAGCTAGAATGTATCAAATTTCTAACTGGAATACTGTATCTAATTCTGGACAC
Source organism: Azemiops feae (assembly GCA_023970755.1). Classification (NCBI taxonomy): domain Eukaryota; kingdom Metazoa; phylum Chordata; class Lepidosauria; order Squamata; family Viperidae; genus Azemiops; species Azemiops feae. The sequence continues at coordinate 4,794,642 of JALGBA010000005.1, read as the reverse complement.
CACAACTGAAAAAGAACAGAAATATCCTAGAATGAGTTCAGAGGAGGACTGCAAAATTGTGAGAGGTTTAGAAGCAAATCGTGTTGGAATAGTTAAATATTCTGGGTATGTTTGGTCTACAGAAGACATGATGGAGGGAAGATAGAAGGGAAGATAGAAGTCCTCAAATAGGTTCATGAAGAGTTGGCACATAAGAAACCTCCACTTTTTGACCCAGAAAGCAGGACCACAACAAATGCATCATGATAAAAAAAATAAAGTTTAGGGATAGAAGACAGGAAGAACTTTCTGCTGCATAGGCAGTTAGTCAGTGGAACAGACTGCCACATAAAGTAGTGAATTTTATTTAAATTGTTTAAACAGAGACTAAATGGTAATTGAAGATGATACTTTTAAGTGTTCAGCCAGTGATGTAAATAATAGTAAAACCATCAAACAATGCCTGTGATACCTCTTTGAATACAAAAATAAATTTGTTATCATTGGTATCATTGCAAGAAATAGAAAAGGTTTCCACAGCAGCAAGACATTTTAAAGTAATGTTTTTCAAGTTTCTTGTCTATAAAAGTGATGATGAGAAAATTTATGCATCACATAAATTAGAGGAAGACTCAAAATCTGGCAAATGTCTATATTAAGGCATAGGAGGTAATGTTTGCTGATACACAACATTTCCCAACCAAATTTGTATGTTTCAATAGATCACAGAAGTATAATCAATTAACTTTCAAAAGGAGGGAGATGATAGCAAAATACATCTTAGAGCAGCTATATTCTTTACTTGCTACAAATACTTACAAAATAGTTTAGATAAAATATGAAAGATTTTTAAAATAGGAGCTTTTTTCTTTATTATGAAAGTTTCTTCAAACTTTAAAATAGGCTACATTACCTATTTTGTGTCTCTTGGATTTAATTTTCTGAAAAATGTCCAGAATTGCTTTAGTTGGCTTTAGAAATGGAGTGAATAAATAAACATTACAATTACTATGCAGAAGTGGCTTGAAACATGAATCTGTAAGTTCATCATCAAGTAAAATTACTTATTTCAAAGACCCGTGTGCTGAAAGTTCTGCACCGAAAATAAAACATTGCTGGGATTATGGTTCTGTGGCTTCTGATTTGGATGCTTTTTTCAGGCTGTTTCCATCCCTGACAGTACAGCAATGGGGATAAATTATGCCTTACTACCATTAATTTAACTGGATGAGATGCAATGGGAATAGAGTGGTGAAGCTGCTGTGGGAAGCAGCAATTAAATATATGATGATCAGAAAAAGACAAATTCTGGCAAATTACTATTTTTTGTTTGCTTGTTTATAAAGACTTTGCTGTTAGATAGTTAGGGTAGTGATAGTCTTCATTCTCCAGGCAGATTCTGCAAAAGTGTATGTATGCACACTGTGCTGTGTTTTGTACACAAATACCACAATTACTTTTCAGACTGTGTAAATGCAAAAACTTGTAGCAGAACACCAATTTTGATAGTCTGAGCTTTGTTACACATAAGCATCCTATATACATTCTTGAACCTTGCTATTGTTGAACTTTCAGAGTGAATTTTAGAATGCCACAACTAAAGACTCTGTGTCGCTTTGGAACCATTAGTGAATTTTGCTCTCGTCTTTCTGTGCTGTTGCTTTTGTCCTCTATCTGCATGGATTTCTCATGTCACACATGTCTTTTCCACTTGAAAGCTTTTCAGAATGTGGAAATCTGGCTGTGAGAATTGGAAATCCTACTACATGAGGCTACGCTATATTACCAAAACTTGGTGGGATGGAACCTGTCATGTCTCCGTCTGAGCCTGAATCGGAGGAGGAAATGGAGCCGGAAGAGGACCCTATTGAGGCCCAGGGAGAGGTGTCTGTGGCTTCGGAGGACTGTGGGGAAGAGCAGGCTGAGGCAGGCCAAGGCCCTTCAGGTTTGGAACAGGGGAAACAGAGTTCAGGCGAGGAGCAAGGCCCACCTCCACCTGATCCTAGAGCTAGGAGAGTGGAGAGGAGGAAGGAACAACACAGGCAGGCTCACTTACTGGGGGGGGGAGAGCGTCCCGCCCCACCCCACAAGGCACACCTGGGGATTGAGATATAAGGAGCTGCTGTGGGGTGGGGACTTTGTCAGGAACAAACGTTGAATCTTGGGAAAGTTGTGTATTGTTGCTCTTGTTCTGTGCCTTTGTTGGAAAACCTGGACACCTTGACGACCGGACCGGCTGACCACGTGGATTTCCTGAATTACGAACCTCAGACTGCATTTTGACTTCTCTCTTTGCAAACTGTGCAGGCAAGCTGAGATTCAAGTGGACTCATTAAGTTGATGTTTTGTTTTGTTTGTTATCTTTATGGCCTTGAGGACATTCGTATACTAATCAGGCTGTATTGAAACTGCCTTCAGTCAGAGTCGGCTGGAAGGTGTGTGTGTGTATTTGGGTTGGAAGTGTGGGAAGTCAGCCCCTCAGAGAAGGAAATATTAAAAGGGCAGAAAAATATATTTCCTCAAAAGGATTTTTAAAAGCAGAAGCCAACCCTGCCCCCAAATCTCTGTTCCAAGCAGGAGCCAGCCCTATACAAATGCAGATGTAACCATCAGAAAGCTGGAGCCAGCTAGGAAATTAAGAAGACAAAAGACCTAAAATCTGCATACCCCACCTGAGATGGGACATAATAGGACTAACCCATTACCATCAAGAATACCAGAGAGGCACACCTAAACTCAGGTCAGAATACGTGACACAGGAAATAGCCTCCAAGTTCATGCCACAGGAACAGGAAACTTCCAAACAAAAGGCTTTCAGAGGGTATAAAAACCTACTCCACATGTGCTCAGCCCTTCTCCTTGATTTCTCTCCTTCCTGCAAGAACCATCTTTCTGGCTCTTCAATAAACTGTAACCTTCTTCCCAAAGCAGTCGCCATGTTGTTTTATTTATTCCCGGCTTGGATGAACTAGAATGAAGACAATTTCTTCCCACAGAAGCTTGCCAGCAAATGTGGGAGCATTTGGAAATTTTCAACCATTAAAGAACTGTTTACATTGCCAGCTGTTTGCATTGCCTTTGTGCTGTGCCCTGGGTCATCAAAGAACCCTTGGTGGGATGGATATACTACGAGAAGAATATAATTTGTTCAAAAGAAAGAGCCAACAAAAGAGGAGGAATTGTATGCAAAGAATTACTATACCTGTAGAGAAATACATGATACCATAGATGAAACTCTGTTTGAAAGTATTTGGGTGAATATTAAGGGGAAAAGAAATGACATTGCTATAGGTGTGTACTACAGACCTTGCACTACAGGCCAATGGAGGACTTTAACTACTCTGACATCAACTGGGAAACAAATTCTGTAGCAAGTGGAAGATCAAACAGCTTCCTGATGTGCATAGCTGACAACCGTGTCATCCAAAAGGTGGAGGAAGGAACTAGAGAGTCAGCTATATTGGGCTTGATGCTTACTAATAAGAATGAAGTGGTTGAGGGAGCAGAAGTTTGTAGCAATTTGAGAGAGTGACCATGTCATTCTAGCATTCACCGTAATGCAGGCAAGTATAACTAAATAAAGCCAGATAACTATGCTAGATTTTCGAAAGATTACTTCAACAAACTAAGAGAAAGAATAGGAAGAATTCCATGGATAGAAATTCTAGAGGGAAATACAGTTTTTGCTTGGGAAACTTTGAAAATTGAGATAATAAAAGATCAAACAAAAAACAATACCACAAATAAAGAAAAACAAGAGGCATCTGACGAGAACAGTGTGGTTGCACAAAGAGCTCTCTGACAAGCTGAGGGACAAAAATGACAAGTGTAAAAATGGAAAGAGGGTCTTATAACTACAGCAGAATACTAGTAAATAGCCTGAATCTGCAAGGACAAAGAAAATAAACTTGCAACACATGCCAAAAATAACAACAACAACAACAACAGGCTCAGAATGAGCTAAGACTTGGAACAAATATCGAAAATAACAAAAAAGAAGCTTCTTTGATATGTAAGGAGCAAGAGGAAAGTCAAGAAAATGATTGGTCCTCTAGTAGGAGAAGATGACATGCAGTAGAGAGAAGGTGGAACTGCTTAATTCCTTTTTTTGCATTTGTTTTTACATAGAAGAAAAAATATTCCAATCTATCAAAAGCAGCACCATGGAAGACCAAAGAGGAATTCAGGTCAAAATAGATAAGAAATCAATTAAAAGACACTTAGTTGCTTGAATGAGTTCAGGTCTCCTAGACTGGATGGTTTACACTCCAAGGTACTAAAGAAGTTGGCAGTTGTGATCTCAACAGTGGTGGGATTCAAATATGTGAACAACAGGTTCTCTGTGTGGATGCCACTTCCGGAAGTCCATTCTGAGCCTGGAAAACAAAAAATTAGCTACCGGTTTTGCCAAAGTAGTGTGAACTGGCTGAATCCCACCACTGGATCTCAGAAACATTGAATGAAATCTTTGAGAGCTCCTGGAGATGGGGGAACTGCCAGAGGACTAGAAAAGAGCTGATGCAGTTCCAGTCTTAAAAAGGGGGGAAAGTGGATTCAGGAAACTACAGCCTGATCAGTTTAACATCAATACTTGGAACAATCCTGGAAAAAGTAAACAAGAAGGATTTGTGACCACCTAGAAATGAACAAGGATAGGCCATACCTGGATCAAGAAAGAGATCTACATATCCTGTTGGGCCACCACTTAAGTATGAGTCAGCAATATTTTGCAGCTCTCAAAAAAGCCAACAATCCTAGGCTGCATCAACAGAGGAATAGTATCAAGGTCAAAGGAAGTACTCTATATTGCATTGATGAAGTCATAGTTGGAATACTGCATTCAATTCTGGTCACAATTAAAAAAAAATTATGAGAATCTAGAAAGAGTGCTGAGAACAGTAACAAATATGGTAATACATCTGGAAGCTAAATCCTATAAGAATGGCTAAAGGAACTAAGTTATGCTTATCTTAAAGAAGAAAGGCTGAGGGGAGACATAATAGCAGTCTTCTTATACTTGATGGGCTGCCACAGGGAAGAGGGCATCAATTTATTTGAGCCACGGTGGTGCAATGGTTGGAATGCAGTATTGCAGGCTAACTCTGCCCACAGCAGGAATTCAATCCTGACTGGCTCAAGGTTGACTCAGCCTCCCATCCTTCCGAGATCAGTAAATTGAGGAGCCAGATTGTTGAGGGCAATATATTGACTCTAAGCAATTAAAGAGTGCTGTAAAGCACTGTGAATCAGTATATAAGTCTAAGTGCTATTGCTATTATTTTCCATTACACCTGAAGGTAGAACAAGAAGCAATGAACGGAAGCTTATTAGATGAAAATCCAACCTAGAAATAAAGAGGAATTTTCTGATAGCCAGAAACACTTTCTGATAGCCATCAAACACTTGGCCTCCTGGAGTTGTGGGTATTTCACCCTTGGAGGTTTTCAAAAAAAGATTGGGCAACCATTTGTCCAAGATGAAGTATCTGTATGAGGGAGTTGGATTGAATACCTCCAAGATCCCTTCCACCCTAGGATTCTATGATTCCATGGTAGGCGATTTTAAGTGTTAAAAGTGTTTTTAAAACAATCTATTTAGCCAATTTTTCTGCAAGTTGGTTGGCTATAGAAATCTTCATGGACTGCCATCCTCTTTTATATCTGGCAATAGGATGAAAAACCAAAAGCTCGTACCACATTTTTACTGTTTCCTATGGCTGGAACTTTAACACCTTTTCGGGTTTGTAAACAATGCAATAAACATTCCAAAATGTGGTGGAATGTTTCAAGTGGCATTGTTCTCAGCTCAAAACCTTTCAGTTTTATGCATCAGAAAATACCAAACAATTCACAGAGAGACCTTTGAGGACCATAAAATCCAATACTCTGTTGGAGGCAATAAATTCAGAGTTAGAGGAACACTACAAAAGGCTGCTTACTCTTTGTTCCAATGTAGGAGTGTCCTAATTCTTTCAGTAATTGGTTCCCCCTAATGAAGTGCTATATTTTTTCAAGATATTTCACTGAAATTTACATTTGTATTAGTGAAGTCCATTAAACTATATTCTGCACTCTGTAGCAGCAAACTTCAGGTGTTTGCTCTTTTATGTGACAGTCTGTCAGAGTGAATATTTCCCCAAGCTGAACATACCTAATTTTATTCCACATTTTGTCATATAATTTGTTTCCATACCGTTGACCAGATTCATTGTCTAATTCAAATTTGTTTAAAATGTGGTACCAGTATTGGAAAAGGTCAGACTAATTTTGAATGAAGTAACTAGCTGTAGTAATTTGAAAGCTGTGCTTCTAATAATTATGCCTAAAAACCACATCTTTTTTTCTTCTAAATGTATCACATTTCTGATTAATGTCCAGTTTGTGTCGTTACAGTCCTGAGGTTCTTCCCATGTATTTGCCTCTGCACCTGTTGAATTTTATTTATTGCCTGATCTCATTTAATTTTATTAATTGTGTCTATTCTAAAAAGGGCACTTGGAATTTTATTCTGCCTTGGAGTGTGTTCTCCAATATATCATTGTACATTACTAACAATGCCTTCTACTTTATCTCCAAAAGAAAAATTCTTGCAGCACCCTGTTTAAATTCCTCTCCACTTAAATAAATTAAGCTAGTTATATAAAAAGGTGTAGGATGCAACTAAAGCTTTTATTAGGGCTTATTTGTTTCAATATAATACTGAACGTAAGAAAAAGAGGCAAGAGAAAAGACAAAATATTTGGATGAGATAGAAAGAAAAGAAGAATTAAGGAAATTTCCAGGGAAGATAAGTAATCTTCCCTGGAAGATAATCTGGGACATGTATATTCACCTTTATTCAGAAGATGAGTATCTCAAGAAATGAAAATGTTATAACAACCACTATCTATATTACAATAAGAGAAATAGAACTATGTAAAGCACAAAAAACTTTGTGAATAAACCAGGAAAATGGATGCTGAAAAATGAAGGTTATTGAAGTTAGAATGACACTGTCTTAGATTCTTGTTAGTTTTTATCTTTTATTTAAAACTCCTAATAAAAAATTATACAACAGAGAAAGTGAAACCTGTCTGTCCTACCATCTGTCTTTCAAGGCAATCTAGACAGTCTATGCAAGCACAAACTGGTACAAACACTGCTAACCAAAACCAAGCCACCCAAATTCTTCTGGTGCTATAACAAAATTGTTAATTGAAAACCTTTTAACTAGCAAGAAAAAGTAGCAATCAGAAACTAAGTGCAAACTATGATGATCCTAGATTTCAGTGCTTATGTGCTGATTATTTTCACAGCTCAAAGCCAGAGGTATCCAGAATGTCTTTTTTCTTCTTCACCCCCAAGTCAACACAATTAAATATGTTATGACACATTTATTAAATGGGAGCTGAGAGTAAAAGTGTACCCATTTTGCAAATGTTTAGTGCTATGTCCAAATGACAAGCAAGGTTTCCAACATCTAATTAAGCCACTATCCATTAGACCTCAGATGGTAATTAGAGGCAGCTATGCAGCTAACTAGAGACCATAAGTTAATTCTTTCTTTTATTTTTGGATAAAGAAGAAAACAAAGTGAGCTGAGTCACATTCTTCTCATGTGTTGGTCCAAGTTTTTAAAGTGTGAATTTATCCTATTATAGCTGTGATGGCGCAATGGTTAGAATGCAGGCTAATTCTGCTGACTGCCAGCAGTTCAATTCTGACCAGCTCAAGGTTGACTCAGCCTTCCATCCTTCCAAGGTTGGTAAAATGAGGAGCCAAATATGCTGACTCTGTAAACCGCCTAGGTAGGGCTGTAAAGCACTATGAAGCGGTATATAAGTCTAAGTGCTATTGCTATAAGTATTACACCTCTGATTTTGTGTTTTCTCAGTTCAAAACATAGGAAAGCTATATTACTAATTTTTGTTGGCTATCCAAGTTACTGATTACTGTTAGTCAGAAGGAGTCAGTGCTTTTTTTGTCATAGAACTCAGTGGAACAGAGTTCCAGCACCTTTTTTTGACGAATTTTCCAAGTTTTAAAAGTAACTTTTGAAAATTTGATGTTTGGTCCACGTGGACTTGAATCGCCCTGTCGAGCGTAGCAGGTCGGTGCAAAATCATTAAAACAGTGCATATGGGCTGCTTGTGTGTCGAGTCCAATGCATGCTACTCTGTCTGGCTGCTCAGCTTGTGGCACTGCTCAGCTTGTGATTGGTCTTGTGGTTGTGCGCTGAGTGCTTACTGCGGGTGGCGACCGTTATGTTTCGTTACACAACTGACGTGTGTAGGTGTGTGTGCAGTGATTGACTACATGCGAAAGGTAAATAATAGATTAACAAGATGTGAGTTCCAGCACCTTTTTTCTTACAAAAAAAGCACTGGAAGGAGTTATATGTGGCAAGACAGCATCTGAGCTGTATAGAGATTTTTCTAGATTGTTTCCTAAAGTAGATTTATAGACAAAAGAATAACCTATATTACCACTTCAACAATTTGCTAGCTAGGGGATTAAGGGTGTTGTGAGGTGTGAAAGATGAAAACTAGTGCAAATGAAGAAGAAACATGAACATCTGTACTACACCCATTATGGGCATCCAAAACTCTTAATAGATTTTGGATTAAACTTCTCTCACAAACACCAGGTTGCTTGTTTTGCTTTTTCTCTGCAAAAACTGGAACAAAATGATTCAACACCACCCTCCTGTCACTACTAGTACCTTAATAAAAAAGGAGTATTCCTATTTAATCAGCAAGCCAAAATTTAACATTAAAAGCCCTGCTTATCTCTGCCATGAACTGTTTTAGAGGAAAACTCAGAAGTTGTGTTTAAAACAAATACATCTTTTGAATGACAAAAAAATTTCTCTTCCCATCAACTCCATTAGTCAGGGTAAATGAACTGCATTAACTATAAAGTAAACAAGTTTTGTTTTTTTTTCACAAGAGAGAAATAGCGCAGAAGGTCCAGGCTATGTCATGGATTATCAGGAGAGCTCTAGGTAGAAACTAATTACAGTAACAGACACATCAGGAATAACATATAATAAATTCAAATATTATAAATCAGCAGCAAAGGGCAAAAAGGAGAAAATGCTTAATACGCCCCAAATATGTTTGCTTAAAGTTTAACTTTACTTCCTTATTTAAAGTGCGTTTCTAGTGCTTCCTCTTAAAAGCATCTCAATACAGTATTGTATAGGCTTCAGGTTTGAAGAAGATGCACAATTGTGCACTTCATCTGAAGACACAGAGGTGGCTCTGCAGTCCCAGTCTGGAAGCACAGAGTCTAGCACAACGGGGACACTGGCATCTATTGTTGTAGTAACTGTGGGTATTATTCCGTGACACCACTCACAGTTTCTATCAGTGTCTGATTGGCAGTGCCTGTCTTCAAAGCCAATAGAGGCTTCATAGCACAGGCACTGAACTGTACCATTAGGATATAGAACTGATATTTTGGGAAGGCAAAATATTATATTGCCAGAAGGTTCACCATACCTTGATTAAGGTTTGCATATATTTATTTATCACATTTATATAGTCACCTATCTCACCAGCAGTGGACTGTTCTATTGTTTTGATAATGTTGGATAAGCTTTATTATCTTGCCCACCCTGAACTAAGAAGTCATAGAATTTTATTGACTTTAAATTGAACATATTCTTATCATAAGACAACTTTTATAGCTGCTATGCCAAATGCCAGTTCACATGCTTATAAGCTTTAAAAAAGCAAGTTAAAGCAAAGGTGTTTTATTTCTGATAACAGTGACATCAAGGAATCCAGCTAAAAAATAAGCCCTTTGGTTGAGAACTTAATATTTACCAAAGTCCCTATACAGTACTTCATTTCCGGGTGTAACTTTTTTTTTTTTAACAAAAGCAGTTCTGAAAAGCCACATAAATACTTAGAAAATGTGTTTTGGTGAGACAGAAAGCATAAAAAATTACAGACTAGTACTTATATCCAGTATTTTGATAAGCTACTAAGCTTACAATCCTATTTATTTTTCCTAAAGATAGGTTCTATTAAAAGTAATAGACTCTAATTTTGAGTAAACTTACATAAGATTGTACCATAAAGCATTATTTTCCTACTTACTTTCATCTTTCTTTCTAATTAGGTGGCCTAAAAAAACAAACAAGGTAGTAACAAAATGCAGCTTCTCTTCAGGTCTTTCTGAATTTTGCTGAAGAGCTAATAATTATGAAGGCCAATTTGAAATAGAATAGCTTGGATCCAACTTTTCCTCCTATTAGCAGGGATAGTCCTTGAAGTCCTAGATAATAAAGGCAATATTCAAGATTTCCCTGTTTATCCCTGCAGCCTCAAGCACTACATGAGTACACTTCTCCAATATTTTGAATTTCAGGGAAATAGGTGGAATCACATTAGCCAGCTGAAAAACAATAGGCCTTCATATCAATTTACTCTGATAAGCCTGTAAAAGATTCCAATTAGAAGAACCTTTGGAGAATTTATAAATGCTTATATTCTGTTGAATATAAACAATCATGGATATGACCATCATGGACAAATCATTTCTGGAAATATTTATCACTCTTCTAATGGCAGAAAGGCTAGCTACTAACCATTAAAGTAATTTAATTAGCAAGGGCATTTCTAGTTAATATCTGCAGTCTTATACATTCACCATGAATGTATAAGAAAAGAAACTTAGATAATCCTCGACTTATGATCAGTCACTTAGCAACCTTTTGAAGATAAGACAGACCCCCCCAAAGCTACTTGCAACCTGGTTTCAAAGTTACAGCAGTTGCAGCATCCCCATGGTCATTCACTCTTAAGACCAACCACGGGGATGCTGCTGCACTCTCTCCCTGCCTATTTCCTCCACCCAGCCCACCCTGCTGGGTTCCCACAAGACTTGAGCTTTCTTCCCACCCAGAAAGTCACCCAGGGGAGCCTCAGGCTGGCTGCAGAGCACAGGAAGTGGCTGCCGCTTGCAGGCTTGGGCCTGCTTCCCACCCAACCACTCAGCTACCAGGGACTTGCAGGACATGGCCTGCTCCTCAACCAGTTCCAGGGCCCTTTCTACCTTTCTATTTTTTACAACTTCTGAGAGAGGCGCCTGACTTATAGAGGTTCAGCTTTACTACAGAGGCAGCCTTGTGGCAATCTTGTGCTATTCTGCAAGCAGGTGCTATTCTCGCAATCTTGTAGTGGGTTTCCTTAAGGGATGGCTGAGTAGATGGCTGGAGAGAAAGCCCAAAGCCTGCGGAAACCCAGTGTGGGGGGAGGGAAGCAGGCCCAAGGTCTCCATGGATCCTAAGTGGCAGAAAATAGAGCATGGAGTGCCTCAGGAGTGGTGGAGGCCTCAGGAGGCCCGGGGCAGGTGTGCTTGGGCCTCTGCTAAGCATTTCCTACTTAAAGAACCCATGTTCCACTTAACGAAAGCATTGGCATTGGTCATTAAGCAAAGCAATCGTGTGGGTACCTCACTTAATGACTGTCATGACTTGCAGTTGTAATAGGTAGGCTCCATTACGGTCCATATTCAAGGACTACCTTGAATATGCAGGAACTAAATACAGGCCAATAACTAATATGGAATATCAGTTAAATTTTAAAAAATATAGTTTTGTTGTGCAAAACATATGAAACGATGTGGGCTATATCAGGGCTATAAGTGATTTGCTATTGTAAATCACACATGTCTGATGTTTGTTTGTTTATCATCTTTATTATTTTTACAAATAACTCAAGGTGGCAAATATTGTGTTTCCTCGAAAATAAGACCCAACCGGAAAATAAGCCCTAGCATGATTTTTCAGGATGTTCGTAATATAAGCCCCACCCCAAAAATAAACCCCGGTTAAGATCGTCAAGTATATCCAACACAATTTTGTCTCCTACTTTCCCCACAACAACCTTATGAAGTGGATTGGGTTGAGAAAGAGTGACTAGCCCAAAGTTACCCAACCGACTTTCATGACCATAGCAGGACTTGAACTCCTAATCTCCTGCTTTCTGGCTGGTGCCTTAACCACTAGACCAAACTGGCTAGAGGGAAATATGAGTAGAAGGAAAGAGAATGTAATTTAGATCTGAAATGAGTAACTTACTGATCCTTAAATGTTGTTGAACCTTAAGTAGCATGGCCAATGGAGGAAGATGTTGAGAGTTTTCATGAATCAATTTTATTCAAACAAATAAGAGAAGGAAAAAAGACATTTGGGAACCATTGCTATGTCAAAGAATAGGTGAAGATAAAGTGGAAGCTTCATGTCTGGCCAGAAAGTGGCTGAACTAGAGGAAGTTGAAAAAGTATTGTTATTTAATCCAAGAACGGCTGAGCAGAATGTCACCCAGCTGAGAAGAATGTCTATTCTGACCTAGGGCTAGACAACAACAATAACAACAACAACAACAATAATAATAAAGTTGGAAGGGACCTTGGAGGTCATCTAGTCCAACCCCCTGCTCAGGCAGGAAACCCTATACCAGTGGTGGCGAACCTATGGCACGCGTGCCAGAGGTGGCACTCAGAGCCCTCTCTGTGGGCACGCGCGCCATCGCCCCAGCCCCACCTCCCCCCACGGCCCCCTCACCAGCAGCCCCCCCGGAGGAGAGTCACCCCTGGTCGTGGCCCATGCACAGTAGCACAGCCAAGGACATGGCAGCTGGGCAGCAGGTACAAGACTCCGCCCCCATGCCCCGCAGCATCATCTGCTGCGTGGCCGCCATGGTGCTGCAGGGCCGCCTGGGCGATCTGCCGCGGCAGGCCGTGGAGGCAGTAGGTGGCCCTGCAGGGGGCGGGGGGGCAGAGTGGGTGGGGCAGGAGGTGGGGTGGAGTAGGCGGGGCAGGGGGCAGAGCAGAGTGGGTGGGGCAGGGGGTGGAGCGGTTTTGGGGCACTCGGTGTCTAAAAGGTTCGCCATCACTGCCCTATACCATTTCAGTGTTGGAGCATTCACAGCTTCTGGAGGCAGGTTGTTCCACTGATCAAATCTGAAACAACCTGACACTGAAAATAAAAGTTCCTGTTCATTGACAGTCAACAGCATACATTATAAGGCAACTCACAAAGGGAAAAAAAGAACTGTTAGATTTCCTGAAATTACTCAAATTTAAACAAGCTGGAACCATACAAGGGAAGCAGAATTACTGGTTGTAAATACATCTCAAACACACAGGTGCATTGCTAGAATTCAATAGTCATAAATTCTTATTCCTGACCTATATTATCTCAGCATTCGGAAACTGAATGTCTGTTCTGTTTATGATCCTGGCTTACATCTTAGGTTCTATTTTCCTTGATTCCTGAATCTGATTTCCTGGCTTCTGATCCCTGCTTATTTGCTAATTTTTCTGTATGCTCCTATTGTTTTTTGAGGATAACAGTGCAGCACTAGAAAAACCACATATTTCTCCTTCTTGATTTAGTCTAAGTTTTTGATCTGACAAATCACATCCCAGTTATAGATGAAAGCTTATCCGTAGTTGTCAATTCCTATCTTGTTTTTAAAGTTCAAAGTAGATGGTTAAGGCAGGAATATCAACAACATAGTCCAACGGTATATTTTTGTAAATATACATGGTTTCCATTAATTCAGTGAAATAAGGGAGATTACTCCTATATTGGTATTACAAGCTCCAGAATAGATTTTGAGTGCTTGCAGATAATGTAGGATGAAAAACAGAATAATAAGAGTTGGAAGGGACTTTGGAGGTCTTCTAGTCCAACCCCCTGCTCAAGTAGGAAACCCTATAACATTTCAGACAAATGGTTGCCCTATCTCTTTTAAAAATCTCCAGTGATGGAGCACCCACAACTTCTGGATGCAACTCGTTCCATTGGTTTATTGTTCTCACTGTCAGGAAATTTCTTCTTAATTCTAGATTGCTTTTGTCCTTGATTAGTTTCCATCCACTGCTTCTTGTCCTGTCTTCAGGTACTTCAGATAATAGATGGACTCCCTCTTTCTTGTGGCAGCACCTCAAATATTGGAACGCTGCTATCATGTCATTCGTAGTCCTTCTTTTCATTAAACTAGACACAGCCAATTCCTACAACTGTTCTTCATATGTTTCAGCCTCCAGCCTCCCTAATCATCTTTCTTGTTCTTCTCTGCACCTTTTCTAGAGTTTCAACGTTTTTTTTTATAACATAAAATAAAGCGAAGGAAAGCTGTGCTGCGCAAGTAGACATTTATTCTCCACATTATATTGGATTTCATCCTAAGTGGCTTGTGAATCATGTTTGACTTGATGACTTCATATATTATGTATATACAACTGGACATATCACAAGCAAGACTGTTAACTGCTGCAAAATATGGAGATTGATTGGGAGCATGTGTAAATTAAAAAAACATAGTAGCAACACATTTGCAGTTTTGCATCTTACAAAATTGACAAGAAGGATTATTGGGGAGTCGAATCATGGCTGATATGAAACCATGGTTGTTAGATGATTACCCTTTCTAATGAGATAGAGGATATGAATTGATTTGCTTAGAGTTAATTCGAATAAAACTTTAAAATGAATGTCAATACTACTAAATATACAGATAGTTCTCGCTTAATGACCGGTAGCTTAACAACCATTAGAAGTTAAGACAGATCCCCCTAGAAGATTTCAAAGTTCCGATGGTTGCACATACACACACACACACACACACACACACACACAATCAGATGATGGCATTTTGGGCACTTGGCAACTGGCTCATTTTCATGACAGTTTCCCCCAGTCATGTGACTATGATTTTCTATGGTTTTTACCAATTTCTGGCATTTACTTTCGATTTCCAGCAAAAAAACCCACCCATTAATTAAAATTGATTTACACAACAACTATGACATTCACTTAATGACTATGGCATTCACTTAACAACTGCCTCACAAAAGATTGTAAAATTGGGCATGGACACATGGTGATTTGACTAATGGCTGAAATTCTGGGTTCAATTAGTTGTAGGTTGGGGACTACCTGTAGTTCTGAAAGGCTTCGTGAACATCTACTCTGTGTAAATCTAGTAACTTAATTGTATATTGACACTAAGATAGGTGGATTTATTTATGCCAACACAGCTGTTCCTGTGTATGTTATAAGAAATAGTTCTGGACATTAGAGGGAGAATGTATTTCTACTTGAAGAGGCTATGTCCTATTCATAGTACTTACAACCACTAATATGAATAATGAAATTGTAAAAAGTGATGTGTTGTCCCACTTCCAAGATCTTTGTTATACATTTGATAACAGACTGCTTATATTACATTTTGACACTGCTGTTGGTACCGAAGTCTATTTCAGAATTTAAGAATGCCAAGAGAAATTTATTGATATCCTTCACCTAAGACAACAACGTGTTTTCCAACAGTAATTAGAGATAGAAAAGGGGAACACTGATCTAAGTATTGTTGACTACCCTGAAGAATATCCAATTAGTTTTCCTCACTTATTTGCTAAAAGACATAATTACAAAAACTCTTTGTGTTCATCTACTGTGTCCTTTCAATACTTAGAACTCAGCAGGGTAACTTCAGAGATGATGACCTACAAAAATAAATGAGAATTGCTTTGTTTGGATGTGATTTTCTAATAAAAAAGATAAATCTGATTTGAAGAATAATATTTCTATTTTATGTATTAACAGAAGGAGCATTCTGTCCATTGTCATTCTGAAGATCGGGGACTAGGTGTTGGAAACATCCAGAAGGACTTATTGCTAATCAATGAGTAGAACATTATTGTAAACAATGACATTTCTTTTAAAATTCATAGCAAAATTTTTATGCCTATGGGTTTTCTGTTTTTTTAACCTCCATGAGGGAGATTTTTTTCCCTTTTACTACACTTGGAACTGTGGTAGTCCTACATTGGGACTTACTTTTTTTTTTCAAGTGCTTCATACATGAAAACAGCAGGAAAATATTGTTGCTCAATACCACCAATAGTACTGCTGACATTGGCTATACAGTCAGGTTTGTGGTATCACAAAAAGAGGATTAGGGTCTACAACCAGTCCTTGGGCCACAAGATGCCCATTGTTAATATAAGGCATGCCAAGTAATGAGATTTTAATTCACAAAGTAATATAAAGGACGAATACATCAATCACAACTCCTGAGCTAATCCTATTAGGAGACAGGTTATGAAATTCTTTGTTGGCATATGATACATTAATGAGCTCTCTTTGAAATAATCCCATCTCCAAAACAGAACAAAAATTACATTTTGCAGCCTGATTATTATGTCACTCAAACACCTACAGTATTAATTGCTTGTTTTTTTCAAAATGAGAGTAATAGATTGTCAGATGGGGGAAGGAGAGATCCAGAATGAGACCTTTCAAGCAGAGTGAGGCCAATATATATACATATTTAAAAAGGATGCAATCAAGGTATTGGGATAAAATTAATTATGCTTTAAAACAAAATTCTACAAATATTTATTGTCATTAGTCATTATTTGGAAAGGGACTAGGAAAAAGACAGAGGTAAATCATGACTGTCATAAAAATACATTCACCAGCATAAAACCCTTTCTTATTGATCTCATCAATACCATCCATGTTTAAATATCCTCTAGCCTTTAATATTGTTATATGAAAGTGTACAATGAAGTTAAACTTACAAAATGGCCCATGTAATGCAGCCATTCTCTGTAATTCAACCATCTGTTTCTAGTAGAATTTTCTCAAATAGCAGAGAAAGGCAGATATTTCATCTGCCAAAGAAATAAACACTACTAACATTGAACATTCTATGTTGTTGAAACATATAGTCTACACAGAAACTCATCTTTCCTCAGAAACATGTGGATGATAACACTGTGCCCTCACAAGAATCCAAATAACAGATTTAAGATTGGCCGAAGTCTGTGTAAAGGATCACAAACTTTAATTCTAGATTTTGGCAGCAAAGTTTTATTCCAAACATATTAGCAAACAGGGATTGTGAAGATGATTTATATTTCACTGCAACCCCTAAATATGCCCAGAGATCTGTACTTTTCAGAAAACGGAATGGGACAATTTGCCCACAATTTGCAGGCACCTCGCCACTGCAAGTTGCCTTTGCCAACTCACTGCCGCCAGGTCGTTGCAGGACAACATGGGCCAATTCACCACAGGGACACTCACAAAGAATTTCATAACATGTCTCCTAATAGGATTAACTCAGGAGTTGTGATTGATATCCCATTTTCATACCCCCTGCCACTACAGGTCATGCGGTGGCGGCAGCTTTCAGGCAGTTCAGGGGCGGCGGCAGTGGGCAGGGCGGGTGACAGGGAGGTAGCGGCAGCCAGGCACATTCCATTTTCACACCCCCACCTGCTGCAGCTGTGAGCAATATGGCTGATCCCGCCATCTTCTGGTATTCAAACCAATGGAAAACCACTGTCCTGCAGTCTCTTCATGAGGACCAGTCATCTAAGGCAGATGTGGACAATATCCTGTCCTCTTCTTATCCAGACAACATCCACAGAACAAGCCTATTCACTGGTTCCTTGATCTTTGCCACATTTGTCATATCTGCCTTCATGGAAACACTTCAGTTCACCATTCCTTCCCTGGAAGTCCCAAAAGTTATTATTTCTGAAGCACAATACACATCAAGTCTCTTTACTGACTCTTACTGTATGAGAAGAAAGGATGGTGTAACAGGAATTCTGGCAACTGAATTATTTATTTCCCTTCTACAACTAATATATCCCTGAAATAATTTATGGCAGAGACTTATTTAGTTTCTTTCTAGCTGCCTCCCTATAAACCTCACTGGTAAGAGGGGAGCTTGCAACTGATTGTTTGCACAATGGTCCCCTGAATCTTTTATCAGTCTGGGAACCAACCATTACAGCAACTCTTTCTCCTCCTCCTACATGTTCTTTTATGGAATCTTTCTCCAGTCTGCTGCATACTTTAATGTGCTGCACATCAGACAGCCTGATCAATGTTGTAGTTGAAATCCCCTCTATCTAGAGGGCATCAAATGGGAAGAGATAGTTCTGTGTCATGAGATCTATGACCACTTCAGCAATCAGCTGCATTAATCTTGTGGTATCAAACTTTACTTACACAATGAGTACACAATCAGACATTCACTTATCTGCTATGAATGAGTTAGTCAAGATCAATTTTCCTTTAGGCTACATATCAAACAGTGGGCTATTCATATTCAATAAATCCAAAGAACAGCCCTTTATAGCTGCTGGGATCACAGCTCTGCACAAGCAAACATACACTGGAGTCCCTTTCTCACCAAAGGAAGCAGATTCATCTAGCATTGGGAAAGAAAACTGGAAGGAGAGATGACCTTAACTGCAGCCCATGTTCTTACTTAAAGTAAACGGTTTACTTTATCGTCAACACTTGGCTTCTAGCCCTTTTCTAGTTCATTTTCGCATTTTGCCCATCCAAAGATGAAGCCCCCTTAGGAGGTGATACAACTTGTTTGAAAATGGCATTGCCTGTCATTTCCCACCACTTTGCATGCAGCAGAGTCTTAACTGGTTACAGCAGGGTATGACACTCAAAATGCATCTGTGCCCTGCCTTTTCATCTGTGCTGCTCTCCTATAATTACTGACTTTCCCCTTTTTGCTGCAATTATCTCTTCTCCCCCATCCCTTAATGATCAGCTGTGGAATTAAGCCGATTTTCTCACTCTTCCCTTGTTGCCATGACAACTGGCCTGCACCTGCCACTGGATGAACAGTGGCACTTTTGGATGGGGAAAAAAATAACCACAATGGGAACAGTTTATGGTTTCTTCCTATAACTAAAGGGGGGGAATAGAGTAAAGTTGCAAAGCAACTGTGATGGGGGATGGGAACAGTCTCAGAAAGAGAAGAGATGAAATAACTGTCTGAAAATGTACAAAGGAAGTTTATGCAGCACTTGGAGAAACAAAAATTCTCCTTTCTTTTTAATCCAGTTAGCTATGCAATTTCCAAGGAGCACACCCTGAATGTACAGGCCAACATGGAAAGATGGAAACAAATTCTGAAAGAGTAACATATAAGAGTTTAAAAAAAGAGTCTGATCACACCAAATTGTCACTCTTCCACACTAGGGCAAGTTTTCAATCCTAAAACATTTACAGTATATTTCACTTCTCTTCTATATATTAGGGTAATTTGGAAATAAACCTCCGTTTGGTTATCAATGACAGACACTCGCAGATACAGAACTTTTATTATACACATTAGAAAACTACATTACATTACTCTTCGACATAATCACCATTCAAATTGAGGCACTTGTCATAATGTCTTACAAGGTTTAAAATTCCGTAGTAGTAGTTGCTCGGTGCCAAATCTGGGCTATAGGGGGGCTGATCAAAAGCATCCCAACAGAACTGCTTCAAACGTTCTTGGGTGCATCTAGCGATGTGCAGGAGAACATTATCGTGAACCAACACCACACCGGAAGTGATGCCATAGAAAACCCCGCCAAATGTGAATATGCCAAAGGAGTACTGCTAGTGAAGTTCATGGTGTGTGGTTCGACCATCAGTTCAGAAGTCTACTGTGAAACGTTATGAAAACTCAGACGAGCCATCCATAACAAGCGTCGAGGCATGCTGATTTGCAGTGTGGTGTTGGTTCACGACAATGTTCACCTGCACACCGCTAGACGCACCCAAGAACTTTTGAAGCAGTTTCATTGGGATGTTTTTGATCACCACCATCCCCACACAGCCCAGATTTGGCGCCGAACGGCTACTACTAAGGAATTTCAAACCTTGTAAGACGTTATGACAAGTGCCTCAATTTGAATGGCGATTATGTGGAAAAGTAATGTAATGTTGTAGTTTTCTATTGTGTATAATAAAAGTTCTGTATCTGCGAGTGTCTGTCATTGATAATCAAACAGAGGTTTATTTCTGAATTACCCTCGTAACTTCAGTGCTAAGTATAAAAACAACAAACAGAACCACAATGGCAGTGCCTGATAAGAATTATTCAAATCATAGTTTGATTAAAAACAGCAACAGAATTGTGGCCCGCTCATAAGGAATACCTCCACCAACTTCTAGAAAGTTGTTGGTAGGGAAGTGAGATGGGCTAGCCTCAGAAAGGAAATTCAAAGTCTAGGAAGAGTTCCCTCTCTCACTTCTTTTGTCCTTGAAGCTCTCCAAACCTTCATTTCCAACCCAAAGGGATAATTTTCTTCTTGGTGTTACCAAAACATTAATCCCAATAATATATAACAGTGTTTGGTGCAATGCAAATATAATGATTAAAAGGGAACAAATACCTCACACTTCAATTTGCCTATCAGCAGACACTGCAGAAATCTCCCTTGGTGTCTTACCCCAGCTATTTATTTTCTTTAAGATAGTTTCATTAAAGAAAGGGAGGGAGGGAGGGAGGGAGGAAGGAAGGAAGGAAGGAAGGAAGCAAGCAAGCAAGCAAGCAAGCAAGCAAGCAAGCAAGCAAGCAAGCAAGCAAGCAAGCAAGCAAGCAAGCAGGAGCAATAAACTAAAAGGATATACATCATATGCATTCAGAAGAGAAATCATAAATAATAAACAGAAAAGCCTAAATTGGCTCAATTGGCTTTAGTAAATTCCTGAAAATCATCAGGGGGAGCCATAGAGATCTGGAGAAGGGGTGCTGTTTCAGAGGGCATGTTCCTACCTCCTGATAGATGGTATTGTATGAACAAAGGGACCTAAGATGCATCCACTCTGTCCAGTCTTACTAGATGGCCAGAAACTATCAGAGAGGGATTAACCAGTATCTTGAATTGTATGCAGCAAGCAACTAGCCAACCAGCAGAATGGGACCTTTAGGCTCCCACCATTGGCCATGTCCACTTCACCTCCAGTCACCAACCTCAGCCCATTCCCAGCCAGCTTTTCTCCTCCACTGGCCCTCCCCCGGCCATTTTCCCTGGGCAATGGACCCCTGGCCTTCCGCCCCTCGCCCTTTGGCCAGCCCGTTCACCCAGACACCCTTTGTCCCGGGTGTTTTCCTCCACAGGACAAGAAGCCACCAGCCAGTTGGGTGGCAGGCGGCAACAATGGGGCTGGGGACAGTGAGGGGGCTGTGAGGGGAATGAGATTGTGACAGGTTATGGGAGAGAGCAAGATCTGGGGGGTTGGCAGGCAAATACTGCTTGTGCACTGCTGCTGTGGGTGCCTGGGGAAGCGGCAAGCCATCAGTGATTGCGCACAGCTGCTGGAGATGCTGGGGTGGTGGCAGGTCATCGGCAGTGAGCGTGGCTGCTGGGGGTGACCTGGGGCTCAAATGGTCCTGGCATGCAGTGGGGGCGGCAGCCGAATGCCCATTTGGCATCAGCCCAGCAGGATCAGGTACGGGGGGTGGCAGCCAAACTGCCCATTCAGTTTTAGGCTGGAGTCTAGGTGAGAGGCAACAGCAATGAGGAGAGGCCAAAATGGGAAGCCCCCACCCCACCGCTGTCTGCCCATTTCCGGTGGGGGCTTCCCATTTTCACCCCTTTGCCTCCACAGCTGGACTCTGGCCTGACACCTAATGGGCAGTTCGGCTGCCGCCCCCCCTGCACCCAATCTTGCTGGCCTGGTGCCAAATGGGCAGTTTGACTGCCCCCCACCATGTGTTACCACCGTTTGACTCCCCAGGCAGCCCCAGCAGCCGCCCTTAGCATGGATGGCCTGCCATGCCCCTGGCACCCCCAGCAGCAGCACACAAGGAATATTTACCTGCTGCCCCCCAGACCTCTGCCCAGCAGCGCGCAAGCAGTGTTTGCCTATCAATCCCCCAGATCTTGCTCTAACCTGTCACCAATTGCATCCCCCTCAGTCCCCTCGCTCTCCCTCCCAGCACCATTGTTGCCACTTGCTACCCAATTGGCTAGCCGCTTCTTATCCTGTGGAGCAAAATACCCGGGACAAAGGATGTCTGGGTGAGTGGGCCAGCCAAAGGGCGAGGGGCGGAGGACCTGAGGCCCATTGCCCAGGGAGAATGGCTAGGGGAGGGCCAGCAGAGGAGGAGAGCTGGCTGGGAATGGGCTGAGGAAGGTGACTGGAGGTGAAGTGGACTCGGTCAATGGTGGGAGTCTAAAAGTCCCATTCCGCTGGTTGGCTAGCTGCTTGCTGCAAGCAATTCAAGATACTGGTTAATTCCTCTCTGATAGTTTCTGCCCATCTAGTAAGACTGGACAGAGTGGATGCACTTTAGGTCCCTCTGATCATACAATACCATCTATCAGGAGGTAGGAACATGCCCTCTGAAACAGCACCCCTTCTCCAGATCTCTATGGCTCCCCCTGATGAAGTTCAGGAATTTACTGAAGCCAATTGAGCCAATTTAGGCTTTTCTGTTTATTATTTATGATTTCTCTTCTGAATGCGTAAGATGTATATCCTTTTAGTTTATTGCTCCTGCTTTTAAGGAGTAAGCTTGTTTGGAGTGAGCAACCGTATTTCATTACTACTAGGCGAGATGCACAGCAAACAAGTCAAATAAATAAATAAATATTATTAATAAAATAAAAAATAATGAAATAAATTCTGTCTTATTCAATACTCTTAATATTATAGGGTTTTAGTTGGAAAATAGGTTCATTTCATAAGATGGCACATTTGTTTTATATTTTGTATTCTGTAGAACTAACATTATGTTTTATGGCAACCAGAAGAAGTCATACATAGCACTACTACATTCTCAACTTAAGGGAGAAAATCAGGACCTTGCTGACTTTGTGGCAAGTACTGTAGATGCTGTCAACTCCTAAATTCCAAATGCATTCAGCCATAGTGTCCCATGAGATGACAATAAACTTGACTGATTCTTTTCCCTGCTATTATGAAGTATCCCCAGAATAGCATCAATTTAATCTGAGACAATAAAGCCCTCCTTGCAACACAATATAAATCACTACTAGAATGAAGTATCTCAGAAACCAAAAAAAGGTCACATAAAAGAACTCACTTAATCCTCCATTGTAAGATAAAAAGGGACTCTTTTTCTGTAGTTTTTTCTTATAATTATTTGCATATCATGTTGAAAACATCATTCTATCTCAATTGCAAGAAATCTGTATTTACTTCATCGACCATTGGAGAATAATAATGTCTGCCCCAGATAATAATAATAATAATAAAGTTGGAAGGGACCTTGGAGGTCATCTAGTCCAACCCCCTGCTCAGGCAGGAAACCCTATACCATTTCAGACAAATGGCTGTCCAGTCTCTTCTTAAAAACTTCCAGTGTTGGAGCATTCACCACTTCTGGAGGCAGGTTGTTCCACTGGTTAATTGTTCTAACTGTCAGGAAGTTTCTCCTTAGTTCTAGGTTGCTTCTCTCGTTGATTAGTTTCCATCCGTCGCTTCTTGTCCTGCCTTCAGGCGCCTTGGAAAATATCTTCACTCCCTCTTCTTTGTGGCAGCCCCTGAGATATTGGAACACTACTATCATGTCCCCCCTCGTCCTTCTCTTCATTAAACTAGACATACCCAATTCCAGCAACCGTTCCTTATATGCTTTAGCCTCCAGTCCCCTAATCATCTTTGTTGCTCTTCTCTGTACTCTTTCTAGAGTCTCAACGTCTTTTTTACATCCTGGTGACCAAAACTGGATGCAGTATTCCAAGTGTGGCCTTACCAAGGCATTGTAAAGTGGTATTAATACTTTCACAGTGATCTTGATTCTATCCTCTGTTAATGCAGCCGCAGCACTGTGTTGATCCTTTTGGCAGCTGCAGCACACTGCTGGCTCATATTTAAGTGATTGTCCACTAGGACTCCGAGGTCCCTCTCACAGTTACTGCTATTGAGCAAGGTACCCCCTATACTATACCTGTACATTTGGTTTTTCTTGCCTAAATGTAGAACCTTACTTTTTTCACCATTGAATTTCATTTTGTTAGATAGTGCCCAGTGTTCATGGCTCCATGATCATAAGAGATAATGTGAACAAAGTGGTCAAATATTTTAAATGTGCAGTAAGAATGTAATTTGTACCATGCCCTTCTCAAACCTGACTGGATATTTTGCTAACTAGAGAAAAAAACCCTTAATCCATTTCTAACTTTATCTTGGATTATTTAAATTCTTAAGTTTATGATTATTATTATTTTCAGGATTGAAGGTAGATTCACCCAGCATTTTCAAACTTGTCATTCTGAAGGTCTCCAATAGCTTAGAAGAAGTTAATGAAAAATTTCTGAATGAAATTCATTCAGAAAAGGTTTGCAAACTTAGTGTCCTTTAAAAGTCTCCACTGCAGTTGCAAACAAGATAGCTAATCCTGTTGTTTCCCAGCACTCAAACCTGCAGAAAAGCACAGTACTATGGTGTCCTCGGGAGGAGCAGCTACCTGTAGCACATGTGGGCAATCTCCCATCCTCTCCTTTCTTTTTTCTCTTTGAAGAAGTTTCATTTCTCATCCAAGAAGCTTCTTCAGCTCAGACTGGATGGTGGGGAATGGAAGAATTTATACCAGTGGTGAGATTCAAATATGTTAACAACTGGTTCTCTGTGTGGATGCTGCTTCCGGAAGTCCATTCTGAGCCTGGGCAACAAAAAATTAGCTACTGGTTCTGCCGAAGTGGTGCAAAGTGGCTGAATCCTATCTGAAGGGGAGGGATACGACATCATCTATCTTCAGTCTACAACACAGTTCTTTCAACAGTTCCAAGAAGGCTCCACACCCATTTGCACTACACAGGTGACCCTGACGACACAGATAAGCCTCCAGGTGGCATCAATGACTCTCTAAAAGAATGCTAATGACCAGCTGTCTGCAAGGAGTATAAATCCTTCTATTCCCCACCATTCAGTCAGAGCTGAAGAAGCTTCTTGAATGGGAAGCGAAACGTCTTCAAAGAAAACAAAGAAAGTCCAGTTGCCTTGTGAAAAAGCACCTTTGGGACAACCATGACCTGGATGACAAAGAATCTCCATAGACATCTCCCATCCTCTCCTATCTGGAGAGGTTACAAGGAACAGGTCTACTCACTGGTTCCCTGGTCTTTGCCCCAATCATTTTCACTTCAATATACCTATCCCAGAAGTGAAATTATGGGAAATTCTAATTGATGAAATTTCCAGCCAAGTGATAGATTCCAGTTGACTTTAATTGATCTTATTGAATTTAATAGTCAATTAGAAACCACCAGGAAATGCCAGATTTCAAAGAGGGGGAGGAGAAGCAGGAAGAGGAAGAGGAAGAGGAAGAGGAGGGCAGTGACAGAAACAATTTTTTCTATACATTGCCACAAAAACTACAGAAAGACATTGGGACTCAAAGTTAAGAAATAAAATAAGAAACATCAGCCTCTGTAAGACTTATTAAGACTTCTATTTTAACTTTTAAAATCTCACAACCTCTCCCAAATTGGAGGTGGGGTGGGAGGATGGCAAACTGAAGCCACAGGATACAATTTTCTTCCTCTTTTCTAAAGGTTTCCAGGGTAAGTATTGGTGTTGTCAAAGCTGGTATCCGTGTCCGGCAAATATGAGTAGATCAGCACTTCTCTTCCCAGTATAGATAGATGCTAGAGCCAATGCAACAAAAGGGATATCGAAGAAAGTGATGAATAGATTACTGGCTGAAGAGCTTTTACCAAAATAATTGGGGGGGAAACTTTTCCAATGGGCTTATATAACATTATGCCTCTCCTAAAATACAATATTTCTGCCTTGCTCCCATAGCAGAATTGGAAAACTGCCGCAGAAGATACCATGCATTCAATTAGAAGAAATTTGACAATGCTGAGTAATTCCAAAGTTGAATAGAAAACTGCAAGCTAAAGGATCTTTGGGTTACTAGCGCAAATGTTGCTAACCTAAGAAAAATTAAGTACAAGCAATTTCAGATGCCGTTTTGGTACCTTTTTCTCTTTTTTTAATATGAGGGTATCATACAATTTTAATGGCTGTTTCAATCCCGCAGGTTAAAAATTAGTAAATTATTCACCATTCCCGTCAAATGATTATACAAATATCAATCACGGCTTATTAAATAGCACCAGCAGCACTTCACTTTAGATCCACGGATTTTTCAAATAATACTGAAATCCTTTTGAGGAGGTCCAGTAATAATCACTTTGACACCTCTATGAATTAAAGACATTGCATAAAAAAATAAAATAATAATAATAATAATAAAAAAGCAGCTATTTTGTCAAATGCTGTGTGATCAGAATGGTTCCTACAAAGGTCATTTCTTAAGTTTAACTAAACTGAGCCATTGCATGTATCAAAAAACATCTGAGTAAATGTTAATTATATCCCTCTCCTCCTCTGTTTCCCATAACCAAGGGGAAAATGAATTTTCTTCAATCAGGCAGTCCACTGACGCATCCCATCTGGCATAGGGGCAGTAGAATGGCTAAAGTTTATTTTTGCATAATGGAATTAGCAAAAATTGGTATATTGTTGGAATATATCATGGCTTTTTAAAATGGAAACATATTGTAGCTTCCTGTCTTCCCCTCCTGCAAAAGGGTATAATGCATTTCAGTAAATAATGCAGAGTTTCAGTAAATATATGTTCTCCAATCTTCAGCAGTAATCATTCATTATTCTAATATTCAAAGCCAAGAGGATATATGAACCATAGTGCTTCCACAAGTCTTAAAGTAATCCAAAATGAGTTTGTAGATATAAGAGATAATACAAGTACTCACACAGTGACTGTTTTCTGACCAGAGAAGATCTGCTTGGCAGCATATTGGAACTTACAAAACATTTTTTTTGAGATCCAAGTTATTAGATGTTGAATATTTAGGTACTGATGCTGCTTAAGGTGATTAATGCTTGTAGTCTAAAAGGTAGTTCCACTTACAACAGCATAAAGACAGCAAAACGGCTCTTCTATGAAAGATACCCCCTTTTTTTCACATGCCAGAGTATTTTAAAAATTATCTCAAAGAAAACGATAACTTAGTTCCTTTTTAACTTCTGCCCTTCATGAGTAAATAATCAAAAAGATTAATGTAAAATTGTATGACTTGGTCAGTTAATACTATAATATTATTACCAAGCCAGTATTCTATGCTCAGCTTTGAAACCAAGTACAAAGTCGAAGCAATACACATAATGGAAGCACTACATTATTAATATGAATTATCCTGCATATTGCTGAGACATAAGTTCCTCACTCACGTGACAAATGGGGGTTGATTTCCAACATTGCTATATAGTGGCAGCTAAAGACATCTTGTACTATACTTACAGACATAAAAGTTTCGATATGTTGAAGGAAATGTTTTTCACTCCAATTAGCAAGAACAATATATTAAAATATAAGATTGCATCAACGTAAAGTAAGTGTCAAAGTAAATTTTGCCTTATTAACTTTCTAGATTTTTGTTTTATGAGTATCAACAGGCCTGTCAATTAAGTGATTTTTGTGGATGTAGTTACAACCTAGAGCAGGGGAGTCAAACTCGCAATGTCACGTGATGTGTCGCGACGTATCGCGACTTTTTTTCCATTGCCGGCAATGGGGTGGGCGCGGTTTTGGCATGACACATCCGGCCCATGGGCCGGCAGTTTGACACCCCTGACCTAGAGCACAAAGTTCCTCATCAACTGTGTCAAGGTAATGATTTAGAAGCTAACCAGCTGATGTAATGTATGATGTAATGTTGGGAATGACTCAGCAGGGTCTATGTCTCTTTAAGAGCAAGCAGGGTCTGTATCTCTTTAAGAGCCTTGTATAAAAGGGAAGGCTCCGCAGATGTGTTCTCTCTCTTTTGTTGTAACTGCTGTGTGTTGGAGACTGCTGTATTAACACGTGTATGTATATTGTTTCTGGTGTATGATATTATAGATAGTCTAAGATAAACCACCATTTAATATAGGCCACTGTTTACTGTGTTTACTCCTGGGTTATCTCAGCACAATAAGACTCTGCATGCTCTGACAAATGGCTACTATGCAAAGTTAGCAGCCATGGGACAAGAGGATCCATTTTTTTGTGTGATTTAATAACTGATTATCAAAACAACCAAAAAATAGTAGGACTAAATGGGCAGTTTTTCAATGGAGAGAAGTAAAAAGTGGAGTCTCTCAAGGATATATTTTGGGACTTTTGCTTTCTAATTATCTTAATTGATAATGGAGAGAAACTGTTAACTGGTCAATTCAGGATGGCAAAACCCACAAGTGGTTATGAAGAGCTGAAGAAAGGTGACTTTAAACAAGGTAAATGGTCAATCAAATGGTTAATGAGGTCTAACTTACATAAGTGTAAAGTGAGGGACATTGGAGAGAAAAATAACTTCATGTATTTCAGCATTATCTCCAACAAACCAAGAAAAAGACACTAGGATCATAGAGGAGAGTGATGGGAGCAGGAAGATAGGGGAATCATGGGAGCAAGAGAAGGGGCCTCTTTGAGTAACTGTTTTCAGTAACAGGGAGGATCTTTGATTAATGTATCTGGTTCTTTGAAGTAATACAGTACATTTTTCATGAGGAATGTGGAACTCTGATAAGTTTAGGCTAGCTAAAGGCAAAGACTGCAGAAAAAGTTGAATTTTAATAACCTGAAAACTCATTATAATGTAAAACCACACCTCCTGAATATTCAATTGGTCATTAACAAGATTATGCTCAGAATATTGTGGGATGCTATGAACTGTTATATGGTACATATATAATTGGTGGGCATGCTCTCCAATGCTTGATGACTCAAGTAATACTGGCCAATTGAAGAACACATTCCAAACCAAAAATGTTTGAACTGCATATAAAGTGATTTCTCCCCTTTCTAAGGCTTTTCTCACCTTGTACCTGTGGGAGACCTATCTTCGTACTTATGCATAATTTAAAAAAATATTTATCTTTCTGGCTTGGATCCTATTTTGGCACAGGCACACTGGGCGAAGAACCTTACCATGATTTATGGCTAACAATAGCTCTATTTAGATATTGTTTAGGTGTGTGCCATCTTTGACAAAGGGAAATTCCACATTCCTAATATGCTAGAACATACTAGGAAAGAAACTGAAAATACATTTGCTAGCATTATGATTCTGTATACCAGTGTTGGCAAATTTAAGATGTGTGGACTTCAACTCCCAGAATTCCCCAATCCATACAACTTGAAATTGTCAAGGTTAGAAAGGTGTTCTATACAGATCAAAGTATCTCTCTACCTAGAATATTTTGCACAGCTCTCATAATCACATTTGGAAAATAATATAAAAGACCTGGAAAAAGTAGGTTAACCAAAGCTTTTAACAACTTCCTTATGAGGAACTAGAGACAGAAAAAGAACTGGCAGCCAGAAAAAGAAAGCAAATTGAAAGAGACACAATGAAAATGAATACAATTATGCATAGAATGGATAAAGTAGAGGGGAAAAACTTTACAAACAGAAATCATACAATGAGGCTAATTGTCAAATGCCACACAGCTGGGCAAAATCAAATGTGATGATAGATACCCCTTTCCCCTCCCTGTACACATGTAACCTGCCTTCAACAATCAAATCTCTCAGATGCCTCCCAAACATATGAACTCCTTAATTCCTTAACTAGCCTCATTGTATGATTTCTGTTTGTAAAGTTTTCTCTTTCTACTTTGTCCATTCTATGCATAATTATATTCATCGGGTCTCTTTCAATTTGCTTTGTAAGAAAAAAGTCACAGTAAGTTGAATTAATCCTGAATGGCAACAGGGAGAAGAATTAGTTAGGAACCTGTAGCCCAGTAAACCAAATGGCTTCTATTCATCAACCATATCTCAAAGATAATGTGGCTAGCATGCTGACCTAATTGGAAGGAATAAATGTATTTATGTTCATAAGGTAATATGGATGGATTTATTGACAATACTGCAACATCACATTGTAATTTCCACAAAGCCTTTTTGCTTTGCCTTTGCCTTTGCCTTGCAATGTAGTGGGCCAAAGATATATAAATCCTGGTTCTGCTGTTGCCCAAGGCTTTTCAGTAAAGTACAAAACTTCGCTGGGAGCCCAGTATATACAATATATTATTGATTGCATGCAAAAAAAAAAAAATGTGGTATCTTCAAAATGATTTGGCTGTTTTGATGAGCAGGTTTTGGCCACAACACAAAGAAGCAAGGATTACACCAACTTTAGTAAAATATTTTTAATGCTAGTCTTGAGATAAATGCAGAATCATGGAAATTGCAAGAGGAATTTTCAATTTATAGTACATATAAACATACTATAATTTATAGTACATCTAAATATTCTATCATCTATATTATATATGATTTTTTTTCAATTCACTAACCATTTTGAATGATTCAAAATGTTTCTTTACGGGTTTCCTGACCTAGGATGAGTTCCCATTTATAAGATAAGCTACCAAGGGACTCTCTATTTGCTTCATTATTTATGTCTGCTTTCCCTTCCATTAATTTCCCAGCCTCAACACAATCTGTTACACTAACTGGAATGAGATTTACCATAGAACAGACAAAAGAAAGCATTTCTTCACACAGGACATAATTAACCTGTGAAATTCATTACCAGAAGGTGATGGTACTGACCCGGATGACTTTAAAAGGAGATTTGATAAATTCATGGAGGACAGATATCAAGAAGAGCTGTTAATTTTGAAGACTCATTGTTACCTCTGGATCAAGGGCACTATGCCTCCATGTTACAACCACAAAGGAACAAGAAAATGAGAAGGCTCTCTCTCTCCTGCTGCGTGATGCTGGGTTAAGATGCTTTCACCTGATCAACCAGGACTAAAGTGACATTGTCCTATCTGTCAGCAAGCAATATAAATATTAAAATGTTTAAACTTTATGATGAAGAATTTATTTCTGTTCTCAAACAGAAAGCAAAACTAATGGAGTTGAGTAGTATTGGGATGTAACATCACAGCAGCCATAGAAAATTGTATGGATTATGAATGTTGACTCTGCATAATCTATGTATGGGAGTTTTCAGGTGGCTTATAAATTGTTTTATCATAAAAGGGACAGAGATTTCTGGCCTGGGACTCAAGCTCCAAGTAAAACTCACGCTTAGATATTTGCAAATTTTCTGTAAAGAGATTCATATACTTTTCTTTCATTTTGAGGGTCCTGTTTTATTTTTATGCATCCTTTTTTTTATTCTAGCTAGAGGCCTCAGAAGCTAGAAATGACCTCATTTTTTCCCCTAGATCTTTGAAATGGTCATTTCTGGAGGCTATGAAGATGGTAGGCTATCAACTTTTCATTTTCCTTGCTTTTACTCATCAAAGAACCAGTTAACCTCTTCTGATTCTTATCTTTAAATTCTTTTCCTCTTTGCTAGTGCTTTCTTAAGCCAGCTATCTGAATTCAATACTGCCCCAGAATCTGATATCTCTTTTGCTACTTCAAGGACTGAATAGGTCAAAACATCCTGATTTTTTGCTATTCTTTAATAAGTCACCATCCTTAAATAGTCACAGATTGTTATGAATTATCTAAGAAATTAGCTCAAAGATGGCCAACACTAGGATCTCAGGAAGTCTGGATGAAACTAAAAGCAAAAAGTTGAAATACTGATGAAAAGCAAATGCTTAGAAATGATTAAAAATCAATTTAATATTAAGAGACCAATGTTGATGAAGACTAAAATAAACTCACCTCTATCCAGAGGACTGGTACTCACTGAGGTTTTTTTTAATTATTTATTTTACTTTTATATTATGGATATAATAAAATAATGAATGGCAGCGCTAAGCTATTTTCAAGGTTGTGCAAAAGATTTGAAGTTGCTGTTATGCTAAGCTTCTTCCTTCCTTGCATGTTCTCATTCATGTATTTAACACATCAGTCCAATAGGTTCTAAGAAGTATACAATAATAAAAATAAAAGCAACAATCAGTAACAGCCTCACATTCTGGCACTGGCTTCTCGCAAACTATTCTATCTCCTACTGCCTTCCAGGCAAGGAGGCCCTGAGAAGGTTCAAGGCAATAATAATAATAATAATAATAATAATAATAATAATAATAATAATAATAATAATAATAATAATAATAATAATAATAATAATAATAATAATAATAATAATAATAATAATAAAGTTGGAAGGTACCTTGGAGGTCATCGAGTCCAACACCCTGCTCAGGCAGGAAACCCTATACCATTTCAGACAATGGCTGTCCAGTCTCTTCTTAAAAACTTCCAGTGTTGGAGCATTCACCACTTTGGAGGCAGGTTGTTCACTGGTTAATTGTTCTAACTGTCAGGAAGTTTCATCCTCAGTTCCAGGTTGCTTCTTTCCTTGACTAGTTTCCATCCATTACTTCTTTTCCTGCCCTCAGGCGCCTTGGAGAATAGCTTGACTCCCTCTTCTTTGTGGCAGCCCCTGAGATATTGGAATACTGCTATCATGTCACCCCTAGTCCTTCTTTTCATTAAACTAGACATACCCAATTCCATACCCTATGAGATTAGAAGCCGCCATCATCTTGGGGGGGGGGAATGGACATGACTTGATTTATGTTGGCCTGGGCAAAGCATTTCTCCTTGAATCATTAATGCAGTGCTTCTCAACCTTAGCAAAGGCTGGCTGGGGAACTGTGGAGTTGAAGTCCACACATCTTAAAGTTGCTAAGGTTGAAAAACACTTAGTCTGTACACAAAGAACTTCACAGCAAAAGGCTGTGCATGCAGAGAACCAGGATTAGGGTTAAGGATAGAATTAGGAGGTGTAGTGATTCTTCTGGAAGGCCTGAGTTTTTTAATGCTGCAGGGAGAGATGCTTTATTTATGGTAACATGCTTTCCAAAATGCCATGTTCAAGACTTTTGCACAAGTTGGGTCATTTACCAAAGCTTTGCATAGCTTTATTTAATAAGTGGAACTGAGCACACTATAACGCTGCCAGTTCCCTCACAGATTTCTAGCAGAAATTAAAAAAAATACCCTGAATATTTATTTAGAAATAATCTGTAGTCAAAACTCTGCCACATCTAAAAGTCTTTCAGGGATGGGTGGGAGGGGGACTTGGGGTGAATTCAGATGAGTAATCTCTCCTAGAAGTGCTTGGGGTGAATTCTGATGTTAACTGACCCAACTTGTAGCACCTAGATCACTGCAGGCATCAGACACGATCGTTCATCGAATTTCATACTTCTCTGAATTTTGTAGGAATATTCTCAGTTTTAAAAGATACTATAGTGATTTGAGGTGCTTAGTTTAAATATGATGTATTTTGATTGAGTATATTCATGAATGTGTATTCTGTGGTCAAATGCATTTGAAAATACCTGTTTATGTGCAAAGGTTCTAAACTGAATGGTTGAAATGGTCCAATTCTCATTCACAGCAGCTGCCTTTAGTCATTGTTAACGTGTTTCAAACTAGAAGCAGTTCTCTTTTGAATTCAAAACTCTTCCAAAATTATATTTCATATAGGTTTTTAAAAATTATAATATAGCCATATATTTTAAGTCCTGTACAACATTGTAGATGGGGAAAATCTCATTTCCTGAAGGCAAATGCTAAAATGTATTTAAGTACTAAGCTTATTATTTTTACCACAGGTCATAGTAACATAGTATAATATAAAAAGAGAGGAAAATTAATAGTAATACAAAGAAATGCAGCATGAATAAAAAGCCATATAAAGAAATTAAGTGGAACTAAAACCAATGTTACAATTTTGAACATAAAAAGTTATTTTCTGAGTCTAAAAGAGAGCAGAGCAACAGTAACAACTTGGCTGCTAAAATACAAATCATGGGCACAGGAAGATAATTCAATCATTCTGCATCTGGCGTCTTTTCCCCTCCTCTTATTATAGACAGGATAACAGAGAACATAGTGAATGGCCTGCCCCATGGAGAAAAGGCGTTGTTCCGCTGGCCATTTCCATAATCTTCCTTTGAGATCAGCTGAAGGCATAGTCTGTAAGTGGAGAGAAGTAAAAGCCTTCCTTAATGGAACACTGGTAATGTTTTGGTGGAACCAGAATGAAAACTTCGTATCCAGTAGCCCATTCAAAGAGAAATCTCTATGATTTCTCTGTTAAACTAAAGAATTAAATTCCACCAGAGGGGCAAGGAGTGGGATATGATACACCAGGTAGTCCTTGACTTATGACTGATCACTTAGTGACTGTTCAAAGTTACAATGGAGCCCCCCCCTGCAAAAAAAAAAGTACTTATGATCCAGTTCTGAAGATTTCACAACTGCCTCGCCCCCATGCAATCACGTGACCACATGTAAGCATTCTGCAACTGGCCCACTTTCACGGCTGTTTGCAGCGTCCCGCAGTCATGTGACTGCACTTTATGATATTTTAGCAATAGCAATAGCACTTAGACTTATATACCGCTTCACGGTGTTTACAGCCCTCTCTAAGAGGTTTACAGAGTCAGCATATTGACCCCAACAATCTGGGTCCTCATTTTAACGACCTCGGAAGGATGGAAGACTGAGTCAATTTTGAGATAGTCAGGATCGAACTCCCAGCTATGGGCAGAGTTAGCCTGCAATATTGCATTCTAACCAGTGCACCACTATGGCATTTACTTCTGTTTTTTAAGCAAAAATAGCCCATGGCCAATAATAGGTTTATTTTATGACCACTGAGTTCGCTTTACAGCCACGCTGTTTATTTAACAATCACCACAAAAAAGCTTATAAAAATGGGTCCAGTCATGTAATGACCCATTTTACACCTATCACGATTTACAACTGTAATGGGCAGGGTCCTCTATAGTCATAAGTTGAGGAATATCTGTGGTGATTCCTACCCATGTAATGCAAGTAACAAAATATAACCAAGTGAGGTTTTTGAAGGCTTTCTATATTACCTTAGCAATGCAAGGCAGACCCTAACAGAGATTAAGGGTAGCTAACTTCCATCCTTACATAGGCATGAGACAATATCTGCATACAAACCCATTCTCAGCACTGTGGGCCTTTACATAATCTTTGGAACAACCTGGCCCAGAGCTTCTATAGATAAAAACAGACATCTTGTCAATGAGGAAAAGGAGTGATCTGAAAGTTGATAATGTTCTATAAACCCTTCACAATCTCCATTTTAAAAAGCAAACATAAAAGAAAATGGAAATAAATGGAACCTAAAAAATATTTGGGAATAGGAAAGGAATGATAGGGAAAAAAATGCTGCCTAGAGTAATTAGCTTTCTTGTTTAAAAATTTCCTGGTGGGGTAAAAAAAGAATTTAAATTGCAGTGACTAACTACTGGTTAAATCTCAATATTCATGCACATCAACTGGCTCTAACCTAGCCTATTCTAATCAAATTGAGATAGAAGGAGACAGATGGAGAGACAATGGACAATTAGTCTCTCATGGGAGAGCCAAGTTATTAACTCAGAACCAATTTATGTGAGATGAGTAGATTGCTCCCATTTGTAATTTCAAGTTCTGCTGGGATCCTTTCCACAATGTATGATTGTCAAAACAAATGTAGTGAACCTAAAACCCCCTAAGGCTACAATATTTAATGGGTGCCTGTAGTCTCTTTGGCAGAAGGTTTTTCGTAACATCACTTTCATTACCCCGAAGAGTGGGGACAAAGCAGAAGGATAACAATAAAAATACTTCCATGAGAAAGAAATAATTCATTACTGCAGTGCACCAAAAATATAGTCTTGTAAAGGCAAACAGAACTCTCACAAGCTTTGTCCTTATTGAGCCTACATCACTTACTACAGATTTTATGGTGATTTCAGTTGCACCAAGAAAGGCCTAAGAATAAAGGAAGCTTCAGACTGACAGCATAGATTCAAATACAGGTAGTCCTCGTTCAGCGACCATTCGAACTTATGAGGGACTTACTACTGTTCCTGTACAGTTGTGACTGTTGCAGTGTCCCTGCAGTCATGTGCTCTCAATCTGGGCATTTGATAATCAGCTTTCAATTACAACTGTTGCAGCATCCACAGTCACATGATCAACATTTGCAACCTTAACTGCTAGCTTCTGACAATGTCAATGGAGAAGCTGGCAAAAGGTCACAAACGGAGATCATGGAATCGAGGGACATTACGACCCACTCAGGATTTGCCTAACGATGGCAGCTGGAACTGCCACAACTGCCTCAACAGTCAGAATTGGTGGGAATAAAGTTCTAGAGCATGTTTGCTCTTGACACCTAACCACATGGGCATTCCTATTTTGTTTTTCATAATCTGACTATGAACTCTAATGTTTAGGGAGGGGTTGTCCTCCTACAAAACTAATCTTTTAGGAATCCATAAATGAGAAGGCCTACTGAAAGGCACTACATATTACTAATATTCCCCTTTGTTGAACTTCCTCTGTGGCATATACTTGGAAAAAAATATTGGACGTATGTTAAGAATGCTGTCTTTGGACAACAGTAAAAATTGGTCTAGACCACAGAGATCCAGTTTCAAGTGCATTCTTAGCCAAGGTGATCTGGGTCCAGATGCTACACCTCAGTTTATTCTATCTCATAAGGGCATTGCTGTGTGTGTGTGGGGGGGGAAGCAAAACAAATTCTTATGTTCATAGAAGAGAGATGGGATATAAGTATAGAAGGATGAACAATTGGCTAGAATAGTATAGTCATAAATTGTGCCTCAACTGTGGTTCTTGGTGCATTGTATTTGAAATCTTACCACTTATTCTCTCAAAAATCGGGGTCCTTTTCACTTTTTCCAATAACATGTGTAACAATGTGCTCAATTCAGCCTAAGAAAATATAATTATGGAATTAAGCAAATTTCAGTCAGAGAGGAGTTCTGGAGCCCAAGTGTTCCACTCAATAAAAATATCTTATTTGGGGTAGCTTCATGGGAAGCTGGGAGAGTGTCCATAGAACATCTTGGGTTCTTGGGACCAAGATAATTTTTTACAAGACATGAAATTCATAAGAAAAAGAAATGTAACCCTCAAAACAGGATTATTGAGAGAATTGTTTCAAAGAGGTAAGACGTTTGCTTCAGTTATGGCAAGCCTTTCTCAGAGGTTTGAGTATGACTCAATTTAGTAATTGGCTAAATATAAGTCGTATCTGAGATTGACAGATATAACACAGATGGATCTGTGATATGGTTTATATCAGTGTCAAACTGATATATAAGGAATAGTCAGCTCATTACTAAACAAACTTTGCAAACACTTTGTCTAATTCTCTTGTACTTCCATCAGTGATAATAATTTTTCTCTGAACAGTCAGACCAAAATATATGATTTTTCTTGTTTCTGCTCTGTATTTCAGTGTGCATTTTAGCCTAAACTTTTATAGATTTGGCATTAATTTGCTTCTTTAATGTTCCTTTAGTTGTTATTTTAATGATTAATATTTAATATTTAATTAGCAAGTGTAAAATGCAAAATCAACACATAAACATCAAATTGATCCTGTGATTGCTGAAGCTAATTCTACTTGAGTTTTGCCTGCATTAAAGAAATCAGAATTAGATTAAAATACAATCACTTCAGTTGTCGACTGTATCACCTAATAGACTCGTAATGGAGGACAGGATGTTATCTTCCTATATTTTAATTGGGCTATTAAAGATTTGAGGCAGCTTAAAATGTAGTTGCAGTAACACCGTGTTGCTATATTGTACTACCTATAACCCATGATTAGATATTTTTCATTAATTATCAGAGAAATAGAATAGTTGTTTGCATGCAAAAAATAGTGGATTTAGTTTCTAATATCTCAAAGCACCGAAATCTTAGAAATAGTGCTATCAGTTGGCTTAGAACATTCATTTTTAGATTGAGAACTGCTTTAATGGAGAATATAGCTGTTTCCTGTGTTCCTAGACCTTGCATATTGTACAGTATATCTTTTACTTCATGGCTTGTTCTATCAGTTGGAAGCTGCAAGTCTTCCTTTGAATAATGACAAAAGGTAATTAGCCAGAAAAAACACAGATCCTCAAGGAGTTTACTAGAGCCAAACATAATGTGGGACATATGGCAACAACTCCCTGTGTAAATGTTATAAAACATAATGGGAGAAGTCTTGTCATTAGTTATGTATACCTAAGTCCCACTGACTTCAATCAGACTTGTGCATAAGTTAGTAGAGAATCTGAGTCAGTGACATTCATCTAAAGAAATGAGCAGGAACGGTGTTTTGTTTTGTACATTGTCACTCTGATTTTCTCTTGCCTCATTTAAGATTAGATGTGCATTTGTAAAAGAAAATGAACAGTAGAAATGTATGGGTGAGATGTTGGAATTAGAATATATGTGAATAGAATAGGCATTTGTAATTATCATCAGTTTTCCAATGCGTCTATACTAAGCATGAATCCCCCCACTAATATAATACTTTCCTAAAGTATGATCAAAATATATGGATTTATATGTCAGTGTGATCCATGCAGAAATTCAATAAAATGGGAAAAATAATAAAATACAGAAACTGGGAAGTGTTTAGCTTGCCAAATGTGCAAATGAGGTCAGCTGTAGGAACGTAGATCCTATAATAAAGAGAGGACTTTGGAAGCACTCTCCATTCAGTTCCAACCCATTTTTTTTTGCTACTTAAAAAGGTTCTCTGAAAACCTCATGCATAGTCAATTCTGGGACATTCTAATCATTTCTCTATGGTCATTTTAAAGAAAAACGTCTGAAACTGATACCTCATTTGGATTTGCCACTTTTAGAAATCATGAGCCAGACAAAGTAAACCAATTAAATTTTCAAGCAGGCCAGTGAGATAGAAAAGCAGGTATTAGATACTAGTGTACCTGGATACTAGCTACTAATAAATGATGCTTAAGAAAACTTGCTTTGAATACTATTAACTATTAACTCGGTGTCAAAAATCACATGAAATAACTTATTTAGAGAAGCTAAGCGCCATGACCGGTGTTCAATATCTGAGTGTAACCTACATTTCTTTCTTTAATTGGAGCAGGAGTTGGATTTTCCTCCCAAGTTCAGGGATACTTCTCAGTGCAATCCTCCTACAAAATCAAAATTATTAAGAATAGTGAAGAAAAGGCTTAGCTTATTCAAAATGATAGGCATGTACAGAATCCAACTGAGCATTCACTTGACTGGCAACCTGGAAATTATAAGCATTAGGAATGTGAATTTTGCCTTACAGTATTACAACATTCTCTCTTCCTACTGACAAAATAAGGTTATGAAAAATACAGGAGGAGGTGATAAGCCGCCTGGGAAAGCCAAGGGAAATCATCAAAACAATTAAAAAATGAAAGTTAGAATATTTCGGACATGTGATGCGACACCCAGAAAAATACGGCATACTCCATTTAATCCTCCAGGGAAGGGAAAGATTGAAGGCAAACAAGGTCCAGGCAGAAGAAGAACATTGTGGCTTCAAAATCTAAGGAGCTGGTTTGAACAAAACTCAGCAGCACTTTTTTGTGTGGCTGCTGATAAAAACAGGATCGCCAACATGATCGCCAACTTCCGATAATGGATATGGCACAAGAAGAAGAAGAAGAAAAATACAGCTCACAGGAAGGAGATGAACCAGTTGAACAATCCACTCAGCCTGTCAGCCTGCCCCAGACTCATTGTCAAAATACTGGTAGTCTCATTGGTAGACTTCATAATATCTGCTTTGGGTATTGTCCAAGTGGATTCCAATTTCTCTTGTATATTACTGTAAGCCGGTGGCCCCCAACCTTTTGGGCACCAAAGTCTGGTTCTGTGGAGAGAGGTTTTTCCACGGACTGGAGGGACCGTGGTTTCACGTGCTACCCCACGGCTAGGGCTTCACTTGTTTGCTCAGCCCAGTTTCTGGCATGCTGCGGTCTGGTTCTGATCCACAGACTGGGAGTTGGGGACCCCTGCTGTAAGCAGATGAGCAAAGAATTCTACCAGAAATAAATAATCTTAGATACCTTCCTACAAAAAAGGAAATATGGGTTCATAGGAGAAAGAAAGGGGGGAAAGGAAGCCAACATACAGTACATACATACATACACACTCATACATACATACATATAACCATAAGAACTGAATAGGTGGACTTCCAGTTCCGGTCTAGAGCGCAGGCGGTCGTGCGAAGGTTTTGTTCTCTTCGCCGGCCGGTTTCCCCCCGCTGGTAGACCCTGGACAGGGTCGAAAGTCGCCCTGGAGGGGCGACCACCACTGAGGAGGACACTCTTGATGGCGGAGGGAGCGGCAGCTCCCTCTGCGGTCCGAGACAGCTCCTTTGGGCTGACGGAGAAAAGATCGGCCATTAACATGGCTGATCATCTAGCTGCTCCAGCCGAAAGTCACAAGAACATCTAAGCAAAAAGAATCACCATGGGTGATCCGGGTGAGACCTTTCCTTCCCTCTTGGTACCCTATTTACCTGCCTGTGAAAAGCTTCTGGAATTATTTCCCTATTTTAAGAAAGCGGCGTTCGGAGATTTGGGAAAACAAGCCTTGAGAAAAATAATTAATTTTTACTGATTATTTGAGCTGTTGGAGTTCGGGGATCCTGAAAAAATCTTTACTGTGAAGATGGATTTTCTTTCTCTTTGCCTGCTTGTCTTTAATTTAAGCAGAAACCTTTAGGGAGGGGGGTGGAGTTTTTTTTTCTCTCCTCCCCCTTCTGAACATTATTGTTTATTTTAAAACTTTTTTCTGCAGTCTGGGCGGCTTTCTGCTGCTTGAAGTTGTAACAAAGTATCAAGCCGAGACTTTCACTGCCTTTTGCTAGGTGTGTATTCAGACTAAACTTGGCGTGACGCCCAGACACTTGGCTCTACGCCCAGACATTCCTATCTGATTGAAACCAGCTGAAAGAAGGTTTCCTTTTTTTTCTTTTCCTTTCTCCTATTAGTTTAGTTGGATTTTACAGTACAAATTATATATTTTAGACATATGGACTTTCTTTCTTTTTTGGATTATTAATATAATAAATGACTTACTTTTTATTACTACTCTGGATTATAAATTGGATATTTTATAATACTGATTTTGGTTTTTTCTGCTTTTTCCTTTTTGTTTGGCTTGACCTTTTGGCTTTGTTTTTCTTTTTGTTTGGATGTTACATTTTATAATAGCTCTACTATAGAATTTTTATTGCTGTATTTATCTTCCAGGCTGAATTTTTAACAAAAAATTAAGATTATTTTATTATTGAAATGGAATTTTACCTACAACTTGGCTATGGATTCACACTAGAAAAAATTTTTGGAACTTAAAGATTTTATTACTATTTTGGATTACAAATTGGATATTTTTTTTCATATCCACTTTGGTCTTTGTTTGCTTTTTCTTCCTGTCTGGCCTGACTTTTTTGATTTTTATTATTTCTTTTGGATGTTATACCTTATAATAATATCTCTACTTTAGAATTTTTAGTGTTGTATTTACCTTCTAAGCTGAATCTTCACCAAAAAATTAAGACTATTCTACTATTGAAATGGAATTTTACCCACAGCTTGACTATGGACTTTTACTAGAAACTTTTTTGGAACTTAAAGAACAATTTAGAATGAATATGAAAAAGGATGCTCCAGAGTTAAAAATTGAATCTCAAACTTTGACTGACCAATTTATAGATCAAGGAACAATCGAGGAAGAACAAATCAACTCTAAAGAGGCCGGCATGTGATTACATCCACAACTTAACGAGATGGAGGAAATATATTTACAATCTATTGGTGATCGGATGCTGGGAAGAATACATGAATTTAATGAATGTGTGAATGCTAGAATAAATGCTTTTATTACAAAGCTTCAAACTGATTTTCAGATTTCAACTGACTACTTTACAATTCAAACAACACCAGATGAGGAACCAAACAACATAGAGGAAGATATTACATCTCATATACAAGTTATGGAGAATCTCGATGACCAAAGGCGGATTCTAACTAAAACACCTACAATCCCAAAAGCAACAGGAACTTTCCAAATACGAGGCATTGAAAACGTTGACAACATGGACAAACAACGAATAACTACCATACTGAATAAGACTGATTATGTAATGCAGACAACATTGGGGAAAAGAGAAGAGGACTACGATCAGATTCAACTGTGGAGAAATATGTACAATCAAATATTAAGATTTGATGAATTAGAGGCTCTTTTGTGGAAACCTGCTTGGCACAAAAAGAAAGCTAGAAGTAGGTTTAAAAATGAGAGTTAAAATCCTACCTGATGGGTTAAAAAGGCTTTTAGAGATTTTGACTCAGTTAATACTACTGAGATGAAAATTATTGATTTGACTATGGTTGGGATGTAATTTGATTATGGTTGGGAAATGTAATACGGAAAAGATGGTAAACAAAAAGTTAATAGATGAAGAAATAGAATATAGACCGGAAATGAAATAAGAAGGTGTCTAGTGAAATAATATGTTTTCTTTTTAAGGTATAATGATTTTGATAAGATTAAATTTTAGGTAAGGAGTTAAAAAGGGGTTTTAAAGGTATGGATTCATTTATAAAATATGTATTTGAAATAGAGTAGAATAAGAGATAGAATTTAATTGGGAAATATAAATAGAATGGTTGGAATAATATGTATATTTTGGAAACAATTTATATTTTACGAAATAAGGGAAATTGGACACCCGAAGTGTAAACTACATGTTTATTTAAGGCTAAATTGGAATATGGTAATTGTAAGTTAGTTAAGCTTGAAAACAGGAATTGATCATAGGTGAAATATTATTGATAGTTTTTTTTCTTTGATTGACAAAATAGAGAGGGAATCTTTAAAGAATTAATTTGAATTATATATGTATGATTATGTTTCTTACTTTTTTCAATGGAGTACCCTATCCCCATGATGAGTCTCAAACACTTTGTTGTAAAACCAAAAAAAATCAATAAAACTTGTTATAAAAAAAAAAGAACTGAATAGGTAGATAACAACACACCATGATAAGCAATATAAAACAAGAATTTATGGGGGGAGAATCAAAGTCACTTTTGGATGAAGTAATATGACAAATTTACCTTGAATTCATTTTTTTTTTTTTAAATATATTTTATTAGATTTTATAGGGGTACAGGGGTAACATTAAGGTGCTTAGGAACCACCATGGAGGTGGGTATATTAAACATCCCAAAAAAGGAAGACAATCACAAATATATAGCTCAACTCAAGCTTCCCTCTCTAATTCCCTCATTTAATTTTACATATTCACATTAATGAGTTCTATATAAGTTTCAAACGGTCCTATCAAATATCAATTACATTTCAATTCTAAAAAATCCCAATCCTGTTTTTAAGCTTTACTAACTTACAATTACTATATTTCAGTTAGCCTTAAATAGACATGTTATTAACACTTCGGGTGCCCTTTTTTTTTTTTTTACGTAATTATATCTGGTATATTGTTCTTACAACAACATTCCCATATCTTCTTCATTGATACCATTTTTTTTCTCTTATCACCCATCCCTCTTATTCTCCTTTTATTTCTAAATAATTCTCTTAAAATAAAAATATCAGGCCAACAAATAAATTTCTATTTAATTTAAATATATATTCTATCAATGCCTCTATATCTATAAAAATCTTTTTAAACCAGTAGATAAAGTTTACTTCTCCAATATATATCATATCTAAGACAAAGTAATATTACAAAGGGTATCCTCTTAAAAATTTCACGTATTCCATTAGTTGTTAAGTCAGTCAAGAAATCAAAGCCTTTTTAATCCCATTAAATAAGACTTTAAAATACATTTTTAAATCTAACTCTAGGCTTCTTTCTGTGCCATAATGGTTTCCATAGTGAGGTTCCTACATAATCAAACCACACTATTAATGGGTCCATATTCTTTAACGCTTCAAATTGGTCAAAGTTCTCTTTCCTTTCTTCTAATAGCCTTTGGATGGTAAAAGCTGTTTTATTCCATGTTATATTTGCCAATTGTTTATCCACCTTTTCTCGATTTTCAATAGGTTGTATCTGAATGTCAGTCTCTGTTGATGTTGGTATTGGTGTTTCAGACATCTCTGTTGAAATTGTTGTATAGTCATCAGACTTCTCGATAGGTTGCGTTGAGAGTTGAATAAAATTAGTTTGTTTTGTGGTTTCCACAGTTTCTCTCAGTGTAGGGAAAAGAGATTGAAAATAGGAGCTCACATCCTTTGCAGCTTCTAGAATTGTTTCCAATATAAGATCATAGTCCAGTTGTGAATTAAGTTCCATATCGATAGTAATAAGGCTTTTTAATCTTTAATCTTTAAGGAAGGCTCTGCTTCATAAAAATCAAGCAAGCATTCACCTTCAGTTTTCAATAGGCCAGCTGCATCGTTATCTTGTAATTATGGCTCTTTCAGGGTCATAGCCATTCCCAGCCATAAAGAAATATAATTGCAGTACCACTTTTCGACACAAGATGTCCTCAGCAAACCAAAAAATCCTTTTTTTTTTTCTTTCCAAATAATAGATTTTTTATTTTTCGTGTTGAAAGAGATGAAGAAAGGGTTCAAAGTAATGAATACATAGTTGTAGCAATAATAGTCAAGAATAGAATGTTTTCAGGTCCCCTCAGTATTCCAAAATTTAGATAGTATCGAAATTAACTGGTTTTCATTTATATATTTTTTTTTCCAACGCTGTTTTTCCCCATTGCTCAAACGCTGCTTCCTTACGACAGGGAAATAGTTCAAAGAAAGCTTTTAACAGGAAAGTAGTTAGGGAAAAAAAAAGGGGGTAGGAAAGGTCTCACCCGGATTCTCCACGGGGGTTCTTTCGCTTAGATGTTCTTCTGGCTTTCAGCTGGTGCGACGAAGTGATCGTCCATTTTGAAGGGCGATCTTTTCCTCCGACGGCCCTAAGGAGAAAGTTCGAACTGGGGAGAGCCGCCGCTCTTCCCCAGTCGAGCAGGAGCCTCCTCTAGCGGTGGTCGCCTCTACGGGGCGACTTTCGACCCGATTAAGGGTCTACCGACGAAGGGAAACCAGCCGGTGGGAGAGAGAGATCTCTCCGTGCGACTGCTGGTGTCGCGATCCGGAACCGGAAGCCGGTCTACCTTGAATTCATTTTTGATGACTAGGTAGCAGA
The DNA here is from genome assembly GCA_023970755.1 of Azemiops feae. Lineage (NCBI taxonomy): Eukaryota > Metazoa > Chordata > Lepidosauria > Squamata > Viperidae > Azemiops > Azemiops feae. Next base: position 4,749,835 of record JALGBA010000005.1, on the reverse strand, counting down.
CATTGTCAAAGGGGATATTTAGATTCTTAGGATCAGTAACTGGGTCCAGTATTGTAAATTGTTTTAAAATAATTCAAATGTCTATCAAGGCAGTAATCAAGCTTCTACAAATTGGATATTATGATCTGATTTGGTATAAAGTAGTATTTCATTAACAAAAATATGCAATAGAAAAAACATATCAATATAGTTGGTTAAAGAAAAAACTTTTGTGCACAGTGCAATTTACAGTTCTTACTATTTTCACAATTGACATAATTACATTTTGCTTATTATCATAAACACTTCCTAAAAAAATGGACAAGTGGGTTTTACATTGACAAGAGCTTTAGCATTCACTGTGTGTAATTAATAGAAGGTTCTGCAAAGCTGATAAGCAAAGAGCAGTAAATATGTGCTTCTTTTCTCCTCTCTAAAACTGTCCAATTATTTGCTACAATGTTAAATTTGTGGAAATGAATGCCTTCTTAGAATATTTCATTAGAAAATGGAACATTCTTCTTTGATGATGTTACCTACTTTGGGTAAGAAACATCTGCAGGAAAACAACCAAGCTCAGACAGCACCAAGGACACTCCGTTCTTCTTTTCACTGACAATAATTCAAAACGGGTGTCAGCCACCAATACAGTCGGCCATTGTCTTGATCCATGAGGCTTCCTGCTTTGATTTTCGGGAATCCCTCACACATCCTCTGCAGAACAATCACATTTAAGGCCTTGATATCCATCCATAACCCACTTCTATCCTCCAAAGGAATTTTATATGCTTAAAATAAGCTAAGAGGCAGACTGAGAAGGAATTGATCTCACTTGGTTTCTTCAACTGTGCCCTGCAGAAACACACACACACAGAGAGTGAGAGTGAGTGAAGGAGAGAGAGAGAGAGAGAGAGAGAGAGAGAGAGAGAGAGAGAGAGTGAGTGTGTGAGAGAGAGAGAGAGAGAGAGAGAGAGATCAGTGCTGGGATCAGCACCGTAAACATTGATTTTCTTGTTTAGACTGGCGTGAATAAGTAATATATGAGAAGCACACACAGGGCCTTCTGTCTAATGATTCCTGTTCTGTTAACCAAGGTCATTATCATTACATTTCAAGCTTCAGGCTGCACTTGACCAGAAGAGCACAAAGATCAGTTCATTTATTACACTGAGCCTGCAGCAGTAATAACAGTATCTTGAGAAACAATATCACAACTCTCATCGGTTAAGCATCCTTTAGCTCTCCATGCCACATTCTCAGGTCAGGCATAGTCCAGAATATCATTTGCTGAAGGTAACATTTTCTCATCTTTTCAATCCATCCCACTGCCCAGCTACAGATTGATAAAACATGGTCTATAATTGCACATCAACCTAGATAGTACCTAGCACTTCATGTTATGCATTTGTCGATATGCTACGATGCCACCCTAAGCACATTGGGCTAGTTCTTCACTGCTTTCATGTAAACTCAGGGGCTGCCCACATGTTAAAATGAATCAGCAAAGAAGGATGTAAACCAAGCATTCCTTAAAACTCCACCTTTTGAGCAGAGCATTAGGGACATCCTTGATCACATTCTGAGACAGAGGAAAGGGCACTGCCATCATAAATTCCAAGCAAATAGCACTTGGAGTAATACAACTAACATTTTCTCTTCTGCACAGAAAAGGGCAAATTAAACAAGCTTCAGTATCAACTTGCCTTTGAGTGTCTGATACGGAGGAGATGCACTGTGCAGGTTTAAGTCAATAATGAAATTTAATTGGATTTATTTGACTAGGCAAGAAAGCATCATCTAAAAGGCATTATTAAACAAATGCATGTGTTAACTCCTCTATTCCTTTCTAAATTATTTGTCTGGGTATACCCTAGGGGCTTTAAAAGAGAAACTTGGACAGATCTTAAATGGACAACCCAGAAGTCAAGGTTAAAGCCTTGTAGCTAACAGAACACATATTTTGTGTATAGAACTTCCCAAGTTCAATCCATTACATCTCTCTTTTTAAAAAAGAGATGGCAACACAGGGAAAAAGCTTTTTATGGCAGAGATCCCCCAAGAGTCCTTCAAATAGAAGAGAAAACATAGGCCAAGATAAACACAATGTTGCAGCTTAGTATATGACAGCTTTGTACATTTGTAAGATTTTATTTGAAAAAAATAGACAACATTTCTCGATTCTCCCTTCCCACAATACTTTTTCACATACATTTGCCGACATTTTTTTAACATGGGGTAAAAGATTTTGTAAGCCCAGCGCTTTCCTTGACTTTTCAGTGGTGTGTTGGGTTTAACATAGATGTAAAGTAGATGAAGCCACTCAAAAGAAGGTTGGGCCAGATTAAAAAAAATATCAAAGAATTAATATATTAAAATTAATATTTTTACCCCCGTAAAATATTTTTACTCTTGGTATATTCCACTGTTTCTGTCCTTTGTCACGTTAAACATTTACACCTTTGTAGACATATGAGCCTGGGATTATATGCTTAGTTTAAAATGTCAAGCCCAAAGAGTTCTACAGGAAGTCCTTGGATTATGACCATTTGTTCAGCAACCATTCAAAGTTACAATGGCACTTGCATGAATTGTATTTATGACAAATCCTCAGAGTTCCAGATGTTGCAGTGAATGGCAAGTGTATCACCACAATTTCTGATGTTGCCTGCCAGCTTCCCACAAGCAAAGTCAATTAGGAACCATCAGGACGTCAGAAGTTACAGTCACATGAAGTCCTCACTTCATGACCCAAACGGTCCTTGCTTAACAACAGCAACTGGGGCTGTTGGGACTGTCATCAGTAAGTGATGCAATCATGTGATATTGCACTATAGGATTGCATCACTTAGCAGTGACAATTCCGATCTCCTACAGTTGAGGACTTCCTATATTTCTTTATTGTTCTCTTTCAGAAAAACTTATTGTTCAAATAGAAATGGGGCACATAGGTAAGATTCAACCATTGAAAATCTATTTCAATTTTAGAAAGATATTAACACAAGAGACCCTCACTTTTATTAAAAATGATTCTACTTTTAACTTCTATTGTTTTATATATTTTTTAAAAAATATGCCGAAGAAAATGCCGCTTCACAAAATAAATAATTAGCTTAAAGAAGTCGTCTACCAGTTCAGTGCCTTATTTTCATGATTACGCAGCTTTAAAATATGAAACCTCAACTACAGAGAATTGATCTGACCCAGCAAAATTCCTGTTGTTATGAACTGATATACAAAATATACAATGTTTTCATAGCTTTAGGTTGCTCAGTGTTACATTTAGCACTTTAGCAGTAAATGGGATAGTAAATTTACTTTACCTTAGTTTTATTTATCTTTATCAATAAATGGGGAGCCTGCTGCCCTCCAGATGTTTTAGATCAAATCCCAGCCAGCACATCTATGAAGAGGTGATTATGTGAGCTTTACTTTTTAAAAAATAATCCTCCAGGAATAGTCTGTCCTCTGAAATCTACTTTTGATCCAGGCTAGAGTCTCAGTAATTGCTATAATATGGGTAGGAAAAGTGAGAAACAGATTGTCTATTCTATAACACAAACATAATCACAATCTGAAATATTGACTGGTTGTCTGTTTTCAGATTTGGGAGATAGCAATAGAACATTAACAAGGGAAAGGCTGTGGATAGTTAATTAAATTGTAAATCGTAAGAGTGAGGATTTAGCAAGAACTGGACAGGCAATTAATTGGTGATAATTAATTAGTCCCAAATCTCTATGGGAAATAACTGACTTGCTTTCAGTAAAACAGCTCACATGTTGCAATTGCAAATGTAGATCAGAAGAACAATGTTCAATCTGTGGCATAGCACAAGCCATTTCTCTCCACCCACTGCAGTTTTCCATTTCCAATATTGGACATCTGAGTAAATTATTTAGCTCAGTGATTCAGGAAATCTTTCTAGCCAGGTATGAAAGCAACAGCATTAGTATTTGCCTCTAGAAGAACACAAAATAAATATTACCTCTCTGATATTATGTTCTTATTCTCTAAAGCTAATAATTTTAAGTCAATATTTATAATTCTTTGAACACTGTAGCTTGGTTCAATATTTTAGTGTCGACACTACATGGTCAATATCTTCTCAGATTGGAGCACTATCCTTCCTTAAAAACTATTGATCCACATGGGTTTATTATTGTGAGAGATAATGGGGACAGGATATTGGTTCAGAACAAGCAGGAAATGTATATTTAAATGAAAGGAACTAAGAAGAAAACTGTAGTAACAAATGACCATGTTTTTCTTCTATACTATGCATGGAAGGAAGCCACATAACAGAAAGCAAATCAAGGATATCAAAGTACTATGGAGACATTTTCTGTGATAATCCACATAACAAAGTTCCTAAACAATCCATTTTCAAAATTAAAATAAAAAAGACTTGACCTGTGCTGAAGACAAACAAATCTATTCGCTGGATCACTGACCTGTAAGAAGAATTTGATTTGAACAAAAAAGCAAAATAGTTATGATTTCAATGTAAGGCTCTTTTATTCTATCCTCTGTGTCATTGGTACAAATTATAGAAAGCAACTACATTTTGTCAAGCTTTCACCTTATCAAAATGAAACAAAAAGAACAGGAACACGGAAGTTTCTCAGAGCAAGAATTTAGTTTTTATTCTTTATAGCTAGCATAATGGGTAGCTTTGCCTAATACTGTTCTGTAAATAGCAATAAGATAGCAAATTATGTCACTGTGGTATAATAGCTCAAAATAAATATATCAGGAAAAATGGCTGATCCCTATTGTGGAAAGCAAAACAGTTAATTGCTGGAAGAATCATGAATAGACCAATCTGTAAATCAAGAAATGCGCAGTCAAGAGTTGGCAAATTAACACCAAGTTAAGAATGTAAAGCAGAAGAAATGAACCACACAACAGCACAAACTCATTCCTATCAATCCAGCAGTAGACCAACCTCCAAAAGAGGCAAAACATTCTCAGCTTGATAGGGTTGTGTTCTTGGAGCCTGCATCAAAGCATTCTGTGTTCCCTAGCGTTGCTTCAACTTGGAAAGAAAACAGGACATTTTGTACAAAATTTTAGAATGTTCACAGTATTAGTTTTGGGGGCTCTTTTATATCTTTGGAATTATGGCATTTTGGAAATGTATTAACCAATAAAACAATAAAACAACAGATATAGTTCTACCACTGGCTGGAATTAATTTGAGTGAATTGATTAGTATCATTAGCAATTTTACCTGGAAGTTAAACACCATCATTTAGTAGCCTAAACTAATCCTAAGAGTTCTTAATTTCTTAATAAAAGGAAGGGGATTGAAATTGGATACCAATTTCACCAAACAGGTAGAAAAGCCTGGGCTTTTCCCAAATTCTGATAACATCAAAATCTCAGACAAGGAACAATCACTGTAGCCTTTTTATTCATACTTCATGGGGGATATGTCATTTATCTCTTCTGAAATACATGAGAGAAAGCAGGAAAGAAAGCAGTTTACTGTATAAAGCACTCATGTGGAAAAGGGGACATGCATTTTTTTTTTTTTACTAGACTGGTGTTTCTCAATCTTGGCAATTTTAAGATGTGTGGACTTCAATTCAGAGAATTCTGGAGATCCACATTGAGATCCACATATCCCAAAGTTGTCAAGCTTGAGAAATACTGAACTAGGGGAAAAAACCAGCATGGGCTGGACAGCATCTCATGTCAGTCTATTCATTTCCAAAGGATAACTTTGTAAATCAACCACACCTTCAAAGTAGGGAGAGAAAGAATGAACTTCCAGGGGTTTTCAACAGTTGTTGTTCTTAGCCTTTGTTCTACTTGGTTTGTGGATCCAACTCATTCTCACAGTAAAGCCTACTGTATCAATGCATATTATAATAAGAAGTTTTGTTTTTCAGCTGGCTTGTTGAAAAGCCTGATGCTGAGAGAAAATGACTGGCCCAAGGTCATCCAGCGGGCATCCTGAGGGAAGAGCAAAACCTAGGCTTTCTTGTTACTAGACCAAAATCGTAATCACTTTACCAGGCTATCTTTCCCGGGGTGTTTGACTGTAATTTTTATTAATCCCATCCAACATGGTCAGTGGGTGTACCTGATGGAAGTTACAGTACAGTTATTAAGAGCATACCAGACTAAAGACAATAGTTGAGCAGTCTGCTTGATCCCACATAATCCTACTCATTTTCAAAACTCCATAGTTATTTAGAGAAAAAAAGGTATTCCATACCATGTTAAATCATGTTTCATGTCAATGCAAACAGAACAAGGGGAAAGGAAATTCTTATTCTACATATATTATTTGATCAAGACTAGTCAGGAAAGAAGGCATAGCTTAAAGGGCCCACTGTGTTAGGGGAGGCAGTGAAAAAAAGGAAATTCTACTAACACCATTACTGGACAAGGAAGGAAAATAAGTTAGTAAGACTGTTTAAATCAATCATGCAATCGTGTTGCCTGATAATGTTTGTCAGATCATTCTGATTCAAGCATTTTGGAAAGGAAAGGAAAGGAAAGGAAAGGAAAGGAAAGGAAAGGAAAGGAAAGGAAAGGAAAGGAAAGGAAAGGAAAGGAAAGGAAAGGAAAGGAAAGGAAAGGAAAGGAAAGGAAAGGAAAGGAAAGGAAAGGAAAAGAAAGGAAAGGAAAGGAAAGGAAAGGAAAGGAAAGGAAAGGAAAGGAAAGGAAAGGAAAGACATGGTGAAGACTGACAAGATCATTGATAATGAAAGAAATACCTAAACATGTTTTTATCTGGCTCAGAAAACCTGAAACCTAATAAAAATGTTGAATCCATACAGGAGAAACAAAGAAAAGGCTATAACCACAGCTGTGCTTTGCTAATTTATCTTTTGATGAGGTGATAGCCAGTTCCTCAGAGATGAAGAGGGATGGATAGATCAGATGCTGACAGCTGATCCATTAACTGCTCCTAGCCATGACATTTCATACTACCAACCAATCCTTTGGTAATGTTCTTGCTTTCATATCCTACCTGTATGCTTGCCAGGAGATCAGAGGCAGAAATTTTGGACTCTATTCTCATCAAATAGAGATTTTACATTCAGCACCACCATAGCCAACTGTGCAACAATTGCTCTACCACATTCTGTACTATACCAAGTACTTCATAAATCCATGAATGCTATCAAACATCTAAACTAAAAAACAAAAAGGCTGGGCATTTTAAGTTTTATCACACAAACCAGCTTAAACACATACTTTAAAAGCAATAGACAAGTGTTCTACAGAAAGGAATTGTTCCCTTTAATTTCCTGATGCCATTATCCTATCCATAAGGCCCTATGGCCTTTTAAAGACTCCATTTTGAAATTGCTTAGGCTGAAGGATTCTTGGAGCAACATTTGTTTTATGGAAAATATTTCCCCAGTAAAATACCACTTCTATCTCTTACGCTTTTGCAAGCACTGTCTTCTTTCTATCTTTCAATACCACGTAAAATCCATTTCCTCTATAGTTAATGCAGAGTTATGATTCAGTTTCAGTTGTGCTATCTGAAATGTTTAAGTCATGCCTATGTATTCCTTCTATCTTCCCTTTCTAAAAAGAGGATAACATTTGTAGAAATCCAGAAGTAACATTAACCAAAACCAGATTTCCTCAATTTGGACATCATCTGCAAGACTACAACTACCAAATTCTCACACAATTCCATGCTGGCTGGAGAATTCTGAGGCTTCAGGTTCACATATATGGAGGTCACCTAAACAAGGGAGGTTGATTTAGATTCATTCTAGAGAAAACAAGAAAGCTACCTCTTTAATAGCTTTAAAAAAAAACACAGGCATTGCTCTTGAAAGATCATTATTTTCAGAGTACAGAAATGTCATATTTTCTTCTTAAGTCCAAAGTTACCATCAGGCACTACAATCTCTCATTAAGTTGGAATGGAAGCAGCTGGCTCTGTGCCCTTTCTAACCATCTAAGTCTACTGGACATCAGCATAACCACATACAATTTATAATGGGTTATGACTTAAAACTCCTGAGAAATGTAATGGATTTGTGGACACTTTTATATGCTGACAAGAAATAGAGGCTAAACTTCAGCGTTCATCATAAAGTTTTATAGCCATCTACTGTTAATTGCTTTGCAAGGTGGGAAGAGGGTGTTTTTTTTTGTTATTTATTTACCTTGGACTTGAGCAGGGTGGGCTCATTAAAGGTGTTCAGCTGTTTCTGAGCTTTACAATCTCAGTATGAGGATTCTTGGCTCTCTAAGGACTGGACGTAAGACAGTCTAGCAAACCTGTGCACAATACTTTATTCCAGCACACTTTCTGCAACAACAGGCTATTGCACTGGTCACCTCCATCCTTCTAGAACTTTGCTAGATAAAGGTGTCTTCAAAATTTAATCTTCTATACTCGGACTGTTAACATTCAGTTTACACAAAAGTCTCAAAGTCTACAAAGGAGCATACAACCTTTGCCTTTCCCCAAAAGTCTTGCACAAGTTGGGAGCAGATGTTGTTTCAGTGTGATTGCTCCTTCTCTAGATGGCACCAAGTTAAAGGGCCCACCTCCAAGCTCTGCTCTTAAAACAGTATTGCTTTTGAGCACTCTAATTGATTCCAGGCAGGATTCCCATCAAAGTTTATTTATTTACCCTATTTTTATTACACCCTTATTACTTTATGAGTAACTCAAGGTGGTAAACATACATAATACTTCTTCCTCCTCCTATTTTCCCCACAACAACAATCCTGGGAGTTAGGTTGTACTGAGAGAGAATGACTGGTCCGAAGTCATCCAGCAAGCTTTCGTGCTTATCATATCTTGTGATCCTGGCAGTTGACTGATGGTCTAGCCTGTCCGTATTAGGTTTAATCTTCAGATATCACCTCCCACTTCCTTGCCTGTATGCCATTTTCTATCTCCATTTCCCCTCCACACCCACTGTTTGTGTTTACTTTTGTAAGCTAAGGGGCTGGGTGCTGCCTCTGGACATCAGCAAGTCCTTGAAAACAAGGTGTGGCCCAGTTAGTCAGGCAACTGGAAGACTGCTTGGATGCCTGTGAGTATGAGGGAATGGCTGAATGCCTGAGGGAAATGGGAGGGGAAAACTTGGCTGCATGTCTACAGCTACCCCAACTTCACTCCCTCACACTCAGTCATCATTTTTTACATGCAGGCATCAATTTCAGCAAGCACTTCTGTTGTGTGAATAGAACCTAATGCTTCTTACAGATCCAGCAATTGGAAGATCCGGTGTTCTTCTTCAGAAACCAGGTGCTGGACTTGTTAAACTCTTGCTGGATGCTCAAATTAATTTCACCCTAAGTCATCTGAGATATAAAATAATAGAGCAATTTCAATAAGTTGCTGTCAAATTATATTTGAGAGCTAATATCTTTAAAAAAATGTTTTTTGGCTGGTGGGAATACCTAGTAGGCCTTGGCTGATGTCATAAAAGATAAGGAGGGTCAGATCTGACTAGCAGTCAGACTGGAAACTGCTAGGAAATTCTAGGGCAGCGAGCTATATTTGCTGCAAAATATTTCTGTTCCATTATAAAACAAAATATGCACTTTTCTGTAAAATCACTGAGGATTGAGTTCTATTCAAAGAAGACTTTATCTTATCTTTATTTTATTAATCATAGTTCATATTATTTGTAAGAGCTTCCAGTAATTCACATTTCAGAAATGCTGAATTGCTCAAAGTGGGTCACCAAAGCATTAATAGGAAGTAGTAGAGTATATGAAGGTAAACAAAAGTGGTCCTCAGCCCCCTAATAAACTCATGATCCATATAAAATGTGAACTGGAAAGTATCAACTCAGAGTTTGATCCTAAATTAATCTAAATAATGTATGATGACTGGCATAAAGAAAAAGGGTATTAAAACATGTATTATGTATTAGCGTTAAGTACTGGAAACTGACACAATATCAAGCACCAGAGACACAGCAATATGGTTTGCAATTAAATGCAATCAGAAAGGGTTGTTCACTTTTTGAAAACTTTGAAAGATTGTAAAAGGGAAGTTCAAGGTTGCACACAATGAGACCATTTCTTGCAAACCATTGGCCAGGTGTGAGGGAAGAAGTATCCAAACTGCCTAATTTTAGAACCCAACATACTGATTCTATAAATCAAATTGATATTGTCTGGGAACTGATATTCCCAATCCCAATATATTTGAAAGATTGGCTTAAATCAAAAAGTAGGATTATAGCAATTTTGATGAGCTAGTATCAAAAATGGATGTAAATCAGAGAAAACTAAATCAACTCCTGTTCAATTCATTTTGAGTAAAACCATACACTAGCTATTATTGCTGCATAAAGAATATAGTCCATCACTGAAAGTGAATAAGGGTAATTTATATGTGTAACTCTTTAAAATCATGATATCTCGAGAAGACAAAATGTGTTCTGACTAAAAAACAACCGCCACACATTTATGATAACAATAATTATTATGGCTATTGTTTATGGAAAAGTTTTGGAATAAAGTAGCTTAAAAATAAACAATATCAACACTAACTAAAGCATAGATTCATAAGCCAGCTCTTTAGAACTCTTGGAAAAAGACAAGGTTTTTTACAATTTCATATTTATACAGGAGTTTTTCTCTTTTCCTCCCTACTCTCCATTCCAACTTTTTGGTCTTGTTATGGATATAAAAAGCATAGAGCATATATGCATTTAATCTAATGAAAAATTACTTCCATAGTTCAATGGGATTTACTGCCAAGTAAGACTGTACTTCCTGGGGTAGAATGCATCATAGCTGTGTTCGGTAGGCAGAAAAGGCTGGAGCACACATTCTGAAGGATGCTGATTTTTAGGTTCGTGACACAGAAGTTAAGTAATGGTTTTAATATTTTGTACAATGAAAGCCTGTGGGCAACCCATAAGGCGTACCTTAATATTGTGTCAGAAATTATGCTTCTTCCTCAGGATCAGCCAAAACACCCTCTCCAATTCCATTTTATGTGGTTCTGTGATGGTATGGGAATGTGAACTGGCAGTGTGTCATCTATAAAAACTGATGTTGCAAATCACAGATGGACAATTTTCAGCATTGAAAAACAAAAGCATCAAGAAAGGGGGACAGCTTGCAATGCAACCAAGCAGATTTTGAATGGATCGGTTTAACTGGAGGCAAAGTAGTATATACACACAACCTAAAAGCTAGGAGCACTGAAAAAAAAGAAAGCATTCTTGTTTGAAAAATGCCTACACGTAATCACTGGATTTTTATTAGTAAGGTTATTGTCAGAAAGCAGCACAAGCTGCCTGCTCTTTCCAATTAGCACTGCTGGATGAAGACAAAAAGGTGTTTTGTTTTGTTTTTGAAGAAATGGCATTATGCTGAACCTCTCTGACAAATTGCTCATGAGACATTCCCTGGAAGGAAAATAATTTGCATGGGTCGAGAACAGGAAGCTGCAAAAACAGAATTCTGAAACAGCCTGCTTGCTTCCGAGGCATTCATCCTATTAGCCAGATATCCTGCAAGGTGTAAAGCAACACAGCTATTATTTAATTTTTAGAAAAAAGTGCTGATGCAACTTCAGTGGCAAATTGAATAAATCAAGGCCAAAGCATATTTTCAATATTCACATGAAAGTCTTTATGCATTTATTTGACATGGTTAATTGCTGCTTTTCTCAAAACTGTTCAAAGCAATTTAGCAAATAAAAACAATTGAACATCTTCAAAAATATCCACTAGTTAAAAAAAATACCATCAACTTGGTATTTAAGAAAAACAAAAAAACCTATCTTTGTAATTGAATTTGGCAATAAAGAGCTTCTGCTCCTCAAAAACTATTCAATTAGAACTTCTGACTCAACCACCATGGTCAACAGTGAGGGAGGCTGGGCACTGCAGTTGAGTAAGGCATTTGATGGACCACAGTTTTCCTATTCCAGACACAAACCACAGGAGAGGCACAAACTTTCAAGAAGTTTGGGTTCTGAAGCCTACTGTTCTTCTTTTAATCATTGGTATCATATCTTAAATACTGCCCTCAGCTGCTAGATACACCATATAATAAAAAACAGTCCTTAAGATAGAGACTAGGGCTAGAAGGCTAGAGACAAGAAAGGGCTTTTAAAGTATATTTAATTATGTCTAGTGGTAGACTGATAACTAGTACTGAACAAGCTCCACCTACTGATAGAACTAAGAGAACAAGGCTTCCTTCTACTGTACTGTTGTCTTCAGATGCAATAATTCATTATAGAAATCCACCTTATCCAATACCTTATCCAAGGGAAATAGCTGTGATCTATGAACAAAAAGAAGACTTTCTAGCAATGACTCCAACCAGCCTTTTGCAACATCTTGAATCTTATTTTTATCCTATTAAACAGAATTATGCAAGTACAGTAGTCAAAGGAAACATTGTGCAGCACAGATTTGTCAATTCACTGAAAGCTACCACAGTGAGTTGGCCTCAGACCATTATTGTAGATGATCCTTAAATACTGTTGATCAAAAAAGCACTGATTTCTCACAGTCCTCCTCTTGACTTCATTATGATCTTTGAAATGATGGTTTTCTCTGGCAAATCTTATGACTCTGGTAGCTTATTCCTAAAATATTTCCATATATGTATTTATTACACAACACTTTTGCACAGCTTTTTCTGGAAGGCAAGGGAGTAAAAAATGCAGAAATTTTCCTATGGCTTCTTTGCTTCCTTAGCTCTACCAAAAACAAAACTGAAGCAATTAAAAAAATAGGTCAAGTGGGGGAGGGAGGGAAAGAACAGCCTCCCAGTGCCCTGTGAACTGTCCATGTGGGAGCTCTCTGAATAAAAATATATGATGTCATTTCTTCCCGCATGTAATTTGCTGCTTGTCCACCCAGGAACTATGACCTGCTTGCTCCTTATTCTCTGCATGCTTTGCATCATTTAGTGACCAAGAAAGTTGCCTTTACTTTCCAGGCATTTTCCAATCTAAAAGAAAGTATTTTTGAGCTTTCTATTATTGAAAAAAAACACCCTCAATAAAACTTTCCAAGACTAAAGAATGATTTGCAAGGCCGATTTGCATTATTAATTTTGAATGTAGGGTTTTCTCAAGGCAACCACTGACACGCTATAGTCACTCTCGCATTCACCCATATTTTGTTTATCACTAGCAAAGCAAACATCATTAAGGGAAAGAGAATCTATCACAAAGCAATCCCTTAGAATACAACCAAGCCATTGTTCCGGTTAAAACAAGGCTTGCTACTCATGAATCAATTCAAAGAATTCCAGTTTATCCATTCACCAGCCCATCTGTTTAATAGAGCAATTTTGTTTCATTATGAATGAAGCATTTGACAACTGCTCTGTAACTCATTAGTGAGTTGTCCATTTGCTGTTTGATGGTAGCTCAACAAAAATATCAAGCTAACTTACAGAGATGTAATTATGGTTTACAACAAAAGGCTTTTTGAAAAGGGTGGTTTACCTCCAGTAGTCAGCCAACGTGTCTAGAAATGTCCATTTGGTCTTAAGACAAAAATAGATTTCAGAGTTTTCCAGTTAGGCTTCAAAGTAAGCTTTCTTCCCAAGGTACAAGATCAAAAAGAAATCATTTTATTTGATAAATATATTCTTCTGGTATATGAGAGATGTTTCCAGAAAAATCCAGTACATTGTAGAGAAGATACAACCATGTAAGGTTATATGACAACCACTATACCTCTCTACCTGAAATAGCTTTCTTCAGATCCAACATCCACAATTGTAGAGATCAGACACGGAAGTCAGCTTTATCTTAAGAAGAATCACTGAAGAATGGAAAAGCTAAGGTTGATATAGGGAGGCAAAAGACCCTTTTGCATATTTTTAGCATATTCCAAGAACCATGAGAAAAAGAGTGCTCAACTTTAAGGATTAGTGAATCAAGCTTTTTTTTATTTTCTGAATTCCTGAATCTGGTGGTTGCTTTCATAGGGAATCCATTTGGGAAATTCTGAAAAAGTTCTGCTAAATCAGGAGTAATCTTTTCTGTATGTTTAGAATAAAGCCACAACCAAGTTTGCTTTCATGGCACAAGATGTTCTAGGAATTCTCCCCTATGACCAACTGCAGCTGCCAAAAAAGCCAACACAGTGCTGGGCTGCATTAACAAAGGGATAGAATCAAGATCATGTGAAGTATTAATACCACTTTACAATGCCTTGGTAAGGCCACATTTGGAATACTGCATCCAGTTTTGGTCACCACGATGTAAAAAAGATGTTGAGACTCTAGAAAGAGTGCAGAGAAGGGCAACAAAAATGATTAGGGGACTGGAGGCTAAAGCATATCAGGAACGTTTGCTGGAATTGGGTATGTCTAGTTTAATGAAAAGAAGGACTAGGGGTGACGTGATAGCAGTATTCCAATATCTCAGGGGTTGCCACAAAGAAGAGGGAGTCAAGCTATTCTCCAAGGCTCCTGAGGGCAGGACAAGAAGTAATGGATGGAAACTAGTCAAGGAGAGAAGCAACCTGGAACTGAGGAGAAACTTCCTGACAGTTAGAACAATTAACCAGTGGAACAACCTGCCTCCAGAAGCGGTGAATGCTCCTACACTGGAAGTTTTTAAGAAGAGACTGGACAGCCATTTGTCCGAAATGGTATAGGGTTTCCTGCCTGAGCAGGGGGTTGGACTCGATGACCTCCAAGGTCCCTTCCAACTTTATTATTATTATTATTGTTTGACAAGGTCATGGGGCTCACCATTTGCCTCCTCCCAGGAAACAAAGTCCATATCAATGTTTTCTATAGCAACCATAGATGAATATGCATGCACATGGAAAGTAATTATGTTGGGAAGACTCTGATCTAATGGCTTGAATATTCAGAACACAGCCTCTTTTGCCGAGGCATTCTTGCTTTTCCTGTACATATGTGTGCAGAAGTGCTATAGCTCCAGGATTTGAAGCAGGTGGATCAGAGTGCTATTTCCGAGATACAAATAATCAGTTCTCTTACTAAGTCCTTCTGGGGCTATTCCCTTACTCCTCATTTCAAGGTTAAGAGGGTTTTCTTTTAATGCAAATCAGGCACTCTGGCAAATTCTGAAGTATGGGGACACCTAGAAGAATAAAGTCTCTGTCATAAGCAGGTCTCAATTGCTTTATCTCTATTATCATTGTAAAGTCTTATGAGTGGATACCAAGGACTTTTAAATTAAATGTCAAATGCAATCTAGCATTGGAAACATAAAGGGGGGCTGCCCAAGGGGAAAAAGTTCCTGACTGTCGTATTTGGCTTGTCAAAAGTGGCATTTTCCTCATAATTATCCGTTTGCATAAATGAATCATGGTCTGGCCAAGGATATTGCTGGAGAACTTAAAACAATGCAAAATGAAGCTGACAAGCAGTTCTGAGGGTTTGCCTTCCTTTGTAAACAAACTTGAAGATAATAACACAGCCACATCTTTAGAAGGATAATTGGGCAAGGTGACTTAGCTCTTCACAGTGCTAACAAAAAATGTGGCATTCTGTGGATTAAGGAGATGGAGAATGTGAAAAATTGTCCTTTTTATATATGTATTCAAATATCCGAAAAAGTGTTCTGTGTGTGGAGAGATCAAATATTAATAACATAAAAACATTTATGCAGGTTTTACTTTCACTTCTGAAGTGAAGTAAGCCGCTTCCAAGATTGGCAGCTTAATCTGACAATTACAGCCCATCTTTTACACCCCCAAAAAACTTCTTTATTATACAATGTGGGATGAGGAACTAAATCCAATTCGTTCACCAGATTCTTTTCCATCAATAGACTGCACTGAATCCCTAGCTAATTTTCTCCTCCCTCATCTTCTCCAGCAGGCTTCCAGATTCCATGTGCCAAAAGGAAAGTCCTCCATTGGCAGGAGCAACCAGTAGGAGTAGCTTAATCATTAGCTCAGCTTCAAAAGCCTCATACTAGTCTTCACAAACACAGCACGGTCTTCATTCATCCTTTATCTGACTTAAAAACAAATGATATATGAGGTAGGCGAAGGAGAGTAGACACTTGGAGCATTGTAAGCACCCGCAGCTTTGAGAAATATATTTCATTTAAAAGCAGCCCAAGGTTCCCCATTCCTACCATAATATTTAATACTACATAATCTGAGACTTGGGAAGATGATTTAACGTTAACACTTCAGTTCAGAAACAATAAATGCAGACACCATTTTAAAGGATGCATCAATTTAAGTTGGACATATTCTGTCCCTTGTGGATTACTATGGGGTCATATTCAATGTCATTATGCAGATAATAGAATAGCATCCATCGGTTCAGCAGATTCTTCCTCTTCCCTCTATCATATCCCAAATGTGTTCTACAGGTTTGAAGGACTATTTAGGATACATTTGGGAACAGCTGTTCCCTTGATCAAGATTTTCATTCAAGATTCTCCAACCCACAGAAGTTTTAATTAAAGAACCAAAAATCTATTTCAGACATGGCATCTATTAAAGATGAGGCATTTCAGATGCAGTTGCTGGAATCCATCCAAGTCCAATATACCAAAAGGCAGCTAGCATTTTATTAGAGGAAACCATAAATCTTCACCAACCCTTTGTACAATTATAATGCTAAAAATAGCTACAAAGCTTGTGGGACTTCAGCATTTGGATTAATCAGATCTTATATAACACAAGTGGGAAAACTGCAACAGGAACAAAAACACCAGAGGATTTTCAGAGCCAGATTATAAAAGTCAAACATAGAACAGCAGACACTGAAACAGTTTGTTTCTGTCTAAACTGCTCTTCCAAGACAATTAACACTTGCCAGAAAAGATTTGTCAAGCTTAAAACAGTGTATTACAAAAAGAACATTGTAACTGTATCAGAATTCAGCTAGGTGGTAGATTGCTAAAATCTATCATAGCTGAGGTCTTAAGATTATAATAATATTTACGTAAATGGTGTAAATTATATTTTTTAAAAGTGAACACCGGAGCTATTTACACAGCACACAAGCTTTTAAAACATAATCAGAATGTCTTTAATAAACAGTCAGACTATATCCAACTGTAATGGTGAAGCATAGAAATTCTGCCATATTTTCCCTATCAGTTCTCATTCAATTTTGATGAAAGAGGGTTTAATTTAAATATTTCAAAGGAGAAGGGAATTTTGGACAAATGGCAAGGGAACAGTTTGTTGGTCTTGCACTTTTTAAATTTATGGGATGTGCATGTGAATATTCTCTTTTTGTGCAAATTTCTTTCCAGGAGCAACTATGTATTCTTTAAGTCCATCAAGCTTTCCCAGTTTGACATGCTACTTCACACACAAACAATAATCTCTGGGGAAAAAATATATTTACCTACCATTATTATTGCTCAGGGTGTTAGTGGGTTTTCTTTCTTTATTTGTCCTATCATTTATCAATAAAAAGTGATCATAAATTATTTGTATTTTTCTTCTCTTCTTCTAAATACCAAAACAGTCTTAGGAACCTAAAAGTTCAACATGAGGAAATGTGTTATAGGCGGTAAGAACGTAGATATGTTCATTTTGCTGCCAGAGAAATCTGGATAGCAAAACTGGATTCCAATAGGACAGACACTTTCCTTATCCTAATTGGTTCCTAGAACACTTAAAACAGTGAAGAACAAATATTTATGGCCACTTGCAGGATCCCGCAGTCACATGATTGTGTTTTATGACATTTTGCTGAAAACCAGCATTTACTTCCAGTTTTTGTAAATCTGGCCATAGTAAACCTTTGGTTCACTTAATGACTACGGTATGTCATTCACTTAACAACTATGGTGGTCACTTAATGACTGTGGCAGTAGCTTTATGACCACAGCAAAAAAGGATGCAAAATCAAGTCAGTCATGTAGGTGACCTGATTTACAACTGTCATGACTTAAACCGCAACAGGCAGACTCCATTACAGTCATAACCGGTATCTGCAAGAAATATCATTTGCTTGCAAGAACTAGTGGGACCACAACATAGAAAAAGTAATAGAAAATGAAAACATTAAACACTGGGGGGGAAACAGTAGCAACATACTGAAATGTAATACTGTTCTCAGTATGGCAACACTGGGCAGAAACTGAGTGTGGAAAGACCCAAAATGTATTATTATTGTAATATTATAGTAATATTAATGTCAGAGTAATTTGAATGCAACATGCTGTATATTTTCTTATCAACTAAAGTTAAAATATATCTTCATTAAGAGTGGACTTTATTAAGATGAGTCACTAAGATGGATATAACGAACATAAATAATAACAGTTGAAATTATTTTCAGATTATATTATTTTCTGTATTTGGTGAAGAAGCCATTGCTTTTGATGTGTGCATTTCCGAATATACCTGAAGGAAATAGTAAAGCAATATCCCATCCATTTGGTCATTTTATTGGACACGTTAAAAATGTAATTCAGGAATTATAATCTGTGTGTTGATAACATTGGAAAGCCTTTCTGAAGAGAAACCCCAAACTGTAGCTTTTGCAAAAGAGGAATGAAAGCATAGGAACATTGGACTAGCAGGAAAATGTGTTCACCAGACAAGAATCAAAGATGGAAGAATCTGTCATTTTAAAACTGAAGGCTACCCAGAACCTTTTCATGGGGTTATATAATTTTTCTCTCTTGAGGCATTTCTACATTAGATATTTATAAAAATTGTTAAAGGGGTTTTATTGATTTTTTGCAGTAAATTATGTTCTTAAAATACAATTCATTATTTCTGGTATGTCCTGTTTAGCAAAAAGCTTTGTGATAGATATTTAAGGGCAAATATATTTGTGCATTTTCCCCCTGCTGTAACAATTGTACTATCTTGCTAGTTAATATTCTATAAATATCTCCTACCTTAATATAGTGAATTCATTAACAGAAGTATGGATGTCAAAGATTAACTGCCTTGCTTTTTACTGATGAAAAAAAAACACTTTTAATCAGTTGGCAGGCCTAATACAAGCAGCACATACAGTAAATTGTATTTATTAATTCTATACAGATGCTCAGCGTAATTCAATTGTATGACTCATAAATCTTTTACCACAGTCCATGATATTGTATTATACAGTTGCCATTCTCCTGACCTCAGTGACAGCATTTCTCAACCTGACTTTACTGAGCCAAAAGTCCATTTCATAATACTGAGAGAAGGCAGACTACAAGAAACTGCACAACTCAGCTACTGTTCTAGCACTCATAAAACAAAAACGGCTTCTTTTCAACAGCACTTGGAGACTAGAAGAAATGCTACAAAATAGGTTGAAAATATACATTTTGGACCAGTATGCTAAAGAAAGAATTTTCTTTCTACACAATTCCTGCAAAATTCAGTGGGATGTTTTTGTGAATGGAAAAATGTACACTGATGTTGTAAATGAACTCACTCTTTAGGAAATATTGATGCAGAATTGCAACTAAAAAAGGCATGAACTACACAAAAATACTTCAGATTGGAGATTTTTCTGAAGCATATTGGGGTTTACAAACATATGTGCATATCCTTCATACAATTCCATTCCATGGAAAAGAACTGAAAAAAATAATAATAAGTTGTTGTGAGCAAAGTTAATTAAAGGCAAAAGATAAAAGAAAAGAAAATCTAATTACATCTAGTTCATTCATTATACTTCTCCATAGCTTTCTGTCTCTTATTTCTATCATATGCATACATCAATTCATACACTATTTTGAAATCTAACCATCTCTCTTTTTTGAAATCTAATCAATTCTATCCAACCATTACTTTCTAGCCTTCTCTTTCCTCTCTATACATTCATTCTTCCATCAAGTATTAGTTCTGCAGTTTGGGCCTTGTTCATTCTTTCTATGTCAGGGGTGTCAAGTTGCATCATGCAGAGGCCGCGCCCACCCCAGCTCTAGCAATGCGAAAAAAGTCACATTACGTCCCGACACGTCACATGACGCAGCGGGTTTGACACCCGTGATCAAACCATCCCAAAGCACTTTTTTCATAATGGTCACTCAGTTTTGTAAATTCAGACCACATTCATTCAGCACCCATTCACTTCTGATTCTAACTCTTCTGTTTCTATATTTCACATATACAACTTTAAAAAAATCTAGGCAGAGTAAAGGTTAGTTCTCAGACTGATGAAGATGCAGGAGACTATTGGATAAACAACCATATTCAAGGTCCTGGGTTATTGGTGAAGAGACCTGCCATTTCACCAGTTCACAGAAAGGCTGCTCAAAGATTTTAAAAAGTGTCTACTGTAAGGTCCATTAAAATACTGTATATTGATTTTAAATAGGAAATAGTTTAGTAGGCAGAATTCTTTTAACATCATCCTTTTCTTCTCAAGAAATCTCACACAACAGACTCTATGGAAATTGTGCTTGACAAATGTTTGTTCAGGCAAATGCCAAAGACAGCCTGCAATAAAGCTGGACAATAATGAAGATCAGGTTCAGCAGATGTACATGTACACCATATGTCCTACAATATGTAGGACAGAAAACTTCTATCCTCAAAATATAACATAGGGGGGGGGGCTTTAAATTAGTATTTATTAAGAAGGCAGATAAGCTTTACTATCTGGTTCTCGAGCCTTTTTCTACAAAATATACACTTATCATTTTTCTTCTAGAAAAAGGACAAAATAAATTTGATTTTCAAGCTATATGAGATACATTTGAAATTTTAGGCATTTCAATTAACAAAAAAGTTGAAGACTAATAAATAATTCCTGATGTTTTCAATATTTACAATTAATTCTAATCAGTAAATTGCATCTGTAATGTAATTTTGCCAATATGCAGTATATTAAAATCAACACCATGATCCACAAAACTCAACCTATGCAATGAATCCAGATATCGTAGATTATCATAAATCATCCAGTTTTGATTGCCAACATGTAAAAAAGATGTTGAGACTTTAGAAAGAGTGCAGAAAAGAGCAACAAAGATGATTAGGGGACTTGAGGCTAAAACATATAAATAACAGTTGCTGAAATTGGGTATGCGTAGTTTAATGAAAAGAAGGACTAGAGTTGGCATGATAGCAGTGTTCCAATATCCCAGGGGTTGCCACAAAGAAGAGGGAGTCAAACTATTCTCCAAAGCAGGACAAGAAGCAATGGATGGAGACTAATCAAGGAGGGAAGCAACCTAGAACTAAGGAGAAATTAAAACAATTAATCAGTGGAACAACTTGCTTCCAGTAGTTGTGAACATTGGAAGTTTTAAAGAAGAGATTGGACAACCATTTGTCTGAAATGGTGTGGGATTGCCTGCCTGAGCAGAGGATTGGACTAGAAGACTTCCAAGGTCCCTTCCAACTCTGTTATTCTGTTAAATTAGTTTCACTAATTTAATTTAATAATTCCTTCCTTTTACTGAACTGTATTTGCTCAAGTAAATAACTATTCTCGTAACTCTTTTCTTCTCTCTGCTTATCTGCCTTCCTGATAATTATTTAGCACTAAAAAGAATTTTTAATGAGAAGCAAACATACATGCAATATACATATAAGAACAGGTAATATACATGAAATCTAATTATGTCCATTTGGATCAATGTACAAGATTAATAATGCATTGATGTATATCTCTAGTGCTCAAGTACAAAGCTCATATGTTCCACTTTTTAACAGGAAGAGGGAACAATGGTTGTCGAATCTAAACTATATGTAATGTATAAGTGACATGTTGGAGGCTGCATTTCAAAAAAGAAAAAGAAAAATTGAAAATGTTCAAAACTGGGTGAAATTTTGATAAAAGTTAGCTTAAATTTAAATTAGTTAAAATAAATTAAAAGTAAAATTATGCAGTGCTGTCATTACGATTACTTCCCATGTATTTAACATTTTTTAGCTTTCATCATATTAAATATTATAATTCAGTAATAATTTCTAAAGGAGGCTTCATGACATGCATCAATTCTTACTATTTATTTTTTCATGAAATCAGATTTATCAAAACAAATATGGTTCAGAAATGGTTCCTGAAATATACATCTGGATTAAAGATGGATTCCATATCTGAAAAGGTATAATAATTACATATTCATGAGTAGTCCTATATAACATACTCAGAACTTCATTGCTAGATATAGATGGGATAAACCAATAAGGTAAAAATTAAAAACACAGTGTTGTGTTGTGTTCAGAAAAAAAACCACATTATTATATTGTTTCGAGCCATATAGTAAAAGAGGGGATAACTTATCTGTAGACACATATGTAGCTAGCTTTATTATTTAACTGGCAGACTTAATTAGATCATACCATAATGAGCACATAATTGTTTCCAAAACACTACATCTTTCTCAAGGATAATAGAAAAGAAAAAAGATAGTGGGCATGTTTACTTAATTAACTCACTTTGAGGTCTGCACACTTACACTTTAGCCTTTCCACCATTTCCAGCACGGCCTCCTTCAGGCTCACACATTCCGTATTCTGAAAGACAAAAAGAATGAAAGTCACACCATCAAGTTTAACAACGGAGGGAGGCAGTGGAGAAGGAGAAACTGACTTTCAGCACTTTTTATTAACCAAGTTGCTTTGAACCCCTGAATACATTTGCTCTTTCTTTGGGGACCAGGGTTAAGCAAGCAGTAAGTAAAAGGAAAAAGAAAAGATGAATCTGCCCAGATGGAATGAAAATTAAATGGAACTGTGTAGGTCAAATTATTCACTGCCTTTGTCATATGCCCCAGTTTCAAGCAGGCTTAACTTTCGCTAGACACTCCACATTCTACCTCTCCCATTGAAGCCAAGAATTCAACTGTTCACAAGGGGTAACACAACCCCCTTCATTATCATGGTTTTGCGGAGAATACGCCAGGGCAATGGTGAATTGCAGCTTATTTTTAGTAGGATGAAAAGCACCTAACAATTTAACAAATATCTGTACACAGCATGCTTGAAAAAGTACTCTTCTAATTGTCTTGCTATCACTCCACAGCTTTGTCAATATGATTTCTGACTGAGCAAAGAGGCATTCTATCTGTTATATTCAGAACCAGTCAAAAGAAACAATATTTAAGACTTCTCACAATTCATCCTGAAAAGTTGCATGAATATAAGAAGCACAGCAGATCATTTTTGTGAACTGCTATGCTGCCACTGAAGCAGTTTTTATTTAAAGAATGATATATATATTTCATTGCAAATATTTCTACAAGTCTGAACGATCCTCAAAGGCAATAATCCAGCACTTCCATTCTCACAGATGGCTGGGTTTCTTCATGAGGCAGAATTTAAAAACTGCCATGCTGGCCAATGATCAACAAAAATTGTTTGAAAGTTATCTTTTCAAATAAAACAAATAAAGGTAACTTCAATATGAGCCTGAC
Source organism: Azemiops feae (assembly GCA_023970755.1). Lineage (NCBI taxonomy): Eukaryota > Metazoa > Chordata > Lepidosauria > Squamata > Viperidae > Azemiops > Azemiops feae. Next base: position 4,726,593 of record JALGBA010000005.1, on the reverse strand, counting down.
TTCTCACAACTGCATCTACGGTTTTTCCAGCAATTGTAAGAAGTGAATAACTTCTACCTTTTGGATTCTTTTAAAATTTCCAAATCTAACTTTGGGATTGCTAGATCCAAGGATTCAAGGATTAGCAAGGATTGGCATATTAGCTTCTATGATCGACCAAGACTGTCTAGATATTGTCACCTGTTGAGATGTATTTTCGAACACTTGTATCTAAAGATTTCATATATTAAGGTACTTAGAAATATATCTTCCTATAACATCCCTTCCTCCTCACTAGATTTACTGATTTATCAAATATACATGGGGGTCCATCTATCCAGAAAAACTCTGGGAAGTAAACAAAAAGTAAAAGCATCAACAATCGTAAAAAGCCCACAAAATCCAAACGCTCATTAAAAATCTCAAATTACACTCATACAACCATTCTAGAAGTCCAGGATCTAACATCTGGTCTCAATTCTTGGAGGAAAGAGTTGAATCTTCACAGATTTCAGAAAGGTCAGTAGGATCAGAGCTGTCCATCTGGGTGGGAGGAGATTGTTCAACAGGGTAGATATCGAGACAGAGAAGGTCTGCTTCCTAGAACAGTACCTCAGCAAAGAAACCTGGAGCATGCCCACAATGACATAGCTGGTGGGCCCTGTAACCAACTCCCATGCTATGAAAATTCTAACGGTTACAACCAGCCAGAAGCCAAACGGCAGCCCATGCAGCAGCATTGCATGGCCAATACTGTATATGTTGCTGTATTATGACCCAGCTGAAGTTTCTAAATGCCATGAGCAGTGCCTGCCAATATAGGGATTGGCCCAACTGACACTAAAGATGTATTTGTGCAGAGACCATCCTGGACACAACTGTCACCTTCTCTTTGGCACTCATACAACAAAGGCCTAAAATTCGACCTTTCTCCTTTTATCAATAGTAGTGGGAACTACAACGTCTTGAAGCCACCAAAGAAGGAGATAAACCATTAAAAATCAGTGCCTCTCACCCTCTCAGCCAGCCCAAAGGGATACTAAGATTAATGCTATTGAAAGTTGTTGAAGGGCCAGGGTGAATGTACTACGCCCATCCCAAATTCACCAGAATTGATCCATAAGTGCAATCAATGCCAACTTGATGCTAAATTACAGCCTGAATCCTGATACCAACAGATCCAGATTATCTGCTTCCTATAGAGTCCTTTAAAATTGCAGACTAGCACCTTCTCAACAATCTTCCCTAAAAAAGAGAAGGTTAGAGACACAGAAATTGTTCAGTCCAGCTAAGTTCAGCAATAACACCATATCACCAACTCCTTTATGGCAGATGGAAAACTCTCTTCCACAAAGCCACATTTATCAGCTCTTGAATGCAACTATGTGTTCCTCTTGGGAGGTCCCAACTAGCCATACACACATAGCACAACACAGCATTCTAAGGACTCTGTCTACTTCCTCAGAAATTCCTCCCAGTTATCTCTAAGTGACCATCATAGCTGCGTTCTAGCAAGCAAATCTGAGCACCTTTATCCATCAGTTGCTGAGAATAATCCTCAACACAACCCATGATGGCCATCAACTCCCAAACCACTTTTAACTTTAGGCCAAGGGAAGGGAGGTCGAAAACCCACAGCTGAAGTTGGTATACAAGCAGCAATCCCAACTGATACCTATGGGTCAACTTCACAAATAGCATTTCACATCTGTAAAGTGGTGCCCCAGAAACCTCCAGAATTTCCTAGGTGACAATGGTCACTCTCCGGCCTTACTCTCTACTTTCAATTAATGACATACCCGAAGCTACAAGGGCATAATTCACAATTCTTTCTTCCATGCTAAGCCAGATCTTAATTATACACACCAGATCAGTCCTCTTACCCAATTACACTGTGGACAAAAGAGGCCTTCTTAAAGATCAACCTGGCATTTATCAACAGACAAAACCCAGCATTCTGAAGCTCGGATGACCAGGCCCTGGGACTGATGCACACCAGGGGCTGAAATGTAGCATCTGCACTAAATACAGGGGCCATTTTCCCCAAGAGCAGCCCACCTCTCCCTATGCGCCTCACTGTCATGATGTCCTCGTCTGCGCTCTCCTCCCTCATAGAACCTATCACCCCCATCGCTTGCTGTTTGTCCCCCAGAGAAAAAGGTCCTGTTACACAAGAAAACAATCTAATGGAATAGCCAGCAGACCCTGGTATCTGTGTGATTTTGACCAGCTGTCAACACCAGACCAGTTTCACTCTCCACCCCATTTTCCATACACTCACCTTTCCAACAGCCAACCTCCCACCTGCACCTTGATAGATGGAAAGACCAGGTGTTAACCGCTGTCTTGAAATCCAGGAGGAAAGGGAAAGGGGACAATTTTCATTTTGCCATTGCTACCTGAAAGTAATTGGCAATGTAAGTATATTATCAACTAGGTCAACATTGTGTGCTATTGTACATTAACATTTGGGGGGGGGGTGTCTGCAAATAGAGGACAGTTTTGTCTAAATAATATGCACAACTGGTTCTTAGACAGTTTCTTGGTGTCTCATTGCCAAAGTCTAACATCACTGAGAATCATAACTAGTTGCATATGGTTCTTGGAAAGATGCTGATTCCATTTTCAAGTCCTGTGGAAGGCAGCCCACATCTTATAATTTTTGTATCAGATACACCACAGATAGCAAAAATGAAAAACAGGACATAGATTGTATTATATCATTTCAGATTTCAGGCAAATATTTTTAACATCACTTTGTATAAAAAGTGAATGGACAACTAGAAAATACAAAGCTGCAAAGAAAGCCACTATTTACTTTTTTTTTTTTTTTACAGCCCTCAGAATCACCTTTGTGAATGCTGAAAACCATCAGCCCAAGTTCCTGCCATTCTGAAGTGGAAACTAATTAAAAGTGTAAAGCAGGCAAGTTAGTTTTTTAAAAAATCCCTAAACTTCTTTAAAAAAAAAAAAAAACCTAGCTCCCATGATCTGGTTTCACCTACAATGCAGTCCACAATCTTTTTTTTTTTTTTTTAAATAAGGATCTTGGCACAAAAATGTTCCCCTGCCCATAAAATACATAAATACAACATAGATTTTAAAATTCAATTTCTCATTTGGAATATATCACTTCCATATATATTAAGCTGGGTCATTTAGTCCAGGACAAGAAATTTTTCATTTGCTGGAAACTGCACATGGCATGAGATCAAGAGAGGGAGAAACAAGGGCTACAGCAATTCAACCACTGAACAGTAACATCATACAGCCCAGTTTTTAGAAACCTGTTAACAGGTATAAGATGAAGACCATCAAATACTATTGTCAATCTCGCATATAAACCTAACCTTAGGTTGGGATTAAGACTCGGAAATCCTAGGTTCAAATCCACCTTCAGGCATGCAAACTCCCTTGTTGACCTGAAGCCAATAACTCACTTTAAGCCCAACCCACTTCATGGGACTGGTGTGAAAACTAGGAGATAATTCAGTATAGGTCATCTTGAGCTTCTACAGCAGGGGTCTTCAAACTTGGCCCTTTTATGATTTGTGGACTTCAACTCCTAGAATTCATCAGCCAGACACACTGGCTGAGGAATTCTGGGAGTTGAAGTCCACAAGTCATAAAAGGGCCAAGTTTGAAGACCCCTGTTTTACAGGAAAGTGGGGTATAAGTCAATATAAGTCAATGTCTGATAATTGATAATGTCAATGCCATGGATTTTCTATAATTAAACAAACTAACAGAACCATTCATTACATCCTAAATAAAAATAAAAACATGAGTAGATAACTTATAGCCTGAACACTGCCTTCAGTTATCTTTGTAGCAATCCACCAATGCCAACATCCCACACTTCAGACTGGGAAGCTGAGAACTATACAATTTATTTGATAAGCATAGCATATACGGATAACCAATACAGGGAGGTACATTTATGAACTTAGCGAAGACCAGCTAGAGCAAGGTTAGGACAAGGAAAAGCTTCATTTAAATTATACCCTTTTTGTTGAAGACATACTTCCATCCAGCTGAAATACACTGGGAAAAGTCACTTCTATCATGTATCATCTGCCAGGGAGAAGAAAGCATAATGAAATGTCAATGGACAGCGAAGGTGAGAAATGTAAGCCTTTGCATCCCGAGTTTAAAGAAAAAGTGAGTTTGCTTCCATTTAATACAGAGAGGAAGGGCATATGGTAGGGAAGAATCTTAAGCAGGTACTACTCTTCTGCCGTAGTAAAATGATGCAAGTTAATAAAAGCTCTCTATTCATACTAAACCAGCTTCTATAAATTCCTTACTGAAAATGTCAAGCCTGTGGGACTTGTATCGTTTCCACAGACATTTTGTCAGCTAAGAATTAATACTATTGCTGAAATGCCTGTTATAGTTATGCAGACTGCTGTGTTCATCTAGGAACTACCCTCCTACAAGCTATCTATGCTTGAAAGAAGACCCAAAATTAGACTTTTCAGTTGCACTTTGATTTACTGGAGATATATTAAAAAGAAAGCAGAGATTGCTTCTCTTCCCTCCATGCTGCCTGACAGCTGATAAGAAAATACAGACAATTCCAGAGAATGGAAGATCTGGAAAGCTTTGAAACATTACATATTGAATCATGTGGACTTAATACTATGCTACTTGTGCTCAATTAATATTTGCAAGTGTGGCAAATTGTGATTTGTAGGCTGAACTAAACTCTTTATCAATATGTATATATACCTCACTTCCACCAAATGCAGTCACAATATATTTTTAGAAAAACTCATAATTTGAATGGTAAACATATTATTCTTCCTCAGTAGTGTACAGATTCAGCTGTGTTCTTAGCAGGTACATAAATATGGATACGTGCATATCTCAAATGATGTTTTGTACCACTGATCACAAAATTCTTTACCTGTGAAATCTGTCTGATGCATAATGCTAACTCAATGTTGAATTCAAACTGTGAGTAAGTCAGATTATGTTCAGCTCCTAAGTAGCTTATATGGCTCCTGACAATACAGAAGATTGCTCAATTACCATCTTTGGAAAAAATGCCAACCTTAACACAAGATTATTGCAGCATTGTAAACTAATCTATAAAAGTCATTTATCCACAATTTTATTTGTCTGTCTATCCATATGGACTTGAGGCATGTTGTGGCCTGGAAGTAAAAAACAATCAAATTATAAAACGATTACTTAAGAAAGCTTCTTGCTGAATATTTTCTAACTTTTCTTTCCAAAAGGTTATTTAAAAGTTCCATTAAAATCAATGTAGGTCCAAATAAACATAACCACAGTTACCCTATTCAGATGGTTTATTGATCATCTGAGGACTCCTATAGCATGCTCATGCCTGCCATATTTAAACTCTTTCCATTAAGAAGCACACTTTACAATTTTATCAATATGTTCTCACTATAATTTATTTGCAGTGAATTGGAGGAGCCGTAAACCTGCAATTCACTACAATATCTATCACTAATAGAGCCTGTTCCATCTTTATCTGTTATCCTCATTATCTGTTCCTTTAATTATTTTCATTATGGGTTTCATTTTGACTCTTATTTGAAGAGGACAGAAGGGATGTGTAAGCCATTTATCATACAGTTAAATACAATATGTTATTACCTATCAGCACTAACAAACCAATAATTTGATGAATACACATTCTGCAACTCTTGGGAAATTGAGTTATATATCAATAGAAGTAAGTTTCACCCAACAATAAATAGCAATGATTTGCCATCTTAAGGATTGCCCTTATCAACACAAGTAAAACTTTTATATCGTCTGCCAATCCATAGTTTTCAAGGATCTTGCAATGTAATCTTCTATGTCACATACTAATTTATGGAACCTACAGGATCAGAAATATTCATTATTAACAAATTAATCTGCTTTATTGTGGAGAAGTAAAAAATATGGTTCTATTTACTGGCCATAGCACTGTTCTTTTCTTCATCATCTTTCTAACTAAAATCAATGTAGTATATATAAAAAAGTACCTAACAGGTCATGGTTAAGAGGCACTACCAAATTTTAAAATACAACACCATAGTGGAACTCCTGATCAATTATCCAATTGGACATTACTGTATGAGACAATGTTTCAGATGTGGTGTCCCATCCATTGATGTCTGGGAGAATTCCAAATCACATCTGGATAGTACCAGGTTAGGGTTAGAATTATATTGAAAAATTCAGAGAATTTTCTTTCATGAAAAAAACTAATAAGTAAGCTAATAGACATACAGGTTATCACATTTATTTTGTTTTATGAATGTCAAAATAGAAAAAGAAATTGTTTGAATCTAAGATTAGAATAGTACTTCCCAAACATTTTCCTTCATTACCCAAACTTTCTTATCAGAAAGTCTTATCAAATTTCCATGACTGGTCTTAAGTTCATTCCTTCAGCATTATCATAACTTTGAATGGTCACTGAACAAATGGTCGTTAATTCAAGGACTACCTGTATTATAAAAACAATATCATTGAATGATCTTATGTCTTTTCAGCAAATTACCATTGGTAATCTCATGTTTTCATCTTAATAGGAATACTTTGGAAGACTTTCAAATATATTTTAGCACATGTGACAATCTTTAAGTCAATGTAAATATCCCTGTTGAATAATAGATTTGCATACCATTACCCAAAGAAAAACCACTTTTATCCAATTTTGGGTAATTTAGCCAGGTTTGGGAAGTACTGGATTAGAATAAACAGACTCAACTATGTTAATTCAATGCCATGTACTAGCTTTTTAATTCTGTGTACTACATAATTCTGACAAAGTCCATGGATCTATTTTGCAGTAATTAAAATTCAAAGTAATTAAAGCTGAATCCTTTAATAGATGTAGTAGATGACTCTCATAATTCCCTTTTCTGGTTTTGCAAAGAAAAAGAAAGCACTGCAGTTGTAAAACTTCCTTAGTGGTGAGAAGCTCATTTTCTCAATGAAGGCATTTATGATGGCTAACCTAGCATTACAGCAAAGATATGACATCTTTTAGCCCACCATCTACTAAAGTCAGTTGTATATGTAAGAACACTTACCCATGATGTAACTCAACCTAATTTTCCAAGTTGGTACAAATGATTGGTTAGTCTGTGGTTCAACAGAATGCAATCTGTTAATTTATGGATATAATGTTGTGTCTAAAAACATGTATTACTTCTTGACTGGTCATTGACCATTAGCACAGACAATACAGTGTGTCTTTTGTTAACCAAGATCATAAGCAACCAGATAATATTCCTGGCACCCTTTTGCACAGATTTTATATTTCCATATCTAATGCCAGGACTCCTTTGGCTAGCAAAGCAAGAGAAAGGCATGACACCCAGAATGCCAATTCACAAGAGATTGGCAAATGTCTATGGAGATTCCCAGTCATTCAGGTCATAGTTGTCCTAAAGATGTTTTTGAAAAGGCAACCGGACTTCCTTGTTTCACTTCTCATCCAAGAAACTTCTTCAGTTCTTACTGAAGGGTGAGAATGGAAGGATTTATATTCTTTGCAGTCTTCTGGTTGTTAGCCTCAAACACTCTCAGAAAGCTAAGGACCAACCAACCGACCTCCAGAGTGCTAATGACCAGATGACTGCAAAGAATATAAATCTTTCCATTCCCCACTCTTCAGAAGCTTCTTGGATGAGAAGCGGAATGTCTTCAAGAAAAAGTCGAGTCGCCTTTTTGAAAAAGCACCTTTGGGACGAGAGATTGGCCAGTTCTCCTCAATGAACACATGGTAAGCCTAGTTAGTAAAGGGATGAGCTCCAACAGGGGGTCAGCCTGATGAGTGGCGAGAGATCCTGGGTCATAAAGACCTAGCCAGGGGTAGGCAACCTTGGCTCTTTTATGACTCGTGGACTTCAACTCCCAGAATTCCTGAGCCAGCATGGCTGGCTCAGGAATTCTGGGAGTTGAAATCCACGAGTCATAAAAGAGCCAAGGTTGCCTACCCCTGACCTAGCAGATGCGCTTTTCGGGGCTTGTTTGAAATATGCGAAGAAGCCAAGTGGCTCAGCCCCCTGCCGTTTGCAAACGATCCAGCTTTCGGCGTCTGCTCCAGAGACTTTTCCTGGGCTGCTTCGTAGACGCCCTTCAGTGGGATGAGCTGGTGCCGCCGGCGCGGGCCTGTCACAAATGATTTCCTCACGCTTCCCGCAGTACAAGCAGAGGCCTTGGCCGCGCTTTTGCACTTTCCTCGGCACCTGCTTGCCAAGCCCCTCCGCCTCCCCTCCCTGGCCTGGCGAAGAGAGAGCCGTCACCCGTTCGGCGCCGGACAACGGTGTTTTTCGGCGGGAAGCTGGCGAAAGGCGCAACTCTAGCAGAGCCAAGCGACGTCCTGAGCTTCGTCGGGTTGGCAGGCGTCGCAGGTGCCATCTAGGAGCGCTTCCCCGTCCTCCCTGCCCGCAGTAGGTCCCGGCAGCCAGATATCAGACAAGGCCCAGCGGACCCTCGCTTGCCCTTCCGCCCAGCTTCGTCCTCTTGGAAAAGAACCAAGGCTGCTGCGGTGGCTATTGCTATACAGGCGTGCAATTGACGGGGAAGGGTATTGTGACTTCAGGGATCTTTGTCGGTTTAAAAAAAAAAAAAAAAAACTTTTGAGGCTGGCCCTCTGTTTGCTTGGGGTTGTTTCCTATTACAAGCATTAATTGTTGCTTTTTTTTTTATTTTTTTAACGGTCTTCATTCCCAGACCGAGCTACTAAAGCGCGCGCACGCGGGTGTCAATCATTTGAAGGAGGAGCGCCTGACATCCGCCAATTCGAGGCGGTTCAAAGGGATTTTCTCATACGGGATTCATTAAGATCGCTTAAAAACAAAAAGACGAAAAGAAAATGAAAAAGCTCTCGCCGCTTGTGGTGAGAGAAATGAAATGTGCTCTCACTTCTATCAGGGCCTTATTTAAAAGCCAGGCTTGTTCAAATTATTCGTTGGAAGAATAGCTGGCAATAATCAGCTAAAGTTCTTTGAAGTCAATACGACGTTTGCTTTTTCTCTCGGCATCGTACAAAGGGGATTTTTTTTTAAAGGACGTTAACTGCTTCTCCTTGGCTACAACATATGTTGAAAACCAGGGTTTGTCATTTTTGAATGCAGACTTTTTTTAAAATCTGAAGTTGCAGCACTTTTCTAACTAAAGACCCCAAAGTGTTTGTTTTTTTTAAAAAAAACACCTTGGTTTAAACAGATGGCAATTGGAGGACAAAGAAAATAAAGAATTAATAATGACCCATAAGCTCACTATTCAGGCTGATGTCACTATTCCTTTCCTGCCTCTCTTATTCTGGCTTCCACTCCCTCTTGTGAAATGCAATACACACTCTTGAAAAGGAGAGGAGGAGGCAAACAATGATATGAGAAGACCAGGGGTATGCAACCTTGCCAACTTTTAAGACTTGTCTACCTCCCAGAATTCTGGGAGTTGAAGTCCATAAGTTTTAAAAGTTGCCAAGATTGGACAACCCTGCGGTAGCCCATCCTGCAGCATGCTTGCTTATTTATTTAGAAGATTTGCATGCCCATCCATCTTACAGCTCACATCAATAAACTACATAAAACCTTAAAAACCTGAAGCCTCAGTCATCCACAGGCTCCCATCACTCTAGCCCAGGGCCTGGATAAAGAACCAGGTCTTGATGGTTTTCCAAAAACCTAAAAGGATTTCATGGAACCAAGCTATAGTATGCCTACCCTGTTGGATCTGATGAGATGGGCAGACACCCTCAGGGATGGGTGATCCTGCAAATAATCTGCTCTGGTACCATGTCAGGCTTTAAAATTGATAATCAGCACTTGAACCGCACCTCTGCTCCACCTAGTTTGGCTTTCCCAAAGCCTCTGGAAGTGAAAAGGTCTTCAAATTAGGAATGGGTTAAATTAATTAGAACCACACTGGCAGACCCTTTCTTCCAAGGGTAGGTAGGTATCCACAGAGATATGGGAGGGTGAGAAGGATATGCCTATCTTGACATCATGATGCCAATATTGTAACTTATCTATTTGCATTAGACATCAGGACAGGAGTATGTAGGGGCAGGATTTGCATCAGGATTTGCAAGACGTGTAATTATTTGAAATCACTCAAGGTTTCCTGCAAGCTCCTATGATTTCTGAAGGTTCCATAGCAAAAATATATCTTAAGGTACTCCGCCATCAGTCAAGTGAACCTCCTAACACTACCTGTCTGCTGAATTCATAGTTATCTTACCAATGACCTCTCCCCTCACCCACCCCTAGGAAAACAAAAAGGAATGTGCTTTAGGTTTTTCTGTCCAGAGCTCACAAATACAGATCCTTAACAAACTTTAAGCCAATCTTGAAACAGAAGAGGTAGCTGGGTAACTATGCAGTCTAGTTTGTAGAGATGGCTTTAATGAGAAAGTTAATTGCAAAGTCAATTAAGCCAAATCTCTTATATTAACCTTGGCCAACCTTTTTACCCTGGAGGAATTCTTGAAATAACTCAGGGGATGCCTGTGTAAAAACTGCCAAAAATACAAAAACCTCGCATGTGATTTGTGAATTTTTGACACAATCGCCTTTTTACAGCATTTACAATAACACCAAAGCACGGCTGGCTGGCAGCCAAGTTGCGATAACGTAAATAGTTCCACTATTGCAAGCATTAGCACTCAAGGATCAAAAATATTTTTTCCACTCCTGATCTCTTGCAGTACCCTAGGATTCAAAGGAACCCCATATGAGAAATGTAGTTCTAGATTATACTAAAAAATAATGATTAGAAAAAATGAAAATATATAATTAGACACACCAAAAGGGATATTAGGGGAGAAACAGCGTCAGGAATGTTGTAGACAGACTCTCCCATAATTGTGTGACTACCTAGGTCCTATAAAGTTGGCTATCTGAAATTGATCAACTGCTGGACAAGCATATTGCTAACTTCACTGACAATTAACAAAAATCCAGTTTGACATGCTTCACTATTTTCAGGAAAAAGAAAATGTGAGTTCTGCATATATTCCAATGATATTTCAGAGTTCTGCAAGTATGGAAATGAAGAAATATATCTTCAGGAATGAGAAAACTGCTCTCTTTTGCTTTGCCTGGTTGGAATCAGACTACCTGGAGAGAAAGTGATTTAAAAAATAGGAAGTTGGGTAGGTGACATTCACAGTATTGAACAGCACAAATTGAAAAGGAAACACAGGAATAGGCATAGTGATAATAAAAACCGGCTTTTGACAAAAGAAACCAACTGTTACTCCCAGAACACAGCTTCAACAATGTGATGTTGATAGATTGTAGTGAAGCTTTCTAGATTTTATACTGCTTGAAGCTTTAGTAGAACCACTGAGGTTAAGGGAGGAATCTGCCTTTGTTATACTGTAGAAAGTACAAGTATAAGGTTGTTTAAATCATGCCCCAAAGATGAGACAAAAGCCAATGTCACCAGACGAAAAGGAGAGCTGGTGTTATGAAGATACTATGGTGCTGTTCTAAACTGCAAGTAGAGAAACAATCTCTCATAAAATTTACTTTTTTGTCATAAAAATAGTATTTATTTATTTATTTGGAATATTTATGTGGTTGCCTACTCATTCACAGTGACTCTGGGTAGTTTATCTAACCAAGACTGGGTGAACAACTATTAGAATACAACGTGGTAGTTATAAGCATCATTTCAGTAAGCTGAATGTCTATTTGAATGAATGAATGAATGAATGAATGAAATATTTCAATCAAAGGATTAGTCTATTAATTTTAATGATAAAAGCAAGATTATATGAACTGAAGGGGGTTATATTTCGGATTTTGTAAGCACCATTTAAAATTTACCATTTTGTTCACTATTATTACTAACCAGGCAATTTGCAAAGTTCTGTTTCTGATTACACCACTGTGAAGATCTTCATTTTGCCCTGGAGATAAAAGAATCATTGGTGCTCTTTGAGTTTGGTTGTTTGCTTTAATAACCTGCCATCCTTGGAGGAAAGACTAGATTGGAAACACAGCCAGGTGAGCTAATTCTACTTATTGTAAAACTGTATGGACAGAATTTTGCTGTAAGTACATTTTTCCCTTGTCTCCTTTACAGCATGATAAACCAGTGAGGGTTTCTTCTGAGCCTCTTGCCCCTCCCACTATCAGCTGTGGGCTATGCTGTCTATAGTTTGACCATTCCCTTGACAGCGTATCTTTGCCCATTTTCCCCAAGGTATTCCTCCATACTATTACATTATCCAATTACATAACATCATCAGTGTGATTAAGTGTGGGGTTTGCTCCTTGTTTATATGTGGTAGCTTGCTCTGCCAGTTTTTGCAGGGGTGTGGTCACTATATTTACAAACCATTCAAAAGAAACAATAAAAAGCTAAAAAGGAAATAAATAGACCAGAACCTAGTATGAAAGCCAGCTGTGTTACTTTGAGTCAGCCGCTCTCAATCAGCACAACCCACCTCACAGGATTGTTGTGGGGAAAATAGGAGGAAGAAGGAGTATTATGTATGTTTGCCACCTTGAGTTACTTCTAAAATAAATAAAACATTTGCAAGCAAACAATCTCAGAGAGCACCAAGAACCCACAGTTCAACCCTGAACTTATTCTCTTCTAATGGGGGGAGGGGGAAATCACCCATGCAAATTTTACAAAGGCGCCAGTAGCATTCTAGAATTCAGGAGTGCACAGGAAGAACTTGAATGAGTCTGCAACTCATTAAAATAATCTTTCATCCAAATTTTGTGGCTTACAATCCTGGAAAAGCATTCTTCTGCTTTAATAAATCACAGACAGGTACTGTCTTCAGATTCTCATGTGTTCCTAAACACTTCTGAATCAAATCCAAGGCTTTGCAGAGCCTTAACATTCATGGCATGCCCGAGTTAAAGTTAAATTCTACTACTGTATTGGCATCAACAAAGCCAGCGGGAAGCCCAAAATAAGTATTAGGATGGCTATTTGGTTGCCAGGAAACTCTACACTAAGAGACTCCTTTAAAAGGGGAAAACCTAGCTGTAAAGAACAACTCAGAGGAGGAGGTGACAGTGAGGCTGTTGTTTTTGTCTCTCTTCCCTGCTCCATTTGATAAAAGCTTAATAAATAAAGTCTGTCACGCAGACTGCCCATGCTGCTAGTAAACTGTAAAAATATAAGTGTAAAAAAATGCATGGATTTTTCACTATAACCTTGTTCATTTAGCCTTCATTGACACCTTCCATTCTGTACTTACACACCTCAGATATCATGGGCATGATTCTTGAGAAAAAGTTTATAAGATCATTCATCTCCTTGGTATTAACACTGGTCTCTGCAATTCCCAAGGAGTCCTCTGCTTAAAAACTGTAAAAGACAGATGTTTTTGTGGTGCCTAAATGAAAAAAATGTGTTGTCTGTATATTTTGAAGAGAAAAACAGATTTCTTGGGATATGGTTGCCAGATGAAAATTCTAAAAAAAGCAGAAGCGAGAGGCAAAAACGAGTGCAGCATTTTCTTCATGAAGCAACAATGTTCTCAAAGGCAGGAGGACTACTATATTTTGCTAGAGCCACGACACTCTAAAATAGAATAGTTTCAAAGAAGGTACACTTGCAAATATTTATGAGAAATGAACAGTATGTGATTCTTGAATGAAGCTACAATGTGTTTGGATTTGGTTTTCTGTCTCAAAACCCATTGATCCAATCCAACTAATTGTTTTTCAGATTTACTTTTTAAAAATAAGAAGACTGATTTCACTTTCATATCATTCAGGAAAGTGTAAGGGAGGTGGAACAATATTATGTCTGAATTCTGAATTCTGTCTATCTTGCCCACTATCTCATGCTCAACTAAATAGAAAAAATAGGTTGTACACATATGGCTCTGTGTGTATACACACTATATATCAGACATGTCAAACACAAGGCCCGGGGGCCGGATGTGGCCCGCGAAGTGGTTTCATGTGGCCTGCGAAGCCATCCTGGAAACAGTGAGGGAACGGCCCCCGCTGCCTTGGCCCTGGCCCAGGCCGGCCGGGAGCCAATGTACAATTTTGTGGTGGCCATATATGCTGAAACGCATTCAGTCTTAGCTCCACAAGGCCGTCTGGAAACAGCGAGGAACCAGCCCCTGCCGTGTCAGCCCTGCCCCCTGGGTGCATGCTGGGGAGGCTCCTCCAGTGGACCATGCCTTGGCACTTGCCCTGGTCCCACCCCCTTCTGCCAGAGACTCTCAGATCTGTCCCACTCCTGCCCAGGCCCCCACAGGCACCCTTGACACGAACAATGTAGAGCTGGCCACGTCCACCCAGCAGGCCACACCCACTCCATCCACGCCCACCCAGTAGGCCGCACCCACCCTGGGCACACCCACCCGGCCCCCCTGAGGGCAACCGCAATGCTGATGCGGCCCTCAATGAAATTGAGTTTGACACCCCTGCTATATATGCTTCAGGAAATCTGGTATGATAAGGATTCCTAACTTCAGTCTTTATGTACTCTTTCTAAACTTTCATTTGCCATATAGGACTGATCTACACTAAACGTTATCTTAGTAGGCATTCCTGTTCAAAGTGTCTTAAGTAAATATGAATAAAATAGTAGCTTATCTTGTTTTGAATCAGAGTTATTAAATGATGAGATCAATTTCTTGACAATCTCTTATATGCTCTATACAAGAGATTTTAATAATAAGCAGGCGACGCCCTTTGGTCTGTCTGGAAAAATAGAAAGGGGAGATGTTGAAGGAATGTTTTCTTTTGCATGCAAATAATCCAAAGTCCCTTTCTGGACACAACCTGACTGTTTTTTCTAGTCTCCTGCCATCTCATCCTCCCAGAAAAATATATTCCTATCTCAAATATGTTTATTCCTCAGATTTATATCTTGCCTCTCATTCAGGAATTCACATAACTCCCTATTTTCCCTCAAAAGAACCATTTTGTAAGAAAGAGTGACTGGACCAAAGACACCCAGTGAACTGACATGGCTGAAGGTGGACTATAATCTGGTCTCCCATTACTGGTCCAAGATCTTAGCTTCTAGGCCATTCATCCATTCAGTTGATCACCACCATTTCTACCTGTGAGTATCAAGGGTTGGAGATTACTGATTTTGCAAGCCTGGGGGAAATTGGGACTCTGATATTTTCCTCTAAACTTGGAGGGACCATTCAAACATTTGCATGCTCCTCGAGTCATAGATTAGTTTTGAAAAGAAATCCTAGATATAGCTAGTCCTCAATTTGCGATCACAATTTCCGTTTGCTAAGCAAGGTGATTGTTAAGTGAGTCGCACCCAATTTTATGATTTTTTTTGCCACCGTTGTTAAGTGAATCATGTGGTCATTAAGCAAATCCAGCTTCCCTCATTGACTCTGCTTGTTGGAAGCTGTCTGGGGAGGTCACAAATGGCGCTCACATGATCCTGGGACACTGCAACCATTGAAAACGCATGCCGCTTGCCAGGTGCCTGCATTCTGATCGCGTCACTATGGGAGTGCTCCTATGATCCTAAGTACAAAGGTTGGTTACAAAGTCACTTTTCCAGTGCCATTGTAACTTTGAACGGTCACTAAATGGATGGTTGTAAGTTGAGGACTACTTGTATAACCCTACCTGAAATCCTGTTGAACGTTTACATTTCTTGGCTAAATGTTGCCTCAGTCGGTCTTGGTTCAAATCATACCCATCTCTTCAAGCTAAAAGACCTCAAATTGCACAGGTTCTGGTTCTGCAAAAAAAATTCCATCCTTCAATTATTATGTGTATTTTCTTTACTTTGGGGAAAGGTAAAATAAGCTCCAGGTTTCATTTTAGCATAATAGCCTGATGTCTGAAAGTCTCTTTCACTGAGTGCACTATAGAAAAATACAAATTTTATCATTTACAAATCACAATGAGTGGACTAGAATATGTTACACAAAGACTTATTCTCCCACTTCTGTAGAGCAGCGATTTTACCCATAACATCCCTGAGCCATTTTCCTGCTTCTGTGAAATTAATTTAGTTTCTTCTGCAGAAAATATTTAGTAGGTTAAGTGAAGTATTCCTTTTAAGTAAAGCCTGCTACAATTTCATGGGAGGAATCACAAAACCATTTTCATTCCCTGCCATAGTAATGAAAGGAGTAAATACAAAAAAAGAGAGCAATGGGGCTTGGCTTTAATGTGGAGGCTATAATGCAGGTAACTTTCGTCTGATTTGCACAGTAAGATTTTGTAACTAATTTCTTTTTGGTGAAAAGGCCTCCAACAACATCAAACTCGATTTCTTGCTGTTCCCATGTTAACTGACAGCTGATATTATTAGAATTTACGGCAACAAAATGCAATGTACCCTTCCTGAAAAACATCTATTTAAAAATGTTATGAATAAAAAATAATAGTTTAGTCAATATTCCATGGCCATGGAAGAACATAGCAAGCTTAGCCTATTTGCAAAAAAACCCTAACGGTTTATTTTTAAAAAAATTATAATGAATTAATGAATAGAGGAAAAAGTAAACAAACAGAGAGGATAATGAATTTTATCATTTACCAGGTAAATGATAAAATTCATTATCCTCTCTGTTTTATTTTTTCCTCTATTCATTAATTCATTATTATTATTTTTTAAATAAACCGTTAGGGGCTTTTTTGCAAATAGGCAAATTAAATGCACTCTCAGAAAAAAAAGCATTTCTTTAAATCTGCAAACATTTTAATCTGCTACTTGACAATTATCATAGTATATTTAATTTTGTGAGCAGCACTGATTAGTCACATATCCTTATATCTCCTCTTATGCACAGCACAAAAAGGCAAAGAATAATAACCAAACTCTCTGTTTTTCTGTTTTTCTGTTTGAGATTAAACTGTTTTTTCATTATCATGCCCTTAATTATTGCTGCAAATTGCTTTGTTGTCAATAATGAAATCTTTAAAACATTACATTAAAATTAGTCATCCATTATTTATAAACTGCTATGGCTTATCCAATATGATTTCTCAGAAATTATTGTTTGCTCTTCCTTTTTTAAAATATATTTGCCCTTGTTACTAGGCAGAAACATTAAGTTAATGGTTGATTTTTTTTTTTAAAGGATCTTAATGAATAACTTAAAAGAAAAGACCACAAAGGAGAAGAAAATGCATTGCTTGTTATTTTCAGGATGTTCCAATTATTAAATATAATGCCAGGTAGTGATTTTTATGTGTCCATAATGCTCAACCAATATTCTGAGCATTGTTTTGTGTTAGACAAACACAAAACAATGTGCAAATCATCTGTAAATCTGCCCTTTACTTTTACTTTTGCTTTATTTTCAATCCTCTGGTTTTGGCCTCTTGAGAGCCAAAACAGGGTGAGATCATTGAATTGGGGAGGGCTGAGCTATTCAGTCTTGTTTGTTCTCTGGGTAAGTGCAACATTTCTTTCTCTATAAATTATTATTATTTCAGGAACATTTTCTGACGAACTCATAATCACCTGCCATGGGAAGAATCCTAACATACTGCATAGAATTCTAGAATATCCTCAGTCAAAGTGTAGCACTCAACCTGGTCAGTGGTCCAAAACCACAGGATTAATCTGCCTCGTTCGCTTAGCCAGTTCCACAAGCAGTGGCACCTGAACCAGTTCCGTAACTGGACTTTAGTTTCATTTGAATAAGCTCAACGCAGCCATGCATCCTTTCCTCTATTTATTTTTGGTATGATTTTATGCATTGTAAAGTAACAGTTAACATATAGTAATACCTTGCTACAGCTTTTCTTCCATTATAATTCCGAGGCTTTCTCTCTCGCAGAAATGGAGATGTTGCTCTTTAGCAGAGAAAGCTAATTTGTTCAGGTTTGCTCTGTCCCCCTTTGGCTTTCTATTTTATCCAACCAAGCCCACAAATTGATTTTATTTCCTTTGATTTCTTATAAAGGTGCTGTGTGGAGATTTTCACCCTCCTATAATAATTCTTTTTATGTTAACCTGTGGTTGGAATAGGACTACAGCTAGCATTTCTACCGATAATATTCAAAAATAAGCATGCAACCTTTGGGAATCTATAATTGGAAACGAACCCGTTGCGATGCAAGCTTGCTTGTGTTTTGTTCTTGTGAACCATTTCAGAGGCCTGCAGTGTGATTAAGCAAAAAAAAAAAAAATCCATGCAAAGTTACTATTGGTAAAATGACAAAAGCACATTTATGAAATAATTTAACAGTGACAGTGACATGTGGGGGGGAAGAACCCTTAATATATAATTGTATGTTAGGTGTGTATTATTTGCAACAATTCAATTATAATTGTTAGTTATCCGAGTTCCTATAGCATCTGAATAACTTGGAAAATCTTTCTGGGTCAGAGGGGCTGTAGCATGGAGCACATCAGTAGACCTTTTAGTCCTTTCTGCTTCCTAATACTTTGAAATATTTAATGCAGGAATTAAAGGCCCTAAGCTTGCTCACCTCAACTGTCTACTTCAGGTTCCAATAAGTCTGGACTGTCCCAGCCATGATCTATGTATGACAAATCTGAATTATAGAACTGGCAGCTAAGATTCCCTTCCATTGTTTTCATGTCGGCTTTATTTAAAAGGAAAGGTTCTCTTCATTATACTACCTTGTGCTAAGAGATTTATGACACTCATACATACAATTTGTAAGGAGAGATGGTGAAATAGGCCCATTGCTGTAACCACCTTTTTCAGTCTCATTTTCTTTCTTTGTCGATTGAAGACTTCCAGACACAACTCATCTATATTATAATATTTATTGCAGATAAGAACACATGACAGTTGATTGCCCCTGAAGTACAATGTTCTTGACACACTCACATAAACAGACAGTACCCCTCTTCCTCCATCAGATTCAGATTAGTAGATAATGGCAGATCACTTGATATTTTGAGATAAGTTTACATTATAGTCATTTGTAGTACGGGAACTGTTGCCTGCTCAGTACCACCAGTTTTTGCCATTAAAGCATTCCCTTCTTTATTTCCTTTTTCTCTTCCCCTTCTGAGTAAAAAATATTAAGTATTTCAAATATGCTTAAATATTATGCCTTACATGAGATGCCTGTTTCTTATGCTAGTTAAAAAAGTAAAAGAGTCACAAATTAAAACAAGAAGAAAATTCTTTGCAAACCTTGGCTATTATTAAAAATTTAGCCACCTCATTGGTAATAGCTGAAATTATATTGCCTAGAAGAAAAATGATAATTTCTTGCTCAGAGGAACATTTAAGTTTTCTAATTGGTGTTATGAGTTCTGTCCTCCATTTATTGTATAGAGAACACTCCAGCAATACATGTGAAACAGAATCAACACCTATGTTGAAACATATACAAGTGTGATTTTCATATGGGATACTACTATACCAGTTGCCACCCTTATAGGTAACTCACCATTTTGGGTGTAGGTGAAGAGTTTCTTATGTGTAGTACAGAATATGTTATTAAAATGTTTGGGAATGGAGCAGGACATGGTAGTTGCTGAGGCGTAATGGAGATGGAAAACTTTGATAAGTCCCAGATCTCCACTGAAATGTAACTATAGCTTTATGAAGGATGATATTAGCTAATGCTAGAAAAGAAAAGCTGTAGTAAGCTAGATCAAGAGTGATTTGTCTTCTTAGGTAAGGTTTCAAATCTATCTAGTAAGATGAGATAGACCAAAATTTTCCCCCAAATTTGCTTCAACCAGTATCTGAGGTTTTAGACCTTCACATAGGCCCCTAAAGAGATGCAACCTAATTCCAGCTGGATACTGGAGAAATAAGGATCCTGGATTATAGTTTTGTTAAAAATTAAATTGGATAGCTTCTAACGTAGAAGCACCCTTATAAATACATTACTTGGCACCTTTTAAAATTGATTCTAATACTTTAGCCTTGAATAATTGTTGGCAGGTGGTATACAGTTGCTATCATGTTGAGGTTCATATTTAATAATTGAAAAGGACATGTTTTGGGCTTTTCTAAGTTTGACTGATGTAATGAGTAGAAGATTAAAAGCGGATCTCTAGACACTTAATGGCTGTGAGTTGTTCTATGAGTCTACTATTGATTTTCCATCTAATTGGGGATTTGAAATACTTTTTGGAGAACAATGAGACCTTTGTTTTAGAGTAATTGATCTCAATGTGTTCCCCATGGCCATAGGAAAATGATCCTTTATGGCCTTTATGCAGGCCCACCTGAGTGATGAAAAAAATAGTGTCATAATTGGCATAAAGAAGAATGAAAACAGGGTGACAGGCAAGAGATGGAGAGTAAAACTGTGATTTAGCAAAGATTTCAAACATATCATTAATATATAAATTAAACAGTAATGGAGTTTTACATCTTTTTAGGATAAGGGTTAGGTTCAGTTAGATTTTCTTTACAATTTACCTTAACTTACATGGTGGTAATGGAGTTTTACATCTTTTTAGGATAAGGGTTAGGTTCAGTTAGATTTTCTTTACAATTTACCTTAACTTACATGGTGGTATCAGAATGCAATGATATTATCAGCGTAAGAAGACACCGGTCAATTATTTTCGTGGCTAGCTTTCTCCAGAATTTCTCACATAGTATAGAACTAAATGCCATCTTTAGACTATGAGAGCAACATAAAGGTTTCCTTTGGGAAAAACAAGAGCATTTCTTGGCTAGATGGTATAATATAGTACATTGATCCATAGCTGAATGACTAGGTTTGAATCTTGCCTTCCCTAGTGCCAAGATGTTCTCAGAAAGAATCCAGTCAAGAAGTTTATAATTTAAAAATCTGGTTATATGTGTGTGTGTGTGTGTGCATGCATGTATGTATGTATGTATATATGTGTGTGTATGATAATTTCCTAATTATAGATAAAATTATAATTTGCTAATTATAGATAAATATCTATATAGAATATATATTGGTCTATTCTATATAGACCAATAGAAGGATAGTTTGCAGGATCAGACTTGTTCTCTTTTTTGATTATGGGAAGACTATGAATTAAGCCACTGTTTCAGAATCTGGAAATATTTATTGATAGCACTGACAAGAGGCGTTGGCAGGTGGGATTGGATTTTAGGAATTCTGGTAAAACTGTGTCTTTGCCAGGAACTTTGCTGTTTTTCAATTGAAAAATTTGTTGGTGAAAAGCATGAATAAAAATCTATCTACTATAGCAACCATGAGAACAATACAACTGCTGCCTCTGGTGCTCTTCTGAATATATCCCATCCTTCCCCTAAGCCAGTGATGGCGAACCTTTTAGAGACCAAGTGCCCTCATGTGATCTTCACCAAGGTACAGTTTGGATAACAATAATTTAATGATTCTTGGGATGGACAAATTCTCTGTTTATTTAATGCATCCAAAGGTGAAGATACTTATATTTTGAAATCATATTATCCCATACCTCGAATGACCTCCAGTGTCACATATAAAAAGCCAAAATCTTTAGTGTGTGTGTGTGTGTGTGTGTGTGTGTGTATAGTAATAATTCTGAGGGGTGTATGTCTCCCATCCAAATATTATCCATGTCTGTCCCTACTTACATTTCTGAAATCAGTTAATGTAAACTACATTTGTGTATTGTTTTTTATATGTCAAATGAATAATACTTTTGTATCAATTCCTCAGCAAAGTAATTAAACTGATTTACGTTTGAGAACTATTTACTCTATAGCTGAGGCATTTTTCTATTAATTTAGTACAAGTAGAATGTAATCTGCTAATATACTTCTACATATGAGATTTAAAAAGTACACTTTAGTAGTAAATATATATAATCTTAAATCTTCTGTTTTAGCTCTATAATTTTTATTTGGTTGAATGAAGCCAGCCTTCATCAACAAACCTGGGGATTCAATAAAACATCAACAAATTGCTCATTAGGTTTTCCAAATATTTGTCAAAATAATGCTTAATTAATTATAATAATTTCTAATATTGCCATAGTTTTTATTTGTTTTATGTTGCCTCAGTGAGCGTTGCTGTCCATTTGCAATATGTGCAGATTTTTAAACTTCTTGTTTAAATATTCACTTGTTCTTGCTGCCTTCAAAGCGTTCAAACACTCATTTGATACATTCAAAGAACAAAGGAAAACCTTTCAGTCAAACTGAACTTTAGAGAACCAAATGCCTGTAAAGGTGATATTAATCCTTTTTTTTTTGAGGCAGCAGTATATGGTTAAAAGTATTCAGCACCCAACATATAATGTGTATGATATATGGTCCATTGGTATCTCTGGAAGGGCTCATATGATCATTTTTAGGAAACTCCTTTTAAGAGTAGCAAAATGGTTGGAGAAGTAATATGAATCAACCTTTGATCTTTTAGGATTCATTCCATGCTTTGCCAGCATTTTGTACATTGTGCTCCTCTTTGCCCTTTCCTTTCTACAAATGAAAAAATATATAAGGTTTTCCCCATCATTTAGACTGGAAGCACAGACTTGAATGTTTTCCTGGAATTGGTGTGTTGAATTAGGCCTATTTATGTTTTTGAGAATCTTTAACTAAATTAAACAGTAAAAGGGAATATGTTGTAAAAGATCTCCCTCAGGAATTCAATTTGACTTCAATTCAATTCTTCAAACTCTTTTTATTCTTAACACAGTATAAGAGAATTCTTACTGAACTTTTTTCCCCCACCAACATTGGAACAGATAGAAGATTCTGTTCTTTTGATCATGAGAGTCTCTTCTAAAAGTCTATCCACTATCCACTCCTTCATGTTTTGTAGCCTAAAATATAAAATTGCTTTGTCTCATCAACAGATCATTTTTGATGTACTTTACCTGATCTTTGGAGATATTATCTACAGCTCATTGCTGGACTGGAGGAGGTTCTCTTTCTGCAGCTACATTTGGATCCCACCATCTATTTTGTCAGACTCACTAGTCCCTCATTTTTCATGTCTGGAAAATATACTTTCCTTTAGCCTCAGGGATTGGCAATCCTTTTCTCTTGAAGGTCACATTTCCCTAAAAATAATTATTGGGGATTGCATGGTGGGCAGAGCTGAATCGAGCATAGATGGGTTAGGACTACAGCCAGAAATGGACTGAAACTTCCATTTTTTTCTGATATCTCCTCCCCCCCCCCTCACACACACACTTATTTTTTGATATTTTCTTTCATTCCATACAGCAGCCTGCAAATCCCTTTTACCTGTAATCTGAACTGACTTTTTGCACAGTTTGAAATTAGGCTGAGGCTATAGTTGCTTTAGTTAAAGACCACAGCTTCATAGCACTTTTATATATTCCAGTACGGGTTTCTCTGCATATTTATTGGGGAAAAAATAACCTAGTAAGATTAAACTAATTAAACTCATTATATTAAATAAAGCATCCCATATTTCAATCCTTTTGTAGTCCTATTTTATCTTACTGTATTAGTAAAAAGAAAGAAAATAAAATGGTGCTAAATATATTTTATATTGATGAAAGCCGTCCTATCTGCAGGCACTGACAACAATACTATTCAGCACTTGGTCTGTCCTCTGTTTGCTTGAGATAACTTGGTTGAAATTTGCCTCCACATGGAGATCAATATGTTCATAGGAAGGAGGGTGCATCCATACACATTTTATACGCCATCTTACTCAGAAGAAAGGAGAGGAAAAACACCAGATGTGACATGACTTCAGATTTTGGAAGTGGAAGGAGGAAGAAAAGAACTTTCCTTGAGGTGGAAAGATGGCATACAGAATTCTTAATATGAAACTCTAAACAATATCAGTATAGAATACATTCAATGCTCTGCTGAAGCATGAAAATACTGGTGGCTGTTTAGGCTTTCATTAAGGATATCTTAACACAGCAACACTGCTCTCTGCATTACAAAACAGGCAAATAAGCTCCTTTTAACAAGAAGGCAGGACTAACAGTGGAACAAAATTCGAGGCTGGAGAATTCATACGATATGTTATACCTTCTGGGTATCTGATTGGTAAACTATCTTACTTTAGGAATATTTATCAAAAATAAAGACTAATGCGACAAAAGTCTGCACCACAAGATAAGGAAAGCAATCAAATCCGTAGTAATTTTGCTCAAAAGTAATTTTCATTGCCTTATGGCAGGTGGCAAAAACCATTAATACATTGCTTGTGTGATACCCTGTGTGTCGAGGGGAGGGAGCACTGGGTTCTCATGATCCAACCAGACAAATTCCAGCACACAAACCATTTTGTGGACTTATAGTTTTGTTATTCATAACAGATTGCATGGTTCTCTTTCAACCATGCAAGCAGTGTTTACAGGTAGTCCTAAACTTAGGACTGTTCATTTATAAAAGTTCAAAGTTATGATGACCTTGGAAAAGGTGATTTATGACCTGTATCTGCACGATCCCTGCAGTCATGTGAAAACAGTTCAGGCACCAGGCAACCAGTTCACATTTGCAGATTTTTTAAAATCTCAATTTGCAACCTTTTTGGCTGACTTCTGGCAAAAATTAATGATAAAAACCACCCATTGTTTTTTGTTCAATAACCACCCATTGATTTGTTCAATAACTGTGATTGACTTATGACCACTGAAAAAAAATTGTCATAGAATTGGGTCTAACTTGACTTGTGATTCCAATAACTTACAACAGAAATTCCAGACCCAGTTATGGTCATAAATTGAGGACTATAATTGTAGTTAAGCAGATACAGTTCACTCACTCCCATTTGGTTTTGACATCAAAGTCAAGTTTGGCATG
The DNA here is from genome assembly GCA_023970755.1 of Azemiops feae. Classification (NCBI taxonomy): domain Eukaryota; kingdom Metazoa; phylum Chordata; class Lepidosauria; order Squamata; family Viperidae; genus Azemiops; species Azemiops feae. Next base: position 4,701,983 of record JALGBA010000005.1, on the reverse strand, counting down.
CAGTAAAATGAATGAGGTTATGCTATTACTTTAATTGTTTTTTATCATTCAATAATTGACCAATTCTTTGCATATAAATGAAAGACTTCTGCTTTTGTCAGTGTGCCTAATTTAAACTTCTAGCTGTGTGTGTACCAATTTCTGAATTCCCCACTCCTTAAGGTTGACCAGAGTTATTAATTACAGTTAGCTGGCAAACTAGTTGGACTGGAAGAACACTTGTCTTCCTTCTTTTTGATCCTCTTCTCCCTCTGACCAACTGCATAGAATAGATATGATACCACAAAGTCTGATCCTCCATTAAGCCATGTTATTTGGCAATGTTGAGAATTGTAGCTTAGAATTACTTGTGTTTCAGAGGTGATGGTTCTAAAAAAGTTACTCTGAAAATGCACAGATGTCCACAAGTGGAATTTCCCTTGAAAAGTATCTGGAAGCTTTAATTGGTCCAAAATGTGGTGACCTATATGGCTTTGTACAAGACTAGATTGTCACCTGTCACCTCTCTTGTGGGAACTGCATTCATTGCTGATTTGCAATGATTTAAATCCCTCTATGACTTGGGGCCAGGTTATTTGAAGGACCATTTTTCTCCAGAAACATCTACCCAACTCGCCAGGATGAGCAGGGATGTTATGGGTCCTCTCTTCCTTAGTGGGGCCAGGATAAAGAGCCTTCTCCATGGTAACTCCCTCCCTGGGGAATCATCCCTGTGGAAATGTTTACCTCCAACCTTGAGACTCTTTTAAAAGGTTCTGGAGATATGGTTCTGCCAATGAGCTTGGGGACCTCAGGGTGATATGGAGCCCATTAAATGGTTCGTTTGATTGTTGTTGCCAGAGGGAAGGGTTTATTGGGTTTTGTATTGTGGTTTTATTTCTGTGAGCCACCTAGGGTCACCATGAGTGAGTTGGGTGGCCATTTAGGTTTTCTTAAGAAAGAAAGAAAGAAAGAAAGAAAGAAAGAAAGAAAGAAAGAAAGAAAGAAAGAAAGAAAGAAAGAAAAAGAAAGGAAAGAAAGAAAGAAAGAAAGAAAGAAAGAAAGAAAGAAAGAAAGAAAGAAAGAAAGAAAGAAAGAAAGAAAGAAAGAAAGAAAGAAAGAAAGAAGCAAGAAGAACATGTGTTTTAGGAATCAGAATGAAGTTCATGAGACTATTTTTTTATGTAATAAATGAAAACTGGGCAAAGCTTCAAAAATAAAATTAGTCCTGCTTTCAAATTCTTTCATCATGTAATATTTTTAATGAGACAGTACAAGGAAAGTATTCTAAGACTGAGTTCCAAAGACCAAACAATGTCTCTTTTGTTTCTCATCCTTTTTCCCACAGCCCTCCTACAGAGATATAACATGGCTTAAATATGGAATAAGTTGTTACTCCTCTGTGCGCCAACTCATGCTTAATGGTTAAGTTCAGATGAAATGAGCCTTTGATAGGCTTTTATCAAAATCTCAAAGGCTGAAAACTGATTCATTTATGGAGCCACCTCCTTTCTTGTTCATTACTCTAGGACCTAAGATTTTTTAAAAAAACAAAACAAAACTTTGTTTTAACCACATTTAATTTGCCCCCAATTTGATATTTTACTTTTCAAAATAAGATAGCCTTAGATTGGCTCTCAGACATTTTATTACGTATACATTTAAACCTTTGCTCTGAAGTTTATGTTAGAGATAGCTAGTATTCTCCACATTCTTAGATCGTATAATTTGACACTGATAAATCTCAGGGGGGAAAATGATTAACTGCAAAAGTAACTGCTGTATGCATGAATATTAGGTTAATCTGCCAGTTGAGAGACTGTTTTAACATGTGAAAATCAAAGCTCAGTTGTGTGCCTGAAAACTTACACTATGACATCTGGAAGACCCATATTTAGAATTCCTGATATAAACCAATCTTACACGCTCCAGCTACAACTCCCAGATTTTTTAGCCAGCTTGGAATTTAGCTTAGATACAGCTAATATATATAAAATACTAAACTGAATAGATTAATAGACAAATGTTTGACAGCTTTCTGAGGTCACATGAGTATGCTATGATGAGAAATAAATCCCACTGACTTTAATGGCATAGTCTATACTAAATAGATTTCTTTATGTAAGAAATGTTCTTTCATTCTTTTTAAGTAGTCTACCGGTATGAAGCTGTGGGATCTTCTTTGTTGACATTTTTATAATCTGCCAAGCATATTTCAGATCTGGAGAGACCTGCCTACTCTAATCAAAGATATAACCAGGATAACATTGACATCATTCATAATTAGATTTCATAATCCAGCAAAACTTTGTGGCTGGTTAGGCTGAAATAAGTCCTATTCTAGGGTCTTCCAAAGATTCATACAATATGAAAGGTGTAAAAATTAATGAAAGAAGATATAAAAAGTATTGCAACTGACATCAAGCCTATTCTCTTCATACTGAATTCATATAACTAAGTTCACTGTTTCTTGGTTTCTTGGTTTCCTAGTCCCAGTCCAAAGGTCTCAGATTTGACTGAGATACCTTGCCCTGCAATTTTCCAAGTTCTATTCACTGCTTAGTAACTTGTAAATGATGACTTACTTGGTGTGTATCATAACACATATGAAATCCATACTGGCATGCATGGCAATTTTACAAAAACCTAGATAATGTCTTCAGTTCCAAAAACAGGTGGGATTATATGATGTAATATATAATGTATAAGGAATTATATTGTTTCCATAGCAGAAGAATCATAATAAGTCAAATTATGAGGCCTCCTTTCCTATGATTTCTTAATTTTTTAAACCTACAGTATGCCCCATAAGAGATTTTATTTTTAAATGGCCAGTTTAAGTTTAGATAGATAGATAGACAGACAGACAGACAGACAGTACTGTTAAATTAGACATCCAATATACATCTAATATGAGTAATAATGAAATACCTATTTTTCCTGATATAGTAAGTCCTTTGCATTTTTGCAACATGCAGATATCCAAATTGTGACAATTTTATACCTTTATCACATTGATATAAATTCTTGAAGAATATGTCAGGGGAAATACATTCTATATCTACCTAGGAAAAACTATGTCCTTGAAAGTCTTGGTTGCAATATCTTCATTTATCCTTGTCAACCAGATTTAGATTTTTATTCTAAGACTGTGTCAAATTGTCATCTCTAAAATAGTACTTGTATATTAAAAAGGGATGCGCTACTCTCGATAAATAAATAAAATATTGTGACCTTGATCTGGCAATAGCAATAATATTAACATAGTGCATTATTACACCTATACTGATTACGCTGTATTAATGATAATTTTACATGGAGCTTTACACAGTGGCAAAATGACAATGAATTTTCTAAGGAGCTTGCAATCTGAAATTCAGGACAGGGGAGCTAGAGGAATTTGAAAAGAAGAAAAACTGAAGACAGGCATTTAGTTACATGTCTCTGTAGACCCAGTTACAGCACAGTAAGAAGCTTAAAAATTAGTTGTGCTTAATTCCATTCAAACAATAATGTAGTCACAACTGCCTTTCTCCATTGGTCTCAGTTCTCCATGCCACAGAATTATATTTGCTCAGAAATGATGCTTAATTCAACAGGACTGATTGCATCTAAAGATGCACAGGAGAGCCTTCTCTCCTTCCCTGAAATATACCTGATAAGCAACTTTTTAGGATCTTGTTTAGCATAAACAGCAATGATGTAAAGCAGATGAGGAGAGGCGACACACATACACAGAAAAGACAAGATTTCTTTGTGTTTTGTGGAGATAGTGACTCTTTGTTTTCTTTAAAAATCTACAAGTAATCCTTGAGTTATGACTGCAGTTGGGGCTGGAAATCTATAAATCATTTACAGGAAGTCTTCGACTTATGACCACAATTGAGCCCCAAATTTATCTTATTAAGTGAGACATTTGTTAAGTGAACTTTGCCCCATTTTACGACCTTTCTTGCCACAGTCATTAAGTGAATCACTGCAGTTGATAAGTTAGTGTCAACTAACGGTTGTTAAGTGAATCTGGTTTCCCCATTGACTTGCTTGTCAGAAAGTTGCAAAAGGTGATCACATGACCTTGGGACATAGCAATGGTCATAAGTATAAACCAATTGCCAAGCATCTGAATTTTTTGATCATATGATCATGGGGTTGTAAAGGTTGTAACTATGCAAAGGTTGTAACTATGAAAAATGGTCATAAGTCACATTTTTCAGTGCTGTTGTAACTTTGAATTGTCATTAAATGAACTGTTCTAAGTCAAGGACTATCTGTACAGGTGTAAGTTAAGGAGTCCACGACTGGAAGTGTTTTTCTGACATTTCAGAATGCAGTGGTCATTAAGCAAATACATTCATCTGAATGGCGTGTTTTGCTGGAGATCGGCCAAAAATATTGCAAATCACAATCACATGACCACAAAACACTGTGATCTGTCATAAAGTAGTCAGTTGCCAAGTACCTGACAAATGATCATGTGATCACAGGGCAGGTGGTGCAACCATTTATGACAGCCGAGGGGTGCTTTACAGTCTGCAAAGCACCCATTGCATGGCCATCATAAATGCAAATAGTTGTTAATCTATGGGTCATAAAATGAGGATCTACCTGTATTTTATGAAAGTCTTCGTTTGTTGCCCATCTCAAAATGCTGAGAATTTGTAATTGTTGATTTTTAGCAACTGTGATGGAGAATGCTGGCAGTATGTATATGCAAAATGAAGGGTTTCCTGCCGTTTTCAGAAGGGTCCTAGAGTCTCTACTTCTTCCGCTTTGTGTTCACTGGAGGGAAATGAATGAGAAGGCCACTGCAATTATTTATGTTATATTTTGAATTTCAAACAAAATCAAACATTGTAAACGATGAAAAATCTTGGTATAATTAGAAATTGTGAATAAAGATAATCCTTGACGTGACAATAGAGACCGGAAAATTTGCCATTAAGTAGTGTGGTTGTTCAATGAGATATCATGTGTCTGTGACTTGCCACCTTCCCTGATGGCTTCCTCATTAACTTTGCTTGTCAGAAACCATCTCTGAACATTGCGAATGGCGATCACATGACTGTAGGACATCGCTACGGTCATAAATGCAAAAGAGTTGCCAAGCGCCCAAATCACAATCACATGATTCCAGGGATGCTGCAACGGTTATAAGTGCAAGAACTGGTTGCCTCTTTTTGAGTACCATTGTGATTTTGAACAGTCGCTAAACAAATGGTTTTTAGGTGAGGGCTACCTGTAATCATGCTGTTTATTCTAAAGGAAATGAATCTAAAGGAAAGAAAACCCATAGCTTTGATTCAGTGTCAATGAAAGTTGACAGAAAGTTTTGTTTCTTGTAGATGAGTGATTTAGTGCAAAAAGAAAACTAGCACTACACTGTTTAGGACAGGGGTAGGCAACTTTGGCTCTTTTATGACTCATGGACTTCAACTCCCAGAATTCCTGAGCCAGCAGGAATTCTGGGAGTTGAAGTCCATGAGTCATAAAAGAGCCAAGGTTGCCTACTCCTGGTTTAGGATTTCAGCTTTCAATCTTATGCTTCAAACAGTACAAAAAAAGTTACTCTTTTACAGTAGCTGAAATGCCGTCTGTCAGCATTCTATTTAACCCATTTGTATATTCCCAGAAATTTTGACATTCTGCAGATCCATGTACATCACAAACGAGTGTGAAAGTTTTCAGTCCCTAGGTAAGATATTTTGTTCAGTAGCGACAGGCACCTGAAAAGCCACATTAACATTATTTAAGGAAGGCCTTCATTCATAGCCCAATTCTGATTTTTTTTCTTCATCAAGAAAAGCATTTTTAGTACAGCCAAGGCCATTTAAGAATTCTTATAATGCAACACAAGGCCAAGAGGTAGATTAAATGTCAATAGATGTCAGGATTTCCACAGTTGCATGTTCAACAATGATTCTGTTTTGGAATCAGGTTTAATTCACCCTCAGTCAAGAAACTCATTACATTCCTTTGGATCAGTCTCTATTTTTTTTTGTTTAACCTGCTTCATTGGTTTTGAATTGTGAGAACCCAAGTACTGAGGTCTGTAAAGCTTAACACTGATTTAGCCCTAGTCAACAATCATTGTTTAATAACAAGCCATGCATTAAATCATTGAGTAGCTTTAATTAAATTGCCTGAAACTCTGCTTGATATATTAAAAAAAGAAAAGATAGATAGTTGCCTGCTCAAGGACTGCCCTGAGAAAACTAAGATAAAGAAAATTTTATTTTCCAGATGTTAAAAAGCAGGCAATCTTTTTGTCCCAATAAATAATATTGGTAAAATTATAACTATGAAAAGCCAATAAATATTATAGTAGTATAGGGAAACAAAACAAGCCAAAAATGAGGATTCATCTTGTCTTTAACTCATCTTGAGAGGATTCTTGAAAGAAAAGTGTATTCTGGTAACACCTCAGGTGTCCCCTAAAATTGCTGCTGATGGATTGCTCTTTCCATCTAAAATAAAATTAAAATGTAAATTTCAGAAATCTTGGGTATAATACAGCGCCTGTGCCCAGACTATTACATTCATTTCAAGACAGCAAGATTAGTCTCTCAGATACCTAATTTTTCACAAAAGAATTGAACAATTCTCTTTTCCCAATGAACATATGTTACCAGGCTGCTTTGGAGTAAATTGTGAGCTGTTACTACCTCTTTACATGCCTTGAATGAGAACTTTCCTCTCCGCTTGTGCATAATTAGTCAGGCCAGAGGTAATACTAACTATGCATTGATTAGTAAATCACACAATTCTGGCTCCCTGCTGGCGTTTGGGGAAAAACATCAATAATATGTGCCATCTGCTCCACAGGATCTCACTTTTATTTTAGAACTTTCTGTTTTCCACAGAAAAGAAATCTCTTAAGGGATGAAGTGATGCCATTTATAGATTTTTTTAAGTGTAAAAACTAATTTTATAACAAGCATTCCATAAAATAGCCACATTGGTTGTAATTAACTAATCGAATAAAAGTTTTCAAGTTAGACACAACTGCCTACTTCCAACTATCTTTGGGGTTCCCACTCTATCAAAGAGGCATTCTGAGGAACCATCTTGCTCGAAGAAAGGAAGATGGGAAACACAATTAAGTAGTAAATTGTAGGAAGTCAGCACCCCTCCCCCAGAGAAGGAAATATTTTTGGGGATATTAAAAAGACAGAATATTATATTTCCCCAAAGGAATAATGGAGAAAAATCTTAGGCAGAAAAGCCCCCAGTCTCCCTTTCTTCCAAGCAGAAACTGAGCAGACCAACATTTAGAAATGCAGATTTGATAATAGGAATTCAGAAAAACTGGGCCAACTATACATAAGCAAAATGCCTTCAGCCACAGCCCCAGAGAAGGTTTGAGCTGATGGGATTAGAAAAATCAAAGACTCCAAGAGCAGAACATGACCTTTAGGATTAACCCACCTAGCACACTCAAGCTCAGTTCAAAGTACTCAGACAGGAACAGGCATTTCAAATACAAAGTCCAAGAAGGTATAAAAGCCCACCTATCCCAACTCCATTTTGTCAGCCACCCCAGGAACATGCTGTGTCACTGAAGTTTCTGACAACTAAATAAACAAGAACCTTCTTTCCTAAGCAGATTCCATTTTATTTCCAGCATCTTAGTCTCCATTTTGTTTACTCCCAGCTTGGAACTGGACCTGATGGTTTTCCTTTCAAGAAAATCTTTAAGGTCTAGGAACTGTCCTTAATATTTTTGCACTTGTAAGGACTGCAATGTGAAGGTTTGGCTTTGTATTTTTCCCAAGATTTAAGGGTTTTCTATATTTTCATTTTTGACTATGTCAACATTCTTTTGGGAGATACACAGTATTTCCTGTCCCCATAGGATGATGTTGGCAAGAGAAGGGACCCCAGAAAGCTGCCACAAAGAGGCCATTTGGGACTGTACATTTTTCTTTCTCAACTTTCAGAAGTGCTTCTAAATCATTTTGCTGTGACACAGGGAAGCAGATGAAGCTTGAATTCATGAATAGAAAGCAAAATGGGAATGAAAAATGGTAGAAGCTGAGGACAGAAGGAGCAGGTCAACGTAGGCAGAGAACAATTGCAATGAAAACTTCAATATGATATTCCCACCTATCTGGCAACAGGACCAATAATTACAATTATGCCTTTCATCCTTCCAGTCTCTTGCCATATCTCTTGAGTCTTTGAATGATAGAGAAGGGACACTGTGTAATTAAAGAATAGTTTGTTTGATGGGCAGGAGAAGCATAGGAACATGTGAATTCTGTGAGGATATAGTGGGTCAATTCACAAAACTCAGAAACACTTCAACAGTGAGATGAGTGGCACATAAATTTAATAAATAAATTTAATAAATAAAACAGCTCTATGGTGGCTATGGCTATTTAAAAAAAAAGTAATCTAATCTTCTCAGGATCTTCAAGGACCTATCTGGAACCCAAAAGCATTCTGCAAACCAATACGATGGTAGAGACTAATGCTTGTTTCTCATATATTGATTTTCTTAATTAAAATATTTTCTTTTAAAAAGTTGAATGGGACAGAGAACTCAAAAAGCACTATGGCAAGTGACTGACACTACAGAAACACTAGTTGGTCTACTTTACCTCTAATTACTTATTTTTGCAGAGCTTGCTAAAAAAAAGTAGTCCAAAATTGCTTCCAATAAAGAAATAAATTATTAATAGCTATATTTTAAATCATTTTAGTTTGCAATAGTTCTCCACTGAAAAATATACAAATATTTCTAGAATGGAAACATTATGATAGAAACAAATTTTTTGTCACACCAGACAAATTTTATTGCATTCTTTGACAATATGACTAAATTAATGGACCAGTGAAATGCTGTGGACATAATTTACTTGGACTTCAGTGAGGCATTTGATAAAGTAGACCATAACCTACTACATGATAAAACAGAAAAATGTGGATTAGACAGCACCATGATCAGATGGATTAGTGACTGGCTGACCAACCTCACTCAATGTGTAATCCTCAACAGAACTGCATCTACACGGAGAGAAGTATGCAGTGGGGTAACTCAAGGTTCTATCTTAGGTCCTGTACTCTTCAATATCTTCATACATGATTTAAATGAGGGGGTAGAAGGAGAATTAATCAAATTTGCAGATGACACTATGCTGGCAGGAATAGCCAACACCCCAGAAAATAGGCTCAAGATACAGAAGGATCTTGACACATCTGAATACTGGGCCCTATTTAACAAAATAAAATTCAGTGAAAAGTAAGATTCTACATCTAGGCAAGAAAAACCAAATGTACAGATACAGATTAGGTGAAACCTGGATCAATAGTAGTAATTGCAAAAAAGATCTTGGAGTCCTAGTGGACAATCACTTAAATATCAGCCAGCAGCTTGCTGCAGCCACCAAAAAAGCCAATGCAGTCCTAGGCTGCATTAGCAGAGGGATAAAATTAGGATCATGTGAGGTGTTAGTACCACTTTATAATCCCTTGGTAAGACCACATTTAGAATATTGCATCCAGTTTTGCTCACTGTGGTATAAAAAAAGAAGTTGAGACTCTAGAAAGAGTGCAGAGAAGAAGAACAAAGATGATTAGGGGATTGGAGGCTAAAACATATGAAGACCGGTTGCAGGAATTGGGTATGAAAAGAGGGACTAGGGGTAACATTTGATAGTGGTGTTCCAATATCTAAGGGGCTGCGACACAGAAGAGGAGATCAACTTATTGTCCAAAGTACCTGAAGGCAGAACAAGACGCAATGGATGGAAACTAATCAAATAGAGAACCAACCTAGAAATAAGGAGAAATTTCCTGACAGTTGCAACAATTAATCAGTGGAATAGTTTGCCTTGTGGGCAAGTTTTGGGCACCCACAACTTCTGAAGGCAAGTTATTCCACTGATTAATTGTTACAACTGTCAGGAAATTTCTCCTTATTTCTAGGTTGGTTCTCTCTTTGATTAGTTTCCATCCATTGCTTCTTGTTCTGCCTTCAGATACTGGAGGTCTCTAAGAAGAGATTGGACAACCATTTGCTTGAAATAGTACAGGGTTTCCTGCTTGAGCAGGCAGTTGGACTAGAAGACCTCCAAAATCCCTTCCAACTCTGTTATTCTGTTAAAATGAAAAAGAAAATCCTTTCCTGTTTAGGATGTCAGTGATTCCTAAATTCTAATTAATTACTTATCTTATGGATAGTCTGCCTTCAGACGAAACAATTCTGAGCTGATTTGTACAAGATGAGATATGGTCACTTATTTGATCACAAACGTAAATCATGTATAAAACCTTTAGTAATGCATGTGGAAACCAGAAAATAACATGCAGCATTTTTCCCCAGGTTGAACTTGCTTTTCCTTGCTAGTAGTTTTGATTGATTTCAAGAAAAGTAATTGTTTTTTATGACCCTGCAGATGATTACTACCCCCCTTTGTACATTCTGAAAATAAAAGCCAATGATACAGCAGTTCATAAAAACACATATACAACTATGGCCTGGCTCTCTGAATGACAGCCGTATTTGTCATATCCCTGATGCCTTGTGGCTGACAGCAGACAGAGACTGCTCTTTCATTTCTCAGTCACTATTGCAAGTGAAGAACAGAATGAAATCTTATATTGTACAAAACTCTTATATTTGACAGTGAGTGGGAAGATTTATTTTATAACGCATTACCAGTTGTATGCCAGCAAAAGAATATTTCTGATTCTTTTTCAAAGGTAATCACTGTATGGTAACTAGAACTAGTGCCAACAATATTAATTGTTTACTGCTCTAGATGAATTATAGGCATTTCCAATGCAAATTCCTGGATTTCATTAATCAGAAATTCCAAAAGTTAGGAGACATTTAGAACATGGAGTCAAACATTCTTCACTCTTTATGTATATTAAAAGAAATATTTATGAAACAAATACATTAAAAGAAACATTTATTAAAGAAATTGTTTACAAAGTTAAAAGATAAACACAAAAAATATAGAACTAGGAAAGAAAAATAAAGAAAAAAGTGTTGAAAACAAGAGAAAGTCAAGCAAAAGAAAGAAAGAAGTGTCTTGCAGTCTTCTTTATAGCAGTTATAGATTTACTTAATAGTTCCACTCTTCAAAATTAAATAATGTAATTCCTTTCTCCCCATATTCAGCCCCTTTTAATCAATAAATTCAGAAATCATCAGTTCCTTTTTATCCATTTTCACCAAAAAGTCCATAAAGGGTTTCCAGTCTTCCATAAAAGTTGTTGCTGCTCCTTCCCTAATTAAACAAGACAATTTAGCCATTTCTGCAAGTTGTACCATCTTCACAATCTACTCCTCCGTATGTTTCCCACTCCATTCTGTTGACCCCTATATACCCAACATTAGTATCAGGACAGGACATTGAGACTGAAGCGGGAGAGGCCACCCAACTCAGTGAACCACCTAGCACGAGCCCCTTCTCATAATCAGGTATATCAGACAAAGGGAGGAAGATTTGTAACAAATGATCTATACTTCAAAATACTACCTGCTTAGCTTGATCAAACCAGATGGTATGTGTGCATGCAGCTGCTTTTAAATGAAAAAAAGTTGCCCAGCTGTATTCTCTTTTTAAAAAAAAAATGTTATTGCTGCTGCATAAGCTTGGAGGGTGACACTGTATAAGATTGTTGTATAGGCTGTAAGGGGAATGAGGGGGAGGGTTGTCTTAAAACACCCTTGATTCAGTACAAATATTAGTGGAAACTCAAAAGAAGTCTTCCCACAGGGAATTCTGACCCATTGCATTAAAAGTGCAACTATCTCAATTACCTCCAAGTCTAAAGCAATCTTTGAAGACATCTGAAACCCTGGCCCATGATCCTATATACACTTCTCAGATGAAGGCTTCTATGGCAGGATGGTGTTGCAGGAAATAGTTTATTTATTTGTTTGTTTGTTTATTAAATTTACATAGTCATCAATCTCACAGGAAGTGACTTAGGGTGGCTTAAAACAATCCAATGAACAAAGAATAGAATAGAATAGAATAGAATAGAATAGAATAGAATAGAATAGAATAGAATAGAATAGAATAGAATAGAATAGAATAGAATAGAATAGAGCTGGAAGGGAGCTTGGAGGTCTTCTAGTACAGCCCCCTGCTCAAGCAGGAGAACCTATAACATCTCAGACAAGTAACTGTCTAGCCTCTTTTTAAAAATCTCCAGTGATGGAGCGCCCACAATTTCTGGGGGTAAGCTGTTCCACTGGTTGATTGTCCTCACTGTCAGGAAGTTTCTCCTTAATTCCAGATTGCTTCTCTCTTTCAAACCATTGTTTTTCGTCCTTCCATCTGGTGCTTTAGTGAACAATCTGGCCCCCTCTGCCTTGTGGCAGCCCCTCAGATACTGGAACACTGCTATCATGTGTTCCCTATTTCTTCTTTTCTTTAGGCTAGCCAAACCCAAGTTCCGTAGCCGTTCTTCGTATGTTTTAGTCTCCAGGCCCCTGATCATCTTAGTTGCTCTTCTCTGAATTTTTTCCAAATATAAAATTATCATTTCCTAAAACCATCATATAATAATTATTAATAAACCATGTCCCCTGGGATCTTGAAGCCTGCTGGCATAAACAGGACCTGAGGGTCTTTCAAAAGCTCAGGAATGGGTGAGGCTGATTTCATCTTTGGGAGAAGAGTGCAATTGCCACAGCACAAAAGTCCACTGCCTAGGGCCTCCCAAATTTCTCACTCTAAATCACTGGTGTCAAACTCGATTGTGACATTTTTTGCCTTTGCAGAACCAGGGTGGGCGTGGCCTGCGCCTGATGCATCTGACCTGTGGGCCACCAGTTTGACACCCCTGCTCTAGATGATGGAGCATGTAACACGCCCATTCTATTGGATCTGGTGGGATGGGCAGTTAAAATCAGGAAGAGGTTGTTCCTCAAATAACTCAATCCTGTACCATGTAGTGCTTTAAAGATCAATGCCAGCACCTTGAATTGGACCCAGAAGCAAACTGCTAACCAGTGCAACAGAGTTGTAACACGCAGAGGTGTGTAACAGAAACATACATACCTGCTCGCAATGCTGAATTTTGTATCAGCTGATATTTCCTGATACTCTTCAAGGGCAGCCCCATGGAGAGTTCATTGCAATAGAATAGACCAACTTGAAGGTGACCAGGGCATGAGTGACTGTGAGAAGTCTTGATCCAAGAATGGGCACAACTGGTGCACAAAACAAATTTTTATTACTCTGATTTGCTGCTTTCCTGCTATTTAGCCAATTCCAACCTGTCAAACTGTGTTTATAATTAGCAAATAAATAAATAATATGCAAATTTAGCCACTTGGATTTGTTGAACGAGGCTGTGACCATTTCTCAAGACTGAAAACAAAAATTATATAAAGCTCTGATGGTCAACTATCCTTTTGCAGAAATGGCAAAAATAGTACTGGAATTGCAGTGGGATTCTCATTAAATTTTGCTTCATTAAACTTGGCTTAACCCAGTTGTTGTCCCCCCCCCCCCCGTCCCATTTTGCAGCCATCCCTCTTCCTCGTATCGCCCACCTTAGGCACTAAACCTAGAGACAGAGAGAATAATATTATTTTATTCCTCAGAAAAGCAAAACAGAATGGACATGCTTGTTTTTCATGCCAAGGACAAATTTTGCATTTGGAATCAGAGCAAGGGCATGAATTAACTCACCTATGTCAGAGACTTTTAAGATTTGGGGGGTGGGGGGGAAGCATTGGCCTGTTTGATATTATTTCAGTCCCCAATTTTAGCATCTCTTGAATGTCATTATCAGTGCAGGAGATGTAAATCTACTACTAATCTCAATTATCTGTTCCCTCTTGCACTCTATTACTAAATTAATTATCTGCTGAGGCTCATTACATTCCTTTTATAAGCTATCACTTCTAGCAACATGTGTAGTGTTACTGAAGAGTGAGAGACTCCAGTTTCATGCAACTAATCAGTCTTCTCTCCCTAGATTCTCTTAAGTTGAAAGAGACTATTCAGTTGCTCCATGTTGAATGAGAACCTCCTTTCCACTGGGTTTTTAAAAGATAAAGAATTCCTTGTATGGCAAAAGAAAAAGAATGTAGGGAGATTAACTTCTTTTCACCTCTTCTACATCCCTTTTCTTTTCCTTACTGGGGCAGTTCTCTCTGAGTAGTTTGTTTAATCATTTAATTTAATTTGGTAACATTTGAATTTAATTTTTAAAATTGAAGACTTCATAGGAGTCTTATGGGAGACTTAACATTTTAAAAGCGAGCGACAATAATAAGAGAGTATAAGACCATAAATATTTAGAAAAAAACAATCTGATTTTTAAAACCCCACAAGGATTCAACAGCAACCTTACCCACAAGGCTTGGGAATTGCTGCCTCAAGACCTGGGAACCAGGTTTGCATAGTTTTGTTGAAGCATTTTGTGCAAGTCCAGGCCATTGTGGCTTGTAAACCAAGCTTTATGACATGGTGTGTGAAACGAACTATTATGATTTAATAAATAAGAGTTAATCATTTAATCATTGTAACAAAATGATTTCAATAAAAAGTAAGTAGATGATTTCACAATACTTCATTTTTATATAATTATTTCAATGATTAGATAATGTTTTTATTTAGACATTTGATCTGCACGTAAGCAAAGGTGTGAATACAGCAAACTGTGATTTAAGAAGCTTTGGTTAAACAGATGATCTCTTAAATATATATATCCTGTCCCATTGTGCTAAGCCATAAATTTTATTCAACCTCATACTATATGCAAAACTATTAAGCCTTTTTTTTGCTTCAGCTCCCTGTAAACATCCTCCAGTTGTGAGGAAGTTAAGACTGGAGAATTGAGGTTTTTTAAAAAGTAAAACAAAACAGTTATATTGCTCTTGCTTTCCTTGTGAAAAGGATAAAAAAATTCTTTACCTGTTATGCTCTGCCATGTTCTGTCAAAGTAATTACTGGCTTACTAAAATGAAGCCACTTATCTTCTTGTTTGGGTTAAAACGGGATATAGAAAAGGAGTTGGAATGCAAGAAATGTAACCAAAAAAGAATTATTTTAAACTATTTCATTTTAACGAAATAAACAAAAGAACATTCCTTTATTTTTATAGCAATTGTATTTCTTAAGAGATACAGGATCCTGGAATGAGCAGAAGTATTATGCAAAAAAAAAAAAATTATAGAATTTTTCTGCAGCATTCAGAGTCCATTTTAACCAGAGCAATACTGTTTGCAATACTGTTAATTTCACCAGCTGATTCAGGACACATTTCTATACAGTTGTAACTGGAAGACTATTCATGAATCTCATTTCATATGTGATGTTTCATTTTTTTACTTTCTGTTACTAAATAATTTGGGGAAACAACAGCAACAAGTAACTAGGTTCTAGTTTTATGAAAGTAAATCAGAACACAATGCAACTCTTGTTTAAAATCTGTTATTTTGGCCTTTGTGGAATGAAGAATGTTTCCAATTCAGTGTTAAGATAAATTCAAAGATAAGCAAGACTAAACTACCTACCCTATCTTGCCTTTTACCTAAAAGCTGCTGAAAAGTTGATTGTGTCCATTGTCACTAAGTCTCTTGAAAGCCTTTGCCCGGAAAGCAACACTTCTGTTGTTCAAGTTGTTGTCTGAATACAAAACTGCATAAGTTAAGTTCATTGGTAACCTTAGAATATCAGAGGTTGTGAAGTCAGAAGAACCAAACCAAGATCAGAGTTTACTCAGATCTGCAGTAAGCTTGATACAGAATGTTAGGCTAGAACTATTTTTTTCCTCTAGTTTTCTAAGTAGAGATAAACTGGGGAAGCAGGAATATTCGGGTATGTGAGAGTCCCACTGAAATCTAATGACAGAATATAAATACACCTCATCAACACCCGGTTTCATAGGAGTCCTAGTGGCTCAGTGGTTAGAATGCAGTATTGCAGGCTAATTCTGCCCACAGTCTGGAATTCGATCCTGACAGGTTCAAGGTTGACTCAGCCTTCCATCCTTTCCAAGGTCGGTAAAATGAGGAACCAGCAATATGCTGACATTATAAATCACCCAGAGAGCACTGTAAAGCACTATGGAGTGGTATATAAGTCTAAATGTTATTGCTATTTAACTGAGAGAGCAATTAAATCTATAATAAAACATTTAAGATCAAAGCAAATAAAACCAACATAAAGAATAGGAACCAAGGAGGAGAAAATGCATATCACACTGTATTGTTTAGGTTTTGGCTCAGTATCCCTCTATGGTTGTAAATGATGATTTGTAGCTTCATGCTATGAGCTTTCTAGGATAATATTTCTCATTTAGTAATTCATGGTTAAAAGCTGTATTATAATGTGATGTCTGAACTAAGTCACTCATACTTCTGGAATCAATACTCCAACCCTTATTGTCCCTTATGAAGCCATTTTTCCACAGCTTGCAGCTTTCTCCCTCTTTCTCCTCTGCTTTCCATGTAGCCCCTCATTTCTGAATCCTACTGTTGGTGTATCATGTAAAATAGTTACTGATCATCAAAGCAGACGCCCTGTGATTCTTTCGGAAAGGTGCAATTATCTGAGACTTAGTTTTGACACCATGGCAAGGAAGATGAATCATCTGTTAAGCCGCCAAAGCCATGATCCAGTTGAGATTTCCAGAATGCTTAAACAAAGATCTTGGGATGTTTAAAGCACTGCCTTTTACCTTTATAGATGATTTTAAATATATGCTGCCGCTGCTATATTATTTCAATGCATTTTCATTAGGTGAAAGAATCTGAGGCACTGCATCTGGTAAGCTACAAAACTCATGCTGACATACACGTTAAAAAAAATTACACAGTTAAACTCCATATTATCATGTAAATGGCAAAAGAAGCCACATGGGAGCCTGTGCTTTGTGCTGAGTGATAAAAAGCTGTGAGCTATAAATAAGACTTAAATAAAGAACCTTGTCAATTGAAGCTGTGGAAGGAAAGAGCCTTCTAGGGCAGTTGTAGGATCCATCTCCCTCAGAGATTATAACTTAGTTAAGCATTTGAAGGTCCAGTATTTAACCAGGGCTACCATAGCTGGGCTGAAAAAATATGGACTTCCACTAAAATAGCAGAAAAGAAATACACAAAACGCTTAACTCTTTGCCACCATCTAGAGATTGTTTATAATTTTGCTTCTCAGATGTGCGCCTGCTTACAAATACCACAATGTTCTTCATTTCTGAAGGAATTATGATCACAAAGGTTCAAAGAGATCCCACCATTGAAAAACTGCTTTTTGCAAGGCTGCAATTTACCAGAAGCCATAGAAAGAACCCTTTTTATTCTTTCCAACCTAATGAAATTTTACCCATAAATTATGTAAAGGAGCCCAGGATTCTGTCCATCAGTCAGCAGGATTAACTCTGTGAAAGTGGGGCATAACAGTAGCATATTTGGTTTGGAGGAAAAAGCTGGCAAAAGGGAGTTCAAAAATGGGTAAGATAGGTTGGGGAGCTTCAGAGAAAAATATTCCAGAAAGAAAATGACTTAAATACTCTTAGTTCATCCCTATATGAGAGACACTGAATCAGAATATTGCTGATGGCTCCATTTTAAGTTCTTCGCTCTTCACCTCTTGGTTAACAGAGAAAAAAATTGAATTGGAAAGTATTTCAGAAAAGTTTACTATGCAAATGATTCCTATTAATATATCCAGGGCTTTTTTTCCTCATAGAATGCTCAGAATGGAGTTCCGGCACCTTTTTTGGATGGAACCTTGTAGGGTAGGCAAAGTGGGTTGTATGACATGTGTGAGTTCCGGCACCTTTTTTTTTTTTTTACAAAAAAAGCACTGAATATATCCATCCCAATATCTATAGATTGCACAAGTATTTAGGCTACTGTTTGATGTGGTGGAAGGAAAATGATGAATTTCCTACTTTCCAGTTTTTTGTTTTTGTTAATTTTTTTTAAAAATCCCCAGTGGTTTTTTTTTTCTGCATAAAATTTGTCACCGGAAATTTTTCTGGCTTACATCTCTCCTGCTCACATGACCTAGGAAAGCATACATACAACTGCCCTCTATTTCCCAGGGCACACATATATTTAATCAGACAAGATGCTCTGCATGGGGAAAATAGAAATGCTTCTGTACCCCTTTACACAGATAAAAATATACACATCAACTATGGCCGCTGCAGGTAAAGAACTAGAAAGAATTCCAGAACTCATGTCCTGCACACTTATTCTACCTTCTTACAGAATTCTTTCTGCCTCTGATCTCTAACACTATATATGCTCTAGATGTGACAAAGTGATTAAAGTTGATGGGAAATTAAAACTTCCCCCTCTGCTTTCGCTTGTACAGAACTGGTTCTTCAAAGTATCAAAAGATCTGAGCCCCAATATTGTTTCTGATACATAGCAGAAGTTATCAGTCCACTCCAGCATATCCAAAAGCAAACATTTCTAAGAAATGCCCTCAGCTAATTCATTAAAACTCAAGAGGACTGTCGTGAAAAGGATGGAACTTCCATTCATAAATACAGTACTGGATTGAAGCACTGAACCTTAGCAAAAGTCATGATGCTTTTAATTTCAGCTTCTGTAGGTACTACCACCACAGTCAAAAGAGAAGCTAAGCTAAAACAAAGTCCTAAATTGTTCTTGGCAGAGGTTTTTCATTTGTAACTTGTTTGCCAGAAACCAAAATGGAAAAGAAATTAACAGCTGTTGAAAATTGCTCATAGTCATAAGTGCAGTATTTTGATAGTTCTGAAGGAAGATTTTTACAGCAATGAAACAGTCAAGAGTAGGCTGTGCTGAAATTTGAACTGATAGAATTAAATCAAACTAGAATAATTATTTTCTTGGAAGCATGTGGAAGGACACTTATAAAAACCAGTAAAATCTACAAGGCGTATGTTTTATATAGCCTATGATATTCATCTGATTTTGAATACTTTAATGCAGGAAATCCAGCTATAAAAAATAAGTCTATATGCCAGATTCTTCTCCCTACTGTGTGGAATAACTCTATCACTGGAAAAAGAAAAGAAAAACGTCATAGCACAATGAAATCTAAAACTTGGATACAAAAGAGGCAAAACATTAACACATCTTTACTGAAATATCCAGTTCTTTAGTATATTACAGAAAGGCTTAAGAACATATATCATGTACCTAAAATGCAGACTTTTTTTAAATAACAAGATTTTGTATATATATATATGTATATATAAAAAGAAAGTAAAGTGCAAGAAACTGATTTTTCCTTTCTCCAAATTAATGCATCAAAATTTACTACACTGACAATAATATAAACCTGGAAATCCCCCATTTTATTATACAATAGTGGGTTACATATAAAACAGAAATGTTGTGGAACCACTTTTTTTTTTTTGCCAAGTACTTCTCACTGTTAAGGGATAAAAGGGGTTAACAACATTGACTTTTCTGCACACTTGTTATAACTGTTGACTTTGTTGCTGTCCATGTTGGCTGGAAATTCACTAGAAAACGCTAGTGTAAGTGGAGCTACAGTATCTAGATATTAAATTGTTATGTGGATTTCCTTTTTTTAAAAAGGGTGTGACAAAGAAACACATGTAGCTCTTGATGCCCAGTGGAAGGACAAGGGAGGTGTTTCATTCAAGCACTGGCCACAGCTTTTTTTACAGGACCTTTTAATTTGATTAATTGATTGAGCTTTTAACATCGGATAAGGGAAATGTGAACAGAGAAAGCGAATTTGTATGTATAGATTATATCAAAGGCATGAATCATCTCCTAAACTCAGCTATGTTTTTAACTCCCAGCTACTCTCAGCATCTTCACAGCAATTCTGACAAAAACTGCAGACTGGGAAGATATTTTTGACCTTTTCTGTAATAGGCAATAGTGCAGATCCGGGGTAGAAGTGGGGGGGGGATTGTTACACCTAATTCTGAAAAATGGAGGGGGGGATTATGACATTTTAATCCATGGCACCCTCCTGTTGAACAGGATTACAACTTCTATCACCCTCAGCCACCATGCCAGCTGGGGCATGGTGTAAGATGTGGTTCAATGCATCTAGGAGGTTCCCAGGGTGCAGAAGTCCATGTGAGTGCATCTCTCCCAAACATCCAGGCCTCCCCAGCTGTCACAAAAGGAGTGGAAATTGGCAGCAAGGTGCTTTTTCTTCAGGAACTGGGAACTTGAACACTAGGCGTGTCATTAAGAAAGATCACGTTCTGCAGATAGATTCCAGGAACAAAGTATCTGAGAGACAAGAACTAGTTCAGCTACTGGCTATTCATCCTCACAAAACAAAAACTCGGAATCCTGTTCATTTTTAGCTGGGCTTGCCACATATTCCTCCGTGAAAGCTCAGGAACATTCTGTACGGAGGGGCTCCTGTCAACCCCCAAGTGGGTTCCAGCCTTGATTTCCTTTAGGGATGGATATTGATCCCCAGGCCCTTGAATAGGGGGGAAAGACCCCCTTCAGGCGCCCTTCTCTCCCCCCATTCCTGAATCCCTTCCGAGTCTCATAAAATCCAGGCGGTTTCGCCAAGCCAAAAGAGCATCACGGAGCGGCGGCCTTGGCTTTGCAGTGCAAAATGTGCTTATGGACAAAGTCGATGCGCTCCTGGAGCATCTGGGCTTGCTGTTCGGAGAGGAAGCCGACAATCTCGGCCAGGGGCTCCCGAGTCCGGTAGAGCCTGAGCAGCTCGGACGCCGCGTTGCGCAGGCGGTGCAACTCCCGCACTCTCTGGGCGGTGGCCTCGCGGAAGACGCAGACGGAGCGCAGCAGAGGCTCGTTGTATTTGTCCCACATGGCCAGCAGCCGGTAGCCGTGCACCAGGCCGGCCTCGTTGTCGAGGAAGACCAATCCCCCGTTGGGGGCCCGGTGCAGGTTGCTGGTGGCCCGGTGCATGACGCGCGGGTCCCACTGCAGGCTAAACAGGTTGCTGACCAGCCGATCGAAGTTGGCCGTGAGATAGTCGAAGAGAATCAAGTCGCTCCACTGCACCAGCTCCACCAGCTGCGCCTGGCTCAGGCCTCTCAGCTCCCCCGCCGCCAGGGGCTGCAGCCTCCGGCCCGCCGCCGGCGCCCCCGCCTCAGCTTGCCAGGGGGCGGGGGCCACCACGTCGGTCAGATTGTCCACCCACCGCGCCAGGCTCACCACGGCCCCCTCGGCCCAATGGGAGCCGCGCAGCTCGTCGCGCACTTCCGCCCACTGCCCGCCGCGGGCTTCCACCCGGGAGAGCGCCAGAGGCGGCAGCCGCTCCTGAATGCCCAGCAGCCCGGCCAGGTGGTAGGAGAGCGCCTCGCCCTGGATCTGCTCCGGGTTGATGCCGTAGCGCACGCAGGCGCGGCTCCCGTCCGATAACCGGGCCAGCCGGTTGGAGCTGCGGCCGCAGCCGCCGCGCTCGAGCGACACGACGCGCGCCTCCCGGGCCGCCCGCAGCCACGAGGCGGTCTCCTCCGCCGGAAAGCCCGGCGGCACCTTAGCCTCCAGGGTCTGGCTCCAGAAAACCCCGCCGCGCACCGGCAAGAAGGGAAACTGCTCCTGGGCGCCCATTGCGCCTTGCCTCTCCCGCCGAGGGCGAGCCGAAGAAGGCGGCGGCGGCGGCGGCTCCTGTCCGCTTTCCCCCTGCCCCTCCTGGAGCTCCGTCGACTGTCCCGGGAGCGTGAGCAGCGCTCGGAAAGTTTTCTGGGCGGCTTGGAGGCGGCTTGTCTGGAGGGGACGGCTCGGTGCTGCCGGCGCTACTTGGATGCCGCCGAACGGCGAGTCGGCCGGCTCCTGCGGGAACTTCGGCTCGATCGTCCTCGGGTCCCCGATCCGTCCACTCCACAGCCCCACCAAGGAAGCCAAAGCTAGCAGCCAGAGCACGGCCACGGAGCCCAGCCCGGCCAGACCCGCTCGTTGCATTCTCCTCCCGCGGCTGGTGCTGAGCTTGGAGGCTGCCGCGATCTTAGTCCGCCGCTCCGGGACTCGGTAGCTGCGCTAGCCCGCGGCTCGCCCGATCGGGGCTGCCTTGGCTCATGGTGGCTGCCAGTGGCCGGTTCCAGATTCCGGCAGGAGCCTGCCTAAAAGGCGGCAGGGAGGAGGAGCCCGTGCGATGAGGAGGAACCCCGATCCCGGACGGACGCCCCAGCCTCAGCTGCGGGGCCGGTGTCTGTACGCGGACCCTCTAGCGATTGAAATTCACAAGAATCGAGACCACGTGGGGGGAGGCGAGGGGGAGCGCCGGGACCCAACCCACCGCCCAGCATGGTCTTCCGCTTAAAGCGGCAATGGCTCGTCGAAAGGTGGGGCCTTTGCTGGCCGATGCCTCTCGGGGGGGAGGGCACTTCCAAGAAAGGCACCCCCCCCCGAATGCTAGAAGAGCCCTTTGGGACGCCGGTTTGGGGGGTCATGGCGACGACGAGTAGCGTCTTCGCGAAGGGATGGAGCTAGGCGGGCGGCCATCTCCGAGCGCTCCTCCCTCCTCCCATCCGGCTCGGGAAGCACAAAGGATTCGGTCCGTTTAGAATAAAAGATGGGAGAGAGGCACATTGTGCTGCTGCTTTCAAAGAGCTCTTTCTTTGAGCGGGAACAGAGTAGGAGGGCAGCAGCACGGAATGGTGGGAGAGGGATTAATCTGGGCGGCAATCTGGGGTCTGTTCATTAGCAATGAGCAAAGGTCCCCCGAAGGTTGCTGCGAAACGCTTAACCCTTGATCAGGCCATAAGAATTCCCTGCGGCTCAAAAAAGAAAGAAAGAGAGAAAGGAAGGAAGGAAGGAAGGAAAGAAAGAGAAAGCCTGGCTGGTGTTTCTGTCGTCTTAGCCATGCAAATAGACACGTTTGAACTCTACTTAGCATAATCGGCGTGCAACGGGTGAACGTCGACTACTTTATGCACGAATGCCTCGATTTAGGATTCGAGTGAAATCGGAAGAAATATCTCCCCGAGGGTTTTTATCCACCGTTGATTTGAAGAATTATCTAGCCATCCTTGAGTGGGCAGAAAATAACACCTGCGTGAAATTGGCCGCTCCCAGTTGCCAATCCCTGCCTTATTCTACCTCTGTTACTCTCAGCTTCAAATCCCTGGCTTTCATCCAAGTTAGGTGACAAATGACAAAACGGAACAGATTTTACATAGCTCAAGGCTGTCCTTGGATGGTGCCAAACTGTGGGGGAAAGTACTGCGGAAATACCAATACAAAAAGAGACTTAAGACTGTCTCATTCTTAGAGTGGGAACCAGATGAAGGCAAAAAACAAAGAGGTCTTGCAGGAAAAAAGAGGTTGCAGTGGCTTGTGGTGATTAGCTACAAGTGGGGAGTGGCCCCTTTTCATTAGGGAAAGATGAGCTCCAGTGGGAAGGAGGATCCATCTCTTCTAGGCAAAGTGGGGCAAGCAGAAGATCCAAGAGGACTGGCCAGGACAGAAGCAGCACCTTTGTTCTGCTTCCCCAGTTGCCCCCCTTCCTCAGATAGTCGTTTCCCCACCACTGGTGAAGAAGCAGCTAACATGGAAGCAAAATTCAACTATAGTCTGGTTAGCTTCTGTAGCATGAAATTGTGAAATGTTTTGTTTTTTATCTCTGTCTGTAGCAATAGCCTTCTGAATCATATTCCTTGGGTAATAAGAAAGCTCTGTTATCTAAGTTTTACTGATATGAGTGATTCCATTAGTTTTGGAGCACCTAATAGAATGGGATGGTTCACATTGGATAAGCTAAAGGTGCTCCAGTGCCCCTCCTTTTCCATCCTTGGTTGGCATGAATTTATAGGTTTTCTCAGGCAGTTGAAGAGTGAAGCCACCACAATGCAATGTCTCCTTGTAGGCAGTACAGAAGGGTAACATGGTTGAGAGAACTAAAGGTCCAACAGAAGAGGAATGACTGCTCTATTCATCTTCAAGCCCCACCAGATAAACTAATGTATTTCCAGTTGTTTCATATCAAGACCTAAATCCAAACTGAAATGGGTCCAGGTAATCTGTTTCCCCCGGAGGCTTTTATAGCTGTTGCCCCACTACTTTCTCAACAGTCTTTCCAAGAATGGGATTTTGAAGATAAGGAGTTGGGCTGGCCTTTGAATGAATGGGGCAGTGCCTCCAAAGCCACTGAAACTTCTTCCCTCAAAGTGACATTGACCATTGCCAGACCCAATTCCCAGTTCCATTCCTGAATGTTTTCAGGAGCCCCATCAGATGGATCTTAGATCAGAAAAATCCTTTCCCATTTACTCACGATCCACAGCAATAGTAATAGCACTTAGACTTATATACCACTTCACAGTGCTTTACAGCCCTCTCTAAGCGGTTTACAGAGTCAGCATATTGCCCCCAACAATCTGGGTCCTCATTTTACCCACTTTGGAAGGATGAAAGGCTGAGTCAATCTTGAGCCGGTGAGAATCGAACTGCCAAACTACAGATAGCGGGCAGTCAGCAGAATTAGCCTGCAGTACTGCATTCTGACCACTGTGCCACCACGGCTCAGGTAACAGGCTCCAGGTAACATCACAAGGCATCACCTTAGTTACATTGCAGTAGTTTCACAATTAACTATTAAAATGTAGGCATACTTTTAAATACTGAAATGTGGAATATACATCTTATAAATAAATATCTATTAATAAACTAGGTTATCATCTAACATTAATTAATGTTTCCTTCTCATTCTGCAGCCAGAGAGCAAAGAAGCTAAAGAGGAGCAATCTATTCAAAAATCATACCAGAATCTTAAGACGTTCAAGATATTCAGAATAACTTAACGTTATATAAGTGCATGCATTCAGTTGAGGCTGGAGATGGATGGCTCTGGAGAAATCAATTGGTTAATTGCCGGATCAAGCTCTTTTTTATATTTCTAAATCCAGACCTCAAGATTACACATTAAACATCACAAGTATAGGTAAAGCCATCATTCTAGCATTGTTGCTACACAAGTGAAAATAGGGTACTTCATGAGTGTCCATATGCAGACATTCTAATTTATGGATGTGCAAAGAGGGGAAATAACAATTTTGATTGTGAGTGATAGATAAGTAACAATGTCTAGGAATTAAGTAAGGAATTTTCCAGCATTTATGAATTTGCATGGACTTCTATTTTTTTGCTTTATAGTACTATACCTAAATCATAGTCACCACAAGAGGTGTCATAAAAACACTGCTTTATAATACTGATCAGCAAATTCCAAAGATTATATCAACCGAACTCCAGAATCAAAATATATTAACATAGAATTCAGAAATTTTGAGTCTATGAATGGAGAAGTCTTTCCTAAAAGAAGATGCTGGAAGTTCTAGCAAACTTTATTTTACTTTTAGTAAGGATAGGGTAGGCTAGGGAGATATATTTTTTGCTGGTAGTGCTGTTAAATAATTCGGCCTTAGAAACCTTGCTTTGGTTTTGGATATCACCCAAAGTTCTAGTATCTCCTATCTGTAGGGCTGTATTTCTATGCTTAATTTCTTGGGATTGGATTCTGTTCCCTTCAGTGAGACTTGGTTCTAAATAGATGGCCTGTATACTGACAGCTCCATAGGAATTGCACAGACTAAGTCATTCCTCTCTTTCTTCTGCAACATAAGCCTTTTTTCATTTTCTAATATCCTGGTTCTGCTGGATAATATGGATAAATCACACTGCGCTTCTGAATTTTTATATCAATATCTCTCTTGACCAGGGACAAACTGAAATAACAATATTTTATCCAAAATAAAATTACTACTGCTTCTAACAGTAATAATCTTCTCTCAAATCAAAGAAAAATGTATACCGGTAGTAGTGGCTGTTTATTAATGGGTCAAGTCCAATCTGTTAGATATATAGAAGAAGCATTCCTGTTTTGGCCATTTTCCTCAATGCTCAACAGTATACAATTGCTAGGAATATGCTATTAATTTTCCATTAGCATTGTCATGACAAGGTAGTTACAAAATGGCAATGATACGAGTTTGCTAGTTATTAGCAGTCCAAGAATCCTTCAGCTTATTTGGTTCACTGGTACGAACGATATTCAGTTTTTTAAAAAAGTTAACCACTTTTGTCTACAAAGCTTATAAATCAGTGAGATATCATGGCAAACCTGCAGGGTTCCAGCTGACCTTCAGCTCATCTGAACTGATATGCTAGATTTAGCCAATGTTCATATGGGAAATTTATAAGGACTATAACATAAATTCCTGGGATAATTTCAATTGCATATGATATAATGTAATATTGTGATGATTATCATTAAAGTATCAGCCCTTCCTGCTGTTTGTCACTAGCATCTCTGAATAAAGAAATAGCTCCCCCAAAATCAATATAATTGCTAATATTGGAATTTAACTGAAGTTTAATCCAGTTGCTATTACCAATAAAAATGGACCTCAACTTGA
Organism: Azemiops feae; assembly: GCA_023970755.1. Lineage (NCBI taxonomy): Eukaryota > Metazoa > Chordata > Lepidosauria > Squamata > Viperidae > Azemiops > Azemiops feae. The sequence continues at coordinate 4,675,706 of JALGBA010000005.1, read as the reverse complement.
TTACTGTAGAAAGTTTCACTACAGTGAACTATCTGCAGTTTAATTTCCTTCATCACTGATATTAAAATTGCATTATCGCTTCTCCCTGTCACATATTAAAAGGTATTAATTCGCTAAACCTAATTCATTATTTACACATCTAATAAAAGTGTTTGGTGTTTTTAATATAAAATGACAAGTTTTATAAGTAATTGGACATCCATATTGTCTTGCCAACATTGAGGGCTCCACCAAGTGGAGAAAAGTGGGAACATATGTAGGTTTGACAGAATTGAAGCTTCACACATATGATTTTCATAATCTATCCAACACTCCGATTAGATAGATTATTAACCCCTGAGAAGGGAAGGAAGAGTGGAATGCAGACCTTGTTTTGAGATGGCAGATGGCTTGCTTATCACAGGTTTGGGTTAGAAGTGATGGTTTCACAATAAAAATCAAGAAGGGAATAGGAAACCTGTAGCCATTTAGTTGTTCTGAAATACAATTCCCAGCATCCTTCGCCGTTAGATATGTGGGAGGACTTCAACTCATTCAGAAAATTGCATATTCCACTGTCACAGTGCATGTTTAAAGTCTTTTGAGTTGGACTCCTTGTGACCGTGTAAACATGGCCATATTTTGTTGGGAACCTTATGGAACTGTCTTACAACCTGCCTTTCACTTCCCAGATCATCTTACAATTTCTAGGATTGTCTGGTAGTCTTCCATCCATGTATTAATCAAGTTGATACTTAGTTTAGTTTTTGAGATCATCCAAGATTGGTTAAGTGCCTTCAGCTCTTCTGGCAGGTTTGCTCAAGCACTGAAACTCCCAGCATAGCTTTCATTCAGAAAAGAGTCCCGAGGGTTGCAAAATGAGCAATTATATTTTGCTAATGCACTGGATGTTGTATTTTATTTAGTAAATGATTAAATCCTATATTTCCAATATAAACAGTGTCCAGGGGAATAACATCATTAAAATGCATGATAAAATTAAAAATCATGATTAAAACATAAAACTGAAGAAAATAAAAACAAATCCATAAAATATGAAATTGACAACGTTCACCAGTTTGAAAATAGCTTTAGTAATCAAATGCTCTATTATAATGTAATACTATTTTATACTATTTAGGACAATGTAATACAAAATCTTTAAAAATACATTCCAATTTGATACGGAAAGGATAAGAAAAGGAAGAACCCCACTTTTCTACCCTGTCAAGATGCAAAGAAGCACTCCCTTTCTAGGTAGAATTAATGAGCAACGGCATATTTCTAACCAGCAGAACTTATTTTTTTCCAACTTCTTGATTATCAGTCAAGGCAATATTTTAGTTTAATTGCAGCACTAAACTGTGCCTCCAACAATGTCATGCTTACTCCACCTGCAGGCCAACAGTAACTTTGTCATTAATTTCTGTATGTGCACAAAATAAATTAAAAGTAACAATAGCTAATAAACGGATTTTAAAAACCAAGAGGAGGTCATTAAACAGTGCCTTTCAGAGTTTGCCTTTTTCTTAACCAAAGTGGAAGAGACAGAAGGAGCAGGAAAATTATTCTATGAGCATGGACACCCTACCCCAATATATTTCCTTTTTGTAAGGTGATATATTGAAAGAAAGGTATGTTTCTTGGGGCAGGGATGATCCCTGGCAAATAAGCAGATATTTCTTCTTATGACCCTTTCTGACTGGTCAAGAAAGATGCCCTGTAAGTAGCAAATGATCTGCATTTCAAAAGTCATGCCTTCTTGGAGCTGAGCTAACTCCTGATGACTTCATATATTCATATATGTTTTCTTGTTTCTCACATTTGAACAAAGGTTTCTACTTGTGCTGGTAATAGTCACACTTCTCTTCACATTCATTTCTGTTTGCTGATCTGCTATTATTTCTTTAGTGCTATCAATGTGCTAAGTGCTGTTAGTTGTGAATTATGCAGTCATTCCTATTTATCCCCAAACTTTGTTTTTCCGCTGAGTGATGATGATATATCAAAACCTTGGGTTTTTATTTCATAAATCTGTAGCCCACCCCCTATCATTCAGAATCTGGTATGCAACCCACAATGTTGATAACAATTCTCAATACCTAGTAGTTACACCATCTTTAGGTTGAGTGTCCTATTGCTTACTTACTGCTAAAATGCCTCGGTTTTAAAAAATAAATAAAAATCATGTAATGATCCAGAACTATGCTAGAAAAGATGGTAAAGAATGCAGGTTTTGAGACTGGAGTCTAACTAGTAATAGATAAAAAAGAAAGTTTGTCTTCCTTTGCAGAAGAATTATGCTTGTAAATGTTTAAAGCTCAGAATCCCTGCTGGAAAAGAATTATTGCCATTTAGTATGTACAACAAATTAAATCTAAAGATTGGTCCTCTTGTTACTTTCCAATATAAACTGGTAAGAGTCATTATAACAAAAAAAACCCAGAAAAGAGCTTCATCTATTGTCACTATGATTAGGAATGTCTTTCATGTTGATGTCAGGTCTTATTACTATAGTAGTCCTGGATTATGGTTGGTCACGCAGTCAGCCAGATATTTAGACTGGATTTGACATTTTTATCCACCTATAGAGTCCTTTCTAAGGCCTGGGGTAGGTAGATGTTGTTGTGTGATGGTACTGTTGCAGGTACTGTTCCATGTAAAGCTGTCTTTTGCAATTGACTGATGGTCATTTTGCCAATGACAATTAATAATCATAATTGGAAAAAAAATCGCCATCAGTCAGTTGCAAAAGGCAGCTTCACTTGGAACAGCTAACGTCCTGTGACAATACCATTAACGCCATCAAACTTCCACATCTGTCTACCTCAGGTCCTTGGGAAGGACTCAAAAAGTAGATAAAAATGCCCCAGTCCAGTCCAAACATCTGGCTTACAGTGCGATGAACCATAATAATAACCATTTGCCTGCAAGCAAGAACTGGTGGGACCATAAAATAGACGAAGTAATAGAAAATGAAGAAGCCAAAGTGCTGTGGGAGTTTAGAATTCAAACAGGCAGGCACCTGTCACATAACACTCCAGACTTAACAATTGTTGATAAGAAAGACAAAAAATTCTAGATAGTGGACATGGCAGTGCCTGAAGACAACAAAATACAAGAGAAAGCAGTAGAGAATATAAGAAAATACAAAGACCTGCAAATAGAAATAGAACAACAGTGGCAAAAGAAAGCAAAGGTAATACCAATAGTAATAGGCACCTTGGGTGCAATCCCAAAACAAATGGAGCACCACTCAAATACCACCAGCATTGACAAAATCATCAGTTAATTGCAAAAGGCAGCTTTACTTGAAACAACTAACATCCTGCAACGGTACCATTAACACCATCAAACATAATGTCTGCCTATCCCAAGTCCTTGGAAAAGACTCGATATGTGGACAAAAATGCTAAATTCAGTTTGAACAACTGGCTGAGTGGGCAATGAACAATAATAATGTTTATTTCCCTGCTTGTTTAACCAGGATTTTTTTTTTTACTGGGTTTCATGAACATCATTCTCAGCTAAAGAGGCATGAGTGTGCCTATTTACAGATTTGATCCTGTGTTTAGAAATGTTTATTTAGAAATGATCCTTATTGAATTCAGTGAGACTTACTCCCAAATCAAACAGCATAAGATAGCATTTTTATATTTATTAACTAACATGGCCACTGGACTAATCATTTGTACCAAGTGATGGTTTGTCTAAATATAGTTTATTGAATAAATCATGCTTGGCTGGATTTACGACAAAGTGACTTCATGTCACCCAGAAAATTTTAAAACACTTCATCTGACTTTTGAACCAGCTTACATTTTACAGTTCTACACTAATGTAGCTCAGTTGACCAGGAACATTTGAAAACTGATCAGTCACTTTCTTTATCACTTCATGCCTGTCATTTTAAATTGCTATGCCTAGTTGCTGCTATTTCTCACAATCTCTTAACTGCATTCTGATAAATTTCTCAGAAGTCTGTCATGAATCCTAAGCCACCTTATGGGAAAGGCTGGGTGAGAACCATGTGTGTTAGGTCTCTTGCTGTTTTTTGATGCCAAATATTTAAGCACACATTTCCTTTCTCTGCTTCCTGCACTTAATGTCAGTTTTCCAGATGGATCAGAGAGTCATGGGATCTTCCAGTTACTGTAATATCTGTGCTTTCTTGGGTCTCCCCAAAGTATAAAACAGCTGCCATCGTGGACTAAATGAAACATCTGACATATTATTCATTCTACAAATAAACTGTAGTAGCAGATACGGTTTCAACAATTGGCCATAATTTTGCTTGAAATAAAACAGAAATACAGATGTTAGATTTAGGTCATACGGTATGCTATCTAGTTCTTGCTGAACAAAATACATTTAAGGAAGATTACCAGTTTGCTTAGATTAATGTCTCAAATGGAAACACTACTCTTGAAAGTTTCTGCCCCACCTTTGCAAACCAACACAATTAATGCGGGGGGGGGGATGAGTGGTTTCTTTCTCATATTCATATTCAATTCCCCATCAATATTAATATTTTTATGGCAGATCAGTATCATATTTGTAGCAAAACAATTAAAATATAGTCATGAAAATCAACACAACCAAGATGGCTTTAAAGCAGGGGTCCCCAACCCCCTGTCCGTGGACCGGCAGTGGGCCGCGGCATGCCAGAAATCAGGCCGCACAAACAAGCAAAGCCCCATCTGCGGGATGCAGGCAGTGCATGAAACCACGCCCCTCTCCGGTCCGCAGATAAACCTCTCTCCACGGAACTGGTCCCTGATGTCCAAAAGGTTGGGGATCTCTGCTTTAAAGCATCTATGAAGCTTACTCCCTCCACATCTCCTGTGAAACACAGAAAAGCATAAAGATAAGAGTATGATTCTTTTTGAAATAAGAATGATCTTTTGCTGCTACTAATGTTAATAATAATAATAATAATAATAATAATAATAATAATAATAATAATAATAATAATAATAATAATAATAATAATAATAATCTGTCCTTGCAAATACTCCAGATTATTATTATTATTATTATTATTATTATTATTATTATTATTATTATTATTATTATTATTATTATTATTATTATTATTATTATTATTATTATTATTATTATTATTATTATTATTATTATTATTATTAACATTAGTAGCAGCAAAAGATCATTCTTTATATCGCAGTTGTAGAGAACCAAAGCGTACAGCTGATTGATATTGCTGTACCAGGAGATGCCAGAGTCGAAGAAAAAGAACTGGAAAAAATTACGAAATATCACGACCTGGCCATTGAAACTGTGCGATTATGGATGAAACGTGTAACAGTGGTACCCATTGTCATCGGGGCACTGGGAACTATGTCCAAAAACTTTGCAAAATACATCAAGAAACTGCAACTTCCTGCAATAACTCCAGCAATGTTACAAAAAACTGCGCTACTTGGAACATCTTATATTTTAAGAAGGTACCTGGTTGACACCTAGGATGCTGGTAGCAACCCGTGTCAACCATCAGTGCCAGCCAATTTGAATGTTCAGTTGACTGAGGTTCATGTTTAATGAATAATAATAATAATAATAATAATAATAATAATAATAATAATAATAATAATAATAATAATAATAATAATAATAATAATAATAATAATAATAATAATGATAATGATAATGATAGTAATAATAATGTTGGAAGGGACCTTGGAGGTCATCTAGTCTAGTCCAATGTTATAAGAAACGTTTTTGTTTACTTCCACAAAATTTCCCAGCCAATTGATGGACCTAGTTTGCATGGCACATTGTCATTGTGGTTCATGGATACCATCCTCTTACCCTAACTTGCATGGCGCTTTAATCATGATCAGTAGCTTTCAGTTGGTAAAGTTTGTCTTCTAAACCCAAAGACTGAAAAATAACTGATTTCTAAAGCTATTTATGGTAACTAGAAATAGTATCATTCCAATGTTAGATAACACATTTAATCACACATGCACACAGAGACACACACACAAAATCGCCAGTGATGATTTCGCAGCTTAAGGGACAGGACAGGGGTCTTCAAACTTGGCCCTTTTATGACTTGTGGACTTCAACTCCCAGAATTCCTCAGCCAGGCCAAACACCCAAATCATGATCACATGACCACAAGGACACTGCAAGAGCCACAACTATAAGGACCTGTCATAAGTCCCCCTCATTCAGCACTGGCGTAACTTTGAATGGTTGCTGAATAAGTAGGGAAGAATGTTAAGTGCAAAACACACATAAGCACCTGGGTTAGTTCCCTAGTAAGTGGTGATGTACTGAATCTAATTTCATGGCAACTTTCTGCTTCTAAAATTGTCTTTGGCTCTATAAAATATAATTTGCTATAGATCTGCAAAAGTACTAGCAGAACCTGAGATTTGCAAGATTTTTGAGAAACCAGTTTAGAAGACTAGGTGGTATCCTGTGAAATGGATCTAACATTGTCCTTTAAGGCCAATGGGTTTCTTCAAGTGCAAATGATTTCACTTTAATGACGGTATCATACTTTTTTTTCTTATTGAATTTGGAAAAGAGACTTCTTAAAGCCTTGAAGAAATTTGTTTGCTTCAAGTAAGGATGGTGACTTGATACTCTCTGTGGATCTTCAAAATGCGGAAAGCCTCTGAAGCTGAAAAACCAGGTAGGAGGCAGTTTCTGACTGGTTTTTATTTTCCTGGATCAGAGATTGTGAGATTAACCACATGTGTTCCAGATGGTGTTCCTTCCAATTTAACTGCAGAAACTGGAATTTTTTTTGAAGCTAGTTTAGTGGTTGAGTTGTGAGGAACCCTGGAATTTTCCTATCTATTAATCACATTATAAAGCAGTCAATTATAGAAGAAGACATATTTCCTTCTGCAACAAAGATAAGACTTCTTGTGGTAAGTTAAACCTTCTTTCAGGATTATTGAAAAAACAAAAGAGATTTTGATGTAAAGATTCAAGTCTTGTGAGTAAAAAGCTTAATTAAGAGAAGATCTAAGAATGTTTTTGATATAGCTAAGGGGACAGTGTTCATATTTTTATTTTTATTATTTTTGCGCCAAAGAATTGAGGCCTTTGAACTATGGTGCTGGAGAAGACTCCTGCAAGTCCCCTGGACTGCAAGACGATCAAACCAGTCAGTCCTAGAGGAGATCAACCCTGACTGCTCTTTAGAAGGTCAGATCCTGAAGTTGAAACGCAAGTACTTTGGCCACCTAATGAGAAGGAAGGACTCACTGGAGAAGAGCCAAATGCTGGGAAAGATTAAGGGCAATAGAAGAAGGGGACGACAGAGAATGAGGTGGCTGGATGGAGTCACTGAAGCAGTAGGCATGAGCTTAAATGGACTCCAAAAGATGGTAGAGGACAGGAAGGCCTGGAGGAACGTTGTCCATGGGGTTGCGATGGGTCGGATACGACTTCGCAACTAACAACAACAACAAGGGGACAGTGTTCATATTTTTATTTTTATTATTTTTGCAATATGACAAAGAAGAAATGAAGAGAAATCAAAGCTTGATAATACTTGAATGAACTAAAGATTGAGACTTTAGGAAGGAATAGAAAGTTGTCTTATTTGATCAAGGTGAAAATAAGATGTTATTAGAAATCTGGCAACCCATTATGGACTTTTCTTGATGTCTGGGCTTAAAAAGTGATGCTTTATAGATTTGTCTATAGATAAAGGCTGGAATATGGAATGAAGAGATATTGTTTGTAATCTTATATGGGTTGGAAAACCACTAAATTTGTTTATGCTTGTTGTAGTGGATGTTGGAAATCACTTTTTGTATATATTTTTCTCTTTATCATCTTCACACTGATCAACATGATCACATTGAGCACACGGCAGCTCTTCTATATATCCCAAGTTTATTAATTAGTAGGAAAAGATTACAATTAGTACTAGGTATCACAATTTTGTGAGTGATCTGGGCTCACATTTCTAATGTTCCCACCGTTCATGAATCATCTGGACTGATCCTCTTAGACTCTGAGGTTCTCAATTTTAATCATTTTATCCTGTCATTATATGCCAAGTCCTGCTAGAAATCAGTTTCCATAGATGAGAAGTTTTCAAATTCAAACCTTAATTTTGGATCAAATAGTTGAACTAATACATAAAGCATAAACTGCAAGCTATTATGAACACAGGCATCAAGATATTAATCTCTTCATAGACTAGCATGTAATTTCAGTTCTCCATAAAGTTATTTAATTTCCAGTATATTTATTAGATAATTCAAGGCGTCAGTATTCATGTTATTGTTTTCTGAACCTCTGGTTCCCCCCCCCCAAAAAAAACCCACATCCTATTTGCAAAGTCTGAGAACCATATTGGAAATTTCATCGAAGTGATACACCATTGCTTGTTATCACATCTTTAACTACAATCCTCTCAGAATGCCATCTGTGGAAAATTTGTGCATGTCTTCTTCCAAGCAGGATTATTAATATTTGTTAGTATACGGGGCATTACAGAATAGTATCAGAAGCAAAATAAAAACATTTCCGTATCCTAAAATGTTTAGTATTTGGCCTGCTTCTTTCATATATTAATTTTTATTGTGCTTTTCTTTATCTTGAGCATATGATCCTCAACCAATAGCTTAACTGGCTTCTCAATATTGTTTTAACAGATCCACATCCTGATGGAAGAATTAAATTGACTTGAATGCTTGTGATGACAATGAGTGAACTTTTGTCCTTCTGGAATTATTCTCATATAGAGATCCTCTAGTGTGTTCTTGGATGTGTGGTTTTTTGATGGGGTGCTTTTTTGGTCTTTATGGTCTACAATTTTTTCTCCACTAGGGACCTAGAAACCTTCCCACTTCATGTATATGGTGTGTGTATGTGTATGTGTTTACACACACACATACACACATGAAACAAATGTCTTCTTTGACATTAACCAAGAAATCTAAGCTCCAGATGTAAGACACCACAGCTGTACAATTTATGTACAAAAGAGTTTCAGGTTACACAACACTTCATAGGTATAACATGGCCAGGAGCCATCTTTAATTTCAAACTAATTCTTAAACTTGGTGCTTGGCAGGGTTTCATATTCCTCAGCTGGTTTGTTGAGACACAGTTGCTTAAGAGCTTATGTTCATTTCTCTTCAAGATTATCCACAAAGGTAAAAGAATATTTATATTTAGTCTAGTAGGAGGCACCAAAGGGTCTGCCATGTGTGATTAATTTGGCACAATGAAAAAATATATGTGGATAATTCATTTGCATGTAAAATACAGTCTGGAATCCCAATCTAAAAATGTATTTCTTTGGAGGCAAGTGCTCTGGATTTTTGCCTACCATATTTCCATATTATGTCTTTAGCCAACTTACGTAACCTATTTGGAATAGCAGGAATGCACATCATATGTGGGTCTGTGTAGTGTTAATCCCATGGCTAAGTGATTAGGCAGTTGCTTCAAACACTCATTTTGAAACCGAGCCATAATTATTCTATCACATTCCTGCAAATTTGCTGAAAATGAAATAAGCTTTTTTTTTTTGCAGTTAAGTATGGTTTGTAAATAAATCAGCAAGATTATCAATTCACCACATGTCTAGCTACATAATGCAACTTTCCTGATGTCTGGCACATTGTATGATGGGGTGAGCAACAGGTTTGGGCCACAGGAGGTCCTCAGTCTAATTTCAGAAGCCCTTTGCTAGCAATCTGTTTTCTCGCAAGAGGAATGTCCCTTTTTCTTAGTGCCTGCTGTGTGAGGAGGAAGGAGAGAGAACTGAAAGAGAATTTTAAGAAGCGGTATGATAGGGAAGAAGAGAACGAGAATAAAATAGGTACCAGAGTGACGGAGAATTACTGGCACGATTGTATCTGACCCCATCTGCTCTTGGTATACTGTGCAGCTTCCAATTATTTACTCTAACGAGAAAAATTATCACCCACCCTTATTGTATGACTTATCTTTAAAATCCTGAATTGTCCTCAGTAAAAGAATTAAGTTTCCATAGAACGCAAATATACATTATTTGCTTAATGTGCAATGTACAAAGATCGCCTTATCACTCAGTGATTAAAGCGGGGAGAATCTCATTCGTACTCAACATCTAAACAATAAAAGACAACTGTGGGCAGTATAGGAACTTCTTGATCCATAAGGCTGTCTCTGGATTTTAGTACTTTGGAGAACCAGAACGATGAAATCTTTAACACAGTTTCTTTAAAAAAAAAAAGTCACTCTCAGTATCTGGTTTTCTGAAACAAGATTTCTTCCCTTTAAATTCAGCCTATAGACCCAGGCTGACTTTGCATATGTTACAAAACTATGGTTTGTTTAAATACGATTTGTTGAATAGTTGGCTAAGTTCATACATGGCATTACACCATCCTAATTAAAATCAATTTGGTAGAGTGGTTAAGGTGTCAGATTAAATGACAGACTCAGGTTCAAATCCACCTTCATGCTTGAAATCTCTTAGGGATTGGATCCGTTCCTCTCTCTCAAACTAAATGCCTTCAGAATTGTGAGAGATACTGCAGAAGAGGGTTCTCTGTATGCTACTGCAAGCTCCTGGAGGCAAGGTAAAATATAATTTTATTAAACTAACTATATTACAGCTGAGTGCAGTGTGTAAATCTATACACAGATCAATAATTTAAGAAATTTTTAAACATGAGTATGATAATTTCCCAATCTGAGGAGAAGAATTGTTTTTCAAAGGTTCTGGCACTCAGAAATGGAACCAGCCAACTGAGATGGCTAAACATTTAAAATTCTTGTAATAAGTTCTGAGTGAGGCACTTTTGAATACTTTCTCCACACCATTATCACATTTCCCCCTAAGCATAAGGTTTAATTTTGAAGCAGGCCAGCAGGTCTCAGTTAGGAGGATCAAAGAGTTTGATTAAAGAATAAAAAAAAACAGCCAGCTCTGTGCTATTACAAAAAACAAAATATTCTGGCTGTATTACTGGCTTCAAAACTTTTGAAGTGTAAAAAGAAACTCTTTCCCCCTTATCTGAAAAGAATACTGGAAGCTGGTACCACAGGCACTTGGAGTGTTTTGGCTCTGTAGAGATAGTGCCTAACAGACAGGTATCCTTAAAAAAAATTAAAGGCAACAAAGATAGTTCTCATTAAAAAAAAAATGAAGAAGGAAGCAACAAGAAACGCCATCTCCAGTTTTCAGTACCTAGTATTCTCAGAGTCATAGGGGAGACTTTAAGACATAGAAGGAGATTTTAGACATAGAGTCCACCTCCCTGTTCAGGACAGGAATCCATTTCCAGGAGATGATTGATGGCTGTTTATCCCCTCCTTGAACATCTCCCTGAGACAATCCTCCACTGTCAGTCTTATCACTAAGGAAGTTTTTCTCCTCACACCCAAATCTGCCTTCCCAGGTTCTGTTCAATTACAATGTTGACCTTAATATTGCTGCTGCTGATAGAAAACAGCTCTTTTTCTGCATGATACCTTTTAGATACTTGAAATGTGTAATAATTCCCTGTTCAGTCGTTTTTTCCCAGTCTAACAAAATGGCTTGTTCCTTCAACTTTTTCTCATTAGACCTAGGGATCAACCACATGTGGCATTTATGCTACTCCTGAATTGGTTTTATTTATTTATTTAGCTAGTTATTCATAATTCTCATAATTCTAAAATTATAAAACATAACAATTTAAAAGATATTAAAAGCAATAAAAACAAAATTCAAATCTATGTAGTCATATGCCATCATGACTAATGGGTACCAGAGCCAGTTAACTTCCAGCTCAGCAGCAGCCCAGGAACAAATGAGTCTAGGCCGCAGACAACTCGCTTCAGGACAACTCACTACAGGGCAATTCACGTGGCATAACTCAACCTGATAAATGTTAACCGCCATTGTTTCTTCAACATTATTTCCATTTTTGTCAATGGAAATAATGTTGAAGAAATAGTGGAGGATAACATTTATCATGTTGAGTTATCCACATGGAATTGTCTCACAACAAGTTGGCCGTGGCAAGTTGGCCAATGGCATGTTAGCCATGGTGAGATGGCCATGGCTGCAGTGAGACAGTCACGCCAGGTTGGCCACAGCAAGATGGCTGCAGTGAGTTGGCCACGGCAAGATGACTATGGCAAATTGTCCCATTCTGGGAACAAACTGCAGCAAAGGCCATACTGTCACTCAAGGATGGATGCAGATGTTTTTTTCCAAAAGAGGAAACTCTTAACCTCCTCCTTCTTCCTGGTTCCTGTTCTTGTCTTCCTCCTCCTGAGGTTAAAGTGTCATGCTGTGGTAAGATCCTTTCACTAGTCTTTTAAAGTGGGTAAGAGATGATTCTGCATCCTCCTTATTTTAAAAACAAACACAGTGTAATGCTAGGAGAAGGATAATGAGCTGGCAGGCTGCCTATTTTGCTGACTCCCTATGGCCAGCTGAAAGGCGTGCTGGTTGAGCAATTTCAGAACAGCAACAGTGAAAACAGGAGATGAAAAACAGGGCTTTGTGGAAATGTCCACAGTTTCTTCATGTATTTTTTTTAAAATAATTCCTTATTGTTACAATTTCAAGAAAAAAATTAAAATAATGCTGATGCAAGGTAATATTTTAAGAAATACAGTAATGTGGGAGGAAAGGGAAAAGGGAACATGTAAGTATTAAAGTATGGGTGAATAACTAACACATTTCAAATAACCAGCATTTGTGAAATATCACATGGCTAATATAATTTAATACACCGTTAACAATTTGGGGTATTATAAGACATTTCATATCCAGTTTCTAGTCAAAACATGTTCCTATTGAATTGTCAAAATATTTAATGGGCACAGTTGATATCAATTAAGAAGAAAATGAAAAACAATATATAATGAATAATACATTAAATAATACTCTAGGTAGCATGTAGGCTATCTTTTAGATTGAAAGGTAAACTCTAGAACCCAAATTTATAAAGTAGCACAATTCCATGTATAGAACTATAATTGAAAAATAGTTTCCAAATAATACCAAATTGTACATCACATTTATTTGTTAGATATAAAGTTATTCTACACATCAAAGCACATTCCCACAGATTAATTAACCATTCTTCCATAAAGGGCAACAAAGATCTTTTCTAGTAAAAAGAATATGAAATTCTTGCAGCTATTATCATATGTAATGCCAGTTCAGTATATTTTGAGGAAATGTATGGTTTGCTGAAATATTGGTTAACAGAAGTATATCTGGTTGAAATGGAATTATGGACTTCAAAGATTTCTTCCATTTTATGATGAATTATTACATTGTTCCTCCCTATACTGTTCTACTTTCTCTAAATTTTTCCTCACTGGATGCCAAGAACTGGACCCGGTATTCAAAATAGGCCTTGACCAGTGCAGAGTATAATATTAGTATTCCTTCATGTGCTTTGGAAACAGCAATGGAGGGGTGCTTGGTTGTTTGGATTCAAACTTCTTTAAGCCAGCTAAGATAAAAGAGGCTTGCCAAGCTAGAACATATGACTTTCTTGATAGGATGTTTGATTTATTTGAAATGATCTCTGCAAATGTGTAAGAGGACATTTGCTGGAGATAGACACATGTTGACATGTCTAAGTCTAAGTGGATGCCTCAAGTATGATATCAGGGGTTTGTTATAATTTTTTTTAAAACAAACCTGTAATCCCTTGCATTGGGGTGGAGTGAGGGCAACTGAATGGAGCTGAGCTTTTACTGGTTGGATGCCCTTCCTGATGTCTATGCAGAGTTCATAGCAGATATTTTCTCTTCGCACACACAGAAAGAAATATCTGCCACTACCTAGAACAGAACTCACAGTCTCCTGATTGTGAGGTGAGAGCTCCACCTCTAGGCATCCATGCTGCTTTAGGGGTTTGTTATTAATTTTTCCAAATTAAATGATCTTTTTGACACGTCTTTCAAGAAGTAAACTGCATGGATTTTTTTTTCTTTGCATGATGACCCAGTTCCTCACTAAGAATTTCTAATTTGTATCTGTGTTTTACTAGCTAAGCAGTTTCAGGCATCTTTTAGGCCAAGCAACAAATATTAAATATTAAATTGATCAATAAAAGAAGGCTTGTTGTAATGCTTTAAATTAATTTACAATTACACATGGGAGATGGACATGATTATGAATGGAAAATACATATCTGTGAATTGCATTCATGAAAAAAAAATTCTATGGGGAATTTTGATTGTGCAAACTGACCTATACTATCATCGAACTGAATAAATATTATTCGTCTCTGTTATGAAAGGAAGTAATCTTAAAGTTCAAGTGTTTTTCTTTCCTTTGTTTCTCGTCCCAAACATAGCTTTTGTTTTCTTTGTTTTTGCCTGTATGTCATCCTGAGTCATTTTGAGAGAATGGATATATAAATCAAATGAAAACAAATCAAATCAAATAAATAATGGGACCCTCGCCAGTTGTTTAGCCCAGGAAGATCATTGCATTTTGTTCAATCTACAATAAATAAACAATGAGTCAGGCAGACAAATGGAACACAAATAATACCCTGGTTGGAAAGCTGAGCAATCATTTTTGTTTTGATTTTGTGCATTTTATTTTGCAAATGGCTTTGAGCTGGTCCCCTGAGCATTCAGTAAACACTTTATTTAGAGTCATAAAACAAATCCTTGCAGAAGGAAAAAAAAGGGAGGGCATAACCCCACAGAGCATGCAAAACACAAACTTGTACTATGAATAATACGAGTTATAGCAACAGCTTTGCAATCACCATCTTTAAACTAACTTCTCTGAATAAAAAGTCAAAAGTCATAAAGAAGAAACACGGGGGGAAGGGAGCAGCAGAAAGCAAGGCATAGCGTTAGGCAGTCATCAAGAGAAAGGAAGTATTTTCTAATCAGTTGATAGGGATTTTAAGAAGAGTCGTTGCAAATGACAGGTGTCATTTTCAGAGCCAGCATATGGATTTAGGAAAAATGAAACAGTTCAAGAACTGCTCAGGAATTGCTTCAGTGTGGAGTGTACCTTTCACACAGCATCTTCTCTAGTTTTCTTAAAAAAGACTTAATTACTGTAGTGATCAAGCAGAAGCTTGGTGATGTGCAATAAAGAACAAAAGGACTTATGCTGATAATCCAAACCATGCTGTTTTGGGCAGAAAGAGAGATCTCAGATTTCAGGTAGAGATTTCATAAAAGTGAGGACGGGAATCTGAGGTAAAGAACAGATTGGAAGATACAGGAAAACTCTGGAGTAAATCCTGAAATTGATAGAGAAGAGGGAGAACAGAAAGGGAGACTGCCTGTTTGCCATCGGTTTGTGTTTCTAGCAAGAGTAGGAACAAGTGGGAAGTGCTTTCTGAGCTATGGAAAAATGATTATAATTCTAGCAAGAGCAATCTGTCATTCCCATTAGTATCTTCCCAGCCTTATAATCTTATTGAGACAAAAAGCAAGGGAGAAGCAGTAGTCTGTTTACCACCATTACGCTGCTCCCAGTATAATCCCACTGTTGAAAATCAAATTTATCATCCTTGATTGGAGAGAACTATTTTTTTCATTAAAGTAATGTTGATACCATTTAGTATGACAATATATTGGGGGAATATTTGCAAGTCTTTATTATGCCTGTTGAGGAAAATCTGCAGTTCTCAGAATGGACAATCAGAAGACTGTCAGAGTACAGGTAGTCCTCAACTTAAAACTGTTACTAAGTGACTATTTGAACTTATGATGGACCTCCTCGGGGGTAATTATGACCTGGTTCTGAAGTTCTGACAGCCATTCCCCCCAGTCACATGACTGCATTTTGGGCACTCAGCAATTAGAGATGGGAAATGATGCTATAATGTTATATGCTTCCAGAAATATGCTACTGTTTATAGAAAAAGATTGGACTTTTTATTTGGGATTGAGGTCAACACACTCCCCAGGGTTCCCATGAATCTGTGAGGTTGTAAGTAGCTGGAACAGCAGAATCAGGATTTCCAACTGGCAAAACTCCCATTTCATTCTGCCCCCTGGCTCTGGGGATTTCTCTCCTGTAGCCAAAATACCATGGTGCCTTGCCAATATCCCCTTGCACTGTTGCTAGTTCCTGGGTTTTTTAAAATCATTTTTTTTAATCCTTGTTGCAAAAGATGGAAGGGGACTCTGTTTTGCTACTATTCTTAGTGCTCTCATTGGCCAGAAACATAGGAGTACAGATTTCCAGCAGTGGGACCATAACTAGGCTGGTAGTCAGGACAGAGGGCTCATAGTCTGAAAGAGA
Source organism: Azemiops feae (assembly GCA_023970755.1). Taxonomy (NCBI): domain Eukaryota; kingdom Metazoa; phylum Chordata; class Lepidosauria; order Squamata; family Viperidae; genus Azemiops; species Azemiops feae. The sequence continues at coordinate 4,659,505 of JALGBA010000005.1, read as the reverse complement.
AAAAAATATCTGTCAGCTGTTGGATCATTAATAGTCCTTTGTTCCTAGCCACAATATTATTTGTAATTCAATACTGGAAGGGGAATCACCCAAGAACTGAAGACATTAAGAAGCAGGAGGACAGAGAGTTGCCAGACTACATACGAAGCAAACAACACCCTGGAAAAAAAAAATCAAAACATGGAATTCCCAGTTTTAAATCCTTATTCGGCCATTTTAAATCCTCATTCTTGGGCCCATTGTCATCCCTAAGGTAGTTGATAAAGGGATAATCATGTGTACTGCCTGCAACTACTAAAAAGAAGAACAAGACAATTGTTTAAAACCTTACAATACAATCTTGAAATCCAAAACAAACAAACAATAAATAAACAAACAAACAAATAAACAAATAAATAAATAATAGGATGCATACAGGCAGCGGCAAAAAGCACCTAGGAAGACTATTTGTATTGTTTCTGGCCACTAATGCAAAGTTTTCCCTAATCAAGCCAACCATATGCTTTGTTTTCAAAACCTGGCTTGGCTGTAAACATTGTACAGCAGCTCTCTTCCTTTAGAAAGTTAGAATGTGACACCCCAGACATTAATCTCATGACAATGTGTGAACATGTGGAAGGGAAAATATATCCAACTGTCATTTGAAGCTCATTATGTAAGATCAGCAGCATGTTTAATTTGTTGTACTCAATTTAATTCTCAGCAGGAAAAGTACTGAAGGAAGTATCAGTGGAATCTCTGAGCCAAACAAGATGCTCAAGAAAAGAAGGCAGATAAATGCCTCTTTAGGATGAAGCCAGGAAGTCTATCTAAAGCAAAAGAACACTTTTTAAGGCTTCTTCTTAGAAAATTGTGGTCATTGCTTGCTAAATCTCTCTCCATCACCCTGTAGTCTCACTGATGCCTTTTAGCATTTTTCTTTGGGATCTAAAACTCAGAGGGGTCTGCAAGCCACTGGAAGGATATGGTGGAATGTATTCACATACAACTTTGATTACCTTGGAATTAAGGTAAGAGCAGAACCCCTGCATTTCATCCCTGAGAATTTCCTAAAGCATTTTGAAAATGAATTCCAAAGACTATTTTCCTTATCAAATGGAATAAAAATGTTTTAAAGACATTTGTCTAGACATTTAGATAATAGAATTAATTCTGTTACTTATGTTTCACTCATTCATATTAATCTTATTGACTATACGACCCAGTTCTCCTGGCTCTACTAAACTGAAAGGTGTTCTTCCAGTTTATAGATGCACAATGTTTTGAATAAGCAGCACAATGAACTCCAGAGAAGCTAATGGTTTCTCTATATTTTTCTTTTTGTTCTGCCTTGTCTTATAATGTAAGCTATTTATATCAACTCACAGATGGGATTCTGGAAATAAAGCAACTGACACACAGGATTCCCACCTACTGCTCCTAATTATTTTATTACCAAGGTAGAAATTGGTTATTATCATTTTAAAATTGGATATGCAATATAATAGCACTAAAAAGTGAAACACAATAATATACCATTATGAGAGGGATAAGTGTATCTTCAAATTGATGCATATTCATCTGCAAACACAGCCAAGGCATTATTTTCTCAAATGAACCCTGTTGAATAAGTCATCTTTTGTTATATAAACAGTTTTGATTTTCACGTCTGCAAAAAATGAATTTTGCTGTGGATGCCGATTTTATTTGTAAAGGCAATACATGAAATTACATGCAATGCAATCTGAAATATATCTGTAACAGAAAGTCTTAAAACTCTGATGAATCTTTACAATAACAACCTCAAGTGCATTTTGTGAATAGTTAACATCACTACATTTTTGCTTACTTTTCTGACTTACACAAGTAAATGCCAACAATGCAGTAGACATAAATGGTCTGGAAGAAATGGTCACTGTTTTTGTGTAATGATATACATGACTACAGGCTGAAAAGTTACCCTTACATATCTAAAGGTAAGTCTAAATTATCACACAGGGACTTTCTTTTTGGCAAAATAATGCACATATAGAATAATTCTATTAAGAGAATATCAATCCTGACAACCAAAGGGTGTGGGTTGGATTGTCAAAATGGCACTTGTGATCACATGAACAAAGCTTTTCTTACGTGTGTCATACAACACATAAAAACGATTGCACAGTTGAAACTACTATTTTGACTTTTTTGAGCTGAATTTCCCAACATCCTTCTTGCTGCCAACATTTCAGTTTTGGATATTCACACTTACCAGATGTTCAGTTTCAGTGCCTTAGAAGATCAAAAACCTGAAAAAGGTAGAGTCAATGTTTTGAGTGAGCATTCATTTTGGAAATATTTGGTGCCATTGGTGCATTATCTGCATCAGTGAAAGAAAACTTTATGATTCCATGGAACAACCTGAATTTAAACTGATCATTGATTGAATTAGGTACCATCAAGTTGGTATTAAACTCTCAGCAACTACATAGATTTTCTCCATGATAATCTGTCTCTAACCTGGTTTCCCAATGGTGCATCCATCTCCACTTAACTGAGTCCATCCACCATGCTGCTGGTTGTCCATTTCTTCTCTTTCCTCCTGTTCATTTCCCCAGCATTAGAGCCTTATCCAGAGAGATGGCTCTTCAGATAATATGTTTGAAGTAGGATAATTTGAGTCTGGTTATTTGTACCTCAAGTGAGAACTCTGGACAGATTTGTTTAACTATCCATTTGGTTGTTTACTTGCCTGGCTATTTATGGTATTCTCATGAGTCATTTCAACACCAAAGGCCTACTAAGTCCCCTTACAGTGTGCAAAAATCCTAAAAACAATGTCCTGGAAAAAGTCAGTTTAAAGTATAAGGGTCTTTCCAAACTAAATTACTACTGTGATGCAAGAGATAGAGTGGCTTCGACAAGCTTGTTCAACATGAAGAATGACTGCAGGACTTGGGTTTGGCTATTCTAAAGAAAAGAAGAAATAGGGGTGACATGGTAGCAGTATTCCGGTATTTGAGGGGCCGTCCCAAAGAGGGGGTCAATTATTTTCCAAAGCAGCAGAGAGCAGGACAAGAATCAATGGTTGGAAACTGACCAAAGAGAGAAGCAACCTGGAATTAAGGAGAAACTTCCTAACAGTGAGGACAATTAACCAGTGGAACAGCTTGCCTTCAGAAATCGTGGGCGCTCCATCACTGGAGTGCCCACAATTTCTGAGAAGAGACTAGACAGTCACTTGTCTGAAGTGGTATAGGTTCTCCTGCTTGAGCAGTGGGCTGGACTAGAAGTCCTCCTAGGTCCCTTCCAGATTCTATTCTATTCTATTCTATTCTATTCTATTCTATTCTATTCTATTCTATTCTATTCTATTCTATAAAGAATTTAGATGGAACACTGACTTTTTTTATCATTCAGACAGTCTGATGTCCTTTTTTTCTGGAGTGCAGCAATGAGTGATAGGATGGGGTTAATTGGAGAGATACTATATCTCTGAACATGCCAACTCTGAATAAATAAATTCTACTGTCAATTGCAATTGTTTTTCTTCCTAGGAGACTTCTTACTTACAACAAGCTTGGAGATACATTATTAAATAGCTTGCACTGCCTGCTCTCAAGCCAAAGAGATTCTCCCAGTCCAAAATGAATGTAAATAATGAATGTAAATGAACAACACCATCGTGTAAAGACTTACTTAGCAGTAGGTCTTGGTGTATTCAATAGGGATAGCTTATAAATAATTATTCATAATATTGCAGCTAGCAAACTAAATTATTTTTCAAAGAATGTTTTCTGAAATATAAGCAAAAGTATAAATGATGTTAGAATGTGAACAGAAACTAGCAACCTAATTTAGCACTTTGGGGGCATTTTTAATGACTTAGGAAACTTCAAATATAATTATTAGTTCAGTAATTTAAGAGGTGCCTTTGCCACTATATTCAGCTCTTTGGCTGATATTCCCCATCTCCCAATAGATCAGTACAATGCCATTGGGAAATGATATGATGATCGTCCAAGATAAGGCAATAAGATACCAATGATCTAGTCAGTGCCAATCAAATGATCTAGCAGAAATTTTAGCTCACGGAGAAAATGCCCTTCTGCTTTTCCTATAAGCTAGTCAAACAGCCTTATAGTACAAACAATGGGACTCCAGTTGCCTGTGCTTGGCCCCCAAATCACTTACTGTATTTGTGTCAGCCCTGCAGACCAGGAAATCAACTCTACTGGAAAGCTAAAATTATTTTATTGAGATTGGGGTTATACATTGGTATCTCGGTATTCAACCTTAATTGGTTTGGGGAGGTACGATGAGTACCAAAAATGATGAGTACCAAGCATGAGAGAAAATCCTCAGAATATGAAGAAAGAATGTAATATTTAACATCAATTCATTGGGGATCAATCTGACAATGGACTGTGTTAATACTTTGAATGTAAGAAGACCCATTTAAGAGTGTGACACGGATATTTATTTCATTTATTTATTCATTTATATATTGACCAACATGTCAAAAATGAGGGAGAGGGTCATCCTTGGTGAAGACTTTGGAAACTGAAAGTGAAGTTTTGGCACAAGGAAAAAAAACCCATACATTTGGTCAGAATCCATGGCCCTTAGAAAAGCCCAGCTGAATACCTCTTTTCATAACACTGTCATTTTCCTTCATGCAATAGAACAGGGGTCCCCAATCCCCGGTCCATAGACTGGTACCGGGCTGCGGCATACCAGCAACTGGGCCATGAAAACAAGCAAAGCCCCATCTGCAGAATGCAGGCAGCACCTGAAACCACGCTCCTCCGGTCCACGGAAAAACCTTTCTCCACGGAACCAATCCCTAGTGCCCAAAAGGTTGAGGGCCGCTGAAACAGAATACAAAATTTGCATGGCTTCAGGTTGAATCTAGATTTAATCAAATATTTTTCTCTCTCTCCAAAAAATTCTTGAAAGCAATTTTAACATCCCCCAAACCTATTTCTTTTTCCTCACTTTTAGTAGCAAGCTATTACTCCATTTTCCCAGATGTGGATTTCTGTAATACTTGGAGATCCCTAGGCAGACTTATTGCTACTGTGCATTCAATCATCATTAACTCCTGGATAGGCTGTTTGCAAAACTGAAGCAAGCACCATTACTTCCCTGAGACATTACACCAAAGGTTTTTGCTAACCAAATAAGGTTCTACGTTTTGAGATATACATATGGGTTTCATTTAAATGGAATCTGGCAGGATTTGTTGTTCCTTATCAGTGTAGTGGGGAAATCATTATTTCTAGAATTAAGTGAAGACGTCCCTGAAAAGCATCCAAATGGTTTATGGAACTTCAGCTATTAAAATCAAGCAAACTATGCAATTTTATCCCAAAGAACTGGACAAAAAAAATGCCTTCTTTCATACATGTTGATGTACGAGTTAACATCTTTTATTTTCTTAGTTAAATATAGTAGGAGAGTCAAAAATCAGAAGTTTGGTAGAACCATTTCAGACTAAGAAATGTTATTAACAGGCATAAACCTTCACGTGCTACAGCTTGCTTCATGAGATGAGAAGCTCAGAGACAATGTCTTATGAATGCCAGTTTAGTCTGCAGGATATACAATTAGAAAGTAATGTGATCTCCACTCCCAAACACCTGAGGAGTTATTGCATAAATGATGGAACAAAATTTTTTTTGTTTTGTTTCCAGGAGTATGCATTGTGTTACTATTTGTCTTGGACTACATCCTCTATACATTTTCACTATTGTCTATGCTAGTTGAGATCAATAGACTCCATAGTCCATAACTGTTCAGTGCCACTAGGAGGCCTACATTGTTCCAGAAGGATCTGCAAAACAGGCCTACATGACACAGAATGAAACCTCAGCTAAAGATTAACTTTCAAACACCAGGGAAATCAAAAGATCTAGGAACTTCCAATGAGTATAAAGATTTATTGCAAGCTTAAGCGCTTTACAAGAATCTGAACTACTAAGGGACAAAGCAAATTGGCAGTAAATAAGAGTCAAAGGAATTGAAGGTGGGCTGGACTTAGATCTCTTGTGGGCATGAAGGGACTCATGACTGATGACGCACTTGACCCCTCCCTCCAGCTCAGCCTGATAATTTCCTACACTAACTTCCTTATGGCATGAGCTATTCAGCTGTAGAAACTGCATTGGGCAATAGCAATAGTGCTTAAGACTTATATACCGTTTCATAGTGCTTTACAGCCCTCTCTAAGCACTTTACAGAGTCAGCTTATTGCCCCCAACAATCTGGGTCCTCATTTTACCGACCTCGGAAGGATGGAAGGCTGAGTCAACCTTGAGTCGGTGCGAATCGAACTGCTGGCAGTAGGCAGAGTTAGCCTGCAATACTGCATTCTAACCACTGCGCCACCACTGCTCTGGTTAGCATGGGTTAGAAAACACAGTGTATGATACCATTATTCTAAATACCAACTGTTAATATCCAATATTTATTGATTGATTTGTTAAATTTATTTGCTAACCATCTCGCCATGGGGCTTCTCTGATGGCTTACAACAATAAAATGAAAAACATGATTAAAAAAAATGCAAGAATAACAATGGCAAAGGGATAAAACAATAAAAATAAACAATGGAAGTACACTATATGAAATTAAACAAGATGGGTGGAGGGGGAGTACGAAGTGCAGGGGGGACATGGGGATCAGCTAATTAACCAGTAGCCACCTCCAACGATGTACTTGCCTACTGGGTCCCCAAGCCAACTGGCAGAGCCAGGTCTTCAGGCCCTTGTAGAAGGATAGGAGGGTATTATGCATGATATATAAATACAGTCCTTAGCAGATAAGCAAACACTTGTGTGCTCCTGAAATCAATTGAGATATTAAAAAAACTGCTTAAAAGGTGTGAAAATCTGACTTGCACCTTTTCTTCGATGACAGTTTCCACAGGTACAAGTAGGTGCAATTCTTTGTTTTCCGTACATTCAGCAAATAGATTGCAATGATGAAACACAGAACCTAATTATTCATCACACAGCCCTTTTACAGAATACCGTATACTTAACTGGGTCAGTGGGGGAAGGGATTTATATCTCATGAGAATCTTGAAAAAGAGGTCAACAAACCTCCAGGCTTTCATTGGAATTAAACAAACTCAACCCCTTCTGTTGAATCAGAAGCTATATAATTGATATACATAGTCCTTCCATTAGAAAGAAAGAAAGAAAGAAAGAAAGAAAGAAAGAAAGAAAGAAAGAAAGAAAGAAAGAAAGAAAGAAAGAAAGAAAGAAAGAAAGAAAGAAAGAAAGAAAGAAAGAAAGAAAGAAAGAAAAGAAAGAAAGAAAGAAAGAAATTAAAAAATTGAACCTTTTCATTATAGGGCTCATCCCCAAAGTCTGGCAACACAAGACATATTTTTTTGAGATGGTTAGTTGATTTATTTATTCATTTATTACATCAATTTATATGGTCAACTGTCTTGCAGAAGCAACTGTGGACATCTAGAAACACTTAAAAACAATGTAACCCAACAAGCACTCAACAGTCCAATAATCCCTAAATGGATTTCCATGACTGAAGCCAGCCTAGTGCTTCCCCCTAACCAGGGAATGAAGCAGTGATGTCATAAACCCTTGTCAATACTGTCCAAGAAATGGTTCATGTCCATCTCATGCATGGAAATTCTTGGCCTCTGTTGACATGCAACTTAACAGTGTCATGAGCACAATTGGTATGACACATGACCTTCTAAAATCCAGTCACTTTTGGAACTAGAAAGGGGCTTTCTTCAGACTACTAGTGGGTAAATTGATTTAGCAGGTGCCTTATAAGGGCAATACAGTACATACCCAGGACAAAAAACAATTAATGCTATAGCATACTGAGAACAATTATAAATGGATATGGCCCTCCCTCAGTCAAACTGCTTGCAGACGTTCCTCCTTCAAACTTTTACAACCCACACTATCTCCAAAGAGGGAGGGAGGATCAGCAGAGCTTCTCATGCCTAAGCTCTAAAAATATTCACATTTACTCCCACAGGCTCCCAAATGAGCATAAACACCGACATGTTGGAGCCTGCTGTCTTGTTGTCCAGGGTCTGACACTCCTTGCTGGATGTGGTTGGTTATTTAGAGTCATAGAAGTTAGAACTAAGACCCCACCCTGGCTTCGGGAAAGAATCCACATTCAAGTATCCCAGAAAGGCAGCTTCTACTTAAATACATCTGACAAAAGGTAGCCCATCATCTGTCTGTGTTATGGCATGTGCAATACTGCTTTTGCTCTTTAGAGATTCCCCCCCCCCGATATTCTATTTAGTGTACTCCTCCACCCAATTTCTTCCCATTATTTTCTGTCCCAGGGAGAAAGCCATATTAGAGCCTTGTTTTCCTTGCATAGTGTGCCATCCTTTCCCCTCTTGGTACACCAGCTTGGGAAGAATAACAGCTCATCTTTTGCCTATCAGAGGTGTGTGGGGAGGAGGAGGAGGAAATGCATGAGGCTAGCTAAGGGTTGATGAAGCCATTGTGTGGAGGAACTGGAGGAGAAGGCAGTTTTTGGAAGACAGCATGAACAGGCAGCCAAAGTGAGTGGGAGAGGTTGTGTGAACTGGGGTTGGAATGCTGCCAGTCCTGTTTTTTTCCCCCCTTTTCCTTTTCCTTCCGTACTGTTTTCTGTCTGCCTGATTCAATGCAAAAGGGGACTGGTGATATCACGAAACTGGGTCAAAACTTTCCTGGCGCTGGATCTTGTGAAATGATGGGCATTTCCTGGAAGAAATGGGCAGGGGTTCTTTTCTCAAATGATTTTTTTGATCAGCCTGAACCTGAAGGGACATTTGACTGGGTTACTGGTTGCCTGGCTTAAACATGTGATGGGAGCTGTCCCAGAATGTGCTTGCTGGTTTTCCAGATAAAAGCATCTTTGAAAATTGGGTAAGAGTTGAACAGAAAAACAGCAGGGAAAGGAAAAGACCCATGGGGGGGGGGGGTTCCACCACTTTTCTGTTTCCAAATTATTTTCCCGCCCTGCTAGAGTCAAACATCTGATTGAGTCGTGCCTGAAAGTATATGGTAAGAAAAATGGAGAAGCAAATGATAATTTCCACATGTTAAGAAAAGGATTAAGCAGTTTTTCCTCTCTTCCAAGTCCCCATTAAATTCACTCTTCATGTTGCTTTTGCCTGAACAAAAAGAACTGCCAAACTTTTGTTATACAATATAAATACATGTAGATTCTATCTTATAGAAATTCTGTTTTTGCAACATAAATTTTGGGTATGGCAGAACCATCTCTCAGTGATTCTGAACAGAATTTTTCCCCCCTGAAAAAAATTGGTTTTAAATCAACATCAGAGGGCACCAAAATTCTAACTCTGCTCAGGCACACACAGCAATGATCACTGATAGTACATAAATAAATAAATGGATATTAATACATATACATATATAACCCATTGACCACCCTCCCCCTTTCTTCAACTGTATACACTTCATATGACATTTCTGCATGATGAGGAAGCAAACCAATCACTTGAGAAGCCATAGAATATTTGGGGCAGCATATAAACACCATAATAAACAAATACTTTTTTTTTTAGCAGTTCAGCATGAAAATTATTCAAAATAGGACTGGATCCTGGGAACCCTGGGAATTCCAACCCTCTTTTTCTGTGGAGGCACCTGCTCAACCACCTGCTGAAAATTCCCCCTTTTCACTGAGTTTCTTTAGAAGGAGTGGAAATGACATAACACCTGGATACAGAACCAAGGAAATGCTAGTCTACATGTCCACAGTAACTCTCATAGTGCAGCCTGGTGCCCGTCAAATATATGAGGACTGCAGCTCCCAGAATTTCTAGACCTCACAACATTTGGCTGTCTGGGAATTCTAGATTTCATAGTCCCAGTTTATCTAAATGGAGACAAGTCGAGAACAGCTATTCTAAAAGGACACAGGAACATCTGGAGTCAGGTTTTGATGACTAATAGAGCTTTTTTTCTGGAGCATGAGTCAAAGAGAAAAAGTTTGGATGTAGAAATGTTTTGACTTTGCTCAATGGGATTAGGACATAATACTGTACTTATTGGATTTTTTTCTTATTGTTTTTTTCCTTGATGAAAGTTTCCAATTTAGATCAATTTGCATGGAGGATTAAATTGTTTCATTGCTTCTTCTGTTGCTAAACATAACAACCTAAATCCCGCCCACAGATTTTGACAGAAAGTGATATTGTTAGCCTCGGTTAAAAAACTGGATTCTTTAGTCTGAACATGTGGTGGTAGACAATGTGAAGGGAGGAGTTGAAGTGGATTTAATAGAAGCCTGCAACAAACATTAATTGCTATGACAACAGGGAAAAAATATACAAAACTTATATTAGAAAAACAATAAAGGCAGAACCGCAGTGCTTTAGTTACACCAATTAAACAAAGAAATAAAAATCCAAATTATAGCTTTTTTTCAAAGGAACTACATATCTTTTGATGGTGTTTTGGAATGTTACAAGGTGAGAAAGGGTGATAATATATTTTTTAGTGTCGCTCTGGAGCTATTCTGAACCAAAATTGATTCTATACTGAATAAAGTAATTTACAATTGGTCTTTACATTTAGGGCTGTCACAGCATCCCCATGGTCACGTGATCAAAATTCATGCACTTCTCAAACAATGGTTGCAGTGTCCTGGGGTTATGTGACTGCCATTTGCAACCTTCCCAGAGAGCTTCCAATAAGAAAAGTCAATGTGGGAAGCTGGATTCACTTAACAACCATGTGAGTCACTTAACGACTATGGCCAAAAGGTCATAACAATTGAGCACAAGCCACTTTAACGACTGCATTGCTTAGTAATGAAATTTCCAGTCCCAACTGTGGTCATAAGTCAAGGACTCCCTGTAATTTGGAAAAAAAAATCCCACAGGATGAGTTCTTTTATAATTCTTACTTGGAATTTAACAGAAATACTAAATATAGTTAGATATATGTCTTACACTATATAGGTAGTCCTCAACTTACAACCATTCATTTAGCAACTGTTTGAAGTTACAACAGCACTGGAAAAAAAAGTGACTTAGGTCCAGTCTGTATCCTGGGTGACATGATTGCCATTTGCAACCTTCCCAGTCATCTTCCAACAGCAAAATCAATGGGGAAAGTGAATTCACATAATAACTGCGTGATTCACTGAATGACTATGCAAAAAGGTTATAAAATCAGACAATAAATCTCACTTAACAGCTGAAATTCTGGTCCCAGTTGTGTTCATAAGTTGAGGATTACCTGTAATAAATGACCAAATTCATTCACTTTCACGTCCTCCTTATTCTCTTTTCTCTCAGTATGGAGGAAAGTTAGGTTGGGAACCTCGAAGGAATTATATTTATATCACATAAATAATTCAAGTTTTCCTTTTTTCATTCTTAAAAAAGAAAACATAGGTGTTTTATTGGGTGTTGGTCTGTATCATAACGGTTGCATGTCTATGCATTATCTTCAGCAATAGGGTTCAAGGCACCACAGGATATACCGTTTGAAGGCTTCTGGCAAAGATGAATGTCACCATGTCATGTGGCAGAGTGTTCATCTGGCTGAGAGTTTGTATAGTCAAGATGTTCATCCTGAGCTGTAGCTTGAGCTTTCTTTCTTGCAAATACTTCCTGGTAAACCTATTTACTCTCCTAAAGCCAAAATGTATTAAATACATGTGGAGTAGGCACATTAGCTGTGTACTCATTTAGCAACCACAATTGGGTCTGGTATCTCTATCCCTGAGTGATGTCATTGTTAATTCAGATACCACATAACAGCAACTTACCCTTTCAATGCCAGCTTCTCCACTGATGCTGCTTATCAGAAGCCAGCTGTGAAGGTCACAAATGGTGGTCACACGACCACAGCACACTGCAACTGTCACAAACACCTGCTGTTTGTAAACCACCCAAATTGCAATCTGGTTGGAATACATGTTGAAATGTATTGTGTGCAACAACTGCAACAGTATCCAGCCAGTAGATGGCAGTGTTTGTAAGTTTGCTAGGAATAATCTATGGTATGTACTCTATGGTCTTTTTGTTCGGAGGAGAGTTTCCTATTAACAGTTAAAACAGTTAAGCAGCAAGGCCCATGGTGACTGTACATTTTGTTTATTCTGTAGGGTTATAAATAAACAGAATTTCTAACACAATCGTGTGACTGTGGGGATGCTGTGACAATTATAAGTGTGAGGACCGATCATAATGTCACCTTTTCAGCACCATTGTAACTTCTAACAGTTGCTAAACAGGGTAGTTATTAAGCAAAGACCACCTGTAAAGCCAATATAAATTTATCTTAGCTCTAGTCATTTCTTTATTCTGGCTCCACTTATATCTCATTCAAACATTAACCTTGGCCTTCAGCTCAACCAAGGTTGCATTCCCCTGATTAAAATGCTTCTTTTTAAAACTCGATTGACTGTCTTAAGCGCAGAGGCAACTTGCAACAACTGCCTGTTTGGCCAGAAGCAAAATTATTGCATCTGCCAGGGATCATTAATCCGGGTGGCAAGCTAGCGATTGGGGGTAAAAATGGAAAGCCTGAGAGAAGGCCTGATGACAAATGTATTTAGCACCATAACTAAGGAACCAAAAGGTGGTTGTAATTATGGGTTCATGAAACTATATAAAAAGAATAATTTTTAAAAATCATTTATAGTTTTGCTTGAGTCAAGACAAGTGCCTAATTACTTTGCAATGAGTAAATGTTACTTCTAGAAATATTTCTAATGCTCTTTACCTTTGTAATCATGTAAATGCAGTCTTTAAAGTAAAAAAAAAACATCATGGCATAAACTTTTCACGTTAATTCATTTTAAAATCTAGCAAGGTGTGTGCTCATAATTTATTTATGTAGAATTGCACAAATGCATGTTTTCCTTACTTCCTTAGGGTTTGTGGTGGGGATGGATTTAGTTATTAATTTATAACCCCTTCCTCTGCCCCCAAGCCTGGTTTGATTCCTTACAACAGTACAGTGTTTTAAAAGGCTATATTTTGATTATATAGTTTTCCTCCTTTTCCCTTAAGCCTGTAAAGTATTAGAAAGTGGTGATATATGAGCTACCTTCTCTGGAATGTCTGTTGCTGAGAGATTTAAAGCATTATTGGAATATACACAGATTTCAATGGAAGTACTGTAAATCTTTTAAAAAATATTTTTCTTAAATCATGTGGGCATGAAATGAAGAATTGAAATAAATGACTGGGTACCTTGTATAACCCGTTACAATCCAGAGAAAGGAATTCTCCTTTGAATCCCCTAGGTTTCAGTGTGTACATAATGTATGTCATGTATTTTGAGGAGGAAAAATCTTCAGCCTCCAGTTGTGAAAAATCAGGTCTAAAATTTCCACCTTCCTCTTGGTGGAAGTCACGTGTCACAATATTTGCCTTGGGCCAAAATAAAACAGGGTCCACCCTTTTGCTATGGACCTTGTTTTGCAAAGCTGTAATTCTTTTTCCTTTACGCTACCTTCCACCTTCCTTCCAGTGAAGAGGTTTGGGAACAACAAGCATTTCTGTGAATCTTGCAGCTGAGGTCTTTTTATAGCAGAGATCTGAAATAACATATCTGAAATTTACTTCGTGCGGATTTTGTTTGTAAGCAGATGGATATACCAGATTTTGTTGGGATAACTATAATTAATTATATTTTAATATATATGAGGCTTATAATGTATTTCATAAAGATGCTATTCAGCCACAAAGAATAATAAAAAAATCCATTTTAGGCCAAATCAAGGTCAGATAACAGCATGTGAAGCTTTTCATTACGTAAGATTTTGAACAGAGGAAAGGGGACAGAGGGGAAAATGTGTGGTGCAAATTCTTAAACGTCTTTTATCTTCTTATTTTAAAGTAATTCTCTTGAAATGCAATAATGCAGCTATTTGAAGATGTCAAATTATGCTGTCTAGAATTCTGAGATGCTTCTTTCAATTGTACCTTGGATGCTGGGATAAACAAGCAGGTAAGAGAAAAGGGTAGAAATCTTATTAAGCTTTCAGTCAAAACCCAGTGAACGAAAAAGGTCTCTGTTGAGAAGTAATCAGAAGGAATCTGAAAAGCTGCATTCTGTATCTGCATCATCTCAAGACAAAATCCCCTCAAAGCCATTTCAGGATCCTAAAATCTAAGTAGATTTGTGCAGAAAGAGGCAATCCTTCAGGTATTATGGTCATAAAGGTTTTACAGTTTCAAAGGTAAAACCCAACTTGTTGAAGTCAGTCTGAAAATGGACACTGTTTCACGACTGAGCAAAATTATTTCATTTGTCTGGTCAGCTGTAGTGTAGTGAATGTAATTTATCCAGCACATCATGTCTCTGCTATTCATTAAATCAGCCCCAAAGTGAGCTGGGGAGACTGAGAAAAGGTGCTGTTCTTTGAAGAGTCACATTCATGAAAACAACTAGATTTAAGCAGATATGTCTTTTTTGAAAGGCTCCTACAGAGGTCTGAAAGAAAGCGGGGGGTCTGCTTTAATGAACAATAGAGAGGTGCTGTATATGTATGAGGGTTGCAGCAATTATTCCAAACCGTTTTGGAAGTTTGCAAGAGTCTATTATTTATTGCTTCACTAACTCATTTCATATTCTGCCTGGAAACTTATTATCTAATATTGGTGGTTGTTTAATGTTTCTTTTCTGTTTCTGAAAAGAGGTCAGCACTCATCCAGATCAGTCATTTGATAGTCCATCTGTATATGGACAATAATATGAAATGGTGAATTCCTTTAGCTGATAGGTTGTCTGTTGTGATCCTGACCACATCACTTAGATGCAATTCAGTATGACTTGACATACTGAATCTACTGTATTTTGGAATATGTTGTGTGCTGCATCTATTCAGGTCTATCAGTTTAGGACCAATTTATCTTCCAATCTTGAGGAAGAAGTGAAATCCTATGACAAAAATGTGACAGCACTTTAAAGAAAGGACTACCATCATAGTACTTCAATGTACTAAATAAACAGGTCCATTATGAAGTTGTTGGCTATTGCTATTCTTTCACATATTAACACACATTAAAATTATTCCTTTACACTGAAAGGGTCGATACATTATGCTAAGACATAATGTGATCTATTTTTGGCTTAACAGGATGTGTGAACTCTATCAAATATGATTTATTTAAAAAGTCATACCGATCACAACTGCTGTGGTGTGGGAGTTCGATTCCCGGGGTCCAGCGCCTGCTGGACGGACCAGTGGTTGTGGGAGTTCAAATCCCGGGGTCCAGCTTCTGCTGGACGGACCAGTGACGTACGTCAGCCTGGGCCAACGGACCTCGCGTTTGGTAGATAGGAAACACACGGACAACATGTTTCTTCAGGTTGAATCAGCAAGCGAGAGCCCAGAAGGATCTGCGTGCCTCTCTTTTATTGGTACACTTACGTCACAGCAGGAGGTTGTAAAGGGTGGGTTTTGCCAGGAAATGAAACTTAAAAGGGTACCTTAACTTAACTCAGGAAATGGAAACTTAATAAGGCATAAACGAAACCTTTAACTTAACTCAGGAAATGGAAACTTAAAAGCATAAATGAAACCTTAAGCTATTGAAATGGTTGCAACATCTCCACTGTTTTTATTTTTTAAAGTTCAATCTCTATCCTACTCGTAGCCATCATCTGCATCCTCCGAAACAGAAGAGGGCAACTCCATAAGAATACGAGATTCTTGCTTGGGGGCAAGAGCCTCCATGGCTAAGTCTGATTCAGTATCGGAACAGTTGGAGTCCGTGTCAGACAGTGTCAGTAGGGCAACCTTTTCAAAGGGGTGGAATTTGGGTTTCAAGGGTTCATATATATTGTTTGAGGCAAGCATAACATTAATCTTAGAAAGATTAGAATCCAAACCATTCAAACGATCCTTGAGAAATTGCAAAAGGCGTGAAAAAACACATGGGCCAATCATACATAATATAAGCAAAATTATACAAGGTCCTAAAATAGCAGAAAGCAATGTAGTAATCCAGGGAGAGAAATTAAACATGCTTTGATACCAGGATAGTTGGGAGAACCTTTCCTGTTCCCTGTCTTTTAATCGTTTGCGTAACTCATTCATAGAGTCGCGCACAATGCCAGATTGATCAGAATAAAAACAACATTCTTCTTTTAAGGCTACACACGTTCCACCTTCCTTTAAAAATAAAAGGTCGAGGGCACGCCTATTCTGCAAAACTACTTCAGCAAGAGACGACAAAGAAGTTTGAAGGGCAGAAATTGAAGTCTCAATGCGGGAAAGATCATTATCTATTTCTAGACTAAGTTTTTGTATTTGTTGTTGATTAACAACCAAAGCCGCAGCTCCAGTAGCTGCTCCTGCAGCACCTAATCCTAAAAGAACTGAAAGGGTTAGGGCTGTAACAAATTCACGTTTTGCACGTAGGTGGTATTCCGGTGGTTCCATAAGGGAAATAAAATCAGAGGGGGAATAATAAGTGATTCTAGGGACTAAGCGTACCTGAATACAAAAGGCTTTTTGTTGTATAAGGACATCCCCTGATACACAGGCTGTGGCACCTGTAGAGCAAGCCCAGATGGAGTTGTTGCCGGGGATGAAGAATTGGCCCTTTAAGCTGGCAGAGATATTACCATTACTCAAGGTAAAAAGAGAGTTATAACCTGCCGTATTTACACTGCCCGATCTTTTCTGGGTGAGCCAAACATCACATTGGTATTTGCCAGTGGTGATATTAGCACAATATTGAGAATAATTTGCAGGAATGTTTCCCAAGCAACAACCATGTCCCATAATAGAAGTAATAGTGATGGATGTTGAGTTCCATCTGCAAGAGTCATCTTTAGTAGCATTCTTAATAGGTTCGATGGAGCCAACAGCGTCATAAAAGGGTGGAGTGGCTGATAAACAGAGCCAACAGTGGTCGGTTTGTGAAGAAGAATTAACAGCACTTTTTAGCAAAAAGGAAGAAGCATTGACAAGGTTAATCAAGGGATTAGGCATATTATGTACAACGGACTGTAAAAAAACAGGTTGAATGCTTTTGTTAGGACCTATAGGAGGGGAATGTGGTGACTGGATTGTGAGACGAATGGAAAAAACTCCGCTGTCGTCTTCAGAACCGCTCCATTCTCTACCACCCCAAGAATATCCGACAGCCCATTGCTCTGTAGTCAAAGTCTGTCCTTGGGATGTGAAGGTAATGTTCATTGGATTTTTCCGCTCACCACAACAATGCAAATTAGAAGGGCAGGAAGGAGAAGGGGGTTTGCCATTACTACGGTTAATGGCAATATAATCATTTGAGCGAGGGGCAGTCCAGGATATAGCGCCCATAGAAACACAAGACCATGAGGCACAGTATTTATCCAAAAAAGTGCCACATTGATATTTTTCCTCAGGTGTCTTTGGTTCGGGACAAAAATACAGGTCCCACCATGTTGCTTCTAGTGGAGAAGGTGTACACGAACCTTGTTTGTCCCATTTGTTAGTTTGGAGAAATTTTGAAGCAAATTTATTGACCCCGGTACCCATTTCGGCAAAGTCAAAATGTAAGATAGGGAACCAGGGCCATATTGTGTATTTGGAGATTTGGAATAATACCTGATTTTCAAAGTCACGAACAGTCCATGTGTAGTTGAGAGGTCGATGAGGATTAGGATCAGGAGATCGCCGTCGTCGAGAATGAATGATGCGTTGGTGTGAGCGAGGTTGCTTTGTGGAATGAAAGTGTTGTAAGTGAGGTGAGGTAAAAATACGGGCGGTCAGGTCTAGGAAGGAGCGGGGATGAGGAACAAAGTTGTAGGCAAGTAAACGAGGAGACAAAGGAGGTTTTGCATAGCTCGCCACTGATGCGAGTTCAAAAGAATGTGTAGTATAAATACCATAGGATGAAAATCCAGACACATAATAGCGCCCCGTAGTCTCAGGGGTCACAAGAATAGCAAGAGTCATGTGACAAGGGTAATGAGCATAGGTGAGGGAAATAGAGGGAGATGGTGGAAGAGGAATGCCACGATTAGGATACTGAGAAAACACAAAGGGACAAAAGGATTGACCTCGGTCATAACAATGGAAAAGGGCAGTAGTATTGAGATCAAGAAAAGAAAAAACAGGACCACAATATAGGCCTTTATGAAAATTTAGAGGAATTCTCAGGTGCTTTGTCATCATGGGAAGGTGCAGTGTGGACATCATGGGGAAGGAACTTGTCAAGAGTGTCATCAAAAGCAGGGTCCACATGATTGATGCAAAAGTGTTGGACCCTTGGACAATATGGGTGGTGCAATAGGCAGTTGTTACACCAATAACAGCATGTACATCCGCACTCACAAAGGCAATGATGGCACATCCGATGGAGTTGGTGGGTTGTGTGGAGTGATGAAATATGGGCGAATACAACGAGCAGGGACCCACAAAACTCTGTCGGGTAGTTGAACTGCAGCGTAGCCTCTTCCCCAGGTGATGAGTTCGGCTGGACCTTTCCAAGTTGGATCCGGGAGCTGCCTGTAGTATACAAGTGGTCTTGAAGTTGGGACAACAGGTTTAGTAAAGTGTCGAGACGCAGCAGACAAAGAGGGAGTGCCAGTGAGATTTAGAAAGTTGAGAGTATACAGACAAACATTTAACACGTTTTGCAGTGCCGGGAGGTTTGGGGGGCATAAGCCCTTGGACCCCATATAACGATCTAATGCATTTTTTAAAGTTTGATTTGCTCGCTCAACAATAGCCTGCCCTTGGCTATTGAAAGGAATTCCAAATTTGTGGACAATGGACCAGTGATGACAAAACTGTGAAAATTGTGAGCTGACATAAGCTGGGCCATTGTCTGTTTTTAATATTTTTGGACATCCCAGCACTGTAAAGGTACGAATACAGTGATTAATCACTTGTTTTGCAGCTTCCCCTTTTTGTGGGGTTGCCAAAATAAATCCGGAGAACGTATCTACTGTAACATGTAGATATTTCCACGGGGCAAATGGAGGATATTGAGTTACATCCATTTGCCAGGTATCACAGGCTTCAGTGCCTCTAGGGTTAACATACTGTGGGATACCTTTAGACTGTAGGCTACAGGTTGGGCATTGTTGAATTATGGCTGTAGCTTCAGCCATAGTGATTCCAAATTGTTTCATTAGTGCTTTTTTATTTTGATGAAAGTAAGCATGACTGTCCCAAGGGGAGACAGGAGAAAGAGACATGAGGCAGGTAGCAGAGGCCGCAGCGTCTGCAATATCATTTCCCTTTTGCAAGAAGCCAGGAAAAGGTTGGTGGCTTCTTATGTGTGTGACAAAGTAAAGATGTTTCCTGTTGGATATTACAGTTTGTAGGGTGGAAAATAAAGAAATTAAATCAGGGTCCAGGGATGGAGAGAGGTATGATTGAAAAATAGTGGTGACAATTTGAGTGACATAGAGACTGTCAAGAATGAGATTTATAGGTTGAGTGGAAAATGTTTGAAAAGCTAGAATGGCAACGGCTAGTTCCGCACGCTGAGCAGACCGTTGGGGTGGCGTTATTTTTGTGTGCCATTGGTCATGAATATACCAGGCACAAGCACCAAATTGTTTACTGCCATCTGCAAAGAGTGTGACAGCATGTGGGATGGGAAAGCGTTGTAATTGGGTATCCCATGAAACATGGATATTTTGTAGGAGCTGAATGCGAGGATCAGCAGGAGGGTGGCAGGATATCTTTCCAGGCCACTCAGTGAGAGCAAGCTACAAGGCTTCAGAGTTAGAATAGATGGTTTCCCATGTAGTGAGAGAACATGGTACATATAGGACAGAAGATTCTATTCCTGCAAGGGCTTTTGCTCGAAGGCGAGCCTTAGAGATGAGAGAGGCAAATTGAAAAGGTTTTTGACTAATTGTGTTTCTAGGAGTGTGAGGGAGATGAAGCCATTCTAGAATCAGCAAGGAGGGAATAGTTTGGACAATAGCACATGTAGGTAAAGAAATAGTATTACACAATAAAAGAGAAAATGGAATGTTTGGGGTCATTCGGTCAACCCACTGAATTTGTAGGGCTTGGTTGACCAATTGAATCACTTTTAAATGACTGTCCTGCAGTGAAATAACATCTGCAGGATGTTTGCCTTTGGGTAAGGCTGAAAAAAGAGGTGATAATTGAAAAGTGGTGAGACCTATATAAGGTCGAATCCAATTAATAGCACCTAAATATTGCTGTAATTGAAGTAAAGTTGGTTGGTGTGGTAATTTTAATAAGGGAAAAAGTGGTGCAGCATGGGAGGCCAATAATTTATGGCCCAAATATTGAAAAGGAGGGGAGGTTTGGACCTTGTCAGGAGCAATGTGCAAACCTCCTTTTTGCAAAATTGTTGTGAGGGTTGGCAAAGTTACAAAAACAGTACCCTTTGGGCCTGGTACTGCGACCAAAATATCATCCATGTAATGGTAAACCAAAAAGGAGGGATGAAGGTCCCGATATGGTTGCAAAACATGGGAAACAAAAAACTGACACATTGTAGGGTTATTTAGCATGCCCTGTGGTAAAACCTTCCATTGGTAGCGCTGAGTTGGTTAAGAATTATTCAACTCAAGCACTGTAAAAGCAAATAAATGTTTATCCTGTTGATGCAAAAGAATGAAAAAAAAAAAACAATCCTTTAAGTCAATTATCATTAAGTCAAAATCTTTTGGAATTAAATTTGGGTTTGGGAGGCCGTATTACAATGCTCCCATAGGTTGTAAAACAGCATTCACTGTACATAAATCATGGAGGAAACGCCATTTGCCTGATTTCTTGTTTATAACAAAAACTGGAACAGAATAAGATTGCAACATTTTATGCCCTAAATAAAGATAAAGTGTAACTGTATCTTTTCCAAGGCAACTTGCAATCCATAGATACTTGAATCATTTTGTATTTCAAAAAGCCAATTAGATTGTATTTTTGGGGTTCCAATTTAATCAAATTCCATTCAGATGAAACAAATTTTCATGAAATAAAAAAAAACATTTACAAATCTAAGCAAAACAATTCAGTCATTTCTTTTGGTTGATGGATGTATATGTCTAACTAAACAATTTAAAACTCAAAAATTTGCAAAAGAATTGCCCAACAATTACTGCCTCCTCTTTCGAGTAAAAAAAATAGCAAGCTGAAACTGCAAGAGTGGGCATCAAATTTCACATCCACCCCCTTTCCTCAACCCAGACTTCTAAGCAGAGGAAGAAAAAAAAAAATAGTTAAAACGAACAGCTGCCCCCCCTCCTCTGTCTGCCCTTCCTTTGCTCTTAAAACAATACAGCCAGCGAAAAACGAAAGAGGCAGGAGGGGGGGGGAAAGAAAAAGAAACTTTACAAAAATCTCACCACCAAAAAATTCACATGCATTTTTTATGTATAAATTCTTTCACAGATCCTCCATAAAACTTTTCTCATGGAAACTCTTGCTATTGCGTTCCCATTTTACAACAATAAAAACTAGTTTTACTATTCCTTTCACAGCGTGGGATGGGTGGAGGGGTGAGGGCTAACACACACACATTTACACCAGCAAATTAACTCATTCACTTCCATTCTATTTGCTTACACCATTTTACATGCAAATATTTCATTTCATACGTTTTTCAAGCAAAACTTTTTATTTTTAATTAAGGCCTTTTTGTTTGTTGTTATCAAAGAGGGTTTTGACCCTTTTCCAAGTCTTGGAAATAACACAAAACAACACAGACAGACATATATACACAAATACCATTAAAACAACATTTATTTAGACATATGGCTTGTCCTGCAAGAAGCGAGAAAATCATGAGATGATTCCAACCAAACATGTGGTTTTTATAGGGCCCTTTAACCATCTCCTATTTTTCTCACCATTCCAAGTCCAAACGTAACGTTCTAGGAATTAAACATATATAAAACAAAACACACACATCAACACAAAGCACCACCAGACATTGTCTGACAGGGTTCAAACTTAACAGATTACAAAAGAGTTTCAAAACATTCCAATTGTTCAAAACGCATTGCAGAAAAGTGCAGTTTGAGTTAATTTATGTCTCTAAATTGTTCTGAAAATTTATTGTTTGGTAGTTTGATGAAACGGAAGCATTGAGTGCAGTTGCAAAACTCTGCAGAACAGAATACAGGGTTGCCTGTTTCTGTTTTGGAGGAGAGAGAGAAGGATAGAGCGAAGAGGGGGTTTTTTTTGGCTGTGCCGGCTTTGGAACGTCTTCCGTAGTAGGCACAGGTTGGGAGGAAGGGTCTGGGGATAGACAGTTGTTCCGTTAACTTTTTGCAAACAATTTGCCTTTCTGGCTAAAGAGGAAAGTTCATCCACATGCTTGGACAGAACTCTGGAAAGTGAGGACCCATACTTACGATAATCAAGCCTTTGCCAGGTGCATAAATACAGGAGCCAGAGCAGCGCTTCCCTAGACAGAGAACACGCCGTGGAGTGAATCACGTCATAGAGTGAATCACGTCGGGGTCACCAGTTGTGGGAGTTTGATCCCGGGGTCCAGCGCCTGCTGGACGGACCAGTGGTTGTGGGAGTTCAAATCCCGGGGTCCAGCTTCTGCTGGACGGACCAGTGATGTACGTTAGCCTAGGCCAACGGACCTCGCGTTTGGTAGATAGGAAACACACGGACAACATGTTTCTTCAGGTTGAATCAGCAAGCGAGAGCCCAGAAGGATCTGCGTGCCTCTCTTTTATTGGTACACTTACGTCACAGCAGGAGGTTGTAAAGGGTGGGTTTTGCCAGGAAATGAAACTTAAAAGGGTACCTTAACTTAACTCAGGAAATGGAAACTTAATAAGGCATAAACGAAACCTTTAACTTAACTCAGGAAATGGAAACTTAAAAGCATAAATGAAACCTTAAGCTATTGAAATGGTTGCAACATCGTGGTGGTGCAGTAGTTAGAACGCAGTATTGCAGGCTAACTCTGCCAACTGCCAGCAGTTCAATTCTCACTGGCTCAAAGTTGACTCATCCTTCTATCCTTCCGAGGTAGGTAAAATGGGGACTCAGATTATTGGGGGCAATATGCTGACTCTGTAAACTGCTCAGAGAGTTATGTAAAGCACTCTATAAGTCTAAGTGCTATGGTTATTGCTATCACAATTGTGGCTTAAGGCAATAGGTGAATGTACCATGATGTGGATTTGCCTCTTCATAGCATTCAAATAAATCTGATAATAATTAATAGTGTTTTGAATAATTAATAGTATTTGAATGAGAGAAAAAAATCCAAGGATAT
The DNA here is from genome assembly GCA_023970755.1 of Azemiops feae. Classification (NCBI taxonomy): domain Eukaryota; kingdom Metazoa; phylum Chordata; class Lepidosauria; order Squamata; family Viperidae; genus Azemiops; species Azemiops feae. Next base: position 4,636,332 of record JALGBA010000005.1, on the reverse strand, counting down.
TCTGGGGCACTCAGTGACCTAAATCTGTAACATGTTAACCAGGATTGCGATCTAGTTGGAGTTGAGTCCACAGCTGAATTCTTACGTCCTAAGAAATCAGTGGATCTCTTATTTTACTCATCAGATGTGTCTTGTGGTTTTCAAAAAGAGACATAATCATGATAAATGTAAGCATGATCTGAGCTCAGATCAGGGCTTTTTTGTTGTTGTTGTTTAAAATAATCCTTAACTAAACAGAAATGTAGGTGTCCACTAAATAAAAATAAAGATATGGAGAAAATGTTAACTATTTGTTCTCTGGAGTTTCACAGCCCAGATACAGTAGCCCTACATTGGGATCATTTTTAAATACCTCCAAGCAGTTCAGATAAAGTTTTCCATTACTAATCTTGAGGCAATTGTATTCTGCATTTTATGAGATGATGACTCTTCATGACCATGCTTGTGATTTCAAAGATACTAAAACTGCTCACTGAAACAAGGAAAAGATAAACATTGATTGTTAGGAGTTGTGGCACTAATTTGCAGATGGTGAAATCTGTATAATGAGAAGTAAACACAGAAAACAATTTTTAAGCCGCTATTACTGCTTTCGATAAAAACATCAGAAAGTTCCCCCCTTAAAGGCTCTGCCTTTTTAACTCATGGCAGAAGAGTTAAAGCCTTTCAGGTCCAAGATGACAGCTTCTTGCGCCGACATAGAAGATGATTGAAAAAGCACAACAGATAGTTTTGCCCAACTATAGGCTACATTCATATGACTGATGAAAAGTCAGGTGATGTTCCTAAGAACAGTTTCCTAGTTTAAGTACAGCACAGCAAATGAAATCTCATTTTTTATTTGCAAGTGTATGACTTTCACTTCTAGTCTGTTCTCAACCAGAATATTCTTCTACCCCAATGAGCACAATTCCTACCTACTGGTTGGCTTATGCATTATTTATTTTTTTAAAAATCACCTACATGTTTCTCTATCCCAATCTTCCTCAGTCAGAAGTGCTGGGTTTCAATCATCACAATAGCCACCTTTTTATGTGTTTTGGGTGCCTTCACGTCAGTCCTGATTCTTAATGATTGCCTGGACAAGTCCTGTAGATTTCAGAAGTGGTTCCTAGGGCTTCCTAAGTTTGAGATAGAGAGAGTAACTGGGCTGATATCACCCACCTAGCTTCATGTCTAAGGCAGGACTAGAACTCCTGGTCTCCTGGTTTCTAGCTGATGCTTTAACCACTACACCAAACTGGCTCTCTTTTTAATTATCAGCTGGAAGATAAATAACAATAGACCTTAGGCATTTATGAAATGGACACAAAGAACAATTTTATGACAATTGTAGCTACAGAGAGTTAGCTAAGCTATTTTTCTTTCTTAATATTCAGAGATCATATTTAAAGTCTTTATTTGATTGACATTACAGAAAGAGTGATGCCTAACGGCATTTACTAGCTAGAGATGAATCATATGGAGCTATTCTTTTCAGCTACTGAATCACAAAAAGAAAGGGTTCCTTCGAGATGATTGCTAAATATCTAAAAATATGGATTATTTAGAGTTAATTTCATGGGGAAAAATAGTTCTTATTTACTCAAGATGCACATGTTTTGGAGCAAGATGAGTCATTGTCACAAGCGAGCTGATTCCATGAACTCTCCTCCATGGGTTTATGGAATCTTGATTTCTTTCAACAACTTCGTGTTGTGATAATAACCAGCTGCTCTAACTTTATTTAATGAGAAAACTATGACCCTTGTTTTCTTTATTATCTGGTGTTGTTCATTCATGCCTTTGTAAACTTGAATATCAGTGGCCAAACATACCAAAGCAATCTTTCAGCTTGAACTTCTTCTTTTTTTCAAAATCCTAGAGCAGATGCTGGATTATATTCTTTGAAGACTGCAGCTATGATATCTCTACAATAATCCATTAGTCCCCTAGCATTTGCTGTAGGATTTGCCAGCACACGACTGTAAAGTTTAAAAGTTGCTTTGGCATGTTTGAGTATTAGAGTATAAAATAATGGTCTAATGCAATAGCCTCCAACCTTTTGGGTACCAGGTACTAGTTCTGTAGAGAGAGGTTTCTCTGCGGTCTGGAGAGGATGTGGTTCATGTGCTGCCTGCATCCCACAGATGGGGCTTCACTTGTCTGCGCAGCCCAGCTTCTGGCATGCTGCGGCCTGGTGCTGGTCCATGGACCGGGGTTTGGGAACCCCTGGTCTAATGGTCAAGAGAACATTCCAAAACTCAGACCATCTCAATAGAAGATTACTATTACTATATCATCCATTTACAAAGTACAGAAGGATGGTTCTGCCATTCTTTAAAAAGCCTGCACATGGGCAAAAATATAAAACAGTGAGACGCAGGAGGAGTACTTCTACAAGTAAAAATAATGGGTGTCCATTTTTGCTTCTACAATAGTATTTGTGCAAATTCTTTTATAGAAATTGTTAGGCTCCATAAAACAAGAAAGATATGTAGTGATTGTTCCCAGTAGATTTCTTTATTTCTTTACACTTATAGACAAAATCTCGTCAAACTGAAGCAAACTAAACTTACATCAAGCATATACTCTAGGAACAATTGGGGAGGAGCTGCCTTCACCCTCTATCTCTCACACAAATTATCTACCATACTTTCCCGAAAATAAGACCCAACTGGAAAATAAGCCCTAGCATGATTTTTCAGGATGCTCATAATTTAAGCCTCACCCCAAAAATAAGCCCCAGTTAAGATCATCAGCCAGATGGATGCATTAGTACCGTATTTCCCTGAAAATAAAACCTAACTGAAAAATAAGCCCTAATGCATCTTTTGGAGCAAAAATTAATATAAGACCCAGTCTTATTTTCGGGGAAACACGGTACCTTCTACTCCTCTGGAAAACACTCCCTCCCTTCTGGGAATCCAGACTACATTCCATCACAGAAATTAACTTTCTTAATTTTGAATATTAATAATGTTCATATTAATCATATTAATGCCAATCATGTTAAAACTATATTTACCATGATTGTACCTACTCTTTATTCTTTACCTCAAGTTTACTATTTACACTCCTTATTTCTTCTAACAGCATCTCCTTCTAGTGGCTAACGGCATTCTTTAGAACATACTTTAAGAAAGCAACAAATAAAATAATATGCCAACTATAAGGAGTGAAAATACATCTGAATTTTTCTGGGTTTGCATATATTTATTTCATGTTATTACAGGTATGTACTAAAAGTCAGTAATAATCCCGTTACACAAGCCTTAGAAATATGAGAAGAGGATTCAATACAATTGATACAATTTATTAGTCAGTTCACAGTTGGGGTGGCATTCAGAGTTAGAACCCCTTCACTTATGTATCTCATATGCTTAGGCTCCTGACATCATATGTCCTCTGACTTCAATTATGCAGAATTGCAGGATAAAGTAAATATGGGATTTCTGGATTACTCATCTGCTAACTCTTATCAAATATTTCTCTTTCCATCTTAAAAGAAATTAGAACCTTTCTTGGATTTTACATCAATCATTTAAGATGCTTGCATATACCCAGGTTTCTTCTGATTGAATACATCTGTTTTGAACAACATTTTTGGGAAAGGATTATTTCTACTTTTTCAGTTTATACTGCCACCCAAAACACACATTAGGTTATCATAGCAATGACTTGATGGCACCATGTACAGTATTGATAACATAGCATGCACCAAACAGAAAAAAGCAGGTACATGTGATTGCAAAGGTTATCCTTCCATAAAAGAATATGGCTGTCTGAGAAAAATGGCTTTTCTTCATAGGCTATAATTAAAGACAGTTAGGGAAACGTTTCTCTGGAAATGTTACCTGTATAAAATCCAAGGAAATTTAATATAGTTCAATTTCATTTCAATGTCAGCTGAACATGAGAAATTTGTTGTATGTTCTTTGCAAAGCTGTTCTCTTGGTCAGTCCTCACATCCAAAGCAACTCTATTCTATTAGAGTGCATCAAAATGGAGAGACCTCTTTGGAGAGACTTACAAGGCTAAGATTCCCAAAAAGTCAACCATACAATTTGGCAAGAAAAAGTGATAAAGAGACTCCAATGTAGCATTTTTCTCTCTGACTCAGACACCTGTCTCCTATTTTTACACAACTGTAGCAACAACTTTGTACACGATTGCTATTTCTCTTCAGAGCGCAAAAGATCTTGGCATTATGTCACAATGTCAACATAAAGCCCAGTGAGTGAAATGTAGCTAATCTTAAATCAGTGGGAATGTTTTAAATCATTAATAATAAACAATGTCTAGATATAATCTGGTTTTTCTGTTGTGCAATATTTCCTACAAAAATAGGTACCCATGGCAGAATATATGTGTACCTTAAAAAAAACTTCATTGAGATTTCCATAGTGATTGTCACAACATCTGCACAGTTGCCAAATTCTAAAATAGTATTTCTATGACAGTTTCCTTCTTCTCATTCATCTTGCCCTTTGTCCTTGAAATCCCAATTGCAAATGGATCCTACTATGAGATTACTATCTGCCAGTATATTTTCCTGAAAGCCACATTATAGGATCTTTCTAAAAAGATAATTTAAGTGATCAATTTCTTAGTTTTTCACTCATATCATGGAAGGAAGTCCAGCCAATTTAGCCAGGAATTAATGCTAAATTATTCCAATTTAAACCAGCATATAGTACTACCTCCTGCACATCAATAAAGTATTCATTTACCAAAGAATATTTTGTTACATGGAAATCTATTAATATGAATAAAACTGGTCTTACAATTATTTTAATAATGTATTCCATGTAATTGTATTGCATTTGTTAAAGTTCTATTAATAATTACAGTTCTACTTATTTTATTGTTGTGCTTTCTGGTCTAAAGGCCATAATAAAGGTTTGGGGTTTTCTGGTCTTAACAGTGCACATTTTTATAGCTCATAATATATTCTCTCTGGTTCTGGCAAATGGCTTTCCCTTTGTAGCTGAAATTGTGAAGGCATGCTGCATTTGTTTAATTGGTTGGTTAGTCTGGCATTTCTAAACTGTTTGGCTTGTGGTTTATGAGACAAGAGTTTCCTCCCAAACAGTCAGGCATGGTAGTTTGTTTTCCCAATAGTCCAGGGAATTCATGTTATACCTTTGTAAAGAGCATTTTTACATGATGATGTCACTGTTTGGGGAAAGGTATTAACGTATAAATTGAAAGCAAATTAAACTGCCATAATATTGCTTCTGGGAATGAAATGCCCATTTTAAAGAAAGCTTGAATTGCTCCTCTATCAATGGGCAGCCTGCCATCTAGTAGCTCTTATAAGTACAAATGGGAGATTTCTCCACAATTGTAAGGCATTTTCAAAGCAGTTGCTTTTGTCAGAATTAAGGAAGACAAAACTTTTCCTTGCTTTTGGTAAGTCTAATGATGGGCGATTCCCACTCATAATTGCTATTAAGATTTTTTTAAAGACTAATGTCTAGTTTCTCCGAAAAGCTGGAAACCACATAGCTCCAAAACAGAAATGCCACATTCATGTATGACATATTTATCTATCCAAAACTTCAAGAGTTCAGCAACCCTAGCCAGTTGAAATTCCCCAGCCAGCTGAAGTTCACATATTTTAAAGTTGTCAAGGCTGAGAAACCATTATACCACAGATGCAGTTTTACAGCTTATTATGTGTAGGTAGCACTACCAATATAAATGTAAATCAGTTTTAGTCTCCAACATTATCATAATACTAGTAACTGTATTGGGGAGAAGAAAAAGAGAAAGAACAATGGAAAGCAACTGTTTATACAGTATTTATTCCCATTTTGTTAAGGTCTTTCTAATAAGTATTGACTTCTGATAACTACATGGACCTATTGATTTAATTTTTCTTGATCATATTTCAGAATGGTCTGCTGCTGGCTGTTTTGGGGATTTTTTTTTAAAGTTCCTAGTCTAATCTATAGCCCCGGGATTTTCTGGTGTTTCCCATTTGACTACTGACCAGTTTCAACCCTAATGAGCTTTTTTGATTCAGGTTAGCTAGGCAATATCACATGCTAGGAGGTAATGCGTGATATTTTATTTATTTATTTTTCACATTTCTGAACTATCTACCTTCCTCAAAGAGGAACCCTGCGTGGTGTACAATAAAATGTTAAAATGTAAAACAGTATATAAGGGTACAATTGGAAGGAAAGGAAAAACCATCGTAAGTTTGCCTAAGCAACATACTTTCCCTCCATTATTTCACATTGGCCCTTTTGGGGGAACAATCAAGAATGAACTTGTCTCAGGGATTAAGCATTCGTTTTCATCCAGAGTTCTCTGGATACTTAAAGCAGTCTGTGATATTTTAGTCTTTTCAAAATATGATCAAAAACACAATTAAATTTCTTTCCCTGGATCTTTTCCTACCGCTGTAACTCCTGAACCCTCCTTGTAAGATAGATAGATAGATAGATAGATAGATAGATAGATAGATAGATAGATAGATAGATAGATAGATAGATAGATAGATAGATAGATAGATAGATAGATAGATAGATAGATAGATAGATAGATAGATAGATAGATAGATAGATAGCTAGATAGATAGCTAGATAGATAGCTAGATAGATAGATAGATAGATAAAGATAGACAGACAGACAGAGATAGAGATAGATAGCTAGCTAGCTAGCTAGCTAGCTAGCTAGCTAGCTAGATAGATAGATAGATAGATAGATAGATAGATAGATAGATAGATAGATAGATAGATAGATAGATAGATAGATAGATAGATAGATAGATAGATAGATAGATAGATAACCAGTTTTTTTATGGAGATTCTCAACCATCCCGGTCATGGTTGTCCCAAAGGTGCTTTTTCAAGAGGACTCAAAGAACCTCCCTTGCCAAGATGCCATATTACCACCTGAATCTTACATTAAATTAAACAGAAAGAAATATTGTCTGGATAATTCTCCTTCATAGGGAGACACAAAACACCAAATTACCTGGATGCTGAAGAAAGGCTAGTTGGGTTGGAGTGTCTTGTTTGCATCCCATTATTGATCAGCGGTATAATTTGAAGTGGTATTCTCAGGTTTTTGAGTTCAGAATAACAGAATAACAGAGTTGGAAGGGACCTTGGAGGTCTTCTAGTCCAACCCCTTGCTCAAGCAGGAGACCCAATACCATTTCAGATGAATGGTTGTCCAATCTCAGCAGCAGTGAGAATGTATACTGAACAGTTTTAAACTGTTTCATTGGGTTTGGGGAATAGAAAGCATGGCGTGGCAACGTTTTTAGTGTACACAATCTTCAAATGCTTACAGGTTTTTGGATCTCACCTAAGACAAGTGTTTCCTTAGGAACAGTCACTGTCTTTAAAATGGCAGCCATGACTGCCCCTTTTGATGTGCATGCAATGCACACAACACACATTTGGGGCAGGGCCTTGATCACTTGTTATTGCTCTGGGGGGGGGGAAGAGACAATCTAAATGTCAGGTGTTTGTACATGAACAAGATTCTGTCACTTGGGGGGGAAATTTAAATAGTATTAGTACGATGAATACATTGTAAGCTCTTTTTTAAAAGGAGAAGGAAGAATAGGAGGAGATGGACAGATGACAGTCTCTTGCAGTTTGAGGCACATGAAACTTGGCATACTGACCTTCCTTTTAAGTGGTCCTGGAGGAATGTGAATAGACTGGTCAAAACTTCATAAAGACTAAATTTTGCATTGTGTGCACATACTTTCAGCTCAAAGGGCAGAGGACACTCTTTGTTTCAATCCTCCAAGTACGTTATAAAATTGTTCAACTGATGGTACAGATGAAGCTAGGTATTTCCTTTAAAATGTGTGGTTTTTTTAAAAAAAAATACAGGTATATGTTTTGCTACTTTGCAGTCAAATTTCTCAGGCAACAATAACACACTGAAGGGGAAATAAAATGTAGTGATTAAGATTGCACTAAACCACATGGGGCTAGCCCTTAGGGCTGGGTTTCATCTGCATTTAATTTCCATATTAAGATACAACTATGTTCCAGGCTTTAAGTAAGGTTTTGCATTTTCTCTTTCTGAAAGGAAGAACAACAGAACCATGCGGCTTCAGGCATTTGGGATGAGAGCACCAAAATTTCATCTTAGATTGACTAACAGAATCAATTCTCTAGGGTCTGGGCCAGTCTCACTAAGGAAACGGGCAGGGACAGGGTCAAGTGATTAAACATGCATTGAGATGTACTGCTACATGTACAGAAGAGTTTATCTCATGCTATGATGCATTTTTCAATTTTGATGTTATTATGGCTAGCTATGGTCAACCATGCTGGTTTACTTTTCTTAACATTGCACAGACAGCTCAGCAGTTCATCCAAAAACTTTCTATCTGACTGGCATCTGATTTTTTAACTTGTTCATTCTAAATGAGTGGAGCGGCATGATGGCTCAACAGTTAAGATACTGGGCTTGTTGGCTGGAAAGCTGGCAGCCCAGGTGTCCACGTGACAGGGTGAGCTTTCGTCCTCATCCCAACTCCTGCCAACCTAGCAGTTCAAAAGCATACAAGTGTGAGTAGATAAATACTGTAGGCACCACTTCAGTGGGAAGGTGACACGCTCCATCGCATCACATGACCATGGAAATGTCTTCAGACAGTGCTATCTCAATGCCTTGAAACAGGATGAGCACTGCGCCCTATAGTCGGCAACGACTAGTGGAGTAAAATCCACAAGGACTTCTTTACTTTTTTTTTTAATTCTAAATGAGTACTGAGTACTGAGTACTGCAAAGTGGGGTGGGGGGAGAAATAATTTGGTCTGGCAGAAATCAAAAGGAATTAATAATTTTAAAAAACTATCTTTAGACGGAATGAATAAACAACAAAATGACAGATAGTATTCCATACTTGCGCTATCTGCCCTTTGGGCAGTTTTCAATACTATCAACCATGGATCTGGATTGGTGGGTGGCACAGTGTTGTGCTGGTTCACTTGATTTCCTTGGGGTGAGTTCCAATTGGTGATGATTGGGGAGGAGAGGTCTCACCCTTTTCGCCCCTATGTGGTCTGTCCTCTCCTCTACATCTTAACATCTAAATGAGGCCACTGAGTGAACCATCGATACCCACTTTTATATCTCTGCCCATGGCATATTGAGTGATGGAGGCTCTGAGAGTCTGGATGGGAAACCACAGGCTTCAGCTGAACCGTGACAAAACAAGGTTTTGGGACCTGCTAGTTCTGTCTTCTTTGATGTTGGATGGGATGCAGTGCCCCACACAGACCCAGTGCACAATCTGGGGGTCCTTCTAGACTCATGACTCCTACTTGAAGAGCCAGGTGGCAATCATGGCTAGGAGAACATTTGCAAAACTTTGAATTATGTGCCAGTTGTGCCCGTTTCTAAATCAGCAGGCTCTGCTCACAGTTACTCATGCTCTAATCATCTGGACGATTGGATTATTGTAATGTGCTCTACATGGGGCTGCCCTGTAGCAGAAGTTTCAACTAGTACACAATACAGCTGCACAGACAGTTATGTGTGCTCCCAGAACAGCACATGTCATATCTCTGCTCCATGAGATGCACTGGTTGCCAGTTTGCTTCTGGGTCCAATTCAAGGGGCTGCTTTTAACCTTCAAAGTCCTTCATGACGTAAGACCAGGAACCACCTCTCCCCAATTATAACAGCCCATTCCATAAGATCTGGTAGACAAGGCATGCTACAAGCACTATCTACAAGGAATTTACATTTGGTAGGTCCCAGGAAACAGGCCTCCTTTACCATGGTGCTTATTTTATGAAATGTTCTCCTCCCCACCCAGCCACCCAGCCACCCACACACACACATCAAACTCATGTTAGATCCTTCTCTCTTGACTTCTAGAAGTACCTCAAGACCAGACTGCATCACCATGCCTGGGGGGGGTCTCAATGAACCAAATACATGTTTAGGTGACTCCACTTCTGCAATGGATATACTCAGTCCCTTTTTGCCTGGTGTTTTTATGTTTTATTTTTAATAATAATCTTTCATACTGATTTTTATATTTTTATAATTGCTTTATATATGTGCTGTTTTTACCTGGTTGTTGTACACTGCCCAGAGTCATTTTCATGAAATGGATAGCAATACAAATTTGATAAATAAATAAACCTGACTTGATAGTTATTATATCTAAAATAATTCCTTGTGCATAATTTTCTTTTCATGTGTATGATGATGGGCTTTGAATTGCCAGTAATGAATCTTAAAAAACACAGTGAATGTTACAGTGAAGATACAGTTGTACCTCACTATTCGATTGCTTCAAAACTCGTCGAACTTGGTATTCGACACATTTTGATGCAAAAATGTTGTCCTGGTACTCATAGTTTCTTTGGTATTCACCACACTGCGAAAAGGAAGAGGGGGTGGCCATAGAGGATGGACAGGAAGTCAGCCATGCTGGGAAGGTCAATGACATACTGTGTTTCCCCAAAAGTAAGACCTACCCCGAAAATAAGCTCTAGCTTGATTTTTGGGGGTGGACCTAATATAAGCCATACCCCAAAAATAAGCCCTAGTTTTGGGGTGAGCACACGCCTAAAAATCAAGCTAGGATGGGGTGGGGGGTGGAGCTGTCCCACGTGCCCTACATCTGTTTACCGTCGTAGCCAGACCTCCCATGAATCGATACCTGACTCGCCTCGCCAGCCCACTTCTTCTGCGACCACATTTCACCATCAGAGGCCTTCTGGAAAGGCCTCTGCAGCCGAGAACTGAGCTACAGATTCAATCCGTAGCTCAGTTTTCGGCTGTAGAGGCCTTTCCGGAATGGCCTCTGCCAGTGAAATGCAGGCCAGAGCTCCATTCTTCGCTGCAGAGGCATTCCCTTCAGCCACAGAAGTGGGCCGGCTGGGCAGGGCTGTTGGTGCCACTGCTGTGAGGTGAGTCCGTGGAAAAGACACCCCCTGAAAATAAGACCTGGTGCCTCCTTTGGAGGCAAAACAGAAAAAAAAGAACCGGGTCTTATTTTGGGGGAAACACGGTAGGAAAAAGGACAGACAGAAGGTTTCTCCTGGCTAAAACAAAAGGTCATGTGGTAAATCACCTGCTTTGTTTGGCACCCATAGTTTTCAGTACCCGTTGTGCCACCCAGAATCAATTAACATTAAGTACCAAGGTGCCACTATACTAATCTAAGTTTGTAGTTGCGGGCAAATTCCATTGAAGGCATCAACAAGAAACAACCAAGCTATAGACAAATATGTGGTATTTGTGGGCAGTCTATTGCATACATTTGTGAACATATTTTAAAATATGATATTGGAGAAGATGCAAAAAAAGGACAAGCACAGTTACTGATGGACTAACTGAAGTAGGAAAACAGGATGTAAGAAATAAAGAAGGAACTTATTTTGTTTATATTCCCTGCATTGTCTGCAAGGAAATAATAGGTTTGAACTGTACTACAGGAAGAACAAATTTAGTGCTAAAACCATTTCAGTACCTCCAAATAAGTCCCAGCCTTAAAAGACAGAAGGGTGATTTATGGAAATGTGTATGTCTTTCTGAAATACTAAAAAAAAAAAAAAGTTAAGACCAATGGTTCAAATACTCAGGTACATTTTGATGCTTAATATAAGAAAGAGAATGCTGAATCAAGTAATGAAAATTCAATAGATAACATGACAAATCCAAACTAAACAAGAAACATCAGCATAAAAAATCTAAATAAGGAGAAACGTTAAGCATAACAGTTAAAGTTAAAAATCTGTTAAATTAGGTACTTAGGTTCTTTTTTTTAAAGCAAGCTGTTCTGTCTTTTGCACCCAATTTACATTATAAAATGGTTATACAGTGTTTTCTTTATATCTTTTTCCATGTAAAAATATCTGTAAGTAGAGGTGTTATTAGCCAAAGTAAATTTATTTTCTTTTGCAGGGAAGTATGAAAACAATTACAATTTTGGGGGGTGGGGAATAATGCTAGTAATCTTCTCCTATGCCTTGTATCTGGTACATATCCTGAGAATGTTTACTCAAATGAATTAGTGAAGAATATTTTAATGTTAACTCTTCTGAAATGGTGCTATTCAAGCAGCTCACATTAATGGGAATGCCTTTAATACCAGATGTGAAAATTTGCGGTAGTGGAGGAAGAAGTATTTACCCTTAAAATAGCTGACCTGGATCTAGTCAATCTTTTCTTTTTACTGATTATAGAAACTTACCTCCAAAAATCTGTCCAGTTTCTTCACACTGTGAATTATTCTTTAAAGTTCTAAGTTAGCTTTATCCTTGTTTCCTTGAAACTCCCCAAAACTGTAACCTTCCAACAAACTTTGTTATTTCAGGCACAGTTCCACCATGAAAATGATGTTGAAGAGAGCTTCAGCTACCATTATAAAGAATAAATAGAGCACAGCAAGCAAATCTAAACTGCACAAAAAGAAGGATTTGGACACTAACACTACAAGATTTGCTCTTTGTAGCAGGAACATAATTAGGGCTGAGAAGCTGGGAATCGCACTGAATTCAGGAGTGCGATTCCCATTTTTTTCCTTACATCAATTTTAAAAGAAAGTTGCCTTCTTAAAAGTACTGATATTAGTGACTCCTGTTTCAATGAATGCCTGAAACATAATTCTTTCTTCTCACCTTTCAAAATACCCCATTTATACCCACTTAGCAGTTCAAAGAAAGAGTTTGCAATGTAACTATTGACCAGAATGGAATTTTCAGATGTGCTTCAAAATTGCTTTCCACTAAGAAAAAGCCAGAAACAAAACTTACTTCCGGGATGGGGTAAAATACAGTGGGGTAAAATAGAATCCTTCTGTTTTGGAAAAAAGAACATCCTGGGCTGATATAATTGAATGGAATGATCAGGCTCTTGATGGTGAACTTTTGATAGTAAAAATGAATTCTGCCCTAGAATTAATCAATGTAGGCTCAATTAATTAAAACATCTCACACTTAGTATTTGTTTGGGTAGAGGAAAACCTGTCTCTGGGGTTGACATTTGGCTAAAGAAGCTGCTGTTTTTAGTGTGTGTACAGTATATGGCCAGCGAGGCACAAGTACAGAGGGTGTGGGGGTAGGAGAAACTTACCCCAACAACTTGGAAGGTTCCCTGCCAGCAAGGAAGGTCACAAATGGCAATCACGTGATCATAGGATGCTACAACCAGTCACAAGTTTGAGCCAGTTGCCAAGTGCCCAGATCATGATCATGTGACCCTGGAAATGCTAGGACAGCCAGAACTCCAAGGACCAATCGTAACCATCATTTGTTCAAACCTATCATAACTTTGAGATCTTAAGTCAAGGAGTACCCATAGTTTAATGCCTTCCTGATTAGATTAGTTTTTTCCTCCCACTTTTCCCACTTCTCTGCATTTTCTGAAGAGCTTTGCTATCCTATCCAGGAATCTCTCCACTCTTACTTTCTTTTTCTTCCAAGCTTATACTTGCAGTAGGTGTCATCTGGATTTACTTCAGGCAGGAAGACAAGTATTGCTGCAATATCCAGGAGATCCCAACAAAGCTTCCCTTGTTGTCCGTGAGACAGCTTGGAATCTCCCCTGCCAATTCCCCCAGGTGAATTTCCATGCCAGGCTTCCATGTTTTCTCTGCAAACTCCCAGAAGCTCCCCCCTCTGATGAAAACTACTGTATTCTGGACCAGGTGAAAGAGAAGAAGGAAAAAGCAGAAAGCAGTTGTCCTTCTTGATCTCCCCTCCACTGTTCTCTTATTTCTCCCTGTTCACTTACTGGGTGACCTTTCTTTGAAAATTGGTTTCATTTGAGCTGCTTAGGGCCAACCAGATGCTCCAATCAGGGAAAATGGGTAATCAGCGGTCTCCCCTCCTTGGGCTTCTCCTGTCTTTTTTTATCTCTTCCAACACCTTTGCCAAACACCTGTTTGCTCTCCCTGCTCACTCATTCTGTCTCTGCAAATTGGGGCCCTTATACACCCACTTGGAACAGCCCCAAGCATGGATTTCTAAGCTCCTTTCTCCTAGCAGTATTAACTACTGTAGTGAGACATGCTGAGGCTTTCTCTCTTCAATTCAGTCTGTCCACCTGACACACCAGACTCCAAGTTTCAGTCCTTAAAGCCCTTCCTCCCAGCATTAAACAGAACAGGGGCCGCCGTGTAACGCGTTGCAACGAGGCCACTTTCTCTCTTCTCTGAGATGCCTTTGAAAAGTTTATGGAAAGAAAAGGAATGCTTTGAATAGCCTTTTTCACCAACAACGACCAAACGGGCAGACGTGCGAGGGATCCCTCGACGGGACTGCACTGAGTCGAGTTAAAAGGTCGAGCCAAAGCAGCCTTACGTGCCCATTCTGCGTGTACTTTCCACACGACCAAACGGCGCGTTCTTCCTAAACTGTGTTCTACTGCTGAATTCAGTTGATCCGGCTTGTGTCCCACCAAACGTTTCCGCTCAGTAACGCGACCCCTTGTCCACGTTTTCTTTCCTGCCCTTGCTCCCAAGATTTCTGCCCCTCTGGCCTTTAAATCTCCTGGGCTACTCCAGAGGGTTGCTTTGCGTCTGGCAGGTCCTCTCCTTCCAAACGGCCTAGACGGCTTTGCCCGCGTTGACAAAGAGTTAAAAGTTACCGCTAAGTAGTTTTTGGAGGGGGTGACGTCGTTGTGTTTGTCTGGCCGTCTGACGAGCCTGGAAGATAGTTCCTTCTTTGAAACATAGAGGGGAGCGAACTGAGGCTTGAAACTTGAGACCCTTCATAGAATCACCACTTGGTGAGATCCCAGGCGCAAGGACGCGGCTGAACTGCCTGCGCACCCTCTCGGCTTCCCTTTCTGGAAACGCGCGCCCTTGCACCGGGCGGCCGGAGAAGTAGCAGCAGCAGCAACAGCAGCAGCAGCATGGCACTATCTGCCTGGAGGCATTTAGGACTCGCAACCCTCCTGCAGCTCCTTTTCATTTCCTGTCTGCCAAGAGGTACCGTAAGTTGGCAAGCTCCTTTCTATGCACGCTTAAAAGAAAGGGCAGAGTTTTCTTTGATCTGGCAGGAAGTGTTGGAGAGGAGACTTCAGTGGTAGAAGTTCTATTTTCTTGCTGGCACGGTGACAGAAAGTTTTTCTAGCTTTGATTTCCAGAGAAATAAGAGGATCCCGGACCATTTATGTGTTAGTCACAGGGCTACATGTTCACACCCTCTGGTTTCTCACGTTCTGATATACAGGAAATTCTTCATCCAAAATAGTAAAGAAAAGGGCAAGACTTACTTGAACTTTTTTTTGGCTCCTGGAGGGGAAATGGAAAAAGAGACAAGGATAGCAAATGCCACATTTGATTTGCAATTGATATAAATTTCGGCTCATTCTGTATTACATCAAAGAGAAAATAATGCAAAAATTAAATGGGCCAAATGTATGCAGGTTGTGCTTTTTCTTTTAATTTTGGCAGACTAACCCAGCATGCTTACTTTTCTCTGATGTACTGTACTGATGTTCCTGTACTGTTCCCCTTGAGTATAAGTTCACTGGGAAATCTGCAGTTTTCATACGCATAGCTTAGCAAAATGCATGTTTGCCCTGCTGTTTTATGAAGACAAACTAAGATATTACAAACCATGTTCTTCCTCCCAGAAGCTCTTGGTCTCTCTCATAGATTGCAGCCCTGGGAGACATCCCGGGATGCGAATTCAGCATTTAAGAAAAAAATAAAAGAATTGTTTCAAGCTGTGAAATCAGGAATAGGAAAATACTTAATGTCCTGTGGATATATACAGAGACAGTAAAATCGGTAAAAATGAGTAAAATATCTATTTTGCTCTCTGGGGTGGCTGACTTTATGGCGTAAGGCTTAGTTTTTCAATATAAGAGAGGGAGAGAGAAGTTGTCTGGGTAACAAGAAGTTGTTTGGGTTGCTTTCCTCAGACTCATTAAAGAAGATACTAGTAAAAATCACATGTAGTAAGTAAATACTGTGGCATTCCAAGCACTGCAGCTCATAGTGTATATAAATAATTCCATATGTAGCATCACACTTGGAATTTATTGCTCTATTTAAAAGGATTAAAACAAAATGAGTTTCCTGCGCAAATCTAGGGGATGGTGGGCTCTAGTTTGGGTCTATCACAAGTCTAAGAGGAATATTTGTGGTAGAATCCCTTTGGCAAGAAGTATAAAAACTAGGCTCATTTGGCTCCAGAAAGAGAAGGTAAAAGCAATTCCCTCCTAAAGGAGCATTTACACTGCAGACAATTATACCCCAAGCTGAAGTAGAGCAGTAGGATAATCTCCACTGTGTCCTAGCCCAGTTGCTTCAGAAACGGTAGTCCATCCAGCCAACCTTACAATGTCACGTCCAAGAAAACAGAAGTCCCACTTTTTTGCAGACAAGCAGTTAGGAGAAATGTGGGGATAGGGATGAGGAAAGAAAGAGATCAAAGCACACTATGTACAGCAGCTAAGTATTTTCCAAAGGTGCTTTTTCAAGAGCCAGCCGGACTTTCTTGTTTTTCTTTGAAGACATTCCGCTTCTCATCCAAGAAGCTTCTTCAGCTCTGACTGGATGGTGGAGAATGGAAGAATTTATATTCCTTTCAGACAGCTGGTCATTGCAATCAGAGCTGAAGAAGCTTCTTGGATGAAAAGCAAACATCTTCAAAGAAAAACAAGAAAGTCCAGTTGTCTCTTGAAAAAGTAGCTTGTCTATGGAGATTCTCAGTCATCCAGTCATGGTTCTCCCAATGACTGGATGACTGAGAATCTCCATAGACATTCAGCTTAATAGTTGTTTAACTCAGATTTCCATCTGCAATTTAATGCAATTTTGTGTTTGCAAGAATATTTACTCCCCTCATAGAAAACTAAAAAAACCTCAGGTTTTGGTCACACTTCACCAGATGTTTTCATTTTAGATGATACAGGTCAGCTATGAGCTACATCAATCGTAGTTGCAGACAGTGGATATCGATTAGAAATAAGCGTGAGAAAAGTAAAGATCCTTGGACAAGAGTGCATTCTTGTAAAAAACAATCCTGCATTTCATTCCTCAGTTTTGTGACATCAAAATAAATAGCATTTAGAGAATAGAAGATCTGGCAAAAGCAATTTAAATCTCAGGTGCTAACTTTCCCAGTCTGATGCTTTCTAATTGGCCTGGGTTACAAGCAATACTACATAGTAGGAAAAGATGAAAGTCATTGAAACAAAAACTGCAGAATCGTAATCCAACACAGTTGAAGAAATTTGTTCCTGACTTCATAACTAGGAATTTCTTAATTATAATAGGACTAGTCAATACACTCCTGATCAACTGAAGAGGCTGAAGTGATTGATCTGTTATAGACAGTTCCCCTAGCAAATGACAGGACGATAGTGAATATGTGTATCCTTGGATTTTTGGAAAGAATGGAACACTTGATTTCTACCATAGAGTCACTTGATCCTGTGTAGAATCTAAAGAAGAAAATATTGCTTTGGGCAGTAGTTTGGCTTCAGACCTGGATGGATGGAACCAGTTTGGACAGAATGGCTGATACGGGTTGCATAAGCATTCAATATTAATAATTGGGTATAGTGCAGCATTGGCATCCTTCATAGGAACTCTGATTTTTCCCCAGGTTTCATAATCTTGTTCTTAAAATTCAAACAAGGATCAGCTTTAGTACATCTTTTCTTCTACTCATTGTTCTGTATTTGTAGCCTTCCAAGAAATCTCTTTGGAATGCTTGCAATCTAAGGAGTGACTGGTCTATCGTAAGCCTCTTCTGGGCATTACAATATCTTATAGCAATTATAGCAATGTTTTATGGCTTGAGTATTTCCAGAAACATTGATACACTTCTACAATCCTGCTTACTTAATATACAGTAAATAAATGTATCTCCCTAGTAAAGCATTTTTCTGTCTTTGATCACACCCTTGTGTTCTCAGCCTGTTTGGGGACACTTGGGAAGTTCAGAAAATGATTCATAGAGAGACGTTCCAAACAAATAACTTTGTACCACAGACTATATAATATCTTTACCCATCCTCTCCCAAGAGATGAGTCACACTTGTAAGACAGAAAACAAGATCTTTATGTACAGTAAATATTATAAATTATTGTACTAATTCTTTGTAAGTACAGGATATAGAGGCAGGCTTGTTAAAATAAGCATTCCAACAGAAAATAAAAAGACCCTATTCTGATTTTAAGTCACTTCAAATACTTTGGCTGTTTCCCCTATTTGGGAGGAATTTCTAACGCTTGTCTTACGGATTTACCAAGAATGATTTGTTTAAAGGTCAAAAGCCTGTATCATCAATATAACTGCAAAAGTATGTTTCAAGTCTTCTCTGCCAAGAAAAATCTGAGTTCTCTATGTTGCTATAATTAAGGGGAAATATCATATGTTTTTCATTGTAATCTGAAAGGAACATAAGAGAATTTTAACAAGCCAGAAAGACTCACGAGACTCAAAATAAAACTGGACATCCTATTAACCATATGAGTACAACTAAGGAATTTTTTTTTTTTTACAAGTTATAAGCCTTAGGAATGGGTGGAAGGTTTCCACATGTTAGGTTAGGCACTGGGAGTGGTGGAAATTTAGTTGTATATATTTTAAGGTCTGCTTCCAACAAATATTAAAGATGTAGTCAGCATCAGTCAAGAAATCAAAGGCAAGCCTGTTCACATCCTAGTTAAGGTTCTCGATGGTAAAGACAGAATCTAAACTACAGGTCTAGGCAGAAAAATGTCAGTCTGCTAGAGAAGTCTGTCATACTTCAAATAGTAGCTAACCATACTGACTCAAGCACAAAGAAGTGCTTCTGATAATGAACTACATTCAGAGGAGAATTTATATTACGAGTGTTACTACTCTACCCTTACTCAGATGTTGCTCATCAAGCCTGATCTGGTTGGAAGATCACCCAGGGATATGAGTGGATTCATCTAAACCAGGGGTTCCCCTGGGGGTGCAAGACGATATTCCAGGGGATGCGAAAACTTGGGTTTAGAAGTTTCAAAATTATAGTGTATATGCATAATTCGTTGCCATTATTTCGAACTTTTGTAAGGGGTGCGGGAATATATCAGAAGCATTCTAGGGGTGCGGGGTATAGAAAAGGTGGGAACTTCTTGCGTCATGTGACCTATCGTGACGTATCGTGATGTTTTTTGCCTTTACGGAGCTGGGGTGGGCGTGGCCTGCGCGTGATGCATCCAGCCCATGGGCCGCCAGTTTGACACCCCTGATCTAAACTCTACTGGTTTTCATCAAGGTGGAACTGGCTGCAAGATATAAATCGGCCTTTATTCCCAAGGTTTTCCATATACTTCGGACTTCTCTACTGTTTTCCTTAGTGGTGCTGTAGTTTGAGAAAATGTTCTGCTAAGTCTAGGGCAAGGAGGAACTGACTTTATCCTGGCTCCTGTATTGACATGTAGTTCATCTAGTTCAGAACGCTTATCAAAATTATTTGGCCATCTTCCACATATGAGGAATCTTTCTTATACTTACAGAGGAAGGAAAGCAATATGAAATGTTAACTTTCTCTGTCTGCTATGGTGACCATAAAAATTGCCTCTCTGAATTACTATTTACTTTTCAAAGGAAGGCAACTACATTCACTCAATTTATTTGACACTGAAGAAATATAGCCATTTTAAAAAGGTCTATGCTGATCCTCCAGAAAGACTTACAGCATTCAAAAATGTTCAGATGCAGATCACGATCTTGGAATGACTTTATTATCATTGCTATGTTATAATATTCTTGCAACTCCTCTAGTTCTTAACTTTCTAGAATAGTTTGAGGGACATCTATCACCATATGTTCCTTAACCCAACAGTTTCACTAGGAGATGTATTGAAGGTTTGGCATCAGTATTAGCCGGGAGCTCATGCATTTTGCCCACACCATTATTCTAACAGGAAAAAAACACACTTTTCTGTCAAAGAAGACTATATAAAACTAGCTTAGCACAGTTTTTGGCATGCTATGGTCATTTATCTGTTTTTTTCCCATTAAAAGAACAAAATACTTCAGAAACATGAAATGGGTTTGCATGAAATACAGTGAAAAACATAAGTAAAGGAAAGTAGAGTAAGGCCAAGTTGATATGCTGCCTGATGTAAAAGACAAAACTGAGTCCATTATTTGACCTACAGAAGCTGGCTGCAAGTGAATCTCTCTTAAATATTAATGATGGGACAAAATTCTCCCTGAAGGACAGGGTGCTAAATGATGTGGCTTACGGCACTTTCTAAAAACATACATCATTCATCAGAAAGGACCAGCTGGGAGACTTGCTTCTCCATCTCTGCCCTCTCCATATAGAGTGATCTCCCAATACAGCTAGCCCTTAACGTACAACCACAATGGACCCCAAAATTTATGTGGCTAAAGGAGACAGTTGTTAAATGAGTTTTACCCAATTTTAAACCTTCCTTGCCACAGTTGTAAAATGAATCACTGCAGTTGTGAAGTTAGTCACATGGTTGTTAAGTGAACCAGGCTTCCCCATTGACTTTGCTTGTCAGAAGGTCGTAAAAGGGGATCACAGCATCCTGGTACACAGCAACCGTCATAAATATAGTTGCCAAGCATCTGAATCTTTTATCACGTGACTATGGGGATGCTGCAGCGGTCATAAGTGTGAAAAACAGTCATAAGCCATTTTTTTTCCAGTGCCGTTTGTATGGTCACTAAATGAAGTGTTGTAAGTCAAGGACTACCTGTACTGCCTAATTCTTCCAGGATCAGTATAGTAGCATTTTTACTTTCTCCTGATCTGTGTCTTGCAAGTTCAGGGGTCTCTTTTGCTATGCTTACTATGTAAATAGATCCTGAATTCAAATACATGCAAATAGATTAAGAATCAAGGCCATGTTTTCCATTGTTTAAAATTTGATTTCTGTTAGATGATTTTACTGTTTCATTTAGACAGATTGAATATTGTGACTTTATGGAGAGGGAACTAACATTAATGGGGGTATATGACTGTTACTCACTTGTACTGGAGTTCCTTGCATTTGACTGTTTGCTTAATGATGTTTCTAATTAACAACTGCCTCAGAAAAGTATTTTACAGTTTGTAAAGCACTTCCAACAGTGGTAAAACATTGCACCACCATCACCTGTGTTCATATGATCATGATTTGGATACTTAGCATCCTGTTTGTACCATTTACAATCTTCTCTCCTGTTTTCCCAAGGAAAATGAAGCCAATGGAAAAGTCAGCAGGGAAAGTTGCAAGCTGCTGCTTCCTGCCAAGAGGACTTCCTCTAATCTCTGAGGCTGGCAAAAATAGCTCCTTCCTGAAGGGTATCAGCTCCATGCCTACTTGGATTTCAGGAAGCCAAGTAGGCCATAGAAAGCTGAAATCCTTCAGGAAGCAGCTTTTTTGTTCTGGGGAGCTGGCTGAAAGAACTGCCTGACAAAGGATTTCAGTTCTGTGCCTGCTTGGGTTTTGGCAAGGAGGATATTGAGCTTTTGAGCAGAGAGGCAGCACAGTAAAGTAAGGAGTGCAAGGTGCCTTGGGGTGGGGGAGCTCTGGCACAGACCCCACACAGGATACTCTTTGTTCAGGAGCTAAACATCCTGCTTGGATTTCAGCAGGGAGGATTTTCAGCTCCTGAGCAGAGACAGATTCACATGTGGCCTGCATCAGGCTTCCCAAGTTCTCCCCCACCCACTCTGAGGCACCCTGCACTCTTTACATAAGGCTCCTTCTGCTTAACAACCTGGAGATTGCTTAACAACTGCAACTGGGAGTGCTGGAGTTATGGTTGTTGAGTGAAGCAGTCAAGGGATATCTCACTTAACTACTGCTTCATTAAATGACCAAACCTTTGGTTGCAAATTGTGATCATAAGTCGAGAACTGCCTTATTGAACATCTACCATTGGAAGAAACATATAGTAGACACATGTCAAGTATGCAAGTGGAATAGTTCAGATAAAAAGAAATTGTCAATAGAACCACTCCGATAGCAAAACAGTATTATTATGATTGGAATCTTAATTATGTGTTTGCAAATAAACTTTCCTTCCTTTGTATCTACTGCCACATCCTTATTATTCTCAAACTCAGAGACAAATGATGTGATTACTTCTGAATAAGTCCATTTACATTTTATTTATTTCTTTGTATCTTGCCTTTAATGTTTTAACAAATAAGGCGGCGAACATATCCAACACATCTTCCTCCTCCTATTTTCCCCACAACAACAATCCTGTGAGGTGACTTCGGCTAAGAGTCAGTGACTGGCCCAAAGTCACCCAGCTGGCTTTCATGGCTAAGACAGAATTAGAACTCATGGTCTCACACTTTTCAGCCTAGTGCTTTAACCATTAGACCAAACTGGCTAATACAAGTGAATTACATAACCTTTGCTTATAAGATACAGTCAGAATGCAACTGTGTTTTCCATTTTAAAAAAATTATACTTAAGAGTCTTCATTTGAGGAAGGAAGGAAGGAAATATGTAAGTGATTTTCATGTATCTTTTCAACAGATAATTACATTCTCATTGTCCCTCTTTCCTCTTAAATATTTTACAAATCACCTTTCTCCCTGGTTTATTCGACATGTTTCTTCAAATTCACAAATCATATTTTTTTATTATTTCAGCAAAAAGTCCATATAAGATTTCCAGTCTTTCATAAAAGCTTTTGTTTGTTCTGTGATCAAACAGATCAGTTTCACTATTTCTGCACTATTTCGGTTTCACTATTAAGTTCTGACATTTCGATAAGCAATTGTGTTTTCCCATAATTAAAGTTGACTGATAATGTTGAAAAACTAAGTAGGGTGAACTCTTCAATTTAAGCTGGGTCAGGGAACAGGTACCATAATAACCTTGTGTACCTTATTCAAGGTTATTTGCTTACTCCTTTATACTAAGAGACTTTAGTCAGATCTTTAAAGCATCCATGCGTTTTCCCAGGTTCATATGACTGCTGTACGGCTGCTTTAAAGAGCAGCAGACAGGGCTTATTCATGCTCCAGTGTCTTCCAAAGCACCTTTGTAATGAATCTCAGTACTATATAGGCTTAGTATCTTATTTATGTGAAAAAAGAACCTAAGAAAAATTATAGGATGAATGTTTGAATCAAGATATTTATATTTCATAAAATATGACCGAATGTGGCAATTCCACTGTAAACCCTAATAATGAAGAACTACAAGATATCAAGCAATCTTCACAAAATTCAGGAATATTTGCTAGGGTGTAATGGCATGTGGGAAGGACCTTGGGAGACTGGCAAAAAGATGCTGCTTAAGTAACAGTTGGATAAGGTAGCATAGCCAACAGCTGCATAGTGGATGAAGTGAGAGGTTCAGGAGGGACTCTTCCTAAGTTATAAGGCTGTAAAGGTGACAGTAGGAGAATTGCATTTTCAGACTTGCAAGATTCTGTTAATGCAGCTTTACAATAAAGTAGAAGTAGCTTATGTGACCATGTTTCCTACCTGGTCTACCTTGTAAGGCTGACATAGGGCTATGTGAAGCCTCAAAGGAATGTTTCACTTCAGTGAAAGTTCAGAGCAAAGCACTTCAAAGCTGCTTTGTGAAGCAACCTGATTCCTCCATGATTATGTGATTGTTCTTTCCTTGGAGCCCCTCTCAGACTTCTTTTGAAGAACTTGGGAGAAGGTGGAGAGGAACCTTTTTCTATAGCATTAGCTGATCTGATTTTAGGCTTTGGTGAATGCCATGAGGTTGCCCACAGTTTGAGTCAAAGGCAGCCACCTGAAACCTTCTCTGGACTACTAGCTGAAGGTTTTCTGGGTTGGGTTGCTCCGACAATGTGCCATGGATAATCCTAAAGCCATGTAGCCGAGAGGTTAGAGCTGCAGTAGAAGGCTAAGAGGAGTCTTCTCCTACACCCTAAATGTTTGGTTGAAGTGAGTTATGTCTCCTGCATGGAAGAATCATTTCTTCAAAACCAATCAGTGCCATTTCCTACAGGACTTATTTTGTAGAAAGGTGTTCCTTTAAACAATTCTAGTGTTCATTTAGAATCAAATTGCACATTTAACTGTCTTTATTGCTTTAAAATGGCAGCATTAATTGTCTGCAATAAGTATGAATAAACCACTTCAATGGGTTATGCGTGCCATATCTCTTTGCAAGCATTATGTGGTCGGTCCTGGTTGTAGAATCATTAATTAATTAAATAATCTCATCTGCTTGTAAAAGCTGTAATGAAATCAGAATGGACCCCCCCAAAGTATTTTTTTTTATATAATTAGCAAAATTGTTTTAATAACACTTTATACTTGATGGGTTTCATTCTCAGTAAATCCTACATTTTCTTTGGAGTAGTACTTTATTATTTGGACTACCAAACAAATAACATACAGATAAATTAGCCCATACAACCGATCTGCTAACAGAAGTTTACTGCTTAAGTTCAGTTCTCTGTTTTCATGCCAAGATTTTGCCTATTCAATACTTGCAGATAAGTATGTTTCAATGGAGCATAATGTATTAGGATTAAGTGCCCGGAAATTAATGTAAAATTTTAAGATGGAATGCCCTAAAGCACAATTGCGTATAAATTATTAGAACTATAATGCCTTTAGATGCCTTTATTTTTTATTACTAGAAAATGAATTCGTTCTAGTTACTAGCACTACTAATCATAATGCTTCTATTAATATTTATAACACTGCTCTTTTCCCTAATAGACTGAATAATTAGAAATATTTGGAACATATACTTTTTATTGCAAATAGCAGATTGGTACCTTGTGCCTTAATTCAATTTCTTCAACTGAAAGCATGTATATATATATATATAACTCTTTGTCAGTCCATTCATTTCAGAAAATTAGGGAGATTCTGAAGTGTTCTTGCTTCTATGTCCTCCATTGAGTGCAGGAATGCAGAAGCTCCAAATAGATACAACTAGTCCTTGACTTGCAACTACAATTGAGCCCAAAATTTCTGTTGCTAAGCAAAACAGTTGTTAAATGAGTTTTGTCCCATTTTATAACCTCTCTTGCCATAGTTGTTAAGGGAATCACTGAAGTTGTTAAATTAGTTTCACAGTTCTTAAATCAATCTGGCTTTCCCATTGACTTTGCTTGTCAGAAGGTCGCAAAAGGCGATCAAATGACCTCAGGACACGGCAACCGTCATAAATATGGGTCAGCGGCCAAGCATCTGAATTTTGAACACATGACCATGGAGATCCTGCAATGGTTGTAAGTCTGAAAAATTGTCATAAGTCACTTTTTTCAGTGCCATTGTAACCTCAAATGGTCACTAAACAAAACAGGTTTAAAGCACTGCTTGTAGTTGAATGTGAAGTATCCCAAATAGCCAAAAGCCAGCTGACCTGATAGTACTTGAAACTCTGCTGAATCCAAATTCCTCTTATCTCAGAAAGAGGGCAGAAACATGATTTTTGGACTGCCCCATTGGATTTTATGTGTTAGAATTTATTTTGGACTTGGGATTATAGCGCAATGATGACTCTGTAATCTAGCTGGGTGTGAATATAATATAATTTGGTTCCCTTTCCCAGAAGAGCTATAATGGCTTTTTCTGCCAGTATAGCTCTCTTTTACTGGCTGAGTTTGGAGGCAGCTAACTGAAAGTCATTTGAGCTACAGACCTGGGTGCACCTTCCCATGCTGTCCAGCTTGCATAGTTTTCAGTTTCAGAGTACTGTATTGGCATCTAAACAATCCAATGCTAAGCCCAGTTCAGATAAGCCACCAGCACAGCCACAGTGCTGCCTTGTCCGATTCTTTAGGGAGACAACAGCAGAGTGAAGGCAAACCAGGCTGACCAGGGATTCATCATGAATACAGAGATGATGAACCATAACAAATCTTGCACTACGTACTGTCTACTTATGGGGCAGAACATAATTTTAACAGTGCTACAGCTACTACAACTTATGACTGCCTCACCCAAAGGCCAGAAAAGAAAGGAAGGCAACATCATAGAGACAAGGCAGAAAAGAGATGCTGCTAGCATACTTTTATTATTATTATTATTATTATTATTATTATTATTATTATTATTATTATTATTATTATTATTATTATTATTATTATTATTATTATTATTATTATTATTATTATTATTATTATTATTGTTATTATTATTATTATTATTATTATTATTATTATTATTATATTTTATTGATTTTTTACAAAATCCCTAGTGCTTAGCAGTGTGTTGTCTGGGTTCATATATTTAAAAACAATCAATAATAATTAATTTCTATAATTAATCAATATGTTACTCAATGATATATTTCCTTGATCTTCTCTTCTTCCAGTAGTATTCTCCTTTTGTCTGAATTAAACAAATATAATTCTTAATATTTTTGATACATACAAGGTTGAGTATAAACATTTTTTCTAGTATTTGTACACCTAACAATAACATCAACATATAATATCTTTTTAATCAGCTTATAATTCAATTGTATTTATAAAAGTCATCTTATTAAGTCATTATGTGTCCTGTTTTTTTTTTTTATTATTATTTATTTATATATTTTTATTTTTTTAAAACAACAAAACATAACACACATAAACATACAATGTATACTCTTTTTTTTTTTTAAACAGCAATTTCGTAACTGTAATCTTCTGTTATTTACATTTTCCCCCTTTATTCTTCTTTTTTTAAAAAAATATTTGTCCTTGTTGTCCCATTGTTTCTTATTTCCATTTTCTTCATTCATACTATATTTCATATTAAGAATAATACATATTATTACTATACATTATTATACATTATTATACACACATTTTCCCTTTCTTGACCTTTCTGCATTTATTTTCATTTGTTATTTCTAGTCTCCAACCAATCATACCACTTATTCCATATTACATAGTACTCTGTGTCTTCCCTTTCTTTTATCTCTTTTGTTAATTTGTCCATCTCCGCACAGTCTAAGATTTTCCTTATCACTTCTTCCTCTGATGGTGTATTCTCATTTTTCCAGAACTGTGCGTAGACTATTCTTGCTGCCGTTGTTATATGTAAAATTAAGTACCGTATTTCTTTACTGTATTTTCTATTTAAGATACCCAGCAGAAAGATTTCTGGTTTCCAATCTACAGGTTGATCTATTATTTCTACCATCCATCTTCTTATTTTAGTCCAGTATTTTTTTGCAACGGGGCATGTCCACCATAGATGGTAATATGTTCCATGTACCTTTTTACATTTCCAGCATGTCGGTGAGTTGTTCTGGAACATCTTAGCAAGCTTTGCTGGTGGAAGATGCCATCTGTAAAACATCTTCAACTGATTTTCCTTGAATGCCGCAGACATAGTCAATTTTATGTTTGTTTCCCATATTTTTTCCCATTTCGCCAATTCTATGTTGTATCCGAAATTTTTTGCCCATCTAATCATTGTGTCTTTGACAACCTCATCTTCCATTTTATATCTCAGTAGATATTTATATATATTACTAATTAATTTTATTTCTGTTCCATGTATAATTTTATCCAATTCTTGCGATTCTTTTTGTATTTCGTATAATTTTTTGTCCTCTGTATATTTAGATTGGATTTGTGTGTATGTCCACCAATCAATCTCTCTGCCTACATCTTGTTCCAATTCTTGTTTTGTTTTCAGATTTCCCTGTTCATTTACCAATTCCTTGTATCTAATTATCTTATTTATGTCCAGTAGGTTTGGGTGTTTCAGAGCTTCTGTTGGGGATAACCACATTGGAATTCTTATGTAATGTTTTTGTTTTATCTTTTCCCAAGTCTGTAGCAGTGCATCCCTAACTATATGTCTTCGAAAGTATCTATGTACTTTATATTTTTCGTCCCATAGAAATGCATGCCACCCGGCTTGCAGGTCGTGTCCTTCAAGTGTTAAAATTCTGGTATTTTCCAATTTCATCCATTCTTTTAGCCAAGTTAGGCTTGATGCTTGGTAATATATTTCCCACTCTGGTAATGCCAATCCCCCTTTATCTTTCGTATCTTGCAAGAGTTTTAATTTAATCCTAGGTTTTTTCCTTTGCCATATAAATTTAGTAACCAATTTATTTAATTCTTGAAAGAATGTTTTCCCTAGTTTTATTGGAATAACTTGGAACAGGAATAATATTTTTGGCAATATATTCATTTTGATCGTTGCAATCCTCCCTAAAAATGAAATTTGTAGGTTTTCCCAATTTTCTAAATCTTTTTTTATCTGGTGTAGTATTTTATCATAATTATCCTCCTTAATTGAGGAGCACTTCGCTGTAAGCCAAATCCCTAAATATTTTATTTTTTTTGTTACACTTATTTTTGTTTTATCTTCCAATTCGCTTTCCTGTGCCTTTGTAAGATTTTTGGTTATTAATTTGGATTTATTCTTATTAATCTTAAGTCCGGCTACCTCACCAAATTCTTCTATTTTTTGAATTAATTTAGGGCCGGTTTCTAATGGGTCTTCCAAAATAAATACCAAATCATCAGCGAAGGCTTGGACCTTATATTCTTCCTTCTTAATTTTTAAACCCTTTATTTCTTGGTCCTCTCTGATTTTTGTCAAGAGTATTTCTAATGATAAAATAAATAGAAGAGGAGAGAGTGGGCACCCTTGTCTTACTCCTTTAGTTATCTCAATTTTTTCTGTCATTTCGTCATTCATAATTACCCTAGCTGTTTGTTTAGTATATATTTTCTCAACCATCTTTCCAAATTTTGTCCCAAATTCCATGTAGTTCAGTTGTGTTATAATAAATTTCCAGTTCAAATTATCAAATGCCTTCTGGGCATCAAGGAAAACCAGTGTAGCTTGTCTTTCAGAGTGGACTTCATAAAATTCTAAGGTGTTCATTATTATCCTCATATTGTTTTTTATCTGTCGTCCTGGTAGAAATCCATTTTGATCTGGGTGGATGTAATTATTCAAGATTTTTTTAATCCTTTCTGCTATTATTGTTGCAAATGTCTTATAATCTGTATTCAGTAAAGAAATCGGCCTATAGTTTTGAATTTGTTGCAGGTCTGAGTCTTCCTTAGGGATGAGAGTAATAATTGCTTCAGTCCAAGATGGCGGTATCTTCGCCTCCTCCAGCACCTCATTACAAATCTCCAACATTATCCATTGTAGTGACTCTTGTATATTTTTATAAAGCTCAACCGGAATTCCATCTGGTCCTGGTGATTTATTATTTTTTTGTTTTTTCAATGCTGTTTCTAGTTCTATTGCGGTTATTGGTCTATTCAACATTTCCTTTTGTTCTTCTGTGATTTTGCTCATTTTTGCTGCCTCTATATATTGTTTAACTTTATCATCTGCTATATCTTCCTGATAGTATAGCTTTGAGAAGAAATTTTGTATTATGTTCTTTTTCTCTTCCTGTCTATATTGTACTGTTCCACTTTCATCTTGTAGTTGATGTATTGCTCTTTTACCTTTTTCTTTTTTTAATTTATAGGCCAACCATCGACCGGTTTTATTCGCGTTTTCAAAGTAATTTTGTTTCGCCATCCTAATTTTCTGTGCCATTTCTTTTTGTGTTGTCAGATTAATCTTGTGTTTTATAATATTCCATTTTTCCTTTATCTTTTTGTTTTGTGGATCCTTCTGTAGGTCACTTTCTGTTTCTTTAAGTTCTTCTTGCAGTTTTTCTTGTTGAAGTCTCCTATCTTTATTTTTCTTAGAGTTGTATGCAATTGTCAATCCTCGAATGTAGGCTTTTGTGGTATCCCACAAATTTTGTGTTGATGTCTCTTCCTTTTTATTTACCTGAAAAAATAATGTCAGTTCCTTTTCTAGCATCTGTATATATTGTTTGTCTTTACTTAGTCTTTGATTCATTGACCATCTTTTTCTCTGTTTCTGGCCTTTCCATTTTATTGTTATTGGGTTGTGATCTGCCCAGTCATTAAGTCCTATTTCAATTTCCTCTATCCCGTTCTGTATTTCTGTTGTTACCCAGGCCATATCGATCCTGGACCAGGATTGATGCGGATACGAATAAAATGTGTATTGTTTGTCTGATCTGTGTGTCTCTCTCCATATATCCCGAAGGTTGAGTTCTGTTACCATGTTAAAGAATGATTTTGGTAATATATTTTTCTTCTTTTTGCTCTTTTTACTACTTTTATAGTCTTTCTTAACATCGACTATTGCATTTAGATCCCCAATCATACAAATATTTTCATAGTCCAGATCCACTAGTTTCTTATGTACCTTTTTAAAAAATTCATGTTGGTTATTATTTGGTGCATATACTGCCGTTAATAAAGTTTGTTTTTGCCCTAATTCTATTTCCAACATTAAAATTCTCCCCTCTTCATCCGAATATATTAATTTTGATTTTATTTTTTCTTTAACATATATAGCAATTCCTCCTTTCTTGTTTTGTGCTAGTGTTGTGTATAGTGTTCCTAATTTTACATTCTCTAGTAGTTTTCTATAATCCTTTTTTATATGAACTTCCTGTAGACATATCACGTCTGCATCCAATTTCCTTAATTTATTAAACGTTTGTACTCTTTTTCTTGGTATGTTTAAACCATTAATGTTTACAGAAAAGAGCTTAATTGCCTCTCCCGTTTTTTACTTGATCTGGTTTTTTTGTGCTTCTTGTCTCTATTACCCTTCCTTTTGCTCCTTCTCTTTCTAACCTTTCTCTTTCTTGTTTCTTTTGCTTTTCTCTTTCTCGTTCAAATTCTTCTATTAGGTCTTCCTCCTGACTTTTACTCTCTGGCTCTTCCCTACTTTCTTGTTCTTCTCCCTGCGCAAAGTGACATTCATAAAAATCCTGCGCTTTCTCGAGTGTGTCTATCTTATATTTTTTTTCTTGCCATGTTACAAATATGCCTTCAGGTACTAACCATCGAAACATAACTTTATATTTAGTTAATTGGGTTGTTAGAAATTGGTATTCTCGTCTCTGATTTCGTATTCTACGTGGTATTTGCTTTAATACAATTATTTCTTTACCCTTATATACTATCTGTTTGTCTCTTGTTTTTTTATATATTTCATCCCTTATTGATCTTCTAGTCAACCTTATATGTACCTCTCTCGCCAGTCTGTGCCTACGTGCATAATTTGTATATACTCGATAAATTTCATCTATGTCTCTTCTTGCGTCCTGTTTGTCCTTTCCTAATATCTCGGCCAATATCTCCGCCATCTTCTCTCCCAAATCTTCTTCTTTTTCCTCTACGATATTTTGAAATCTTAGGAAGAACGCAGCTTTTTCCATTTCCAAGAAGGTAATAGATTGGGTCAGCTCTCTGTTTGCTTGTTTGGATATCTGATCCATCTTTTCTATTTTGCCATCAACTTGATCTATTTTTGTTTCAACTTTTTGAATTCTTTGTTCGTTCTTCATCATTGTTTGTTGTATACTCTCTATCTTGTCATTCATGTTTTTAATTTCATTTTTGATTTCTTTGTGGTGAGTTTTTGTTTCTTCATGATTATTTGCTATTGCCTCTTGGGTTTTCGTCATTGTTTCCTGCATCATTTGTAACATTGTCTGTATACTCTGTGGGTTCATCGCCAATTCTACTTTTTCTTTTTCTTTCCCCAACATGGTTCCTATGGTTCTTTGACCTATAGGAGAGGCCATTATAGGTGTGGGATTTATAGCTGTTTTTTTACTTATTTTAGTTGTTGCTGTGGTACTTGTCATTTTTATTACTTGGATAATATTTTCCCACACTTGCATATATCAATTTTATATAACGTTAAGGGTTAACCTTAAAAATAAGATTACAAATAGAGTTATACCTTTTCTTATCCCACTATTATATAATATAATTTATAATACTCTTAACACCTCTTTTGTATATTTCTGTAATACTACACACAATGCATATACATATACTATTCTCAAAATATTATCACCACTCTTAATTTCATTCACTATCACTCTTGTTTAAATAATCACCTTTCTCTCTATGATCCCTGTTTGTTAACAGGTGCTGCAATATTGCATCAGCCTTTTTTCTCTCTGTCTCAGTTTAATGTGTCCACAGATCCACCAAATGTCACCTTATTTCCTCTTCTGTATATCCAATAAATCCAAAACGTCCACTAGTCACTTTGTCCAGATATATGTCAGTTAAGATTCAAGTTTCAATGGTATTTGTTCTTCAAAAATAAGATCCAGTAATTGGTATTAAGTTTCTCCGTTGTCTCACTTCAACTTTTAATCCTTATGTTGATTTTTTCAAAGTCTCTTAATCACCCTTTGTTGCCTCTGGCCGTCTCCAGTCCTTTCTCTAGTTTCAATCTCTGCTTCTTACAGCTTTTAAATTCCAGCCTTTCACGTTTTATAAGCTTTACTGTGGGCTCTCTGCTTCTTCTCGCTGCTCTCGTTCTGCTCTAAGGCTCCCTTCTCCGCTCTATTCAATTTCAGTTGCCGCTGTATCTCTCTCCTTATCGCTTTGCTTTTTCCGCGCCTTCTATCAAATATTCCTCACCTCCTTCAGGGGTTTCTCCTCTCCCGTACGAAGCTGTCAGTTCTATGTGTCCTGTTTTCAAGATTCTTATTTAAGCTTAATTTTCCCACTGTATTCAAACCACTCTTATCAGTCATAATTTTCTCAAAATTAATTACCTTTAAATATCCAAACTTCATTCACATACACCATCCCAATATTTTAAATTTTATGTATTGTGAAAAGTATTGTACTACTTAGATATCTTATCCCTCTTACTATAGGGCCCCTTTATATCTAAACTTTATCTATTCTTTTAACAATTGTTTAATCATATAGTACTCCATCTGGTAAGTCGAATCAAGTCTCTTAAATCTGACTCTAGCCTTCTTCTTTTGCCAGGTCGCTTTCCAATTCAGTATGTTCAGCTTGCCGGGGGATTTTTCCTGTATTTTTGTAGATATTGTTGGGGATAAAAAAGACAAATTAAGTAGGATGTTCATTTTTTGGCTCCCAAACCTTAATGATTTTCCTGACAGCTCTTTAATCCATTTTGTTAGATCTTCTTTCTTGTCCTCAAGTTTGTTTTGAAGTCCTGGAAGATATAACACCTTTTTTATTTCTTTCGTTGTAGTAAAATCTTGCAGATTTTCTTTTGTTTGTATTAAGTTGTAGTTCTCTTCATTTGTGGCTTCCATATTTAAATCATTTTCCTCTGGTTTGTGTTCTATTATCTGATTTGTTTGTTTGTTCTTTATCATCATTT
The DNA here is from genome assembly GCA_023970755.1 of Azemiops feae. Classification (NCBI taxonomy): domain Eukaryota; kingdom Metazoa; phylum Chordata; class Lepidosauria; order Squamata; family Viperidae; genus Azemiops; species Azemiops feae. The sequence goes on along the minus strand of JALGBA010000005.1, from coordinate 4,603,254 downwards.
TTTGAGAGTTTTTTAATTGTAAGTTTAAGTTGGAGATATGGTCATTTATGTCATCAAAGTTGTTTTTGATCTCTTCATGATTTGAAACAATTTTCATTTGAATCTGTTGCAGCATTGCATACATTTTCTCCTGAAATGTGTTTGTTTTGTCTTGAGTCATTGCTCCTGCAGATCTCTGATGTTCCAGGCTGAGGTCTTCAGCAGGGAGTATTCGGTGTGGTTTCCTGTCACTTTTAGATAGATGTACAACATCCATTTTGTCTCCCCCTTCTAGATAGTTTTTCACCAGTACCATAGTCTCTTTGATTAGCCTTGTCAAATCAGCCACTTAAAATCCAAACAACCAAATCTTATGTAGTTCTTATCTTTATATATGATTTTTATAGTCCAATACATTTCCAATTATCAAAGCACCACTGAAAGCAGTATTTTGTAACAATTCTTCTATTCAGGGGTCTTACAATTATCAGCCAGCCAAGATTTCAGTCCAGAATGTTTAACCACCTGAAAGCTTTCCAGCAGCTTCCCGCTTAGAAGATTAGCCAAAAGTCAAGGTTTTTCTTTTTCTGCAAACAGTTCTTGAGCTTGAAAATTGCAGCTCAGTGTATTTATAAGCCCAGGAGGTCAACAGTTCCTAAACAAATATAGTTCTCCCTCTGTAGTACATAGCCCAGTATATTTTCTTTCCTTTGTTCCCAGCTATTTTCTGTTTATTTAGAAGTCACTGAAGTTCAAAGGAACAAGTTGTTCTCTATTTCTGGGCATCTTGCCAATTTCAAGTCAATGCAGCTCTAATTCTCCACTAGATGTCAGTAGCTATTCATTTTCCAACTTTTAAAGTGGAGAATTATTTTCTTATAATTTCATCAAAACTCTTTCAGATGTGAAATTTTAAGAGTTTTCATGGTTTTCAGATTTATCCAGATTGTAGTATTATTATGTAGTATCATTTCGTTATATTTCTGTTCCCCATAAAAATTTAATTCACCGCTTCCGTCTATGGGAGGGTGGACGTGTAGTCCCCTCCCTTCTCACTTTCAGAGGATTTATTGCTTCTTGGGGATCTTTTCCAGAGAATCAAATACAAAATAGGAGAAAGAAGATCGAATTTCTCACCTAGTTCCAAGCACGCTGTTCACCGTTGTTCTGGTTAGTGCCTTTGGACTTCGGCTGCCGGTAGCTTGGGCTGGTCACTGAGGTGTGACCAGCCTTTCTCCTGTTGGGTTTTGAAGGGCTTCCCCAGGATCGAGTGGATTGACCACCATCATTCTATGATCATCGGGATGCCCCTCCTTTTTTGTCACCTCTCCGGGACAACTTTAGACCCATTTTAGGGTCCCCAGGCAAGGCGAAACCAGCCGAGAGGTGCAGAGCTCTGCAATTCAGTTGCCGTGTCGCTACGACGCAAGACTGGAAGTCGATGCTGCTAGCATTCTGATGAGCTGCAAGTGTGAATACCCTTTGAACTTGGGATGCTGAGGAGCAACAAAGCTGGGTATGGTCATGCCAAGTGATGTTTCACTTCAGAATTCAGGCTCATCTCCCTCTGAGATTCCATGTCGATGTTGAACAGCGCGGGGGTCCATGTGATTGAGTTGCTTGTAATGTGTGAATATGATGGCTAAACAAAGAAAAAATGCTCTTAGTGAATAGAATAGAATAGAATAGAATAGAATAGAATAGAAATAGAATAGAATAGAATAGAATAGAATAGAATAGAATAGAATAGAATAGAATAGAATAGAATAGAATAGAATAGAATAGAATAGAATAGAATAGAATAGAATAGAATAGAATAACAGAGTTGGAAGGGACCTTGGAGGTCTTCTAGTCCAGCAGGAAATGCTATACCATTTCAGACAAATGGTTGTGCAGTCTCTTCTTAAAAACGTCCATTTACAACTTCTAGAGGCACGTTGTTCCACTGATTAATTGTTCTGTCAGGAAATTTCTCCTTAGTTCTAGGTTGCTTCTCTCTTTGGTTAGTTTCCATCAGTTGCTTCTTGTCCTGTTTCAGGTGCTTTGGAGAATAGCTTGACTCCCTCTTCTTTGTGGCAACCCCTGAGATATTGAAACATTGCTATCATGTCACCCCTCGTCCTTCTTTTCATTAAATTAGACATACCCAATTCCAGCAACCGTTCTTTATATGTTTTAGCCTCCAGTCCCCTAATCATCTTTGTTGCTCTTCATTGTTCATTGGCCTCAAAAAAAAATAATGTCAGTGTGTAAGAATTTATGAACTGGAATAGCCATAGCAACAAACCAGCCAATGAGAACTGTTTTAATTGAGACACAGGATTGTCTGTGTGAGACATGTGATCCAGCCTAGGTCTGGGCATGTCTTAGTCTTCCCTGTGTCCTGATCTCCAAGTTAAAAGTTGTTGTTTCCTACCACGTTGCCAAGAACTGAATGAAACTGTGTGTATCATGTTTATATATATTTTATAGATAAAGTTTTTCTAAACTATGCCTCCTGCTCATTTTGAATGTGTGCTTATTTTTTGGGCTTATTTTTGCGCTGGAAAGCTGTAAAACTCTAACAAATAACACAGGTTGGATATTCCATGATTTTATTACATTTTGAATTTTCAGAAATAGCTTATTCTTGTAATTCCTTGGATTAAATAAAGATTCAAAAAGGATACAAAACATCTAAGGAAATTTAATACAGACTGCAGGGTAGTCTTTGACTTACAACCTTTCATTGAGCAACCTTTCAAAGTTACATCAGTATTGAAAAAAGTGACTTACAAATGCTCCTAACCCTTACGACCTTCCATGGTCATTTGATCAAAATTGGGGCGTTTGGCAACCAACATGTGTTTACAAAGTTTGCAGCAGGGTCATGTGATCACCATTTACTACCTTCCTGGGGGCTTCCGACAAGCTAAGTCAATGGTAGAAGACAGATTTGCTTAATAACCCCCACAATTCTCTTAGCAGCTTCAGTGGTTCACTTAACAACCATGGCAAAAAACAAACAAACATAAAATCGGGGATGAGTCACTTAAAAACTGCTTTGCTTAGCAACAGAAATTCTGGTTCCATTTGTGGTTGTAAGTCAAGGACTATCTGTTTTCTGATTTGGGGGGAAAAAATTCAAGACATAATAAATAGTTAATAAATGAGCCGTTGCACAGTGTCTTTTATTCTTAGAGAGTGATATAAATGAAATATGGCCACCTTTTATGAGGGCGCATAATAGGTGACACTAGGGAGCCATAGCTGCATCTTCCAATGGAATGCTTCTTTTTATGAAATAAATTGCAGCCATTAAATGCTGGCAATTTAATTGAACAATATAGTCCATGCCACTTTCCTAATCAAAGCTCTATATTCCATTCCCCCCCCCTTCTGGGATTTTCAGTTGGTAGTGCAGCATGGACAGTTCTGATGGAAAAAATGACATGTAGTAAAAGAACTGAGTAGCCCCTTCCTAACTCCTCTGTTCCAATTGGCAGACTTTTCCCCTTCCAGCTTAATTTTATAATAAGAGGAAACATCCCTGTGTAATACATTGCTTGACTTCCAGTTACAAGGATTATCTTCTGCCTTGTAGTTAGTCCTTCTTTCTCACATAACTCTCATTTTGCTTCTCTGCAGAGTACACCCTGATCAACGAAAACTGTCCAGGTGCTGAATGGAATATCATGTGTCGGGAGTGCTGTGAATATGATCAGATCAAATGTGTGTGTCCTGGACAGAAAGAAGTAGTGGGATATACTATTCCTTGTTGTAGGAATGAGGACAATGAGTGTGACTCCTGCCTAATTCACCCAGGTAAGTTGATTTACTGTGCTGTTTTGATGCGTCCACCTGTACTCTTTTATTTGCTGTATCTGTTTAATTTACATGCAGTAAATATGCTTGTAGCTAGGTGGAGCATGCAGCCTGTTTTGTCTGCCAGATTTTGATGATTAATAGTTTTTTCCTCCTTAGAGATGGATGGATGCCAATACAAATGTTCACTGTGATGAAAGTTAATGCATATTGCTGTTAGCTTTTTCCTTTCTCTCGCGATAGAAACTCACATTTCAGGATTTTACCATGGATGCTTGGAAGCTCTCCAAAAAGTAAAGTCACCTTTGGCTTCAGTACTACATGGAGGTTACACTTCAGTCTCCAAGGTCTAGTTTGCACACTACCTTCTTTTTAAAAAGATAAGAATTATTATTGATCTGAAACTCAGCTGAGGAAAGCTTTTAAAATTGAAGGTAAAGAATATGAAGAAGCAGTTTGTGAGACTGCAAAGAATATGTATCGATTGGGATTCTGCCTGATTTGAAACTTATTAAGAGGATGTGCTTCAGGCCAAATGGGATTGCCAGTGCAAGATCTCATTAAAACAGCCTTGTCCTCTTTTAGATTTTCCAAATGAGCCTAAATAAGTTAAAGCTGCTGTAAGCTTTAATGTTGAGGCATTAAAACAGCTGCATCTTTAATGTGACATATTAGCTCGTATTGTTTCTGGCTCTCGCAGAAGCAACTGGTGTAAAGAAGTGCTGCACTTTCATTTCTATGTGCTCCAAAGCACCACTTCTAAATAGTTTTTGAATGACATTCAGCCCTCCTTTTTATTATGTTGAAGAATAAATTTATGTTGAAATTTGCAAATGACTATGAATAGTCATTTGCAAATGTGTAAAATATATTCTGAACTCTTGTTCATAAATGTTTGGGCAGAAACTAGTACTGAATCCTATCTAACCTTTGGGCCATCATTGGGGCATTACTGAAAATAAAATTCTAGTTGAGGTTGACCTGACGATGTAAGGAAATATAGGATGTTCAGGAAGTAAATTTCCCTTAAACAAGAGGATTCTCAGGAAAAGGAGGGAGAGATCAATAGGAGAAAGTCTGGATGCTATAGCTACAGACATCTGTGAGTGATGGGAAGAGAGGCCAGGTGAAGAAACATACATTGTGGCATCATAACACAAACCCCATGACTTTAGCATGTGCATCTTACGTTACAGTATAAATATGAAAGACGGTGGTTGTGTTGTCGTGTCATCATGTCATCGCTTTTTCAGTCATTGTAGACTACAGGAAAATTCATGTTTGTAATTTTTGTATCCAGCCCTCATAATGGTATTTATATTCTCTCTCTTTATGTTTGGGTGTGTTTGGCTTAGATGAGTGTTTTGCTTGAAAGGACTTTCCCAAGCCACATTTTATACAGCCAAATTAAAAACATTGGCTGCATGGGCTATAGCTTTCAGCTACCTATCCGAGAAACCCAAATGTAAGCATACATAATTAAAGACTTTTCTTCTTCTTCTTTCAGGTTGTATGATTTTTGAGAATTGTAAGACCTGTCGCAATGGGTCTTGGGGAGGATCACTAGACAACTTCTACATCAAAGGCATTTATTGTGCAGAATGCCGAGCAGGGTGGTATGGAGGCGATTGCATGAGTAAGTATTGGTCAGAGATGTACTTCACCACAAGGAGAGCTGATGCTTTGGCTGGGAAAGAAAAAAAAAGTCTCCTTGTAGCGCATCCGGCAATGAGCTGCTAATGTCGAAGCAAAGACCAGTTCTTAATCCTTTTCATGACCATTGACACTCAGTTTGAAAATATAAGACAATATAGCCAAAGACGTTTTTTTAAGAGGTTGGGAAATGATCTCATACTGAGCTACTGGGGCTTTATAGGCCAAAGGTATTTCTCCAATTCCTTTCCCAGTGTCCCATTCTATTTCCCAGAGCTCTAAGGACTCCCAAATGTAGATGGTTATGGACAACGCTTTGTTTTCTATAACCCTTTGCTGCCATCTAATGGCTATCCAAATCTGCACAGCACAGATCTGGTATCCTGGGTTCTAACCTGAGTGCAAAGTATTCTGCAGAATGCAGCCATTGCCAGAAAGAAGGAGGGAGGGAGCTGAAGGAGGCTTTCTAGGCTATGCTACAGTTTGAAGGAGGCAGTTTATAGATCTCTGGTTGATCAGGAAAATGGAAAGTAGAGCACTGTCAGCAGATAAATATTCTGCCACTCCTTGAAGACTACAGGTGAATAAAAGCTTCTGTCAACAACCCACTTACAGGTAACTGTAACATTATTACAGTTGTATATCATTATCCCTGATTTTTAATTTTTACTGCAATGTTTTTCCTGATCTGAATATTTTTGGGTGGGGAGGGAGAGGTGCTTCCTTAGCAAAAGATAATTATTATGTTTTTGTTCATATGTGGGTAGAATCATATATAGGATGGCCAATCAGCAGGAATAGTTAACTGAAGAAAATGTAAGGAGAATATTCATTGTTGGGTTTGTGGAGAAATATATATATATATATATATATACCTTATATCTGCATTTGCATAAAATTAGACCTTATGGACTGAATGACCAAAGAAAAATATGTTAGTTGAGGAGCACAATCCTTTGCCCATGTCAAGGCCTGGAAATCCTTCTCTTTCTGTTTATTTGCTGCCTTGATCGTCGTACCAAGGTCCATCCTGTAAGTGGCGCACATGAGATTTGCCAGTACAAATAAAAATATAACCAGATTCTTGGGGGGGGGGAGGGGGAGGAGAATAATTTCTTAAGATAACTTGTTACAGATTAATGAGAAATCATTGCATGTGCAAAGACTAGTAAGGATAATATGCAAAATTTCGTCACTGCAGCATTTTAAATGTTCTGCCTTTGAATATGGATGCAATACTGAGAGAATGAAATTAGTTCTGATTTTAAAAAAAACAAACCTGCATTGAATTGTGAGTTTTGGAAATATGTTGATCTAAGAGTAGATTGAATATAAATATCTGTGATTCTTTCACTGCAAACCTATATTGTAAAACACGTCATTTCTTTAAAAATATGGTTCCCTTTTCGCTAGCAGGAAAGGCACTGCAGGAATAGAGCAGCCCCATACAGAATTGCCAAAAGGTATGCCATTGAATTAAGTGGATCTTAATCTCAGTTACATGTGAATAGAACTGTAAGTGCTAACTGTTATCAATTAAAATAGGGCAATGTAAATTAAACTTTACATTATGTACAGACTAGCATTTGGTAAAGTAGCAATGAAGGTCTTGGAAAAGTTATCCAGATGTTGTGATGTGGCTATATCTAAAAAGATATAAAAGAAATGGACAGGCAATGCTTTTCCCTGTGACACCCTATGGAAGCAAAAACTGAACTCTCCAGAAGCAAGACAGAAAGAACACTAATGCTTTTGAAAATCAATGTGGAAGAAGACTCATGAGAATCCCACAGATTGCCAAGAAAACAAAGAAATGGCTCATAGAACAAATCAATCCAGAGTCCTCACTCAGAGCACAAATGACTAGGGTCAAATTATCCTATTCTGCTCTCCTCAGAAGTCAGGGAAGGATGGGGAAGGAAAGAGAAGATGAAGAACAGCAAGGTGGTGGAACATAAATAGAGCAGCTGTGTGCACCATTGAAAGATTTGAATGGCCAGATTGGGAGTAGATCACTCTGAGGAAAACCAGTCAATTGCCTATAAATGCAGTACATTTATACAATCGGTTATTTTCATTTACATATATCTATCATTCTCCATCACAAACAGCCAATCATGTCACATAGAAGACAGATACATCCTCATATTCTCCTCACTTCTTCCAGAAAGGATGAAAATGAAGAAAGGACAAGAATAGGATAGAGCTGGATTAAGGAACAAGGTTAATGGAAGGAGAGAGAACGGGGCTAACCGCTATATAGAAAAATGATAGAAAAATGTGGGTTAGACAGCATCACCACCAGATGGATTCGTAGCTGGCTGACTGGCCGTACTCAGCGTGTGGTCCTCAATGGAACCGCATCTACATGGAGGGAAGTGTGCAGTGGGGTGCCCCAGGGCTCTGTTCTGGGGCCAGTGCTCTTCAACATCTTCATCAACGATTTGGACGAGGGGATAGATGGGGGAACTCATCAAATTGCGGATGACACCAAGCTGGCAGGAATAGCCAACACTCCAGAAGACAGGCTTAAGATACAGGAGGACCCTGGACAGACTTGAACATTGGGCGCTATCTAGCAAAATGAAATTCAATGGTGAAAAAGTAAGGTTCTACATTTAGGCAAGAAAAACCCAATGTACAGGTATAGTATAGGGGTACCTTGCTGTGAGAGGGATCTCGGATCCTAGTGGACAATCACTTAAATATGAGCCAACAGTGTGCTGCAGCTGCCAAAAAAGCCAACACAGTGCTGGGCTGCATTAACAGAGGGATAGAATCAAGATCACGTGAAGTATTAATACCACTTTACAATGCCTTGGTAAGGCCACACTTGGAATACTGCATCCAGTTTTGGTCACACGATGTAAAAAAGATGTTGAACTCTAGAATGAGTGCAGAGAAGGGCAACAAAGATGATTAGGGGACTGGAGGCTAAAGCATATCAGGAACGTTTGCTGGAATTGGGTATGTCTAGTTTAATGAAAAAGAAGACTAGGGGTGACATGATAGCAGTATTCCAATATCTCAGGGGTTGCCACAAAGAAGAGGGAGTCAAGCTATTCTCCAAGGCTCCTGAGGGCAGGACAAGAAGTAATGGATGGAAACTTCAAGGAAAGAAGCAACCTGGAACTGAGGAGAAACTTCCTGACAGTTAGAACAATTAACCAGTGGAACAACTGCCTCCAGAAGCGGTGAATGCTCCAACACTGGAAGTTTTTAAGAAGAGACTGGACAGCCATTTGTCTGAAATGGTATAGGATTTCCTGCCTGAGCAGGGGGTTGGACTCGATGACCTCCAAGGTCCCTTCCAACTTTATTATTATTATTATATATAGTCTTATTATGTTATTTTGTGAAAGCAGTATTTTCACATTTGATGTTATTAATAATTCTTTCTGGGCTACCATCTCACCATAGCCATTTATTTTTAGTTTTTAGTAAAATGTTGAGAATTTCATCTTTGATCACTAGAATAGCTTCAGTTTCTCAAGTGGTTTTCATGAAACCAATTTCAGGCACTGGTGATTGATTGATTAGTTGTTGTTGCCTCTTGTTTTTCTGTGATGATGTGTCTCTAACCAAGTCCTTCAGGTCTTGTAATGATGCACCCATTGCCACTACAATTGTCTCCATTAGGCACTGGTATCTATGCTGTAACCATTGTAATGAAGGCAGATACAATTAGACTCTTTAGTTTGTCAACCAGTAGTTCAGCTACAGCCCTAAATTTTGTTAGTTTTTTTTAACTGTATATATTATATATTATATATTATATATACCAGCTCCTGCCAGCCTAGCAGTTCGAAAGCATATAAGTGCAAGTAGATAAACAGGTACCACTTCGGTGGGAAGGTGACAGTGTTCCGTGGTGTCATGCTGGCCGCCTTTGGACAGCTCTGGCTCAATGGCCTTGAAACAGAGATGAGCACTGCCCCCTAAAGTCGGCAACAACTAGCAGAATAAAATCTGCAGGGACTCCATGACCTTTATATACTAGACCGCCTGGTGTTCCTGTTATAATTAGTCATAAAGTTACTGGTAACATGTTTCAGAATAAGCATAGGCAAATCAAGTTCTGCATCGTGTACGATTACTTAGTATTTCTTTTGTGCCTTGTTCTTTTTGCTCTCTACTCAGGCAATTGAATTTTTTTGAAGAAGCCTCCCCCCCCCCCCCCCATAGCCTCTGTGACAGTGCTCATAAATCATTCTGATGATCTCTTGGAATTGGTGACATGTACCTATGAAATACATTCTTACTGTATTTATGTAACTGCATTTTTGAGTAATCCAGAAGCATTCTAAAAAACTTTGATCCTCAACATGTTCTTTCCTTTTTACCAAGCTTCTTACTTAAAGTTACAGGTAGTCCTCAGCTATACAACCATTCATTTAGTGACTGTTTGAAGTTACAATGGCACTGAAAAAAGTGACTTACATCCATTTTTCACACAACAGTTGCAGCATCCCATGGTCATGTGATTAAAATTCAGATGCTTGGCAACTGGCATGTATTTATGACAGTTGCAGTGTCCCAGGGTCATGTGATCACCTTTTGCCACCTTCTGACAAGCAAAGTCAATGGGGAAGCCAGATTCACTTAACAACTATGTACTAACTTAACAACTGCAGAGTTTCACTTAATCACAGTGGCAAGAAACATTGTAAAATGAGACAAAAGTCACTTAACAACTGTCTGGTTTAGCAACATAAATTTTGGGCTTAATTGTGGTTGTAAGACAAGGACTATATTGTCTGTTTTGAAGCGATTGTATTCAACTTTCATTTTTCATGTAGAAGTAAATTAAAATGGTAAGTTATTGCTAATTGGTTCAGCCCTATAAGTACCTCATCCTAAACTCATATACTTTATAAATGTCCAACTTAACTTTTTTGTTTGGGGATAAGCAACTTTCTGCGATGTGCAGAAAAAGAGTAAGTCAGCAAAACTTCATAAAAGCAGGAGGAAAGAAAAAAGGAAATCTAATTAAACCTGGTCCATATAGTACTATACTCTCCACATCTATCTTTGCAAATATTGTTGCTTCCCTCATGTCTGTACAGCAATTTTTACACTACCTTTTGTTGTTTAAACTCCCTAATTTTCTCCATCCAGCATGCTTGTTTTGGATTCAGTCTTCATTTTATATGACAGCCTTTTCAGTGAAGGTCTGGACTGGTCACTCACTTTTGTATTCAATCCATATTTCTTAATCATCCATTTATACTGGACCATGTTTTACTGTAAAACCCTTTCCACTATATTCAGCTGACTTTAAAGTTTCACCTAACACACTCCACACTCACTTCATTTACAAGTACACTCTTATACATAGCAGCTTTTACTTTGTTCAGCTTTTATATCTTGCAACAGCCCACATACTGGTATTCCTCAAATTACAACCACAATTGGGACTGGAATTTTGGTCATCAAGCGATGCGGTCATTAAACAAGTCATGTGACTGAACCCAATTTGATGACCATTTTACCATGGTTGTTAAATGAATTACCATGGTTGTCTTTGCTTGGCAGAAGCTGACTGGAAAGATTGCAAATCACAATCATATGTCCATAAGATGCTGCAGTTTTTGCAAATGGGAGTACCCGAAACACACAAATTACAATCATATGATGGGCGGGGCTATGCAAGGTCATAACTTTGAGGATAGGTTACAAGTCACTTTTTCTGAGGTTGACATAATTTTGAACTATTATTTAAAAAATGGTCTGAGGACTATCTGCACTTCCCAGTTTCTACTGCTTTCTACCAGCATTTACATCACTCTGTTTAACATTTGCTGCAAATCCTTTGGGTGTTCAAGTCAACTACATGGCACTATCTACATATGAAAATACACATATTTACATTATAAATCAATGCACTTATAATGTTACTATAAGCATAATTATCCATAAATATATTAATCAAGGAGATGCTGCACTCTCGTATCTTATTCTCTGTTGAATATTGAATAATTCACCCAACATACCATTTATTCTCAGGCATGCTTTTTTTTCTTCAATTTATGCTACTCTTACTGCATTCAGGAGCCAGCATTTATATCTAAAGTTCTGGCACTATTTAGGTTTAAATCTGTAGTTCTGTCTTGTATGGTCAATTTTATGGACATCTGTTTAAGAAGAAAATTATTGATCATATTTAGAAGCATTTATTAAGTGTATTTAGTATATTTACTCTTAACTCTTTGGCCTCAGGCAAAAAAATATGTTCCAAAAAGTTTTGCCATCTTTTTTCCAGACACAAAAGGAACAGTGATGGTGACAGCCTTCCAGAATTGATTCCTTTCCACTCTCTCCCCTTCCTAAGTACCCCTCCTTCCTCCTTCAAGACAAGACAGGATTTATGTTTCCAAATCTCTCTCTCCCTCTCTCCCCCCCCCTCTCTCTAAGCTTTTGAAATAAAAGTATGTTTCGGTTGGGAGCTGCCTGGCTGATAATATCAAAGAATGGGTAGGTATCGTGTATCCCTCTCGTGGATGGATTAGAAACAGAAAAATGACAATCAGATTTGACCATGTATATGTTTCATGCAGAAATGGTTTGTGGCAAATAGGAGCTTGTTTCTCTGGAGCATTCTTTGAATGGCTCTCTCTTTAGCCTTTGGACCACCTGCCTTGTTGGCCAGTCCTACTTCCTTGGCAGAAATGTTCCACAAGTTCAAATTGTACTGTTCTCCAAAGAAAGGTGCATTCAGTATTCCTTGCATGGCACCATCGCTTTGCACCAATTCTTTCTTGCCAATGGCAAGAGAAAGAAAAGAAACAGAAAAGCCCCCTTATAATGGAAAGGGAATGTTCTCTGAGGTGATTCAAGGACCTTGTCAATCCTTCTGAAGAAGGTTTCCTGCAGCTTTGTCTCAGGTTGTTTTGAGAGGAGAGCCAGTAACTGTGCTACATTTCCTCTCCCCAGTGTGGGAAGCTACATTAGTTTCCAGCGGATCCTGGCATATCTCAACAGCATCCTAATGACAGTCATGGGGGCAATGTAATTAATTCTCCAGTTTTTCACATCAGGAGCCAAGAAGCCCTGGTGTGGAATGAAGCACTTATGACAGACCCTTCTGAGCTTGTTTTGTGTTTTATTGGAGTCTACATAGCTGAGGGTAATTGAGGGTAAACTGGCAAATGATTTGCATTTATAGGAATGGACAAATCTTAGTAAGGTAGAACCATGTAGGATACAGGAAATACTGAGATAGGATAGTGGGCATGTTACTGAAGATGATTCAACCACATCACTGTTCATTAGAGGAGCCTCTTACTTGGAGTTTTCTAAATGTGTGTTAAGAATTCACAGAGTTTCAATGAAAACACATCTTGGAATGGCACCAGTTCCTCTTAATGACCATGATTCCATAAAAGTTCTCCTGATCAACTCTTTTGGAAATCTGAAGAAGCTAAGCAAGAATGCTATTGTGCAACAGTTATTACCAGCCAGTACCAAAATAATAGTTTTACATTCTGTACCATCTTTGGGCTCCTTGTATTGTTTGTTTGTTTGTGTATTAGAACTTAAGACTGAAAAAAAACCTGTGTCATTCCTTTTGTTATTTTTGCCACAGAAAATTCACGTAAGCAATTACTTTTGGTGGGGAAAGCAAGAAAAGTGCTATTATGGTTGGTTGCATAGACAGACAGAAGTTTGGGCATTTTTATCCATCTATTGTGTCCTTCCCAAGGACCTGGAATAGGCAGACGTTGTTTAATGGTGTTAAAGTGTCATTGCAGGATGTAAGCTCTTCCAAGCAAAGCCGTCTTTTGCAATCGGACAGATAGAAATATTGTTAATATGCAAATTCTCTAAGTGACCTCTAAGATTTTTTGGTATGTCATCCAGTGTGCTGATAACCAGTGGGACCATGGGGTGTTTATGCTATACAGAGAGTCCTTAACTTACAACAATTCATTTAGTGACTGTTCGAAGTTACAAGAGCACTGAAAAAAGTAACTTATGACCATTGCAGCATCCCCGTGGTCATGGGGATGCTTGACAACCAACTCACATTTATGACAGTTGCAGTGTCCCAGGGTCATGTGATCCTCTTTTGCAACATTCTGACAAGCAAAGTCAATGGGGAAACCAGATTTCCCAGTAACAACTGTGTTACTAATTTAACAACTGCACTGATTCACTTAACAAATGTGGCAACAAAAGTTGAAAATGGGGCAAAACTCACAACAAATTTCTCACTTAGTAACATAAATTTTGGGCTCAATTGTGGTTGTAAATTGAGGACTACCTGTATAATCTTTCAACTTCAATTTTCAGATCATGATACTTTGTGGTCTTCTCTAATTCTTTGTCTTCTACTATTCCCTGGTATTGTTACAGCAATTATCCACATTTTCTTCTTTTCAACCACAGTTAAATCTGGTGTGTTATATGTCAAGACTTATGCCAATTATTAACCAGTTGCTGATATCTCTTTTATTCAATACTTCATTTAGTTGTTTAGTCATGTAAACTACTCAGGTATTTGAGCCCAAGGCTCTGCAATTCATTAATTCCAGCAGATGTCTAGTTTTTACTCATGTTCATTCAATTTTTAACCATATCTGCTGTTATTATTAGTTCTTCCATTCAATTTTTACTAAGTTCATCTTCAAATTCTGTTATCCATCCAGCACTTTTATTATAATCCCTTTGAGTTTCCCATGATCTTTCCAAAACTGGATTGCTTTCTTTTTGCTTGGTTTTCCATTGTCAGAATTGCTATTTATATGTTGGCAGAATCACTTTAGATCTGATTGAAATATCTGATTTTGCTTAATTTGTGCCTTGTAACATTGTGCCCACCTATTGCTTTTATTTGTTGCTTTATTTCCAGAGCTTATTTTTTTTAAGTTAAGCCATTTTTAAAAAATTGGGCTTGCCTTGATCCATACTTTCTTCACTTTTTTGTCTTTCATGTTCTTTAAGTTATTCACATCTGATCTTAATTTCTTTATCTTGGTCTCCAGTCAGATCTTCCATTTTGGGATTGAATATGATTTTGCATTTGGATTTCTAATTTTAATGCATACTTCTTCTGTTACCACCACTGTTGTACTATGGGCAAGCTGATAGTTCTGTCCAATAGATGTTGTTTTAATCCTTGCAAGTGTATTATTCATATCCTTCATTATAAGTGCCAGGTCTTTTTTGGATGCTATTTTCAATGCTGGCAGTCTTTGTCTTTCTACCAGTAATTCTGCATAACCATAATTTTCTTGTAGGAGAAATTTCCTGACAGAACAATTAATCAGTGGAACAACTTGCCTCCAGAAGTTGTTGGTGCTCCAATACGGGAGATTTTAAAAAGAGATTGGACAACCATTTGTCTGAAATGGTATAGGATTTCCTGCGTGAGCAGGGGTTGGACTAGAAGACCTCCAAGATCCCTTCCAACTCTGTTATTCTGTTATTCTTGATGAGGGGTCAGTTCATAGGTTGTTTCAATGTTGGGCTTCCCTGGTTCTATTATTATTATTTCTTCTAAGTTATCATTTCTGTAGTTCACATCAGCTGTTTCCTCTACATTTCCAATTGTTGTTATCCAAATTTCTTCTGTTATTCTACTATTGTTTTCTGGATCTTCCATTTTCACTATTTTTCTGAATCTCTTCCAATTTTGCATCCCTGACTATGTTACTTCTGGTAATGAATCTTCTCTTATCTGCTAATTGTTGTTTAGTGACACTTAAGTCTGGATAAATTGTTTTCCGCAATTCAAATATTTATTTTAAGTAGCCCCACTTTGGTGGTTCTGATTTATTATGGCAGGCCATAATGATGCAATTTTCAAACAAGGTATACTTTCGTCTTGCCTATGGTTATTGTTCTTCCCAAAAAACTAAGCCCTGGTTGCCCAGCTCCTAAGCCACATTGCCCACTTGTCAAAAGCTGCCCAGGAACTTGAATATCTAATATGATGAATGTGTGATGATCAATCTGGTATGGTATTTTTTTTCCTATTTCTCACCCTATTAAAAGGGTTAGCCTGGCTCTTCCACTAAGAGCCTGTTTCTCATGGGTGACCATTCTGTTAGTATGGATTATGATCAGCATAGCTCTCAAACTCATCAGAGTACCACAAGCCCCTCCCCCACACCAAAGGGGTATCCTTGGAAGGATTATTATGTACACAACAATGTGAAATCACAGCTGCCAGCTCATTATCCCAAGAACCTAGGATATCATCGTGTATTGGTGTAGTATATGTACAGATCCAAGCAGTGTGGCCTTTTGTAACTGACAGATGGAAATTAGCAGAAGATATACAGTACCTGTCCCATTTCTTCCCATTGCCAGTTTACCTATGCCGAATGGGGCCAGTCAGTGGGGCAAACTGAGATGTACACACCACCACCCCCCTCCCCCCATGGTCTTTGAAATGTGGAAGATTACTTGCAATTCTGTGCGGAGCAAAACAGTGGTTGTGCTTTTTTATGAGCTTTTCTTCTAGAAGAACCTACAACGTACCCATGTTTGTAGGATGAGTATAGCAGCAACACCACTGCCTTTCAATGAATGGGCTCACTGAGCAATAGTTGTGCTTTGAACAGCGACCTGGAACAAGCTTGAGGGTTGACTGAGTTTTCTTTAGTTTCACATAGCCATGGTGGACAGGCCAAGAATCTGCTGTGAAGTTTTGAAAATTCCATGCAGGCAATAATAGGCTCTTTATAGGATATCATGTATGTCTAGGGCAGGGGTAGGCAACCTTGGCTCTTTTATGACTCGTGGACTTGATGTCCATGAGTCATAAAAGAGCCAAGGTTGCCTACCCCTGGTCTAGGGGTTGGCTAGGTTGGGAAAACGTGCTCAGGCTACATTCATATCTAAAAAGAAGATTTTCTAATGTGCACATGACCAATGACTTGTCTTTTGGCATTGTTCCTGAGATAAATTTTCTATAAATATCTATGTGATTTTTCTCTCTCTTCCCTTTAGGGTGTGGACAGGTTCTCAAAGCTTCCAAAGGTCAGATTTTATTGGAGAGCTATCCACTGAATGCCCAGTGCGAATGGCTTATACATGCCAAACCTGGATTTGTGGTGGAATTAAGGTAGGATGTTAATATACTGAATTTTCTTTTTATATTTGTGGAGGAAGGTGTGTTGAGGTATCAGACTAATATTTCAAACCTGGCACCAAAGGAATTTTTACTGGCTCCTCCCCAGAGCCATTATTTTCAATCATGGAATACAAAGTATTGAAATAAATAAATGCCTGTCTTTGAATTTCTGTATCAGTTTAAAAACATTAAAAATAAATGCAACAGGATATATTCTCAGTTAACTGGCCCTCGGTCCATCTTTATTAATGGAAGATCATTCCATGGATGAACTGGAAACTTCTTCCTGAGGGTATATGCTCTACTATTGAAACATTATTTCTCTACTTTTCTATGGAGATTCTCAGTCATGGTTGTCCCAAAGGTGCTTTCTCGAAAGGCAACTGCACTTTCTTTGTTTTCCTTGAAGATGTTTCACTTCTCATTCAAAAAGCTTTTTGGATGAGAAGGGAAATATCTCCGAGGAAAACAAAGAAAATCCAGTTGCCTTTTGAAAGAAGCATATTTGGGATTATTTCTCCACATTCTCCTCCAGTCTCAAAATGAGTCTTCTTGAGGTCAGGAATTATGAGGAAGTCTGGAAGAGGGTTGTTCATATTATAGAAGCTTCCTACAGACTTGAAAGAATGTTGGTAGTACAGTAATTTTATTATTAAATCTGTTTTATGTAATTTGCAAAAATGCAGGTGAAAAACCTTTAAGAGACAGGAGAGCACAGAAGCAAAGTAGAAAGCCAGTCCTATAGAACAAATAGCACAGAGATATAATTTTGGCGTCTGTCTCTCGTTCTGTCTCTTTCTCTCCGGTCAAGGTTTGCTATGCTGAGTCTAGAGTTTGACTACATGTGTCAGTACGATTATGTGGAAGTCCGTGATGGGGACAGTGTGGACAGCAAGTTAATTAAACGCTTTTGTGGCAATGACAGGCCTCTCCCAATACGGAGCACTGGCTCCTCCCTTCATGTCCTTTTTCATTCAGATGGTTCCAAAAACTTTGATGGATTTCATGCAGTTTTTGAAGAAATCACAGGTAAGAAGTATGTAACAGAAGATATTTTTAACTAAAATAGCTTGATCTTAGAATTTTTTTCACTTTTTAATGCTATTGAAATACTTTATATTGAGGTCCTGATATGAAAGCCAGCTCAATTACAATTGTAAAAATTGTGATCCATGGCTGATTTTATCTCCAAACAACCCAATTTTAGTAGTGGTTTTTTTCCCCATAACCTGTTCCCAATTCTGGGAAGCTACAAACATGCATTCTTATCTTATCAGACCAAATGCCTTTGAGGTCAGCTTTAGGTTGACTGTGATGTAAGATTTACCCATAATTTTAAGTAGACAGAAGAAGAGAATAACAATGCATTGTGTAGGAAAGCATTGTTACAATGGGTAAATGGCATAATTTATTTATGAAATGGATTTATCTATGAAATTTAGAAGCTACCTAAAGCAACTCTGGGTAGCTTACATTAAAAGTAAGAAAGAATAATAATAATTTAAAAAACACTAGAAAGAAGGATGCCATGTTCACATTATCCTACTACCGCACAAACACGCTATCTCAAACAGAAAGTATTACCACTAAAATTCCACAACATCCTATCTAAGGCACAGGACAAGAACTAAGTCCCATCAAGGTGGGAGATACATGGCTTTTACATGGTTGTTAATAAAAAAAATAACAAATAAGCAGCAAAATTCTATCCATCATATTTTCTTTTGCATCCTATACAGCTAATTGGAATCCTAAGAACTTACGTGTATTCATTCATACCATTCTTTGAAAATGCTACTTCCTTTTTATTATTGTCACTTCAATGCAACTATACTACTGTTTCTAATCCCACTTCCCTTAAAAACCATTGTGAAATTGATCTGGAGTTCCTGCTACCAATGGAAATGCAAAGAATAGCACTATACTGAGGCAAAAGCGAGTGAGGGAACAGTTCCTAATAGAGGCAGTACAGAAGGACAGAATGCATGGAAGATCTGTACAGCACCTTAAGAGAAGGGGTTGAATTTGTTGAGTTTTACCTACATTTGAGCAGGACTCATCATAAATTCACCCAGTTCCTGGATTTGTGTCAATGTTGCAAGAGCAGATAGGTCTGGGGATAATTCCTAGGGATAATAAATAAAGCGGTATTTAACAAGTTGTGTTGTTCTGTGCTTGTCAGTATAGTGCATGTACTCTGGCTGGTGGGATATGGGCAATGGCATATTGTTGACTTGCAATGTAGCCTGTATAGAATTCCATGAGATTGCTTGGGGTAAAATTGGGCTTTGGTTTCCAAATTAATCAGTGTATATATTTAATAAATACAAAAAAGAAATGGTTGCTATAAAAATGGATGAGGATGAGAGACAGATTCTATAAGGCGCATATAGAGAAAAAGATAGCAGGAATGAAGTTGGAAAACAGGCAACAGTAAAGATTGCAATAGGCAGAGGAAAAAAGTAATTTTGGATGAAATAAAATATTATTTTGGAAGTGGATGATGAGGGCTAAGCAAGGAGCCTCCAGCAGAATAAAGGGAATTATAAAAATAATGAAATAATATGGAAGTGCTTAAAGTGAGCGAATACTTGAAGAAGTGTTTTAGACATTTATACAGGAATGGTAGTTACCTGTCAAAAAGTGCAATGTGAGAATGTTGAAAAATGGAAAAGCTATATGTGTAGATGGTTTAAGTGGAAAAAAGTTAAAATGCAGTCAGCTTATGGAATGTTTGCGTGTCTTGTTTAATTATGTGTGAAGATTGTGTCTGAGCCTGATAACTGGAAGAATGCTGCTATTGTTCCTCTATTCAAAGGGAGCAATAGCGAACATGGAATCAAACACAGAGGCTGGGAGAAGTTTAAGGAACAAAAGGCAATGTAAGCAGTGGTGGAAACAGGATAGTTTATATAGAAAGAGAGGTACAGAAGTATAGCAAGATATTTGGGGTAAACTAGATCTAGCCATACAGTAGTTCCCTTTTCTATCCTTTATCTCATGCCTTAATCCATTTGGCTTGCTGTTTCTTACTCTTTTTTGTGCTTTGCCTAATGATGCTTATCCCCAAAGAGAATAGTGTATGACATGTACATATGCATAGCAACACTATATTGATCTATACTTTCTTATGTGGTCTCCTAAATGAACTGGTTTCTTTCACAAGTAATACTTCCATTTTATGAAAACTGGACAGAGAAAAAATGTGAGAGAGTTCCATGTCAAAAATAGCACAGTAAAGTATTGAAGAGTGATTCTGGACCTCACCTCCATACTTAAGGCTGAATTCAAGGCATACTTTGCTATTTGAAATGATCAGGTAGATCAAAATACATTCAAAATGCAATCAAAATACATACAATCCAGGGAGGTATGTTGTCTCCCTGGAGAAAAAATCAAAGATGTGGCTGAGAACCTAACCAAAATAATTAGGTCTACTGATTACTACCCTTTCCTCCTCCACCACATTGGGACAAATGACACAACAAAGAACCTGAGTACAATAGTGAGAGATTACAAACAACTAGGCAATAACGTTAAGCTAGGAACACAAGTAGTGTTTTCATCAGTACTCCCAATGAAAGGCCAACACCCATTGAGGGAAAAAAGAATTTTAGAAATAAACCATTGGCTAAAGGGTTGGTGTCACCAAGAAAACTTTGGCTTCCTGGATCATGGACTGCATTTCCTATGCGAAGGACTCCTGGCAAGGGATGAGCTGTACCTCACAAAAACGGAAAAATGTAATTGGAAAAAGACTGGCCCAACTCATTAGGAGGGCTTTAAATTAAAATTGAGGGGGGAAGGTGACCAATCTTTAGAATCTCTAGAACCCAAAACCAATCATAAATCCCAAGAAAACAAATCAAACAATGAGGTAGGCAGAGACGAGAAAAAAGAAAAATCCAAACAACAATCAGGAGATGCAGGAAACATGCCCGTGAATAGCCATAAAAGTCTTAAATGCTTATATACAAATGCTCAAAGCTCGGGGAACAAACAGGGCGAACTAGAAGCTATAGTACACAAGGGAGGGTATGACATAGTTGGCATTACAGAAACCTGGTGGGACGAAACCCATTAATGGAATGGACTGATGGATGGATACAAATTGTTCAAAAGAAACAAGTCTACAAAAAGAGGAGGGGGAGTTGCACTATATGTAAAAGAACACTACATATCTACAGAAATGTACATGATCCAAGATAAAATCTCTCCAGAATGTATGTGGGTCAATATAAAAGAGAAAAAAAGTGACATTACCATAGGTATATATTACAGGCCACCCAACCAATCAGAAGAAATAGATGAACTCTTTGCCAACCAGCTAACAAATGTATGTAGGAGGCATACCACAGTAGTAATGGGAGACTTCAACTATCCAGATATCAACTGGGAGACAAACTCTGCAGCGAGCGGGAGATCAAACAGATTCCTAACCAACCTAGCCGACAACTTTGTCATCCAAAAGGTGGAGGAGGGAACTAGACATAAAGCTATACTGGACTTAATTCTAACTAATAGAAAAAAGTGATAGAGGGAGTTGAAGTTGCCGGAACCTTGGGCAAAAGTGACCACGTCATACTGGAATTTAATATAACGCAAACACTAGCAACAGAAAACAATCCAACCAGTGTCTTGAACTTCAGAAGAGCTGACTTTAACAAACTCAGAGAGAACCTAGGAAAGATCACATGGATGAAAATCCTAAAGAGGAAAACAACCCAAGAAGCATGGGAAACCCTGCGTAATGCAAACACAAAAGCCCAGACCAGCACAATACCACTGAAAAAGAAAAACAAGAAATTCAAGAAGAAACCAGCATGGCTGCATAAAGATCTCTCTGACAAACTGAAAGACAAAAAGGACAAATATAAAAAATGGAAAGAGGGGCACATAACTAAGGCCGATTATCAGCAGACAGCCAGAACATGCAAAGATGAAGTCAGGATAGCAAAGGCTCAGAGCGAACAAAGACTTGCAACAGAAATCATGGATAATAAAAAAAGTTTCTTCTAACATATTAACAACAAGAAAAAAATCAAGGAAACTGTAGGTTCACTAAAGAGAGAAGATGGCAAGGAAATAACAGGCAACAGGGAGAAAGCAGAGTTGCTTAACTCATACTTTGCATCAGTCTTCACACAAAAAGAAACTATAGCCCAATATACCAAAAAAACCACTGCAAAAGACAAATTAGAAACAAAAATTAAAATAAGCAAGAAAATGGTAAGAGAACACCTATCTGACCTTGACGAATATAAATCACAGGGGCCTGACAGATTACATCCCAGAGTTCTGAAAGACTGGCAGATATTATCTCAGAACAATTGCACCATATATTTAAAAAATCCTGGAGCACCGGGGAAGTATCTGAGGATTGGAAAAGGGCTGATGTGGTTCCCATCTTCAAGAAAGGGGGGGAAAACGGACCCAGGAAACTACAGACCAATCAGTTTAACATCAATACCTGGGAAGATCCTAGAAAAGATAATCAAAAAACAGATCTGTGAACAACTAAAAACAAACAAAGTTATAATTAGTAGCCAGCACGGGTTTGTTAAAAACAGATCAGGCCAAACCAATCTTATTTCATTCTTCAACAAAGTGACTAAACTAATAGACCAGCGAAATACTGTGGACATAGTATACTTAGACTTCAGTAAGGCATTTGATAAAGTAGACCACAACCTACTCCTTGGTAAGCTAGAAAAAAGTGGAATAGACAACATCACCACCAGATGGATCTGTAGCTGGCTGGCAAACCGTACTCACGAGTAGTCCTCAATGGCACTACATCCACATGGAGAGAAGTAAGCAGTGGGGTACCACAAGGTTCCGTCTTAGGCCCAGTACTCTTCAATATCTTCATAAATTACTTAGATCAGGAAATTGAAGGGGAACTCATCAAATTTGCAGATGACACCAAACTGGCAGGAGTAGCCAATACCCCAGAAGACAAGCTTAGGATACAAAAAGATCTTGACAAACTTGAAGAATGGGTCCTATCCAACAAAATGAGTTTCAGTGTGGAGAAAAGCAAAGTTTTACATTTAGGTAGGAAAAATCAAAGGTACAAATACAGATTGGGCAAGACCTGGTTTAAAAACAGTAACTGTGAGAGGGACCTTGGAGTCCTAGTGGACGATCACTTAACCATGAGCCAGCAGTGTGCAGCAGCAGCCAAAAACTAATGCAAGCCTGGGTTGTATAAACAGAGGCATAGAATCAAGATCACACGAAGTATTAGTACCGCTTTATAAAACCCTAGTAAGACCACACCTGGAATACTGCAGCCAATTTTGGTCGCCATATCACAAAAAAGATGTTGAGAGTTTGAAAAAAATTCAGAGAAGAGCAACTAAGATGATCAAAGGCCTGGAGACTAAAACATATGAAGAACGGCTGCAGGACTTGGGTTTAGCTAGTCTAAAGAAAAGAAGAAATAGGGGAGACATGATAGCAGTATTCCAATATTTGAGGGGCTGCCACAAAGAAGTGGGGGTCACGTTATTCACCAAAGCACCAGAGGGCAGGACAAGAAACAATGGTTGGAAACTGATCAAAGAGAAAAGCAACCTGGAATTAAGGAGAAACTTCCTGACAGTGAGGACAATTAACTAATGGAATAGCTTGCCCCCAGAAATCGTGGGCACTCCATCACTGGAGATTTTTAAAAAGAGGCTAGACAGTCACTTGTATGAGATGGTATAGGTTCTCCTGCTTGAGGAGGGGGCTGGACTAGAAGACCTCCAAAGTCCCTTCCAGCTCTATTCTATTCTAAAAATTGTTTTTTAAGCCAGAGAATCGAGTCATTTCAAATCCATTCCCAAGAATGAATTCAGAGTGCTGGATCTCTCCACCCATTCTTATTTTTTCTTGGGGCATGGACAGCAATGGACAATTGATAATAAAGAAAAAAAATAATGTTGACAGAATACAGGGCAAAGATGGACTGTGGGGGAGGGCTCCAATGGCTTTCTGGTAGAAGGCCTTTGAGACTCTCACAAAGGTCTTGAATATCGTCCTGCCATTTCAAAGTCCGTCGCTCAGTCTACTTTAGATCATGTCCCTATTTGATCTGCTGGGCATGATTTCCCCCTCCCTTGTTATTACATAAAGTACAAACAGTACCATCACAGTAGCTGCTAGAAGGAGGGCTATGTTAATTAAAGGGTCTATAAAAAGACAAAAGTCGACTCCATGAAATGGGACTTGACGTGGGATATGTTGCAGAAAGGCCTCCCACCCTCAAGGGACTAACACATTGCATACAAGGGGGATTAATAGCTCTCGATTCTTCTTCTCAGTGGGAACCGCTTGGTATTCCGCTATTGCCACCCCCCTTTATTTCCGCCCCAGTTTTTAGCAGCAATTATGGAGAGAGAAGGTGGGTGCTACTCAGATAATCTATGCAGAGCAGACTCCAGTTTGACTGTATACAGCTTGAATGAAAAACGTTTAAAATGTTCTCCCTTGCAAAGCATTAACCTGCTCCCTGAAGCTGTTGATGAGAAAGGATGTGCTTTGCATGATGAGCAAAGGGGGGGGGAATTTTGCTTGAGCTGTGGGACCTCCAGCAGCACACACTTAACAAACTGTGTGAAATCTTTCTCAGGACAAAAGCCTTGAGAGTAGTTGAAGGTCAGTGTAAGCGGAGGAACAGAATTTCCTTGGCGGTCTTCCTGTGTTTATTGTTCGGACCACATTGATGGACTGAAAGCCCATACAGTGCCTCAAGAGGAAACTGATGTTTTCAAGACTATCTTTCCCACCTCAGCTGAGTTTGGATTGCAGCTCTAGAACTCATGATGATGATCGCATGAACTTTGATGTATTGGCTGGGAGTTTTGGAAAAACATTTCTAAGATGAGTGAGGAGTGAAGTGAAGAGTGAAGGGCCAGTGAAGAGAGGGACCAGGGGAGAAATGATAGCAATGTTCCAATATTTGAGAGGGTCTCACAGAGAGGAGGGGGTCAACCTATTTTCCAAAGCACCTGAAGGCCAGACAAGGAATAACGGATGGAAACTGATCAAGGAGAGATTCAACCTGGAAATAAGGAGAAATTTTCTGACAGTGAGAATAATCAACCAATGGAACAGATTGCCTTCAGAAGTTGTGGGAGCTTCATCACTGGAAGCTTTCAAAAAGAGACTGGACTACCATCTGTTGGAAATGGTGTGGGGTCTCCTGCTTGGGCCAAGGGTTGGACTAGATGACCTACAAGGTCCCTACCAACTCTGTTATTCTATTATTCTAATGATAGTTCTAAGTGTTTTTAACCTTATCATTAAGGATTCTTTGAAGGGTGATACTAAGAACAGTACTTATATACTGAACATAACAAGTGTCAATACTGTCAATACTTTAACAATGTGTGGGATTCTTTCCATCTCCTCTGGCACATTTCATTTTTGAGCCTTTGGCTTCACACCACCTTCACTAAAACCCCTTTCAGACAGCTTGCAGTGTTGCTAGATCTCTTCATTGACCTTTCACGTTTATTTGATGTCCTTAGGCTCTTTTGCTGCAAATGCAGTTGTAGAGTTCTCCCCTGTGGCTTCTTCCCTGCTGCTTTATTCCTAATTCCCCAAACCTATAAAGGATCATTTTGTAGTTGTGACACACAGCTAATCACATATGTTATTCAGAGATCAGTTGGCTTTAAAAACACAAATTGTGTATATGAAATGGCAAGCTTCTCCCTTGGGAACTGCTTCAATTTTAAAAATAGTTGTTTTAGCATGGGATGATCTCAATCACATCTCATTACCTTGTTTTTGACAAAATGTGGTTCACAAAAAGGATTATTGGGGCAGAGGATGGGTTAGGTAGAAGCATTTTTAACATCACTGTCTCGCAGCTTCAGAGATATACTGTGCTTTATCACACACACCCAAATACTCGCATTGCAAATGTCTCTCACTAAGAGAGAAAGGAGTATAAAAAAGGTAAAAGAGGAGAAAGAATCAGCCTGTGGAAGGAACTGAGGTGTCTTGTGCATTTTCAGGTTGTTCTTCATCTCCGTGTCTACATGATGGAACCTGCCTCGTTGATAAAATTGGTGATTACAAATGTGCCTGCTTGGCTGGCTATACTGGAAATCGCTGTGAAAGCTGTGAGTATATCACTGTAGCTATGCATAAGCATCTTCAAAGGTTCTGGGTTTTCATTCATTCAGCTCCTATTTGGCATTCTCAAGTACAATGAAATGGACTTGAAGGCCATGCTTCTACAACAGGATATCAGAAAAACAGAGTTGGAAGGGACCTTGGAGGTCTTCTAGTCCAACCCCTGCTCAAGCACAAGACCCTTTAATACGGGGAGCCAAAGAGTCATGCAAACTCTTTAAGAATATCCCACTTAACAACATCTTATTATTGCATTGAACTTGTCAACAGAGAAGGCCTTTGGTTTGTTCTCCACATAATGGAGTTCTCCCATCATTTCTGATGTCTCCAGATGTGTTGAGATAATTTCCAATCTCTCTAGTCAGGACAAAACATCTGACAAAGGAGCTTAAGGCTTGCCAATTTCAATTCTGAGCATTTTTAAAAGAATGTTCTGTTCTGAGCCTACGATGGCTTTCATACATCAAGGATACACTGATTTGAAGAAGATTGAGATAATCTTTATATATATATATATATATATATTGAAGAAAAATATTTCACAGATTGGATAATGCAATTGAATATGTAAATTATCATGACTATTATTTCCTTTCCAAAACTCCAAGAAACTGAGGCCAATTTGTACTTTTGCTATTTTTAATGTGGGGTTATTATACCTCTTTTTAAATTTATTTACATGGATAAAGTTTGAAACTACTTTACTAGCTCTTGATGTACATCTATTCATTTAAGAACTGTTCGAAGTTACAACAAAAGTGGCTTATGATCTGTCTTCGCATTTACAGTACAACTCTGCAGAGTCCCTGTGAGTTTTACATGATCACAACCTGGGCACTTGCCAACTGGCTCATGTTTACAATGGTTGCAGGATCTTGGGGACAAGTGATCACGATTTGTGACATACCCAGTTGGCTTCCATCAAGCAAAGTCAATGGGGAAGCTGGCAGGGAAGGTTACAAATCGCAATCACATGACGTCTCAGTTAATGACCATGGCAAAACATTGTAAGATTGGGTGTAATCACATGATGCCTTGCTTAATAACTGCAACGCTTAACTCAAAGTTTATAGTCCCAGTTGTGGTTGTAAGTCAAGGACTATCTGTAAATTGTTGTTGTTGTTAGTTGCAAAGTCGTGTCCGACCCATCGCGACCCCATGGACAATGTTCCTGCAGGTCTTCCTGTCCTCTATCATCTTCTGGAGTCAGTTTAAGCTCACTCCTACTGCTTCAGTGACTCCATCCAGCCACCTCATTCTCTGTCGTCCCCTTCTTCTATTGCCCTCAATCTTTCCCAGCATTAGACTCTTCTCCAGTGAGTCCTTCCTTCTCATTAGGTGGCCAAAGTATTTGAGTTTCAACTTCAGGATCTGGCCTTCTAAAGAGCAGTCTTGGGTGGCCCTGCACGGCATAGCTCATAGCTTCATTGAGCTATGCAAGCCCCTTCGCCACGACAAGGCAGTAATCCATGAAGGAGGATCTGTAAATACCTCATTCCTTATATCTCATGATAATCTGATTTTAAACAAGTCTTGGGCTGGAGAGTTCATCAGATAGAGATTGCCTTTAAATAGAAAAAGATATTATTTCGCAACTCTTTATGTTTTTGTACTGAAAAATAGGACAGATGGCCGCTTTGGGAAGTGATTAAGAACTGAGTCTTACATATTTAACATTCAGATGCCTGTTCTGAATTGGTTCTAAAATATCTATGTACATTTGTATGTGTATGTGATGATGTTGAGTGACACAGTCATTACCTCTTGAGTTATTTGAATCAGAAATTTCATGCAATTCTAGAGGAATGGAAGTATACTGACTATGACTGAAAGCTTAGATTACCAGATTACCAGATGACTCCTGAATTTACTATACCTATGTTTTCTCTTGATGTTCATGTAGGCATTTCATTGTTGAAAAGTTCTACGTCATATCACACTTAACAGAGTGCGATTCATGGCAGTATTTCAACTGAGCAATTCTTGCACAAGCTCCAAATTCATGGTTGCAACCTATTGCCCGCTCCTTCGTGCCTCCACGATAGAACAACGTACTATCTTAAAACATGCAAAGTATATAAAACCAAAATGCAAAGTAAATAACAGAATCCACATCTGAGGTCTATAAAACAATCTACATTCAACATAACCACTATATGGGCTTTACTCCACGTCTTGTGGCGTGGGAATTTATTTAATAACAAATAATCAAGAGGAAATTCACAGTTACAATTGTAAAATATCTGGTGGCAATTTTAAAATCAAGAATCTTAGAGAGGAAACAGGAAATTACAATTAAATTCTTCCTAAAATAAGCGAGAGAGAGCAGTATGCATAATGTAGACTCGAACCCACATGAATTCATCACCCTTGCTATTGTCACTATCACTCTCTTTCAGCTCCTTTCCCCACTTCCTTCCTTGAGTCTGGCAAATGCATGGCAAACATCATTCCTTCTTTGCATTCACACCAACACATTTTCATCACTTTGCATCCTTAATTCTGTGACCTATCTCTTACTAATGACTTGTAAAACTACTGCATTATTGGCAATTTATGGAGTTTTCACTTTTAATATTGCTGAATTTTTCAAAGTTGGTGTCATTTTAGATATTTCAATTATTTATCATCATTTTCATTGATGACATAATTGCTATGATATATCTTGTGAGCTTACTGCACAGTTTGCTTACACATTATAGAAGTACTGTAACTTGAAAATATAAGAGAAGCAAATGGAACTGCAGCTATTTAATTCGATTTCTTCTACTATCTCATTGTCCATCACCTACAAAAACAGGGTCCTATGATAATTGAGTAAGTAAAAGTTCTTTTGACAGTTCTCTTCCCACCAAGTTCTTTGTAAAGTTCTTTTTATACTCTGCAAATGTTGGGGTCTGCTGATTTCCATACTTTGTACCTAGGCATTGCCATCTTAGTAGTATAGTAGTACAATGGCTGGGGAATTCTGGGAGTTGAAATCCCTACATCTTCAAGCTATTAGAACACAGTATTGCAAGGTAACTCAGCCCACTGCCAGGAGTTTGATCCTGCGGAGTTCAAGCTTGACTCAGCCTTCCATTGTTCTGAAGTTGATAAAATGAGGACCCAGATTTTGAGGGCAATAGGCTGACTCTGTAAATTGCTTAGAGAGGGCTGTGAAGCACTATGAAGCAGTATATAAGTCAAAGTACTACTTCCATTGTTAGTAAAATTGAGAAACACTGTAATAGTATAGGATTCTTTTCATAAACATTGGCAACCAGTCTAACCGAATAATCTTATTTTGAAGGGAAGAGCCATCTGGCTTGTATCTTTTTAAAAGAAGCATTTAATTCCTTTCACTCTTTAAAAGAGTTTTTTTTGCATATAGAACTTGGGAGTTAAACATTAATGAATAGTCTTCAGTGATGCAGTGATTCCTAATTTTTCTTTGAAATTGTCAAATTTAGTTTAAATATTCTTTTTTCTGGGAAGTCCAAAGCAGTACACCATCTTTCTGCACTTCCTCACAAACAACAGGAAAACTACAAAGCAGGAAATAAGGATTAATAAAATATTTCTGCTTTGCACATGAGCAATCTGGAAAGCAGATAAAAATTGGATGGGCAAAAAGCAGAAGCTTTAGATGCACCATTTGTGAGTTAGAGGGAACTTCATGTGCTTTGGTACTGAACTACAGCAGAGGCCTTCTTCTGTGATCCAGATAAGTAATGCAGCAATAAAAACAGAATCTTGAAAGCCTGACAAACTTTCTCTTTCCCTCTTCTTATACCGAAGAGAATCAGGATGGGGCAATCTTGAGTTTCTTTCCCACCATCTCTCCTCTTTCAGAGTTAAACTTCTGTTTACAATAATGCTATTACATTTTTACTTCAAAGTTATCCTCATATTCCTTTTTGGTGGGCATCTAAGTTCTTACTGAAGAAGAAATACAGAGAGTAAGAAAAATGTAGAACATGATATGCAATGCTGTATAGTTCACTTCAACCTATGGTGAGATTATTTAGATCCAGTCTGGCCTTTTTTTTTCTGAACTGTTTTACACTACCACTACCTCTACTTGGCCAATACTGGACTGTAGTCTATGCACATGATATTTTTTTTTATCATCCAAGCCAACAATAACTGAGTCTACAGCATGGCAAACATACAACATTTAATTAGTGTGGTTATATTTGCATGGACAACCCTTGTTTGGATGGCTTATGGAAGTGGTCTAATAGGTTCTATGCAAAGAATCACATTGGGCCACTCATAAATCTGATTTCCAAAAAGATTAGTATCAGATATAGCACTAGCAATCAGAGAGGGCAATGATGACAATGACTTGACTTGAGCCACAAACCTTAGAGCAGGGGTCTTCAAACGTGGCCCTTTTATGACTTGTGGACTTCAACTCCCAGAATTCCTCAGCCAGGCACGCTGGCTGAGGAATTCTGGCAGTTGAAGTCCACAAGTCATAAAAGGGCCAAGTTTGAAGACCCCTGCTTTAGAAGATAGAAAAGCAAGATGCTTAGCTAACAGTAAGAGGAAGGCGCTCTGTTTACATGGATATGCTTCTTCTTGGACTGCCTCAGTTGCTTTGATGTTCACCGTTTCTGACCATCTTAAGCAGGGGTCTTCAAACTTGGCCCTTTTAGGACTTGTGGACTTCAACTCCCAAATTCCTCAGCCAGCCTGGCTGAGGAATTCTGGGAGTTGAAGTCCACAAGTCCTAAAAGGGCCAAGTTTGAAGACCCCTGATCTTAAGAAAAGGGGAGAAAGGGCTGTTTGTGCAAAATTGATCTGTGGAGTAGAGACATAAGTAGTTATTTTCTACTGCAGGTAAACCATGAATATAAAGGCAAAGCTTTTTGGCAGGCTCCCAAAGTTATTTCCTATAAAAGTTTTATCCCACCCATAAATTTAACACAAGACTGGCAAATAAACGAAAATATAAAAATGTAACAGATTCCTCTCTCGGCTTTATCCTGGGGACCAAAAGAAGAACTCTAATCCCAACCTCTGTGTGATGAGGCAAAAATGCTTCTCCCCTTCCCTCACTCCTGTAAAGCTGCACTGATTTTTGACATGGGACTCAGCATTCTGGCTCAGTGGGTCGTTGCATGGAATTGCTGGCCTTTAAAACAAGGGTCTCTGACCAAGTTTTGCTCTGAGACTTCCTGTCTCCATTGTCCAAAACAAAGCCCAGCAAGCCTCAAGTCCTTGAGTAAACGCTGGGATCCTGTCTCGAATGGGGAATTCATTGCTTTGATCCCACTTCCATTTCTATACAGCTTCTCAGAAGACCGTGGTTGCCAGCCCTGCAATATTTACTTGGAATCCTAATGAAGCGCTCTTTATTGAGCTGAATTCTGGCATTCTGGACCATCATTAATAGAATTAGATTACTAGTAGGAAATAGCCATTATTTTTAGATGGTCCTTTATGTAAGGGTTCCTTGTTCCTGCTATCTGACTCCTATGTAAGAAGGCTTTTCTTATAGCTTCTGGCATCAATAAAGGTAGTAAATCAAAATATGAGGCTGGGAGATTCTATTTGGGGACGCTGTCTTTATTAAGGTCTGGTCTAGAAATCAGGAGACTGACCCATTTTAGGCATGAAAGGCAGCTGGGTGACTTTGGACCCAGTCACTCTTTCTCAACCCAACCCAACCCCACCCACCTCCACAGAGTTGTTGTTGTGGGGAAAACAGGAGAAGGAAGGAGTCTTGTGTATGTTTGCTGTAATGCAGTAATGAAGGCAGGATTAAAAATGCAATAGAAAAATGCATCTTTATATGGCGAAAAGCTAAATTTTGATATTATTATTTGATTAAATTATTGAATCCACAGTAGTTCAACATATATAGTCTTAGTATATGGCCAGATATTAAAAAAATAAATGTTTTGAAATGTGAATAACATTTAAATTGTGTAGTAGGCTATGAGCTCTATTGCAACATTTTGAGAAAAAGCTTCAGTTGCCAAAGATTCCTTGAAACATTAAGGATAACACTTCTTTCATACAACATTTTCTTTCTGAAGCACACTTTTTAGAATTACATAGTTCATTATATGCCGTCAAAATTATTAGACTGACATTCCTAAACATTATATATGACATCATTCTATCCATTAATCAGAACAATAGGTAGAGGATCCAGCATTAAATACAAATTCAATGTAGACCACCAATCTCTCTAAATCAGTATGCTTATTTAAGATTTATGACTTTTTCGTCTTGTCTAAGTTGTATCATGATCTATGGCATATTCTCTTGTATGAGATGTAAACAGTAAAAGTATTATGGATTAAATATAAAATGTAACTCAAAGATAAAAATCCCAGTGTACACGTTTAAAACAGAATTGCTCAGAATTCATAGAAAACTGAAGGATGAGGGTGTGCCAGCAAAGAATTTAGAATTTTTTCCCCCAACTTTGAAATATCTTCCTCAGAGCTGAATTGCATGCCTCTTTAAGTGGAACTACCCAAATGTTCTGCAAACAGAGCAAGAAGGTAGTGTTAAAAAAAAAAGGGATGTGAGACAACATAGAAACTGCTATGGGTGAAGATAGATCTTCGGCAATGTGTAGAGATTAGTAGTGACTCTTAGGAAATTCAGATGAGGAATTTTCCCAATCCTATGTGGAATATTGAGGGTTGTCTGAAATCTGGACAAGAAACTCAGAGATGCCTATTCCTCATTATCTGTCCATTTCAGATAATGGACTGGGATTGATTTTTAGATCGCAAACTCAAATGCCTGCCTGTGTTGATATCAGTACTTTTCTCCTGGAAAGCACGTGCTGTAAAATATCTATATGGGCAGTGGTGGGATTCAAATACCTGAACAACCGGTTCTTTTATTGGATGCAGGCCTGGGCCTCCGAGGCCTAAAACGGACTTCCGGAAGTGGCATCCACGCATTTCCGGCAGGCCGTTTTAGGGAGGCCTCCTCCAGACCTCCGAGGCCTAGACTGGACTTCCGGAAGAACTGTGCACTAAGCCAGTTCTCTGAACTCAGCAAAATTTAGCTACCAGTTCTGCCAAACCGGTGCGAACCGGCTGAATCCTATCACTGTATATCGTGCTATCTTGAAGAGCATTCAGAAGCTACAGCTGGTGTAGAGTGCAACAGCGTGGGCAGCTTTTGAGTCTCTAGAACGGCCCATGTTACACCACTGTTCCCAGAGCTGCATTGGTTGCCAATTTGTTTCCAGGTCCAATTCAAGGTGTTGGTTATCACCTTTAAAGCCCCTCATGGTATGGGTCTAGGTTACTCAAGGAATCGTCTCATTCGACTGGGATTGGCCTCCCTCATCTCTGCCAGCAGAGGAGGCATGCTGCAAGCCCCATTGGCCAGGGAATTCTGGCTGGTGGGGTCCAGGAGAAGAGCCTTCTCTGACATCGCTCCTGCCCTTTGGAACATCTTGCCCCCTGGAGTGAGGTCGGCTCCAATCCTCCCAACCTTCCACAAGAGCTTAAAGAACTGGCTCTGCCAGTTGGCCTCAGGCTCCAACGGAGGGGTTTTACATTGAGGATGGTTGGTAGATTAATATATTAATAACAGACCCGACCTCCACTCCTGCTCATTCTACTCCCTCCCTACCCATCTCTTAGTTACAGCTGATAGTTTGTATTTTTATAGTATTTTATTCTTATTATATACAAGTTTCTATATAGTTTTATTCTTTTTAACATTGTAAGCCACCCAGAGTCTCCCATAGTGAGATGGGCAGCAAGCAAATTAGATAAATAGATAGATAGACAGACAGACAGACAGACAGATGGCTATAGATGATAGATGATAGAGATAGATAGACTTGCCAGATCTTCCTTTGCTGTAGACTCTCTCTCTCCCTCCCTCCCTCTCTCCCTCCTTACCCCTTTCCTCCTCTCTCTCTCTCTCTCTCTCTCTCTCTCTCTCTCTCTCTCTCTCTCTCTCTCTCTCTCTCATGAGAACTATTTCATATTACAGTATTTGACTGAACAGTTAGAAGAGGCCTAGCTTTGAGAACAAAGAGAGAGAAATGACAGGCCTGTTTCCATGCAGAAACATTCTCATTTGAAAAGCATCTATTGGTCAGCTTTGAATGTGTTGCTTGGGATCTCTGAATCCTTTTTATTTGAAAGAAAAGAAACATATTCAATGGCACTTTTAGAAGGTTTTTTTAAATTACAAAGTGGCATAAGCTTTCTTAGGTAACAATGTTGAATTAGAAATAGGGAAAGTAAGATGGAAAGCCAGCGAGAAATTGAAAAGAGAAAGTATTTAAAGATTTTTAAAAGAAAGTAAGAGGACACATTGTGCAGCATCTTAATAACATGCAGAGAAGCCCAAATCTCTGGTAAATCCCAGATGAATAGAGTCATATTTGGATAAGAATATTTACCACTTTTATTGTATATCTGAGTAGATACTGTAATTGCTTTTGCAGAAATAATAATCTAACTGAATTTTGTAATGACTCAATATTTCTCATTCTGTTTTCTAAACTGCAACTTTTAAAAACAATGTTCTTGTTGTTGTTGTTATAGGAAGACATGGTTTGGATCAGTGTTCCTCAACCATGCTACCTGGGGAATTCTGGGAGTTGAAGTCCACATATCTTAAACTTTCCCAGATTCAGAAACACTGGTTTAGATTATTTCTAAATTTGCTTGAAAATCCCCACCCCAATACACTTCAAAGGAAAATATTGCAGTAGGTACCTTTTTGAAATCTCTAGCCCTATTTATTTATATATTTTATGTACTGCTTCAGTTTAAAAGACTCTAAACAGGGGAACAATAACCAATGTAAATATCAATAGAAAGGCACATTAATTATAAAAACATATCAGGAACAGCAATACCAGTCACTCTGGAATCTTTCTGAAACAGCCAGGTCTTTACAAGTCTTCAAAAGCCCACAAGAGAAAGGGGGTAGCAGTTGCAGAATAAGAGAGCGCTCCAACAGAGAAGATTTTCATTATCTCTCCCATTGCCCTTTATGAGAAGTGGAGACCTTCAAGTTGGACAGCTGCAAGCCATCAGTGAAAGTCAGTATGGTAGATATCCAGGCTCTGAACCATATAGAGCAGGGGTTGGCTGTTGCCTTGCTATTTTGTTCATAGGTGGCCTCATTGAGTAGGGGAAGGAACTCAAAATGTTCTTTTTATAGCCCTACTCTTCTTTCCAGGTCAAGCAATCTTCTCTACAGAGAAGAGCAACAAAGATGATTAGGGGACTGGAGGCTAAAGCATATAAGGAACGGTTGCTGGAATTGGGTATGTCTAGTTTAATGAAGAGAAGAACAAGGGGGGGACATGATAGCAGTGTTCCAATATCTCAGGGCTGCCACAAAGAAGAGGGAGTCAAGCTATTCTCCAAAGCGCCTGAAGACAGGACAAGAAGCAACGGATGGAAACTAATCAAAGAGAGAAGCAACCTAGAACTAAGGAGAAACTTCCTGACAGTTAGAACAATTAACCAGTGGAACAACCTGCCTCCAGAAGCGGTGAATGCTCCAACACTGGAAGTTTTTAAGAAGAGACTGGACAGCCATTTGTCTGAAATGGTATAGGGTTTCCTGCCTGAGCAAGGGGTTGGACTAGATGACCTCCAAGGTCCCTTCCAACATTGTTGTTGTTGTTATTATTATTATTATTATTACTATTATTATTATTTATAAATTCTGGTCTCAGTTGTGGACATAATGTGAGGACGATGTGTACTGCTGAAAAGTAATTTACTTCTCTACTTTCTCATTAAAAAAGTGATTAATTAAGCCTTTAAATTCAGTGGGGTCAGCAAGTGCTGAATATGGGAGAAGGTAACACTGTTATTATAAGCATAGCAAGTAGCATGATTTAACATGCAGTATCCTACGAGATTCCATCACAACTTGGAAGATGAAATGTGTTAAAGAAGCATTCTATTATTCCTACAACTGCCAAAAATATCACTTGGCAAACCTTTTTATTAACAACAAAGGACATCATGATACAGAGAGAACAGTACAAGTTTCTTAAATCTGCTACTAAATAATAGTGTGGCCTTGAATTAGATCACTCTAGATGCATTATCTTCCCATCTGTGAGGGGAAGAGGATAAGGAAGGCTTGCATTATTTTAATAGCTACTGTGATGATTAATAGGCTTCATCCATATATTTAAATGTGCTATGAACAGAAATATCCTGTAGGTAATCTGAAGGAAACGGTGCACCAGCTGTGTCCCCACTAAGAGAAATTGGACGTTGTCATTCATAGCCCCGTTATACTGAGATTGGATAATTGTAACCTTCTCTGGAGGAGGCTGGCTTTGAAAAATGTTCAGAAGCTTTTATTATTTTCAAGTACAGCTGCTAGAATACAGATGAATATGAGGAATTTTGATTGTATTATCCCAGCACGCTTTCAGCCAGGGGTTTTATTCAATCCTTCTGGTCTCTCTGTATGGTAATTCTATATGGTAATATTCTTCATCTTGATACAGCCAGACGTGGCTCATTCACACATAAGAGGTCCCAGCATGAGATCTTCTCAAAGTGACTCAGATTTGTTCAGTGAGGCAATCTGAACCATGAAGGTTCTTTGCTTTGCTTCACCAATGTGAAACTGCCTAGTACTGGGGGAGGAAGTTGAGGTAGCCTTCTTCCTCTGTGCTGGCAGAGGAGCACTGAAGGTTTTTCTTGCTGGACAGCTTTCAGTGAACCCACTGAAAGAGCCCAGTCTTGAAGCACTTGAGCCACTGTGAAGAATTTGGTATTTACCAACAGTGGAACCTACCTATGTTGTGGGAGTAAAGTTATACTTCTTTTTTGTGCAGAGCTAACTGATATTACTATTACTAAGCACTGTTTACCTCTTGTATCTTTGCCTCTTTGTAGAAGAATAACACACTGGCAGGGGGCGGGAAGAGGCTAAGGGAGCTTTTTCTCTCAAAATCAGCTTAGATGACCTGAAGATCTTCCTCTACAGTACTTCCTGAAGGAGACTGCTCTCTAGCTTCTCCCTAGTGCAAGCTTTGCAGGAGAAGACTGAGGGGTTTCAGACTGAAGCAGTGAAGTTGAAGCAAATGGTCCATATTTGGTTCACAGAGCAGCTTCGAGGGCTGCTTCCTTCAGTCTTCACTGAAGCTAACCATTCATGGGAAACTTTATGCAGCCCCCAATGAACAAATGTAAGAAGCCTCTTAAACATTTGCAGAAGTATCTTCAAAAATATTCTAAAAGGATTGGTAAATAGCACGAGGGTGCAGGTTTTGTAGCCATAGGCAACTGATGGAAAATAGAGGTGCCAGAATGGAATGAAATATTCTGGGGGGGGGGAAGATAAAACTGAGTGTGATCTCGAAAGAAAACACTCCCATTGTCTCATTTAGTTACCAGATGGGTTTTCAGATTTTCCAGCTTTTGAGAGGCTTGTTTGAAGACAATCAGGAACGTTAATGTAGTTCTCACTTCTCTGCTTCTCTCCTGCAAACCACCAACATGGCCTTCAGCTCCAATAAGTTTCCTATTTTTGCCTTACCCCATAATAAAATTTTATTTTTATTTTATTTATTTATGCTGCCCATCTCCCTTATAAGGTGACTATTCCTCTCTTAGAGAATCTCAGGGCAATTCTTTCACTCTGCATGATGCGTGAAGAGGGATAAGTCATAGAAAGGGAATAAATCAAGAGATGTAACAGTATGACCTATGATTTATATTAGGGTAAAAAACTCCAATGTGAACTCATGGGATTTTCTTATCATATTGACTGGAGCTACAGTTCAGTACTGTGCCTAAATAGGGTTGCCTGGTCCCCTGATTTTGTACATTTGCTAGACTAAATCTGGTTTGATGCTTATTTGTATAGTTGACACAAATCCTGGTTGCATAAGGAGTAACAATAGTAATAGTGGAATAGTGGAATATTATATCTAATTTAATTGTCCATTTCTCAGCCCCTGAATATGTATTTCAAAGACCAAGTGCAGGTTTTTCTCTGGAAGCGTTTACCATGTGGGTTAGCATATCTGAATGCAGCATACATATGTATTTTTACTCTAATATTGTTCAAATCAATAAGTGGCCTTGATTAAATAAAAAAATGTGCTAATTTTTTTCATATCTTTTTCCTGCAATTGCAGGGTCTGGTTTTTCCCCCCCTCCTGATCAACTAAATATTGATCTGTTTGTTGTAACAGGAATTTGCCACCTAGGTTTCATAGGTAAGATGGAACTAGAACTCACAATCTCCTGATTTTTAGCCTGGAGCCTTAACCACTAGATCAAACTGGCTCTCAGGAAAGATGTGCTTTTCTTTGGACTTAATAAGACTAACCCCTTCTATTGCCCTAAGGATTTAAAAAACCTTAAAGGACATTGGCATTTCCCCCAATTATTAAAAATTGTTTTATTTTACTTTTCTGAACTTTGTGATATGTACAAAGGTCACAAGGTTGTATCATGCAAAGAGACTTACACAGTTTATTTTTGGGATGGACCAAATGCATACTTGATTACAAATATTTCTCCCATGTCCACTATTAGCTCATAAAAACAGATGGTAGCAATACTAGCAATGAACCTATAAAATCAGTGACTAGCACCAAAATGGGAAAAGAAGGAAATTTCCTGCTTGTGGGACAAAGAAAATAGATTGAGTACATGAACTTGGGGACAATGGAAGGTGAGAAATTCATGATTCCACTTGATGCTTCTGATTCTGATTTGTCAAACAGAGATTTATTTATAGCTACCACCACAGCCTCTGCATTTCTACCATGAGCTCATTGAAGAATATACCGGATATAAATGGGGCATGGTTATTATGCAGAAAGTTTATTCTCTTATTCCAACCTTCCCCAGATGTCTTCCAGATGTGCTAGACAACAATTTTCAGCATCCCTAGCCAGCATATTGAAAGTTGCCTCATTGAAGAATATGTGCACTGTGATGTTAAACTTGGACCCACCAAGGAATAATACTTGGAATGTACCCGTATGATTAATATTGGAAAAAGAGTGGGTAATGAAATGGATCTTTATTATATGTATAATGTTCATTCCACTCTTTACTTCTAAAATTAAATGAGGGAACCAAATAACTGGAAAGGTTGGTATCCAGAGACACAGCTTTCTAAAAGTCTGGAACAATGCTGATAAAGATCAAGCGGCTAGTTGTAAGCAAGAGCTTCCAAATTGCCTCCAGATGAATGCATCATAGCGGCTGACCCAAGCATACTTTCACATGGTTACTGCCTCATTCACAGAAGCATAGAGCTGGAAAACATCAGGGTGGGTTCCACTTGGCTGAAAAGGCATGAAAAGATTTTTACTGCCTGTAGGATGACATCATTGTCCTATTCTAATTATTCCTGGCTGATGAGATACTTGCAGAAAAGATGCTTTGCTTAAGAAAGGGTACAAAAACAAATTGGGAGCTCTTGATGAAAGCCTAATGCAGAAGTTGATAGTCACTGTAGCATTCAATTTCATCTTCATGGAAAAAATGCACAAATCTACCATACTGAGGGTGAAAGTTGACATTCTGAAGGTGAATTCTGAGAGTGGGTGAATTGAGGGTGAAGACCAGCATTCTAAAGTAGGGCAGGACTTTGAACATCTTGTAGTCCAAACCATTTATTATCAATGCTGAGAACATATGCTTCAAACAGTTCTGCAAAAATATCTTATTTTTTTTCCCTAAGCAGACTACAAGCAAGCTTTCAGTGTTATTGAAACACTAGGTATGGGTATGGATTCAGAGGTATCTAAATGCTGTTTAAATGCTGTAGTAGTGGTACAGTGGTTAGAATGCAGTATTGCAGGCTAATTCTGTTGAATGCCAGCAGTTTGATCCTGACCAGCTCAAGATTGATTCAGCCTTCCATCCTAACTAGGTTGATAAAATGAGGACCCAGATTGTTCGGGGCAATAGACTGTAAACCGCTTAGAGAGGGCTGTAAAGCACTATGAAGCAGTATATAAGTCTAAGTGCTATTGCTATTGCTTTTCACCTATTGCTGTTCCCCTCTCCCCTGTTACCTCTGTCACATTCTCCTCTTGTCCTACTTTCTTTCTGGCCCAAGAGTGTCCCCTTGCCCCTTTAAACACTTAGCATATTTCCCATTTTCCATCTCATTGAATATTCCACTTTTCAATGTCTGGGTCCCCGCCTTTGGTATGACATGAGGGCAAGGGTGTAGACAATTACAGTACGGTCAAACAACCAATTTTGAGGGATCTGCCACGAGAAATGTATTTAATTTATTTTGGCTGTCTCTAGTCTGGTGAAGGCAGCTTACAATATTTATAAAACACAGTTGAATATTTAAAAAGCAGAGGTTAAAGCTAACTATCTTATAAACTCATTTAAAAGTAAATGCTTACTAAAAGGCGTGCATCTTTGCAGATTGTCTTACAGATTGCTGAGAGTGTAGGAGCCAGACATAATTCCCAAGGAAATGCTAGGAGCTACATAGAAAGAGCCATCTCTCTGTTTACTTTAAATTACGCCAGTAAGCAAATGATAAAAAGTGCAGATATTTCAGTGACATGCATAATATGATTCTTGTAACTTGCACATTAGGTACCACCTGTACTGTCTGGATACCTTTGAAATGTAGCTCTATGTAGAGCTCATTGCAGCTGGCAACGCAAAGTTGTAATCAAAGTATGGACAAGTATTAACAAAATATGACCAGTTCAAGAAGGTCACTGCTAGTGTACCAGGCAAAACGTAACATAGGTGTACTTTACTACAACGGCCACCTGCAACCCCATAATAACAGACCAAGAGATTGCTGAGGTACACCCCAGGGGTCTATTCCAATGCTGGAGTCCACGCTGAGATGGAACCAACTGACATTGCTTGCAAAGAACTAAGCAAATTGCTCACAACCAGTCATTAATGGTTATAGATGCAATTATTGCAGATGCTTGCAGAAAGAACATCTACATAAAATTCTGACCACGAGGGAGAAAAGGTGTGCAACTTATTTGGCCCCCACACCTGTCAGTGTTGGGAACAAACCCTTCATCTGATTGGGCTTAATGTTTGTGTGACACACAACGACCTCACTCATGACCCACTTAAGCACATTGTACAAATTTATTCTTTGAGTTTCCATGACTCAGAGAGGCCTTGAGACATGGCCTATGTCGTCCCTGTGTTAACATTTTAACAAGTATACTGATTTTAACAAGTATACTATTGTATACAGTACTAGTCTAAGGGTTAAACCTTTCATTTCCAGTCTATGTTACTTTCGCACCAGTAAATTTAATTATATAAAAAATAGCATTTATGCAAGTATTTTAAATACTTTTTAATATTTACACTGTAAACATATTTGTTAGGCTGCTGCAATATTTGAAGAAATATGAAATGTAATAAATAACTACATTGATCCTGATCTGTACAAAGGTACAAATCAGGACATTTTCCCCTCAAACTTCCTTTATTTCTAAGGCCTTGAGAAGCTTATAGGCTGTATTTCAGAGGTATAGGTGGCAAATATCAACAATGAGATTGTATTGAAGATTTTTTTAAAAAAGGTGTGATATAAATATATCAGTTTAACTATGAGAAGAAAGTACAGAAAAAGAAAGTTGGCTTTATCTATGGAAGAAAGTAAAGAATCAGGTGCAAAAATAATAAAAATGTTCAAATAGACTAAATGCCTTAAATAACTAATCCATTTCTTTCTAGCTGACTGAGTAAAGAAATGGCAACTTATTAAAATCCAAGTAATATCATCCAGATATATATATGGAAAAAAGAATGAGAATCAGATCTGTGTTAATGATACAATATTTAATTTAACAGTTTTGATCTTCTCTCTTCATTTATTCCAGATTGTCTGAGTTCTATAAATAGAACACAGTACTAAATATAGTTCAGACTAGACATATATCAAGGCATAACTATAGAAAGAGAAAGAATAGGGATAATGACTAAATCATATTGCAATCAGCACTTGTAGATATTCTACAACTCTTGAGACATATAATGATCATCATCTTCCTTTTCTACCTTAGAAAGTTAAAAATGCTTGATAAACTAAAGTAGGCTTCACAATAGCAATCCTGATTTTGGAAAAGCAACTAGTAATTATGTCATTTCTAAAAAATGTGTCAGTTTACACAGAAATTGGGTTCTGAAGGACTACACAGCCTAGAACTTTAATTTAGATGACATCTAAATTAAAACATTACAATTATTTGTACAAGATTGCAGCCTATTCATGTCAGATAATTGATAGGAGAGGAGAAAAGCAGTTGGAAAATTATGCTCTAGTGACCATAGTCAGGGGTGTGCTAATGACAGCAGTTACATGTAACCCACATCTAGAAAGTGGTAATCAATTGATTGTGACTGATGTGCATTCTCAATTCACCTCAACTTCATAAGCAATTCCTTAATAATCACTGGCTGCCCCAGGTATTTCCAGGAGAGTGTTCTGATACTGTATCTAAAATATTCTGCAGACTTCCAGGTTAAAGCTGCACCACAGTATCTGGTACTGTGATGGCAGAGAGGATTTCAATGAATCCTTTAATCCTGTGGCCTGCAGATGAAGAATGTAAGTTAAGGATGGGAGTCATCATCTAGCTGAGGAAGGTTTTCAAAATGTTAACTTTCTTTCCAACAATATGGACTCAGGATTTAATCATATCTTTCAAAGCATACTAAAGAGATGAAGATTTTGTCTGTGCTGCCCTATATCAGGATTTGGATATACACTACTGCAATGTACTCCCTTTGTGGGAGGGAATTAGAGCTGCACAAAAGTATAGATGGTTAGATTTGACTTTTAAAATATCCCCTTCTGTGGGATCTGCTCTCAAGCCATTTTCACTGAGCTGAATAGGCTAATGTGCACAATAGAACCTTAGTAAGATCCTTTTTTGATGCAAAACAACTTCGGAAAGAGAATCAGGGCAGAGGGAATGGACTGTTGGGTGCCAGCTGAGAATCTGAGGATCTGAAGTTAAATTTAACTCACTATTTTTTTAAATGCAGTTCTACTATTTCTTTCCCATGGCACTTCAGTTGCATAGTGAAAACATTCTACTTCAACACCCTGTCCCATACTGAGGGGTGAAATGAGCTGAGATAAGAGCTGATTTACTTGTTGTTTCATACAAGCAGTTGTGGTAGAACATGGGCAGGGATGTGAATTTCAATGTAACTCCATCTCCAGCTACACATTTAAATGCAGCTGGCTTGGGCCTATGGGTGCAGTTCCTCGAAAAGTCATTTATGTGTGCATAAGTAACTCAGAATTAAACATGAGTTCTTTCCTGCGTACAAATTTATTCCTTCTTTTCCTGGAACCTCTTTCAGGATGGGCAGAGGCTACTGCCAAGATAAACTAGGAAAGAGAGATGGTTAAAAAGCAATTTAAAATAGGCATCTTTCAACAGAGCCTGAAACTCATTGTAGGTGTTGCAGAATCTGAAAGGGGAAAGCATCAATCCGTTTCTGTCTCCAAAAAATGTTCGCATTATGAAGGAAAACGTCTTCATAAAGCACACAAGGTTCTAATATTAATTCCAAAATCATCTTCAATGTTTGTGTACATCATGTAGGAAAGAAATTTTAAAAAAGGACAAGGCTGCAAGGAAACTGCAAGATGCTGTAGGACAGGGGTGTCAAACTGCCGGCCCGTGGGCCGGACACATCATGCGGAAGCCGCACCCACCCCATTGCCGGCAATGACAAAACAGTCCCGATACATTGCGCAACATCACGTGACATCACGAGTTTGACATATCTGCTGAAGGAGAAAAACATTAATACAAAACAATCAGGGGGAGTCCAGAACAAAAAAGGAAAGGTGCTATTTCAGACTCCATTTGACTTTTTTGACAACCTGCTCCTCAAGACAGGTTTGATTGCTACTATTCCTCTGGGTGAAAGGGTTGTCCATTTTGTCTTTCAAGACCAGTCTTACATTTCTACAGATGTATATGCTCTGGAGAGGACAGGAATTCTCGCCAAAGAAAATAAGAAGTCTGGAAGTATCTTATGTCCTTATTATGTCACAAGGGATTTGGGGGGACTAGACTCTATTGGGGAAGGTGTATGGGGTCTCATTAGTGAAGGCCTGCATTTAGTAAGCTCTAAAATGTTTCATGTCTTTTTGACAGTAAACTATTAGAGAACACCAGCCATGCTTTAATACCACTCAAATCAATAGGATGAGTTCATTGCAGGCGGTATAAAGGTTTTATTGATTTCAGTTTAATATAATTGGAGATAACTGTCTCTGGATTGGATTGGGGGGGATAGTTCTTTCACTGAAGAGATAGCTCTGTAAAAATTATATGAATTGAATAAGATAGAGGCTTCTCTTTGCAGATGTTCTTTTTATTTCAGTCCCAATTTTTCAACCACGGCAATCTTCACTACTTGACACAAACCATATGTGAATGAAGCCTCCAGCTGCTTCAGTGGAAGGAATATACAGCGTAGAGCAAAAATTAAAGGCATAAGTAGTTAATGTCACTGATATAAAAATTATATTTGTGAGTGTTTTCTTAAAAGCCATATGAGCGGACAAAAGCCAATATATAGCCTGTGTGGAATTTGTTTTGGCCATAAGCTACTGAGATTGTAGTGTTTTCTTAATTGTGGCCATAACTTATATATACAGTAAATGTATGCACACATTCACTCAAGCACTCACACTATCCCTCTATTCCTTTTTAGGGAAAGCAGTGTTATACAAAGTGTAAAAGAAGAGTTGAAAGAACTAGCAAACCAAAGGAAATAAGACTGTGCACTTCACGGTCTTATTTCCTTTGGTTTGCTAGTTCCAAATCTGTTTCTCAGGCTGTCCCATACTTTTCTGTTCTTCCATCAAGTGCTCATACATTGCTTTTTATTTCTTAAACTTCAAGCCTCTTTTTAAAAATCTCATCAATT
This sequence comes from Azemiops feae, assembly GCA_023970755.1. NCBI lineage: Eukaryota > Metazoa > Chordata > Lepidosauria > Squamata > Viperidae > Azemiops > Azemiops feae. Next base: position 4,558,713 of record JALGBA010000005.1, on the reverse strand, counting down.
CCATCTACAGCTTTCTCAGTTGTCCCTATCTTCTTCATCCAACATCCTTCATATGTTTGTGATCCTGTCCTCATTCAATCTCACCATGGATTCTAACCACCTCAAAGTACTTCTTTTGTACTTCTTAATCATTTTTGTATGTAATCCTCCCTCAATAAGCATCAATTGATTCTTGACCATACCCATTTTTGTTTTACCACACACACTTCTTAAATAACAGTCACACTGCACTCAATTTTTATGTTTCTTCTGACTTATACAACTTTCACTTTCAAATAGAAAGTGAGAAGTCGCACACACTCATCATATACAATAATTTTAGTTCTTTAGGTCAACATCTATTCATCACAACAGACAACACACTATCTATAACCACTTACAAGCATTTGCATAATTTAAAATTTCTTCATTAATTCTTCATTTCTTCATTTTTAGTGAGCCTTCTACCGAGCAGATTCACCCACTTTCTCTAATTTTTCATAAAGTATGTATAACCTTCAATTGCTTACTCCATTTTACTTGTCAAACACAAACTGCCTTGTCTTGGTAGATGAATTTACAGATAACCTATCCTTATTGCATCATATAATAATAATAATAATAAAGTTGGAAGGGACCTTGGAGGTCATCTAGTCCAACCCCCTGCTCAGGCAGGAAACCCTATACCATTTCGGAGAAATGGCTGTCCAGTCTCTTCTTAAAAACTTCCAGTGTTGGAGCATTCACCGCTTCTGGAGGCAGGTTGTTCCACTGGTTAATTGTTCTAACTGTCAGGAAGTTTCTCCTCAGTTCCAGGTTGCTTCTCTCCTTGACTAGTTTCCATCCATTACTTCTTGTCCTGCCCTCAGGCGCCTTGGAGAATAGCTTGACTCCCTCTTCTTTGTGGCAACCCCTGAGATATTGGAATACTGCTATCATGTCACCCCTAGTCCTTCTTTTCATATAACATTTGCTCCAAATAAGTTGGATTTTCAGCCAACAAGATAGATGGTTGGTTGGTTGGTTGGTTGGTTGGTTGGTTGGTTGGTTGGTTGGTTGGTTGGTTGGTTGGTTGGTAGGTAGGTAAATAGATAGATAGATAGATAGATAGATAGATAGATAGATAGATAGATAGATAGATAGATAGATAGATAGATAGATGGATGGATGGATGGATGGATGGATGGATGGATGGATGGATGGATGGATGGATGGATGGATGGATGGACGGACGGACATGCCAACCAATACCTGTAGCATTCCCATTCTATATATGTTTACCCATAAATACAAAAGCACATCACACATTCTGCCCAGTGTTGAAGCATTTCCCAAGTATTCCATTTCTGTATTTTCATGCATATTTACTACTTTCATCATATATTATTCTTTTCATATTCAGCAACAACTTCCTATTCTCTGTTCCCACAAAATACCTTTAATTCAGGCCTGTTCATTTCATCATACACTTTCCCTAAATCAGCTAACATACCTTAAATTTTCTTTCTCAGATTTGTATATTTCTTAATAAACTACTGAAAAGCAAAAGTCTAATTTGCTCCCAAAAGCTGAACTGCCCTTTCCCCAAATGTTGCCGATTCTCTCATATCCTTTGATCACAGTTCTAATGAAAGCTGTTTCCAGGCATACTTAATCCCCCTGCAGCTTTTACATTAATTCTTGCTATCATTTTCCTTGTATAGGGAATAATAATAACAGTTTTCCAAATGCCAGGCACAACTACAGACTTCACACACATACTAAATAACTCATATAGGAAATCTGTAAATAAACCACATCCATATTTTCACATTTCTCCACTTACACCATCTCTACTTATAATTTTATCATTTTTTAAAACATCCCCACAGTATTCATTTCTTCCACTTCTTTATTTTTTTCTTGAACATTAATAAGGTGTATACTGTGGGCACAGTTATTAGGCAACTTGTATTTTGGAGGATTTTCTTATTGAACAACTACAGTGCTCTTGGTCAATCCCAAATATTAATAAACCTCAAACCTGAATATTTAAGAAAGTAAAAGTGAGGTTTTGGCTTTCTTAGGAGAATATCTATGTGTGCACGATTATTGGGCAACTGTTAGTGTGCAGAATTAGTATGCAACTAAATGAAAAATGAAAATTTGCCCATCTCACTCATTTGTTTGCATCTGTTAAAGTGAAAATAATAAACAAACAACTCAAAATGTACAAATGAACATTTCTGACATTTCAACAAAAACATCAGTGACCAATATAGCCATCCTTCTTTTCAATAACAGTCATAAGCCTTCTGTCAGCCTGAATCTGCTGAGGAAAACGAGCTGGAATTGGAGCTTATGGAGGTCGAGGGAGAGGTGTCTATGGCTTCAGAGGGATGTGGGGAAGAGCAGGCCGAGGCAGGCCAGGGCCTTTCAGGATTGGGACAGGATGAACATGAGAGACAGAGCTCAGGCGATGAGCACGGGCCACCCCCTCCTGATCCTAGAGCACAGAGAGTGGAGAGAAGGAGGGAACAATGCAAGCTCAACTACTCCGGAGGAGAGCGCTCTACCCTTCTCCACAAGGAACACCTGGAGACTGAGACTTAAGGAGACACTGTGGGGAGGGGCATTTGTCGGGAACAAATGCTGATTTCTTGGAATTTTGTGTGCTGTTGCTGATCTTGGAATCAACTCTCTGATCTCTTGTTCTGTGTTGTGATTTCTGCTTGGAAACTCTGAAACTGACTGACAAACTTGATTTGGTGTTCAAAGACTTTGGATTGAATTTTGACTTCTCTTCTGAAACTGCTCAGGCAAGCTTGTATTTCCACAGACTCGTTAGATTTTGAATGTATGTTTCATTCCTTGTTATCTACATCAGGGCTTTTCAACCAATGACACATGTACCATCTGTGGTACATTAGCACATGGCAGGTGGTACACAGCCCTGCCCAGCCAAGTATAGTGGGGGAGATAACGAGCCAGCGCAGGGCAGGACTTACTGTGAGAGAGTCCTCCAGAGCTGCAGAGTGGCCCCAGGATCAGCACTTCCAGCTCACCCGGAAGAGAAAGGAGGAGGAGGGGGGTGGAGACAGGAGAGGCTATAAAAGGAGGCAGTTTGGCCGGGAGAGGGAGAGAGAGAAAAAGAGGCAGCCTTGGGAGGAGGTGGAGTTGGCTCTAGCTGCACTGAAGGGAAAGAAAAAGGAGGAGGATAGGGGGAGAGGAGAGGAGATCAAGCAGGCTGGCCATGAGCCAATCTACAACTTCTGTGGCAGCCACCTGTGCTGGCAGCAACAACAGGCAAGAAAGGCAGCGGGGGGGAGGGGTCGCCCTCCACGAGGAATGAAGAAAGGCAGCAATGAAGAAAGGCAGCATTGGCTGAAGGTGAGGCACGGAGGGAGGGAGGGAGGGAGGGAGATGAGAGTGAAAGGATTCTTATGTGCTTTTGTGACTTTGAAGTTCTGGGATTTGTGCAATGTGGGCTTTGTGTTCTTAAGGAGTGTTTGGCAATTTCTATTTGGCTGATGGCTGATGTCTCGTGTTAGCTTCTATTGCTCTGTTATTGTTAGCTGTAAGTTTTGCTGCAAGGGATTTTGAAGTATCTTTCTCCTGAATGGATTTTGCCTCTAGCATTCCTTTACTTATGAATGGAGCCATTTGGAGAGGCTGCCTTAGCCGGCAGCCAGTACTTAACTACATTTTTTTTTCTTCCTTAAGTGCCGGCTGCCGGCTCCTTAACTTTCCTTTCTAGCCAGTAGCTAATTCTTAAAGGGGAATGTGCCTTTTTAAACTAGTTCCCTCAGCGGCTTGTCTTTTCTGTCTCTGGAGGCTTTTCCTTGTTTGATGAATATATGGAAGAGGGAAAATATGGGGGGGTTCAAATTCTTCCTTCAGAAGGAGATGGGAATGAGAAAGAGGGAGGCAGGGAAGGAAAGAGGGGGGAAGGAAGTCCTGCCTTTACACTTGGCCACCAGCAGCCCTGCCATTGACTTTGCTTGTCAAAAGGTTGCAAAAGGGGATCACATGACCCTGGGACACTGTGACCATCATAAATATGAATCAGTTGCCAAGCATCCAAATATAAATCACATGACCCCGGGCATGCTGCAATGGTCATAAGTGTGAAAAATGGTTATAAGTCATTTCAGTGCAATTGCAACTTTGAACAGGTTTTTTTTTTTTTGGTCATTAAGTTTTTGACACCTTGCTAGGTGGTACTCTAATATTGCCATATCCTAAAAGTGGTACAATCAGTGAAAAGATTGAAAAGCCCTGATCTACGTGGCCTTGAGTAAATTACTCTTCTAATCTAACTGAAGGTGTGTGTGTTTTACTTTGTTCTGGGGCTTGCCAGAAATGTGGGAGCATTTGGGGAAAATTTGGAGCAATTAAAGGGCGGTTTGAATTGCCAGCTGACTGCATTGCCTCTGTGCCATGCCCTGGGTCATCACACCTTCCATTCATGGAGTCTGTCAGTTTCTTGATCTGTTGACGATCAATGTTTTGTGAAGCAGCAACCACAGCCTCCCAGACACTGTTCAGAGAAGTGTACTGTTTTCCTTCACTGTAAATCTCCCATTTAAGAAAGGCCCACAAGTTCTCAATAGGGTTTAGGTCAGGTGAGGAAGGGGGGCATGTCATTATTCGTTCATTTTTAAGGCCTTAACTGGCTAGCCACGCAGTGGAGTACTTTAATGCATGCAATGGAGCATTGTCTTGCATAAAAATCATGGTCTTCTTGACAGATGCAGACTTTTTCCTGTACCACTGCTTGAAGAAAGTGTCTTCTAAAAACTGGCAGTTAGGTTTGGAAGTTGACCTGAAAAGGTCCAACCAGCTCATCTTTTTCTTTAATAATAGCAACCTCATCTTTTTCTTTAATAATACCAGCCCATACCAGTACCCCACCTCCACCTTGCTGAGTTGAAGTGGAGCTCTGTGCCCATTACTGATCTAGCCATGGGCTCATCCATCTTCTCCATCAAAAGTCACTCTCATCTCATCAGTCCATAAAACCTTTGAAAAATCTGTCTTCAGATTATTTCTTGGCCCAGTTTTGCCATTTCAACTTATGTGTCTTATTCAGTGGTGGTTGGGTTTCAGCCTTCCTTACCTTGGCCATGTCTCTGAGCACTGAAAACCTTATACTTCTGGGCACTCCAGGTAAGTTGCAGTTCTGGAAGATAATGGGTTCCTGGTAGCTTCACGTTTGATTCTTCTCAAATTTTTGGCAGTTAATATGTGCCTTTTTTTTCTCAGCACATTTCTTGCGACCCTGTTGACTGCAACAAAACGTTTGATGGTTCTGTGACCCCGCCCCCATATCTTAGCAATTTGAAAAGTGCTGCATCCCTCTGAAAGACTTTTTACAATTTTTGACTTTTCAGAGTCAGATAAATCTCTATTTTTGGCCCATTTTGCCTGAGGAAAAGACGCTGCCTAGTAATTATGATATAAGGTCACACCCTCCCTCATTACACAAATAACACATCCCCTGATATGCTTATATCCACTAAGCATTCAAGTTTCTACAACTTGGAGGTGGAAAATATGCATGAAAATAATGATATGGTCAAAATACTCGCCTAATAATTGTGCACACAGTGTAGTGGTTGAAACTGGTGGACCAAAGAAACTGGATAGCTGTGAGTTCTCTTGGCTTGAGGTAGCAGGCAAGGGCCAATTACTGCTGAAAAATGTCCAGAAAACTGCATTTTGACTTGTCCATGTAAATGCTAGGAGTCAAGATTGACTTGAAATTACATGCACCAAACTCCTGACTTGAAGATGCATGCACACAAGCTCCTAAAGCCATATAAATTTCTGCTTCGTTCTACTCTGAGACGTAACACTGTTATTTCCATACAAATAGCTAAAATATTTACTCCAGTATTCTTTCACTTCAGTTTAATCCCAGATACAGTAATTTCACCGCTTTATTTTTTATTTCAGTTACTGTGTGGAATTCCATTCACTCTGCATTTCCCTCCCTTTTTAAATCTTACTAATTCCTTGCTGTCTTTGAATGCAGTATTTGAAAGCCATCTTTTTATCTCTGTATACATTATACATATCTTCATATTTGCAGCAATCTGTTTCTTACATGCATTCTTTTCTCACTCATAGCCTCTTTCATCCCTCTAAGCATTCTCATACTTCTAGCTAGTCCTCTGGCACTTTGTGGTAAAATTATGTTCACGTCACAAGCAGCTTCCATAGAAGCTTAATACCTTTTTGTACAAGAGTTGCATTTTGTCTTACTGTAATTATTTCTAAAACCACTCTGTTTTTTTCCACTTTGTTTCCTACAGTGTCTGTTTTCCCCAAAGAACTTCAGCTAATGCTGCTAAAACCTAATTTGTCACAAATTCAGACCTTTTCATTTGTGACATTTGTCACAAATTCAGAACTTTTCACAAATTCAGAACTAATCTTTAACAATTCTTTCAACATTATATCATAATCAAAATAGTAACACTTTAATGTCAAGCGCCAAGGAAATCAGATGATCCAGGCAGTTCAAAAGACATAAAGATTTATTGCAAGCTTGAACTCTCTGCAAGAATATGAACTACTAACAGTCGAAGCAAATTGTCAGTAGATAAGAGTCAATGGAGTTCAAGGTGGGCTGAACTTGGATCTCTTGTGGGTATGAAGAGACTCGTGACTTATGACACATTTGACCTCTCCCTCAGGCTCAGCTTGGTCATCTCCTACATCTAGGTTTATATTTACTTTGTATGTGTGCGTGTGAGAATAGAATGAATGGATTTATAACTGAGCCATGTGCTTGAAACAAGCAGACCTTCTTCTAAACAGATAATTACCTATCACTATTGTCACTATCACTATTATTGTGCATTTCTGAATGGCCCAATAACATTTTCTGAACTTTTTCAATTGTTCCACCCATTTGCTCATGTAATTTAATAGAATAATCAGACTATCTTTATTCAATCCTGTATAGCTTCCTATTTAAGTTTCATAGACAAATAACATATCTATATTTCCTTCAATTCCTTAGTTAATTCATATGCTCCACAATTTATATTACATCACGTACATTCTAGGTCATAATCTTCCATATGTCATAGTGAAGATTCTACTTATTATACAGTGTTTTGATAGGGCAACAATTACAATGCCTTAGCTAAATGTACCATGCTGAAAACTTTCTGGCATATGGTTGCTCTGTTCTCTCTCATGGATATTTTAGTTTAACAAGGGAAAGGTGAGTGAATTATTTGAATCCCCTTCTCACTCATTATTTCATCTTCCAAATATTGTTCAATCAAAAGGAAGTGTTTAAATCTCTTAAACCCCATTTTTTCTGAATCACCCAAAGATACTCTTCATTTAACTACAAAATATATTTTTTTTGTTTGGTTACCCACATACTCACAGGCATCTGGTACAAACCTCAGTAATGAAAAGATGAGGGAACATACGTCATGATGCAAACTCTCACATTTTTATATAGGTAGTCTTAGTTTAGCGATTGCAGTTGCAGTCTAAGTAAAGTGAAAACCATATAGACAGACCGCAACTGTGCATATGATTTTATTTCAGCTTTCCTTTGCTTCTTGCTGCTTTCTTCAGCTGAACTGGGCTTCTTTCTCTTTCTCTTTGAGGGCATCTCGGTATGGAATACAGAAGTGAAAACATGATTGGGTTATACATATGTTTCAATTAATTTGTGCATCAATGCTTAATCTAGAAATAACAACAACAACAACAACAACAACAACAACAACAACAACAACAACAACAACAATAATAATAATAATAATAATAATAATAATAATAATAATAATAATAATAATAATAATAATAATAATAATAATAATAATAATAATAATAATAATAAACAGACAAGCACCTGCAACATAACACCCCGGACTTAACAATTGTCGATAAGAAAGACAAAAAAGTCTGGATAGTGGACGTGGCAGTGCCTGGAGACAGCAGAATAGACGAGAAAGAACTGGAGAAGATAACAAAATACAAAGACCTACAAATAGAAATAGAAAGACTGTGGCAAAAGCAAGCAAGGGTAGTACCAGTAGTAATAGGTGCCTTGGGTGCAATCCCAAAACAACTGGAGCACCACTTGAACACCACTAGCATTGACAAATTCGCCATTAGTCAATTGCAAAAGGCGGCCTTACTAGGAACTGCTTCCATCCTGCAACGATATCTGTAATACCATCAAACATCCACATCTGCCTGTCCCAGGTCCTTGGTAAGGACTCGATAGGTAGACAAAAATGCCAAATCCAGTCTGAACATCTGGCTGACTGTGCGATGATTAATAATAATAATAATAATAATAATAATAATAATAATAATAATAATAATAAAGTTTGGAGGGACCTTGGAGGTCATCTAGTCCAACCCCCTGCCCAGGCAGGAAACCCTATACCATTTCGGACAAATGGCTGAACAAAGACAAAAGAACAAGAACTCTAAGAGGACATGCCAGGATAAATCTTGAAAAAGGTTCATGAAGAAATTATCCCTAATACTTACAGCCTCAGAAGAATATGACTTCAAACACTGGATGAACCAAACCAAACAACTGGGTGAAGGTTTTTGGAGCTTAAGTCACAAAGAAGCTGAGTAAAAGAGCAAATCTTATTCACCCACTGCCCTTTGGAAGAGAATTAATGTTTGCATTTACATTCATTGGAGAGGTATGGATCACAAGAGAGTAAGCAGGCACATATTCGGAAAAACAAATCAATAGAAATGCACTAGCACTTGCTGTTTGCCTAGCGCACTTGCCACAAGTATTTGGAAGGCAAAAGAAAGCCTATAGTCTGAAACTGATTAAGGTCTTGTCAATTTCAGGCAGCAATTGCAAGTTGGAAGATTGTATTCAACTAGGTACACAAAGCTTAATTTGTTAACTCTAGCTAGCACTTTTTAGGGAAGGACCGGGCTGTGGAGATAAAGCAGTTCAAGGAGAGATAGCTCGTTTAGGTAACCTCTCTACTGGGCGGGGGAAATGGGACAGGCACAGGATAACATAATACCGTATTAACTGACTGTAATGGTGAACACCTGACTGCAAAAAATCATAAATGCAGGCACTGGTCACAAAGTTGCTTTTTATCACTGTCATAATTGCGAATGGTCACTGACCAAGGCAGTCGCTAAATAAGGACTACCTGCACTTGCATCCTAATATAAATATGTATACAAGTAAGTTTTGCCCCATTTTACGACCTTGCTTGTCTCCATTGTTAAGTGAATGACTGCAGTTGCTAAGTTAGCAACACGATTGTTAATTGAAGCTGGTTTCCCCATTGACTTTGCTTGTCAGAAGGTGGCAAAAGGGTATCACATGACCATCGGGACATGCAACCGTCATAAATATGAACCACTTGCCAAGTTTGACCACGTGACCACGAGGATGCTGCAAGAGTCGTAAGTGTGAAAAACGGTCATAAGTCATTTTTTTCAATGCCATTGTTAACTTCAAACGGTCACTAAATGAATGATTGTAAGTTGAGGACTACCTGCATTCATCATCTTGAGTTACATACAAAGTAATAAAGATAGGGTAAAAATAATAATAATAAATAAATAAATATTAAAAAGTGCATAAAACAAAGTATTAGTACATTAATAACACTGAGGGTTTTTTTAAAATCTTTTATGAAATATCAATCTATTTTATCTGTCAAGCCATTTTATTTTATGCCAAACTTTTTGATTATAATCTGCACTTAGCCATTCAGGTTCTCTGGCTGTAATAAACAGGACAATATATACATACTGTAACTATAGATGTTACAGGGTTTGCAGCATGACACTCTGATCTACATTTCATCATTTCCCATCACCTCCCCTGCAGACACTTATGCACACACTGGTATATTTATGCTTTCAGTCAAGTCCTGCTACCATGAGCTGTCAAAATATGAAAAACACATCAGCACTATGGAACACTTTTTAATTGTCTGTACTAGTTACTTGTTCTTCATTTTGCTTCTCTCTTACTATTCTTACAATGTAATATTTTAAAAACAGTCTTACTAATCCTAAAACAGTCCTGTTTTTGTAATAAAGTGGATTTTTTTGAAATATCTGAACTGTCAGTGGTGATGTGTAGGACTCCAGGTAATCCTGCTCATGGTTTTGTGGAAGGAGATGACTTTAAATACGGGTCCCAGGTTTCCTTCAAATGCAACGCAGGTTATACCTTAAAAGGCATCCAAGTTGCTTACTGTCAACTAAATGGGAGCTGGTCTGCACACCATCCTGGATGTGGTAAGAGTTCCTTATGTTTCTTCTATTGCCATGTTTTATTTTCCAGAAACTGCTAAGAAAATAAAAAAGCAAAAATGTATTTCTAACCTAACATCTTGGTTGTCTGACATAAAATTTAATTTTAGCAAAGCTTATATTGATCTTGTACAGCATGGGAAAGCCTCTCTTTTGCTGGCATTGACTTTTAGTTTTATGGCTAATAGAGGCATATGGGTTGAGTTTATCTGTGTGGGCAGGAAGCAGAAAGACATGGCAGCCTATCAGACTTCTGCAGCAAAGGTCCATAGAAGGACAATTGGTGAACAGAAGGGAGATATTTGTATCTGGACTATGGCAAATGTGTTTTTTTTCCCTTATTCTCTTCAGATTACTGCAGTTCAAATTAAATTAAATATTAGTCAATCAGCATTAAATAGAATGAATACTTTATGAGTATTGCAATTTGATGGCTGAGCTAATAGAAAATTTGTTCCTAGGTTCAGGCAGCATTGTCACTTCCAAAATGAAATGCAAGTCTATTTATTTACTGGCTTAGTAAACATTGGATTTGCATCTTCCTTTTCAGAGTAGGCTTTCTTAAGGCATCACACAATCCAAACGTTCTAAAAATTATTACTAAAAAAAATCTAAAACTATATATTAAAATTAAAATTACAACAAAGAATTAATTAGTTGGATTTGGAGATTTGGAGTTCACCTATTGCTGGATATGCCTGAGAGGAAGAATAATATAGAAATTAATTAAGCAAAAATAGCATCTAGAATGTGGTAATCTAAAAAAAAAAAGATAATAGTTGAATGCAAAGACATTTTAGCAAAACTAATGGCTGATTCATATGGTATTAAATGCCTAACTTGAGGTTAATGGCAAAAGTAAAGTTGATCATATTTTTTGATTAGTAAAGATCAATAGAGCATTCTACTTTGGATAATAACAGCAACAAACATTTGAATTACTAGTTATGGAAGAGAGAAACTGCTCTGATCCTGGTGGTCCACTCAATGGGTACAGGAAACTGATGGATGATACTGCTCTAATTAATGGTCATTATGCAAAAATTGGAACCATAATTATATTCTTTTGCAATAACACCTACACTCTCAGCGGTAATGAAAAGAGGACCTGCAAACCCAATGGCGAATGGTCAGGGAAACAACCAATCTGTATAAAAGGTAATTAATAACATCACTTAATACTTGTAATGCTTTTTTAATGAATATATTATGATATCTATTGTACTGATGTAATCTTTGTTGATTCCCACTAGAATCCCTACTTCATCTAATTTCTTCCATATTCCTTTAATTAACAATAATTTAACAGGAGGTTAGACTGTTACAAAATAAATTAATACTGTAGTCTCTTGCATCTCTTCTCTATTCAAGAATACGTCAGGCTCCAACATTTGCCCCACAGAAAGATACTGATAAACCAGTTTGCCAAGAAAAAAACCCCACAGTGGTTAACTGGAATTGATTGTGAACATCTTACAACATGAATAGGATGTCAGTGAACAACTGCACCCATGTTCCTTCTAATGCAATCTGATTGCCATGGATAGGCATAAGTATCATTGATACCACGACAATCATTTTCTAAAAGCATCAGTGACACATTCTCCAAATTCTACATGGGTGAAGCAATCCAAATAGATTGCAACTTATTTTATACATTTTATAAACTGCATACTAACTAATATGAATACCAGGACTATAAGGACTTGATATGGAGGCAGATAATTTTTCCAATCCCCTTTGTAATCTCTCACCATAAATTAAGTTGAGTGGAGCTTATTAAAATTAGAATCCAATTATCTGGAAAGTACTCAATTGCTCTCTAATAATTGTCCTCATGGAAAAGATGCTTGGCTCCTGTCCAGCTTTGTGCACCATTTGTCTTTTTATTTCAAAAAAGTGATACACTACAAAACAAAGTGTTGTCCTTCAGTATCCTCTTTGTTTCCAAAAATACCTTGAAAGCACCCAAGCAGCTTTGCTTATAAAGACGCTTATCTGCCCAGAAAAAAGTCTTTGATAAACAGAGATGGATAAGGAAGTGTTATATTCTATAGCGATCAATTCCCTGATGCAGACTAGGTGTTAAGAAACACTTGTTCAGAGCCAGTCCAGATTTGGAAACTAACCAAGGAGGAGAAGCTAGGCAGAAGAGAAAGAGGGGAGCCAATAGTAAGAAAAGGTGTACTGTAATGTTAGGCAGAGTAGGCTCAGTCTCTTTTGGTTTTAATAAAAAGTTTCTTGCAGTATGTCTGTGGCTTTGGCACCTTTCTCCAAAAATCTGAAAGAAAATACAATAGGAGTGAGAAACAGGTGAATCCATGTTTTGCACTCTATCTCCACTGGCAGCAGTTTTTGGAATAAATAAGGCAACTTTGCAGCTATTTTTCAAGAAGCACTACAATATGTGCTCGAAATTGTGAATGTGCTCATCAGGTTAAAAAAAAAAAGGAAAATTGTCCTATTATATAGAATTGGAATATAATGCTTCATTGGCTTCTTTATCATATTTTTTTTCCATCTGACTTACTGGATAAGCTAATTTTAGGAACTGTTAAGCTGAAGCTGGATAGTACAGAAAAAAATTGCTTGCTTATAGAAACTGGGATAGAAGCCATCTACAGAATCAGATTGCTAATTCACCTTTTCACAGGTTTGCAAGTAAACAGGCGGGAGGTAGAAGAAGTCTTTATTTTTGGAAGAGTCCAGACAATTTCTATCAAAATAGGGAGGAAAACAATAAAATGCTAATGAAAAGCATATTGCATAAAAATGGACACAGTAATCAGTCAATCATAGCTTTTGGGCTGATATGCACTATTCCTTCTATAATTTTGCATAAACATATTAGAACTACTACCCTTAGGGAGATCTATAGCCAACTCAGGAGTCAAATGACAAAGATATACTGTACAAGAGGACAAAGTTTGAGTCATGTCACTCTACATGTTTTGTCACCGCTTCTCCCACTTTGCCTCTTTATAAATATTAATTACTAGCCCATTGTTGGACAAGCATTTTTCCTGATATTAATTTTAGATCAGTTGAGCTCTTCAAGGCAATCCAAGACAGAATTCTAATAAATAAAATGTCTAAATCTTTCACAACCATATAATGGCTTGTCTCGCATTTAAAATGAATTACTATTGTGTTTAATTCTTAATTTCATAATGGTTTATCTATTACCTATTTCTGCTCTCATTTATTAAGCATGAAAAGTGAAAGTAAATATCAGATTTCAGAAGAAAGGAATGAGGTTTCTGGAACTATTAATGACCTCATGTCTCATCCAAAATATAATAGGATCTCTCTAATATTCTTCCTGCTAATAGTGGACATATATAATCCATGCACCAGCTGGGCGATTATTGCCAGGCTATAAATATGCAGAAGTAGGGTATAATTATGCTGTTCTTACTGAGATATGTGGAACCTCTAAGTAGAGAAGCAGTGGATTGCATCATTTCTATGGTCTGTGAAATGAAACCATAAAGCTTAGGCTTGTTTGCTCAGTTTAGTTCTGTTTAAGAAAACAGAACTAAAAATTATTCTTAAAAAGATATGCAGTATCTATCGTTTAATGAATTGCTTGTCCCTTATCTTAATTCATTTATGATAGTGCCAGGAAGTGATAGGGACACTATCGATTTGAGCTTGAAACATGAAAAAGGATTATGCAACATTGTGTAGTATTTTTTTTTCTAGCTTGCAGAGAACCAAAGATTTCTGACCTAGTGAGAAAGAAAGTACTCCCTATACAAGTACAGTCAAGGTAAGATTGCAATACCTTATATTAATGAAAAATATTATTGCTTGTTCTTGTGTCTCTGTGCCTGGTTGTACAAACATTATCTGGGGGGAAATGCATAAACTGTAGCAGCTATTCTGCAAATAACAATGCTAGTTTGATAAAAAAAATCTATTAGGTGGAAATTTATAAGCCAGCATGGTTACCCACGAGTTACTATATAAATATAAACATCCACAAGCAAATATATTAGCTGATATAATCTATAATACAATTTCTGACAGTCTGTCACAGTACTTTATAATAAACTACAGACACAGACGACCAAATCCTAACTGATGAAAAGATAAGAAAGATTTCCTGTGGAAACTAAAGAAAGGTGTGATAAGAATTGTCAAAATAGGTACTGTAAAACTGTTATTGCTCCAGTGATTACATAGAAGATATTCATGAATTCATCATACATAAGCATCTGCAGGGAAAAAGGAGTGGCAAACGTTATGAAATTGATATCAAAACTCTGCCCCTTATATCCTTGAATGTAACATTGCAACAAAATTAGAAATGGCAGAAGTTGTATCATGATATCGCTATGCACAATTCATAATTTTGGCATCATAGATAGGAACTGACGTCTATGTCATCCTATAAAATAATGAGCTATTGTTCCATCTTTTTGTACAAGATCCCATTTGTCTGATTTCTGCTGGGAATTATCCAAAATATAAATCATCTTTTCAAACCTCAGCATTTGATTACTATAAGATTTAGCCAGTAACCTAAGCAGGTGTCAGGCGCAAAAAAATCAGGTCCAATTAGATTGAATTATTGCTAATCATGCATATGTGCAAGAATCTTCTCAACAAATGGTTAACACCTGTTTGGGGTTAGATATGGGTCAATGGAATTCAAGGGAAGTTGGACTTATTTTGCTTGTGGCTATTGTATATAGGGACTCTAGGCTGATCCCTCTTTTAACTCTGCCTCCAAGTTCTGCTACTCCTTGTCCTACAGCCTTCATGAGTACTTGGGTGAAGGATCAGGTTGCAGGCTAGACTAAGATGTCAATTACTGCTACTTCCACATTGTTGCCAAGAAGAATGTATGAATCCATGAAATGGGTGTATGAGTCAATCTTGATTTCAGGGACATTTTACTTTTGATATTAGCATACAAATAAATCTCTAGTCAAAAGCAGCATAAACATACTAGACAACAAAACTAGCACTTCCTAAATTAACACATATTTGAAGAGTTATTACATGAAAAGTATGTGATACTGTAGCACTGAATTACATAATCCTAACACAAGAGTTACACATTACATTCTCTCCAATTCTAAAATTCTTAGTGCTGTGTAAATTTTTTAGATTCAGTTAGGTTTTATTGCCACATATTAAAAATATGTCCAGAGGACAGTTACATGTGTGTGGAAAATCTTCCTCCTTATTTATCCAAAAATGGGTTGAATTTGTGTTGTGCAAAAATTTCAGAACTCTGTGTGTGTGTGTGTGTGTGAGAGAGAGAGAGAGAATGTGTGTGTGTGTGTGTGTATCCCCCATAGTGGAATAGATAGATGATAGATTCATTCTCTCCTTAGTTTTCTTTGCTGATATTAACAATTGCTTGGTAAGCGCTTCAGTGTTTTTTTAATGAATCTTTTGCAAAAGGAGGTCACACTTTCAAAATAGTCTAATATCTGTTAAAGTCAGTCTGGAAAGTATAGTGAATCAGACTATTGGTATATATGTATAAGTATATAGTATTATATAAGTATATTAAGTATACTTTTACTAATGAAACTACAAGATGTCAGGCACATCTTCCCAACAATGCTAACTGGAAAGACAGTAGACAGAATTTGGATTGTCTGCTTAAATATTCTATTGGTAAGCTTTGCCTCTTAATCATATTTGGAGAAGAGAATGCTGAATTTTACTAAGAGTCTAGAAAGTCTTGAATGGTTCCATGGGCTGCAAAGTTTCACTGGATTATAATTATAAATATTAGCTTATTTGTAATGATGCTTTATTCCAAACTATACTTCAATACTATGAAAGCTAAAGATGTAAAAAGGTTTCAGCTTGTTGATTATAATTCCATGTTCTCTACGAACAAAACAGGGAGACTCCCTTGCATCAACTCTATTCATCTACATTTAACAAACAGAAGTTGGAGGCTTATCCAACCAAGAAACCTTCACTACCATTTGGAGAATTGCCTCCAGGCTTCCACCATCTTCACACGCAGCTGCAGTATGACTGTATTTCTCCTTTTTATCATCGTTTGGGAAGCAGCCGAAGAACCTGTCTGAAAACAGGAAAATGGAGTGGGAGGGCCCCTTCATGCATCCCAAGTAAGAGTGTGGCTATCAGACATACAACATTAGGCAACACTGCCATGCCATAAGTAATAATATTGCTCTCTAAATGAAAATTCCTTGAGGAACAGATTGTTAAGGTCTAGGGAATTCATGTACAGTTGTCTGTGATGAGGTGCGTTTTACAATAGTTATGAGGATTTATCTTCGCAACCAGTCAGTGATTAGACATTCTTAAATGAAGTACATGAATGCTACTTGTAGGCCAGCCAATAGAACTATTATTCAAATATGCACACAAGTGAATACAAGCTGCTTCTTTACAAGTGAGAGGGAAGCGGGGAGTTGCTCCTGTTAATTCTATTCAGTGTTTGCCACTTATGCAACTCAGAACATAAGGATATCCTTCAAAGATCTTCAGCTAGAGGAAAATAACCGTTCAAAGATCTTTATCTGAAAGGATGTATTAATAGCAACCAAGTTCACATTTGAGAAAAATAGACATTGAAAATGCTTCAGCCAATTGTGAGACAGAGCAAGACCCATTCAACTCTCTCAGTGGGATTTGCTTTTCCCTCAGCTAACAAGCCTTTTCTGCCAATCCAACCTATTTTGGAAGCAAAAAAAAAAAAAAAAGCAAGCTTGTTCCTGTGAAAAAAGAAAGGTCATTGGCATTGGGAAAGGTTGGTTGGAAATGAAGCCAAAGCAGGCCTTATCCTGAAGTGAAATATACAAGAATGTCACTTCCTGCTTGGTTTTTTGAAATTTATAGTTTCAAAATGTGTTAAAGAGAATCTGTTTTTCTTCATCTCCACTGTCTTAGGGACAGATGAGGAGAAGGGCGCAGCCATTTCCACAAAATGACACCATTTCTTGTCATCAGAAGAAATCCATGTTGAAATGGAGGCAGTTGATAAATGGAGATTATCAGCTTATTTTTTTGCAAATTTTCCAGCACTTGGAAAGATTTGAGGGCTCTTTTTAATGAATGTAGGAATGTTTCATTAGCAGTGTGTGCCAATTGTGACAAACCAAAGGAAATACTCACTAGAAAATACCTATTGATCAAAATAAATGTTAATATGCAAAAATAAAATTGAGCCCAATTCAACAGAGTTTAATTTTTTTTAACCTTCACTGATTTAAAAAAGAGACGTTTATGTTTCTGCTTGCTTTTCCCACAGAAATCAATGGATTTTAAAATATTAACTCTGTCTGGATTAATGTTAAAGGCAAATTATGCCTAATTTTCAACAACTTGATTCTTCCCTTTGGGTATATGTGTTTACAGTATTCATACTGTAGATGAATACAATATTCATTGATATTGGTCTGCACATCATGCAAATAAACTGTCTATGAGAATGGAAAAGACTCTTATTACTTAGTTTAGAGGCTTGACAACTCACAGAGTATACAGAACAGGCTTTTCTATTGATTGGTGTGACTACTTCCAGTGATATTCATAAAGCTAAGACCATTTTTGTTTTGTTTTGTTTTGTTTATTGTTAAGCTTCTCTTGTATTTTTCTGTCTAAACAATCAAAAAAGCTTCTCATCTTTTAGAACAAGGTTAAATATGTGACTTTAAAATCTGCGTTGGGAAGTCCTGAATATTTCATTAGCTTAAGAATATAATATGGTTTGTCAAAGAAAGAAAGAAATCTGGAAAGGAGGGTGGATAGGTAGAACTGGATAGCATTTAGAAAGCCAAAAGATTTATTTTACATAATGTAATTTTACTGCAAGGTAAAATTTGCCTTGGGCTCAGGTAGTTTAATTAATAATTTAATAAGATTGACTTTACATACTTTGTTTTATTAATTAAAAAATCATATTTCTTTCTTCTCCCTCTCCTTTTGGCAGTCTGCGGAAAGACAGAAAACACTATACTTCGCAAATCATCCACAACCAGATGGCCATGGCAAGCAGCCATCTATCGGAGACCTAATGGGGTGAAGCTTCCCAATCACAGAAAAGGGACTTGGATACTGATTTGCAGCGGAGCTTTGTTGAATGAACGCACAGTTGTTGTGGCTGCACACTGTGTCACCAATCTGGGGAAGGTCACTGTTCTCAAAACAGCAGACATCAGAGTTGTTCTTGGCAAGTTCTACAGAGATGAGGATAGAGATGAGAAGATCATACAGAATCTACGGGTGAGTTAAGTGTTTGGGATGAATAGATGAGTACTAAGGCATTTAGTACATCATAGTGAATAAAACAAAAATTAAACTTCATTGATATTTCCATTTCCCTGAAATTAAACACAGTGCATATGTTCCCTTTCAAGTCAGGTAATAAGTAATTTTAATTTCTTGTTCCATAAAAATTATACTTGGGTATCTTCGTTTAGAGACTTCTGGCTGTCCATATCTAGGTTACTTGCGGCCTAGAGCTCTCAGGTCAGCCATTTAGAGATAAGCTTTACTGATATCATTAGAATTAGTTGCAACTAACAGGCTGAGATGGGAGTATCCCTAGCCAATTGTTTATGGTAACAAAGAGATAGATAGATAGATAGATAGATAGATAGATAGATAGATAGATAGATAGATAGATAGATAGATAGATAGATAGATAGATAGATAGATAGATAGATAGATAGATAGATAGATAGATAGATAGATAGATAGATATTCTTCATCTTTACTGTTGATTCCTCATTAATTTTTTCTTATATTACTGGATTTAAAAAAATGCTTTGAAGGCTCTAGTAGATTAATTAAATTTTAAAGAAACGGATCAATAAGCTCTATCACACCTAGGTTCCATTGATATCACCAACCCCAATAAGTAAACTAGGATGGCTGAAACTAATTTAATGGGGCTGGCTATAATATAGAATTTTGCAAATCTTTTTCTTCTGTACCTCCTCCTTATAGTTAGGTGAATTAGGGAAGTGACTGCTTAAGCCACGTCTTAACCGTTATTTCAGTCTGGACTTTTAAAATGCTTTACTGCCTTTACCTGGGATGCATATTTCCATCAAAATAATTTTCCTTTTTCTACACTTGAGTATTATCAGGTTTGTAGTCCTTTGGTTTTGATTTAATATTGCAATCTATGAGTAGATCGTACACAAGCTACCTTCCTCCTTCTGAGACTTTCCAATTGCCTTGGGAACTTAACTGTTACAATTCCCATCTAGCATAGCTGTATTCCAAGATATCCATGGTTTGGGGCCACTGTTATAACTGTGGCTGCAGTTGACAACAGTTAGTGACTGCTAAAGATGATTTGGGATTTCATATACAATATTAAAGTGAATGGGGTAAAATATATGTAACATGTAAATTCTTATATTGTTGTTCTGGATTTCTCCTAGATTTCAGCCATCATAGTTCACCCAAATTACGACCCTATATTGCTTGATTCTGACATAGCTATCGTTAAGCTCCTGGACAAAGCCAGAATCAGCAGCCATGTCCAACCCATATGCCTGGCTTCCACACGTGATATCGATGCTCCTACAGATGATTTGCAAATAGTCGTCACTGGCTGGAAGATCCTGACTGATGTTACAGACCCAAACTACAAGAATGATACAATTCGTAGCGGGTCTGTTCAGATAGTGGACTCCCTTCTGTGTGAGCAACAATATGAGGAGCATGGAATCCAAATCAGTGTCACTGACAGCATGTTCTGTGCCAAGCAACATCCCACAGCAGCTTCTAACATCTGCCCTTCTGAGACTGGAGGGATTGCTGCAATACCTTCTTCTGAGTTAACTTGGCATCTCATGGGTTTAGTGAGCTGGGGCTATGACAAGACATGCAGCCTACAACTTTACACTGGCTACAGCCGAGCAATTCCTTTCAAAGACTGGATTGAGAAGAACATGAAATGAAATGTTTAGCTCAGAACTGTTTTCTGAAAAGATAGCTGTATTGGTTCCTCTCTCTGATACTTCCAGGTTTTTCATCCACTGAAGTTAGAGCAGGGCCCTCAGTAATTTGCCAGAGTCTAGCTAGCTATTCAGGGAGGCTAGATGATTTTACTAGAAACTCCGAATATATAATTGGATTATCATGTCTCAGATTTCCCCTTTCTTCTGGTGAGAACGAAGTATGATGGGCCAAAGTAACTGTATGCTATCTGTTTTAACACTTACCTGAATAAAAAGATCCGAAGGTATTTGCACAAGTCTGAGAAACATGAGAGAATGGCAAGACATTATTCAAAACCTGGATGAATTTATTATGGGCTACCTTAGTTTGTTTTGGTATATTTTATATTATATTTTTCCCTCCTAAAATACTGTACATATTCAAATAAACAAAGGTTCTCTTAAACCTGCAAGCAAAATTTGATCATTGATCCATCTCAATTTTTTCCTATCCATTGTGTTCAATTTTTTTTAAAAACTTGTTAGAACTAAAAAATGTAAAATAGTAATACATTTATATAGTAAATGGTATAATTCAGCACTTTTCATATCTCCAATGTCCAGGGATTTTTTTTTCTCACTGATTAACTGTCAAGACATATTTGTGTTTCCATCATAGAACGTCTGAAAATGGATAGATTTTGTGTTTAGGAAAAGGCATTCAATATACATGTAGAATATAAGCTATGTCTTCTGAGTTTCTATGTCTCTCAAGTTCTCCAGCATTTACCCGAAGCACTTTGAAAACAGTTACTATAATCCAAATAATAAATATTTCACCAAAAAAAGGAATTAAAGTGTGTTTTTGTTGTAACAATTGCAATACAAAAAAACTTTTGTTAATCTCTACCGGACATGCAGTGATGTGATGAACATGCAGCCTGAAATTATTTTATGAAAATGTTATAAAATGCTGGAATCCTAAAAGCAATTTAAGGATTTAATATTATTAGGTGTTAGGCAATGTTATAGAATAAGACCTACAAATGCATTCACGAGTCTGAAAAGTTCTTTGTGGCTTAATTTTCCTTGAAAATAATGACAAAAGCAAATTAGAAAAAAGTTACAGTTCAATTTATTAAAAACAAACTTATTAAGATACATTAGTTTGTCAAGCAAAGCTCACCAATATCATAAAAACAAAGCAAGAATTCTGTATGATAAAACCTAACAGTGGGATGATCTTCCCATTCTTAATCTTCAAAGTAAATGAGTATCTTGGACTACAGAAATCAGAGGCCACATTTTTTTCAACCTTGTGCACTTAAATTGTGCACACTTCACTATTTGGTATTAGCTATTTCTTCCTAAACTACTCACACTTTCTCAACCTTCATAATTCAATCTTCAAGTTTCCAGGAAATACTTTCTTCTAAAAATTCCCTTACTTACATAACAATAAAGCCCAGCAATCTGTTGCAAAGTTAGGCTTTTCCCTGTTTTTACCATCTCTTATTAACTGCAAAGTTTGGCCATCTGGTAGCCAAGTTATATGTTTTGCTGTTATCTCAAAGTCTCCTTCAACCATTGTAGCTAACATATCTTTCTTCCCAATTGCTGGTTCTGTGTTTAATCATGTTCTGTCATGCTGTTCTTATTCCCATGGTATGAGTTGCAGCATAGGGCTATTTTAGATTTTAGGCACAACTGATAACTTTTATCATTTATTCTATACTAATAATGTTTGCTTTTTTTGTTTCCTTTGGGTTGTCTCACTCATGCTGTAATTTGTATGTTATGACAACTATTCAAATATACATGTATTTCTTTGGTTTGCACAATAGATTCTTTCTCTACTCTCCAGGAGATAAGAACAAAAATTCTATAGGGCATTGACATTTGGCCCTGGAAATATAAACAACATTTTACATTCAACATTACAGACTATCAGTCTGTTCCTCGCCTTAGGTAGACTGAAATGCCTTTCTCAGAAAGGGTATGCTAGAATAATGACAAGAGAACAGAAAATGTTGTTACATGTTTTGTTCTACAAACCTCATCTTCTTAAACTATCCAATTGCACTTAATTATAGAAAGACCATTCCTGCTAAAATAAGCTTGCTGCATGTGTTACTGGCAGTTGTGGGAGGCAAAGGCGCCATTTTTTTCGTTTACTTCTTGCAGGGAGTTGTGTGGGATCCACCTTGGCCATGGAAAAATACAAAAATAACAAAGTTGTGGACAAAGACAAAGGAGAAGAAATCAAGATGCAAGTGAGATAAGCAGAGTTATATGGCTCACCTTCTGATGGAATCACCTATCATAAAGGGACCCAACAAAGTTTGTGATATGACAATTTGTTATAGAGATTTCTACTATCTGTTGCTGTTCTGAACCACCTAGAGTTGCTTAAGATGGGCAACTATAGAAATCTTATAAAATAATAACAACAACCCTTCCTATTGTGTTAAGAGGAAAAAGTGTGGAAAAACAATATTCTGCTAATCTAGAGTGACTTTTGAAGCAGATGTAGGAAGGAGGTAGTTCTTCAATGAAAGAAACAAGTCACAAAAGACAGATTAGCTTAGCAGGTGCATTCCAATTTACAGAAGTCAGTAAGCAAGAAGTAAAATCAATAAATCAGGCTAGGTTGTAGCTGAATAAAATCTAATACAAAAAGCAAAATATGACTTGAACAATGAAACAAAAATTAACTCAGTACAAAGAAGTGTTTCCTTGGTAAGTACTTCATGACGTTGGTATGGTAAATGTTTCTACTTCAGAGTGAAAACTTAATCTTCCCCAAGGGAAAATATAACTATTAATGTGTGTTGGATTGCAAGCATGTTTTCCTGTAAAGAAAACAAATTCATCTCTGACTTAGAACACTTTCTCAACTCTCACTCCCTGAGATTCACTGATGTCATTTGGACCATAAAAAGAATCATTAAAATCCATCGTGACTACAACTTCCACCCACCATCAATGTCATCCTTTCTACCGAACAAGCCCATTTTCTTGATGTCACAGTAAAGCTGAAGAATGAATACACAAAGACCAGAATATAGAAAATCTACAAATGCATGCATGTATACCTCCACTCAGCACATACCACTAAATCTAAAACCAGGTTCTGTGCTACAACTACATTCCTTCTAACCCACTTGACAGAGATGCTCAATGGACAGTGTTCATCCAGGCATTCATAAGACTGAACTACCTATCCAGTGAGATCACTAAACAAATCGAGAGAGCCAGATCAATGATCAGGGAGGATGTATTAAAAGACAAACCACAAAGAGCAAAACACACTGGTTATCTCTTACAGTTCTTGACATTCAAATACTTTATTAATAAATTACAAATCACACTAGACAATGACACATTTCTCTGGCCTGGGGTGGCACACCCATACTTGCATACAGATAATCATCCAACTTGAAACAGTTTCTCACAAGCAACAAACTGGGAAGCAGACTCTGCAATAAACCCAGAGGTTTATTTTGCCCCCTTATTTATATCAACAGCACCATCACTAGTCCCAGCAACTTCATTAAAAGAAAAAGCATCTACACGTGCTCTTCTTTCAATGTGTCACACACCTTCATCTGTCAGCAATACCCCTTTCAATTGTACTTTGAACAGGTAAGACTTTATGGAAAAGAATGAATGGATACAAGTTTGGTATCAGGACCTCAAATAAGGACAAAGTAGTATTAATTTCAGCTTTCCAGGACATTCAATTAACAGTTCAAGGTTGCTCTTTTTGAACAATGAAACTGCACCACTATTATAGTGCAACAGATTGTCAAACACACATAACATCGAAAGGACAGATCTTAACAAACACAGTGGATTTTAATACATTACAAATGCTATTTGATGGGCTGTTTGTTGGCTTTCTCACATGTATCCAACATCTGCATAACCACTTTTTCACCTCTCCCCTTTTTAAATCCTGCGTCCTAGCCACTCTATGCATCTGAGGAACTGAGCTCCAGCTGGCAAGAGCATATGCTACCCTTTTAATAAAAAATTGTTAATTGGAAAAGGTGTTACCAGACTCCTTCTGATTCATTTCAAATTGATGAGAGTCATCAGCAGAACGACTGTGGATCTAACAGCCAACGGTCCACTTTAAAAGGATACCTATTATTCTATTTTCTATTTTGTTCTAAGGAGGTTAATCTACTACTTCCCAGAATACCAATTAAGAAGAAATCATTTAAGAGAAAACGAAACCAAGTCAATGTTTTTAATTTCTAGGGAAAGATCTATCTCTAGCCTCTTCCCCATACCTGTTTTAACAAGCACTGACCTATGATATCGCCAGCCTGACTTTTTATAGATGCAAAAAGCAGTAATTATGCAAAGTTCCAATAGAATATCTATAGCTCAAGGTTGAACTGTGGAGTTCTTGATGCACTCTGAACTTGGCTGTTTGTTTGCACACATTTCATTACCCAGCCAGGTATCATCATCAGATATTAGCACCATCAATTAATATCAGATTGCATCAGTTATCCAAAGGCAAACAGTGTATCTCACTGCTGCATTCTGGGAACAATCAAATTCACAGGAAATTCAACTGGATACAGAACTAACTATGAATTTATTTGGAACTGGTCTCTCACCCCAACTCCAGAGTTGCTTGGTTTATTCACCCAATCTAATCAAGAATGCTGTGCTACTCTAAAGACTACATTTATTTCCACGGAGAGCAAGTCAATAAAAGACCTTACTGATGTAGTCAATATATCTTAGAATAGAGCTGGAAGGGACCTTGGAGGTCTTCTAGTCCAGCCCCCCCCCCAAACAGAATTCTGTATTGCAAAAGGATAACATTCTATTTCCCCACTTGACAAATTAATTCCTATTGCTCTGCTTAGCTGATTTAGTTTTACACTTTCAGAAAACTATTTCTGAAATACATGGAATTGTACGAGTGGGTTCATTTAGATGGATTTTTTGCTATAGAGTCGCTGTCTGAAGTTGCTACTTGGAGGTAGTCCCGCACAGAACCCCTGAAGAAATGTTCAAATTCAGCAGCATAAAATAAAATTCTTATATTACCTGCAACATACTTTTTTCCTACATTTTGCAAGCAATAAAGGGAAGCTGGGAGAATCGTTTGACAAACTTTATTCTAAATTTTCCAAATAACCTCCAACAGTGAATCCTATCTATTCCTGAAGCCTATGTATGAAAGAAAGAAAAAAAATGCTGTAGCTTCCAGGGCCCACGTGCAGAATAATTGGGCCAAATCACTCCCTTTTGCATGGGAGATGGGTGGGGTGGATCTGATGCCTTTCAAAATCACCCACTTTCATCCCTTTAATCTCCAGCCCCAAATATGCTTTCTAACCTTTCTGAGCTGCTGCACCAAGCATGAGATTCTAAATTGCACCCATCCGTCATAAAAGGCTGCTTTTATGGTGCCTCCCAGAAATTCAACTTTATACTTCTCAGCCGCGATACCTTTGAACTCAAGAGAGCCTTCTCTCTTTTAAAGATGTGTGTGAGATTACAGCCTTAAGGGCTACTACGCGAAGCCAGAGCTGGAGCAGCTTATTGAGATTGAGAGCGATCGAGAGCTCGCGCATTCCGCTTTGCCCTCGCCTCGTATTAATTCATTAGCGTGTCTCGGCCCCTCGGACGGCGCTCCAATCGGAAAGGTTTTAAAGAAGAAATGTGACAGCTCGGGGCGGGGAGGGCAGATGATTTAACCCTTTCCCTGTTGGCCAAAGCGGTGCTTCCATTTCGCGCGGTTAGGCTACTGCCCGGATTTCAAGCACAATAACGAAGTGAATAATATCGACTACCTGTATTAATTAGCCAGCCTTCTATTTGGCCGTTGAATGTTGCCCAGATTCCTGGCCATATAGGGAAGGACGGGGAGGGGGGAGGGGGGAAAGAGGTTATATGCATCTGAATAAAACACACTGGAAGTGGTGGGGAGGGGGGATCGGCGCAGACAGCTACAAAGGAGGTGCGGTGTTGTGTGTAAATATTCCTTCGTGAAAGGGGCAGGCGCGTGTTTTTGCAGCCCCCGCCGCTGAGTGGGATCGGAACCGAGCCAGCACAAAGGGAATCGACCGTCGCGGGAGATTGAGATTTGAAGCGCTTTGCTTTTTTTTTTTCCCCTCACGCGGTGGCACTTAATCGCTTTCGCTCCAGTTTCCAAGCCAGCCCAGGAGGGAGGGAGGGAGGATAGTAGTAATAATAATAATAATAATATCAAATTAAAGAGAATCAGCCTGTTTCTTCAGGGTTTGGAAGTTAGACCGCCGAGGTGCACCAGGCGCCGCTCTCTCTTGCCTTCATTCCTATACACCCCTGCGTTCGTCTGGGAGGGCTTTTCCTTTACAAATAAGAGGCTGGGGGGAATTTGCCGGCGAGGCAACCGCTAGTGATGTCAGCTCTTGCCTAAAATAGAGAGGGAGAGTCTGCAAATCCACAGTTAAACCTTCCAATCCAGCCTCAGCCGACACCATGGCAATGTGAAATCACCCACCGCCCCACAACGCGTTCATACACAACACAACCCCCCTTCCTCCAATCGCTCGCTCGCTCGCTCGCTCTGTTCTCTCTCTCACGCACACACACACACACACACACACCAGCTAGCTCTCCGGGTGAGCGTAGAAAGCGAAGAATCAAAGCCTTGCCATTTCCCCATTGACCGTAGTCTTCCCCCACGGGGGGTTGTGGGCTTTTGGATTCCCCCCTTCCTCACTCCCCCTCCCCTCTCGTTCGCACTCCCCTTCTCCACCAAGACATTCAAGCTTCCAGAAGACGTTGAGAAATTTCTCTCCAAGCCAGGAGGAGGAGGAGGAAGAAGTGGCGGCGGCGGCGGCGGCTTTGCTCTTCAGAGCCCAGCTTCTCGGATGCTGGCCTTTCAGAGCCGGGAGGATTATACAAGGCAGGAATCGCCAGGGGTCCCCGACACCCAAAGATAAGACAGAAGGGAGCGTCTTGACTCTTCCCCGCTGAAAGCGGCCGCGCTTTGTTGAAGCCCCCAGATTCCTGGAGAAGATAAGCGAAGGGGGCTCGCACAGCACGATGGCATCGACGGAAGGGTGAGGCGGGACTGGGGTTGCATTGGCGGGGGTGGGGGTGGGACGGGAAGATCGCGGTCTGCCGCCAGAGCGTGCGGCGGCTTAAAGAGTTTTATTTTATATGGTGGTAACGGACAGCGGTATCTCCTCGTCCTTTTCCCCGGCGGCTGAGGCTAGCCCGGGGGGGGGGGGGGAGAGGCGTGCTATGGCAGCCTAGCGCTGGTAGACCGGTCTTTCAAATATGAGCCCCCTTCGGGAAGAAAGGCTACCCATTTCCTATCAGCCTTGACTTCTGTAATCCTTGCAAGGCTAAACGTTAGCAAACCTCCTTCCCCTCCCCCCCCCACACCTCCAAGGATCAAGGAGATTATCCAGACCGAGATTCTTTGCAGATTTCCCTAGTGAGACCAGTGGGACTTTCTTCAGAGTAAGGCAGGTAGAACCTGGAATGGCCATTCAACCACTTATCCCAGAGTACCCTCCTTAAATTCAAGCCAGATCTGTATAAAATAGCGCTGGAAAACCTGGAAATTCTCTCTTACCTGGGAATTTCATTTTGGACTCGTTGGAGCTATTTTAAGCCAAACCTGCAGAGGTGGCCTTCCAGGGTATTAATCATAAACCTGTTATAGAGTAAGTTGCATTGAAGAAGATGGGATTTAATTTTTAGCGTAAGAGCGGGCGCTCTAAAACAGGAACCGAAACAAGCTCAGAATAGGAAACCGAAAGGAGGCGATTTAACTGAGTTTTCCAACGGGATCGGCAGTTGCAGATGCAATTTAAACATGCCCGCAAGCCAAGGCAAACGGGACGTCACCATGCTGGAGTCGGGGGGGTTACCCAACAGTTACCCTATTTCGGAGCAAGCAAACACACGTTTTTGGCGCGACCTCTGCTATGCATAAAATACTTTTAAAAGTATTGAGCTGTTTGCTGCCTGTTGCGAAAGGTTTCTCGAGGCCCAAGTCAGCGTCGGTGCTCTGGGTTTGGGGAATGGTTGGCGTGTTTGCAGTGAAAAGTTGTGTCTGGGGCTCCCGTCGGTTCGTCCTGCATTATTAGGCGCCGGGCTATCCCCTCCTTGAGCCGCGGATTTTTGCTGTCAGGTTGGATCAGCGTGATCAGCTCTGGAGAGAATCTTGTAAACGCGGGATGTAAGAGCGAGATTGAGGCTGCGCAGAAATAGGCTGCCGGTACTGTCCTCGGACGCGCGACTGCAAGGCGATTTAAAGCAACCTGAGACTTCGAGGCGCGTTGCTGGAAAACTGTTGCGCGGCTTGAGAGAAGGAAAATAACTTTTCTGGCTAAAAGCGAATGGTCGTCAGGAAGTTACTTAAAAGCTTTCCACTATACAGTATCCTTTTCGGGAAACAGGGAGAGAGAGACTCATGTGGGGGTACTCCTGTAAAATTATTAAACCACCTAGAACATTTCCTTCTGGAGTTCTGTTAGAAACCCAGGGGAGTTCATAATCAGCTTTAGGAACTATAGAATTTCCTTTTATAATGCTTTAGCTCAGTTAAATATTGTCAAGGAAATTAAAAGGCAGATAGAAGTTACTGAAACAGCGAGGGTTAATAATTCATTGCTATTAACCCTATTTTCCATGCATCCTGCAGATATAAATAATATATTTACCATGTTTATGTGACCTAGTTAAGCAGGACCCACTGATTCCACTTAGTTGTTTACTATCTGCTGGCCTGTCTCTGCCCCCGGTATATCTAATCCATTAGATTAGTACAACAAAACACAAATGCCAGTTTTGGAAAATGCATCCCCATCAGTATGTGAAGGAAAGGAATGTGGATCACTCTTGTGAGGTTATGTCTGGGGCAACAAAGATCTACAGCACGTTAAAATACAACAGGTTGTTTCTTTAGCATGGCTGTAAAGGATTCAGATAAATCAGTCAATTATTAAGTAATATAGAAAACCTACCGATTGATTCTTCCAATTGGTGATATGCTATTTGAAAATGCTTAACATTAGCAGAATCGTCCTGTTGTGACATGTTTCCCAAAAGGCTTACATTTTCTCTTCCAGATAAATCATTGTTGTCATTGATATTTAATGGCCAAGTTCATACAAGTTAACACTAAATCAAACTTGATAAAAGAGAATGGCCGCCCTCATATCTCATGCTATTCCCAAGCAAATGAGCTGCTTTATTACAGTTTAACCTGATAACCTAATTGGCATACCATGTTAAGATATTGATTTTGGTTCCCACAAAGCTTGTGAGTCCCATTTCAGCTTACAAGAACATGCTGGGTGAACTTGGCCAATAGCTAGATAATTGTCTAATTGCAAAGCTTTGAGTGAATCTGAATAATTGTTGACATCTCTACCAGCAGCAATTATGTTATGATCCACATATCAGATGTACTATATGTGAAAGAAAGAGACTGAATGAGGCACCAAGTACATACATTGCTGATAGAGTATTTGAGCTAGAGACACCTGGCTCATTAAAGCTACATTATGTCATAAAAATAAAGAACCATAACTTTGCAGTGGAAACTCGGCAGGAGTTACCAACTTGTCAGAGTTAAGACATAAGTATATAAAATGAGTTGCATTGTGCCATCACACTTTTCATTTCATCATTGTTTGGTAGCTTGGCTTGTAGCTGAGTGCCTATGCTCTCTAGGATGTTGCTGAAGTACAGCTTCTTGGATCTCAGTGTTTCTAAACTGGGGGTCTTCAAACTTGGCCCTTTTATGACTTGTGGACTTCAACTCCCAGAATTCCTCAGCCAGGCCAAGTCTGAAGACCCCTGTTCTAAACCTTGGTGGCTTGAAGATGTGTGGACTTCATCTCCCAGAATTCCCCAGCCAGCTATTCTATTCTGGCTGAGGAATTCTGGGAGTTGAAGTCCATACATCTTCAAGCTGCCAAGGTTGAGAAAAACTGCTGTAGGTCATGTTTATAGGAAACTTCAGTTTAGTGACATACGGAGAACTATCTTGCCTACTTTCGTTATATGAGTTCTCACCATAAATGTCTGTCAGGTATTAGGACATACAAGAGTTAGAAACAGAAATATGCCTTCTGTGTGTCTGTCTGTCTGTCTGTCTGTCTGTCTGTCTATCTCTGCTGCCTGAAATAAGCTTAATACATAGACTTTGGATTTTAAAGTAGAATAATTTGATACCACAGGTACATGTATAGTAGAAAATCTAACTTTCTGTTTCTTTAGCTCATATATTCCTTCACTTCTCTGAGAGAAATGCTGTTCAGGAGAGAATAAGCATAAAGCAAAAGATACCTAGTGGTGACCAGCAAGTTCTAGATATGATGAATTACTCTTGTGCGTTTTTACTTTATAAAATATGGCTGCAGTGACTGAACTGAAAAAATAAACCTTTAAAATACTAAAAATAACCAAAAGATACTACATAAAGTTACTTTAAAAAAACCTGCTGATTTAAGGCTGAGGTCTGAAAAGCCAAAAAGGTAGATAATAAAGATGATATGTAGATATACACTACTATGATATGTAATGATGTTGTGTTGGAGATTGTGGAACATATTTATTTGTTGATCTGTTGATTCTCTTCGGGCAGGTATTCTGATTCCAACATTCAGCCTAGCCTAATCACATATCACATGTGTAATTCATCATAGCATTGTTATAGTTTAATGGATATATAATGTAGAGTGTGTGGTTAGATTTCTTAGTGAAAACTTTGTATTTAAGACCTATGTAGATGTTCATTTTAAAACTAGTGGAATTGCGGAACATGCCTACATCTCAACCTTACTGTTTGCAAACAGAGATTCAGGTAAATGCACTTTCAATCTTTTCCACATCCAGGAACAGTCCTTTATCAGGTAGGGATTTCAGGGCTGTTGGCTAGATAGAGAGGTTGAATATCCTGGAAGAAGGCTATATAGCAAACCACTTTTGTAATGCTGCTTGAAAAACTGCATGGGTGCAATCACCAAAAGTCAGGCTCAGCTTGTAAGTCTCATTATCTTTAGGGCAACATGCATTCCTACAAATGTTCTTTTGAAGTCTTCAGCCTAAATACACAATGAAATTGACAAGAAGTTGTATACTTAGAGTGAGCTTATGCACTTACAATCCATCTCTAATTTAGAATTCTTCTGCATAAACTGGGCTAGCAATAGCATTCTTACTTCAGAATGAAATTGAACAAATTCACCATACAAATAGCATCTGGTGGGGAAGGTTGAAAAACCTTGAATTGCTGCTCAAAAGGTCACCAAGCCAACCAGGGTTTTCTTCCTTAAAAAGGTTGAATACTGTATACATATATCTTTAGTCTTTGCCAAACATTGTTTAAAAATATATGGAAGACATCAGGGCTAACAGAAGTGAGCTGCTAAAATGCATACGATCACTAAAAGGTAGCAGAGCATTAGAGCTTTTGTATCTCTTTGTCCCTGTCTAGTGGTATATGGATTTTTGCAATCCATATCTGGTAGCTTAGCACATATGTTTCAAATTTAGCATAAAAAGTATAAATCGATAGAAGAATTGTACAGTTTATACCTCTCATGATTATTTTTTAGATTGCTCTAAAATAAGTTATGTGGACTTCAAATAAATCAAGCTTGCTATTTTTCAAATCATTAGTTCAAATACACACACACATTTTTGATTAGTTATTTGCAATATGTTTCTTGAGTCATTACCATGTCCCATGGTAGTCATGATCTACCATTATCTGCAACATATATTTTTCAAGCTTTTCTTTAAACTTAATGCATGTCTCAGATTCAGTGAAATGCTCAGGTAGGAAAACCGGAATATTCCTATTGAAAATGATTGAGGGGATCCTCAACCAGATAAGCTAACAGTGGTTATTATAAGGTGATTTCTTGCATGTCAAAGTTTAGTCTTGAGCCAATCTTATGCAGCAAACAAGGACTAAAGATACCAGGCAACAGAGAATTGAAATAAATTATCTGGAATATATCTGCAAAAGCAGAAAAAATGGTAGGTGTACTCATGGACACACCATGGACATTATTGTGATATTTATTACTAACAACATTTATAACTCACCTCATTCTTGAAGAATTCTGGGTGATATACAGGACTAAAAAGAAATGATAAAATCAAAAGTACAAATGTCCATGTCCAGGCTAACATCCAACAACTGCAGCCAAACACTCACTGAAATAAAACAGCTTTCAGTTACTTATGGAAGGATAATAGAGTCATGATTGCATATAATTTGGAGGGGGAATGTTTCATAAACAGGGCTACCATGAAGAAGACCCTGTCCCATGTATGTCTCTCAGAGAAGCAAAGTATTCTTAGAAGGGCCCTATTAGATGGCCACATTTGACAACCATAGAAGTGTGTTATTTTAACCATAATTTACTAATGAAAAGTGATGGCAGTTGTAACCAAACACTTTTGGGTGACATAATGTTAGGTGAGAAATAACAAAAACTGTTAAGAAATCGAGAACAACCAGCAGCATTGTACTTCCTTCATCAGTTTCCCAAAGTAACTCATCCACTGGAACCGTCCAGGCTGTTTGCTACAAACCAATATCTGAAAACAGATTGGAACAATTCTAAACATCATCCAACTCTGCCATCCAGTACTTATTATCTTAATAATATATTGAATATATCTGAAAAAGCCAAGTCCCATACAATATATTCATTGATTAGGAATCAATTCATTTCCAGTAGTTAACAAGACGCTCCGAAGCAGAGTCATGGTGAATTTATAACCATGACATCTGTTGAAAGCATGAAAGAGAAGTCTTCTGCAGCAATTTCCTCCATGGACTTAGATAATTGATGGAAGAAAAATCCCCTAACAAGGAAGCAGAAAAATTTCCAGGCTTGTGTAGATTGAGTAGTGGAAAGATTGCAGAGATTGCTTACATGCTTCTAGTTGAAGACAGAAATGCTTCTTCTCCGCTCAGGAGCTTCAATCTTGATTTCTTTATTCACTGGAATGAAGGAGGCTTGTTATCTACAAGGTGTCATTAAAGGTTTGTTCTAGATCGTAGTATCAGAAAGAAGATAGAATCAGTTTCTAGCTTCTTAGCAATGTCTCAACTGTAACCCAAGGTTATAGGGTCAGGGTTCATGGAGAAGTTATGAACCATAATAGCAACATTTTACTGGCTTGGGATGGTGGTAATATTCCTAAGGAATGCAGAAATAGGTTATATATGTATAAATGGCATTTCAGTGTTGAATTGGCTAGACCAGGGATAGGCAACCTTGGCTCTTTTATGGCTCATGGACTTCAACTCCCAGAATTCCTGAGCCAGCCATGCTGAGGGGAAAGGGAGAGGTTTCCAAGCTGAGCCATGCTGGCTCAGGAATTCTGGGAGTTGAAGTGCACGAGCCATAAAAGAGCCAAGGTTGCCTACCCCTGGGCTAGATGTATTCACAGCATATGCTTTAAAAATCAAGTGTTTTCTTCCCAGACCTGATTCCAAATTCTGGATATCACTCTGCAAGTTTACACCAGACAAACCTTTTACTGGGGTTGGAGGGAGAGGGAGTTAGTCTATAACTTCATAGTCGATTAAATTATGGTGTAGCTAAAATTGTTGTGTGGGTTAATACATTTCAGGATAAAATTGAAACATTACTTTTTCCTCCTTGTCTCTCATCTTTAATGTCCAACCACACTCAATATAATAGTGTCTCTGGCTTCAGTACGTTTGGTAGCATGGACTGGTATTTTGTGAACAAGCTAGCACCAACATCAGTTATTCCGTTCTAGGTCATAAGTTATCAATTCATGCAGCAGGTTGCTGGCAGCTGATGCACTTCCAATGTACAAGAAAAAAAAAATCCCACTGCTTTTAAAGCTGGAATGGGCAACCTTTGATAGACAAGTTCTGTATTTAATGTTGTCGGGTAATAGGCAGGCCACAAAGCAACTAAGATACATCAAATGCTTGGAAATGAGGAGAGCTTG
Organism: Azemiops feae; assembly: GCA_023970755.1. Classification (NCBI taxonomy): domain Eukaryota; kingdom Metazoa; phylum Chordata; class Lepidosauria; order Squamata; family Viperidae; genus Azemiops; species Azemiops feae. The sequence continues at coordinate 4,524,577 of JALGBA010000005.1, read as the reverse complement.
GAAGGGTTATTGCTGTAAGCATCAGTTTTGAAGCTTTCCGTTCAGTTGTCATGTTTTTCATTTAAAAATAACAAGAAACTGATCACTTTTTTTTCAGCATTCATGCTCAGAGGAGAGTTCATGCGCCACAAAGTTTCCTACTCTTGATTTACTAGAAAGACAGAAGGCTACTACTTCACCACCTATCAGGCACTGAGTTGCTGAGTAAATAAAATATTTTGCTGTTGTAGATTAAAGCCATGGCATCCGCACCAGATAGAGCTAATGCTTGGCAACAATTGAGATGGCAGTTTCCAACCTTGCCCTCCAGAAAAGAAAAAGTGTCTCTCTTTGCCAAACAGTAGCATTTAATGGCAGAAACGGGTAGCCCTCCAGCAAAGCACCAGGGTGAGGTGACCCTGAATTAATACATGTCTTGTAGGCAGAGGAGTTAAATTCTCTAGTATTATTGCTAATTTGCATTGAATGTACAGGTTACCTTCTGTCATGTGATATGACTGTAGTTGGTATCCCATAAAAAGCCTTGAAGATTGTTTACGGTCTTCTAAATATGATACTGTGATAACGTAGCCATAGAACTGGTGGAAAATACACTGAACGTGCACGAACATGGTTGTATCGTCATTTATTTTTCATAGGCTTTATCTGATTTTCATTTTTGACATCTTTGTTTTAATTGTACTTATTTTATGCCTTTGATATATTTTCTCTTCAAATGTAATTCTTTTCTCGTTCGCAGTAACATTTTCAATAAGGCATTAATTTCAGAAAGGGCTCCAGGAACTGGGCCCAAATTTTGGTGAAACGCAACCCTGCAGTTTGAGATTGTGCGCTCTCCTGTTCTTGAGGATAGCGTGACTTCCTCTAAGGAAGAGATTCTAATCCACAAAAGTTTACCCTGTATAAACCCATTAATTAGAAGATGCTACAAGCCTCCTTGTAAATTTTGGTACAGCACATCAACATAGCTTCTTTATCTGGAAACAGCAAGTGTATTTCTTTCATTACATATGCAAGAGATAGAAAATGGGGTGACTACATGTATTTCTTCTTCCTTCAACTAATATTTCATCCCTTGAAGACTAATTGCAAAGAGAAGCCTTTTCTGCCCATGCAAGTTCCTAATGAAATTTTGAATCATGGAAATCTAAATTATGTGGGGAACTTCACCAGATAGATGAGGGTCTCTAGTACAGAGTTCCTCAATATACATATGGAAACTAGAATAGCAGTGGGCCACTAACACATATGCCTTCCTTGCCCACATGTTATTTAACATCACATATGGAATGCCTGAATGGTGCTATTGTGATGCAATCAAGTCAGTTTAAAATCCATGGAGCACAAAGCTTCACTTCAGTGTTAGTATGCAATACCAGAACTCTACTTGCCTTGCTCTTTATTTTATCTCACTTGGCAATCAAGGGCCAGAAAGAATGGACTTACGTATGAAATGAGAAACTTTTGCTGTATCCTGACCTTCCTTCCCACTGATGTCAGAGATACAATTCCCAATGAATTCAGTAGTGCAAATTTATTATAAGTGCAAAAATAAGAATAAGACATTATCTGGACACCTCAAAACATGCTTACTTTTATTAATTTCATAAAAAAAACCTATCTCACTATAAATAGAAATAATATTTGAGTGTCATGAAGCTCCATCTGTGAGCATCAGTTGTTGAATATAATGGATGCAGATTGCATTGCAAGTCTTTAACAGCCTGATATTATGTTCCAATGGCCTGAAGTTGAAGCATGCTGCAAGTTAAGAGGAAGGAAGAGAACATGACATTCAGAGATTTGGGAAGTATTTGTTTTTTAATCCTGCTGCATTTCAACAAATAGTAGCACCTGGCCAACCTTATGTGTGAACTGGGAAGCTAAGCTATTAGTACTTGGACAGAAGACCATGAATACAAGACTGTAGGGACAACTAAAAAAGAAAGCCTGGGAAAAAAACCATGACAAAACAAATTGCTTGTACTCATAGAGATACGAGTTGCTGAGCTTGACCTGACATATCTTTTTCTGAACTAAACCTGCTGTTTCTGCTGCAGGATACCTTCATGGCACAAGTAGGAGAAGAACAGGGATGATGATTTATTTTGGGGGGGGGGGCATTAGATGAAGAGGTTATTGCCTAATAAGGAAGAGTTATAACTGGGAAACAATAAAATGGGAAAAGGTTTAAGAGGTTACCGGGGGGGCGGGAAGGGGATGGAACCTGTTTTAGAAGTGAACCATTAGACCTTACTTTAACAAAGGAATATTTCATTCCAGGCACGAAATATTGGGATGAAATGGTATGAAGGTAGGAGGAAGAAGAGGCTGTTCATCTGGTTGGCTCCAGTGTTAATTTTATCTCCATGGTTGTCCTAACAGAAACCAGGATTCTAGTCTGTGCTCTAAGAAGGGCTTTCTATAAAAAAGAACGTGTTCTTTATTAATTTTTATTCCTGCTTTGGACTTCTATAATTTGCTACCACATGTTTGCTTCAAAGAGTTGGGGGAAGTGACCACAAAACAATATATGTTGGGGATCAACAGAAAAGGGGGATTGGTGAAATTCATCTTTCTCTTTTCCAGAGTGGGAAGAGAACATCTACAGAAAAGTTACTGAAAAGTTACCCGGCTTGTAGTAGTACATTATCTATACCAGGGCTTTTCAACCTGTGGTACGCGTACCACTTGTGGTACATTAACAAGTGGCAGGTGGTACGCAGCCCTGCCTAGCCAAGTGTAGTGGGGGAGGGAAAGAGCCAGAACAGGCAAGGACTTACAGTGAGAGAGTCCTCTGGAGCTGCAGTGGCTGGGGAGAGACAAAGGGCCCAGGCTCAGTTCTGGCTCACCCTCCCCCATGAGAAAGAGGGAGGAGATGGAGAGTGGAAGGATTCTTATGTGCTTTTGTGACTTTGAAGTTCTAGGATTTGTGCAATGTGGGCTTTGTGTTCTTAAGGAGTTTTTGGCAATTTCTATTTGGCTGATGGCTGGTGTTAGCTTCTATTGCTCTGCTATTGTTAGCTATAAGTTTTACTGCAAGGGAGTTTGAAGTATTTTTCTCCTGAATGGATTTTACCTGTAGATTCTTTTACTTATGAATGGAGCCATTTGGGGAGGCTGCCTTAGCCGGCAGCCAATACTTACTACATTTTTTTTTCTTCCTTACTTTCCTTTCTAGCCAGTAGCTAATTCTTAAAGGGAAATGTGCCTTTTTAAGGTAGTTCACTCAGCAGTTTGTCTTTTCTGTTTCTGGAGGCTTTTCCTTGTTTGATGAATATATGGAAGAGAAAAATATGGGGGAGGGGGGTCAAATTCTTCCTTCAGAAGGAGGTGGGCATGAGAAAGAGGGAGGCAGGGAAGGACGGAGGGAGGGAAGTCCTGCCTTAGCACTTGGCCACCAGCAGCCCTGCCATTGACTTTACTTGTCAAAAGGTTGCAAAAGGGGATCACATGACCCTGGGACACTGTGACCATCATAAATATGAATCAGTTGCCAAGCATCCAAATATAAATCACATGACCCTAGGCATGCTGCAGTGGTCATAAGTATGAAAATGGTCATAAGTCATTTCAGTGCAATTGCAACTTTGAACAGGGTTTTGTTTTTGGTCATCAAGTTTTTGACACCTTGCTAGGTGGTAGTCGAATATTGCCATATCCTAAAAGTGGTACAATTGGTGAAAAGGTTGAAAAGCCCTGATCTATACATCATTTTGAATCCTAGATTATATATAATGATAGGAAAGACTTGTCCATAATCGGATGGAAAAATAATCCATGTACAGGTTCCATATAAGAACAGGATTTAGTCACATAATGTGTTAAAATAATATAAATAAATGGAATATTATGATTCTTTATCTGCATGTTCATCCGTACTTTTTGGATTTTGAAAAGTCCAACACAGTGGCTGTTACAGTCCTTACACTGTAAACATGTCTCCTGTTTACATGTATCCTTTTCACAGCTTGTGTTGGTTGTGCTACATTGGGTTGAGTGGTCAGGCAGTTTTTGATGAAGTTATGTGGATATCTATTTTGTTGGAAGATGTTCTATAGATGGTCTGTTTCCTTTTTCTGATGTTCAGGATTGCTGCAGTGTGTGCTCATTTAAATAGTATTCTGCACAGCTGCTCCTGTGGGAGATTGGGAGGTTACTTTGGTAGTGGAACACTTGGTCTTTGTGTGTGGTTTTATGATAGACGTGTTTCTAATTTGCCGTCACTGCCTATGCTGATGAGACTGTCCTGGATGTATCATGTATATACTGTATATACTGTAGTAAAAACATACAGCCCAACCCACCTCACAAATAGGACGATATAGGAGTATTAGGTATGTTCACTGCCTGGAGTTACTTAAAAGGTAATAAAGATGGAGTAGGTCAGACGCTTGAAAAAGTATCTTGAGATGTAGAAAATAGGAAATAAAAACTTCTCATAATTTATCTTGCACACAAATACAGGCTAAATCTTGTTTTTGTGAAAAAATGCTTAGTCTTACAAATCAATTCACATATGCAGTTTTTTTTAAAAAAAAAATCTATGGAAAAAAGTATTTATTTATTTAAAATATTTATATAGCCACCCATCTTATAACAAATTCTGGGTGGCTCCCAATCAAAAATTAAAACATAAAATGTAAAAACCTTATGAAAACCATACATATGAAAACACATTAAAAAATAAAACCTGGTGCCAAGTCGAACTTCCAATGTGCAGTCACCTGCACATTGTGCCGGGGGGGGGGGGGGAGCCAAGTCTTCAAAGTTTTATGGAATGCTAAAAGGGTAAAGACCTGCTGAATTTCAGTAGGGAAGAGTATTCCATAGGGTAGGGACTCCCATGAAAAGGGCTCACTTCCTAGCTCTTACCAGATGGCAATATTTAGGGAAGGGGCTAGGAGCCTGCACACCCCACCTGATCTTCTAGGACAGGTAGATGGCCTTAGGGAAAGGTGGTCTCACTGATAACCTAGCCCTGTGCCATATAAAGGTGATGACCAGCAACTTGAATTGCACCTGGAAAGAAACTAGAAGTCAGTGCAAATCAGACAACAAATGTGTCACATGGGCAAACCTAGCAGCACCCATCATTGTGCACACGGCTGCATTCTGGACCAGTTGAAGTTTCCAGGTGGTCTTCAAGGGCAGCCCCACATAGAGTGCATTGCAGCAATCACAATGGAACGTGACCAAGACATACAGTGACTGACTGAGCAAGGCCTCTGGTCCAGAAAGGGATGCAATTGATGCACTAGACCAGATGTCCCCAACTCCTGGGCTGTGGTCCAGTATCGGGCCATGGCCCATTTGGAACCGGGCTGTGCAAGCAGTGAGTGTGCACGCAGATCCACGTGCGCCAGCGGTGGGCGTTCATACTCGCACGTGAAGCTCCATTTGTGCAAGCACAAGCACCTGCCACTCGCACAGAACCATCCCCTCTTCCATTCCTCTGCTGGTCCACCAAGCTGGAAAAGCTGGGGACCGCTGCACTAGACAAATCTGTACAAAGCTCCCCTACGCATGGCTGTCATCTGCTTCCCAAGCGGAAGTGATAAGTCCAGGAGAACACCCAAATTGCATGCCAGCACAGTCTGGGGAAATGCCACCCCATCCAGAGTGAAAGATGAAATATCCTCTGGACCTGGGAGGGAGGGGGCAAAAACTCCGTCTTGTCAGTTTTAAGTCTAAACTAGTTCTTCCCCATCGAGATGCTTACAGTCCCCAGGCACTCGGCCAGCATTGCCACAGTAGGCAGCCAGCCAATAATAATCAAAATAGAGCTGGAAGGGACCTTGGAGGTCTTCTAGTCCAGTCCCCTGCTCAAGCAGGAGTCCCTATATCATTTCAGACAAGTGGCTGTCCAGTTTCTTCTCAAAAACCTCCAGTGATGAAACACCCACAACATCTGAAGGCAAGCTGTTCCACTGGTTAATTGTCCTCACTGTTAGGAAGCTTCTCTTTAATTCTAGGTTGCTTCTCTCCTTGATTAGTTTCCATCCGTTGTTTCTTGTCTTGCCTTCTGGTGCTTTGGAAAATAAATTGAAAATAAAATAAAAGGAAAATATTTTTAGAAAACATCTCAGGTTTTAAGAAACAAGATACTATATGGTCTAAATTATTACATGCACCCTTATCTTGACACACAATATTGTGCCTGAATATTATGCAGATATTTGTGTCTTTATTCTTTACTCAGGAAAGTATTGATAGATGGGGCCAACTTTATGGTTGAGTCAAGAAATAGTGAAATGATGTGTCTGTACATAAAATTGACTATCCTTCTCTTCTCAAAAAACAAACTAGCTACAGAGAAGAGGCAAAACCCACCAGGAGAAAGAAAGTGGATAATCCTGGGTTACATTAATATAAACAATGGGTGGTTACTTGTAGACACATTAAGGTAGTTCATTTTCTCCAAGAGGTATTACTTTACAGGCAATCTGGTTCATATCATTGTGAAAATTAAGTTTTTAAAATAGCACAATTTAGTCTCGCTTCCTGCCTGTATTTGTATTCATGTCAGAAACCTTGGTGTATCTATTTTTGTCAGCAGGTGCATTTTGAAAAGAGTGTTAATTTGAAACTTCTTGTCACTTTTAAAATAGCTGGAGTTGTTTTTTTTCAAAAGCATGGGTTTCATATACATAATAAAAGCAGAGATGATTTCTAAGTTTCTAAGAGGATGAGTAAAAGATGAAGTTTGGCTTTACATAAAAGAGGAAGCCTTTTCAAATAATCAGCCATTCTTTGTTATTACCACTGTATACTGTAGAGTGTAGAGCCATACAGAGAAAACTCTTTTATCTTTGGCTTAAATCTGTGAGCTTGGGTTTTGGGATGCTGATTGACAGTTGGGTAGAAAAGATTGGAAAGTTTCCTAGTGGGACAATGAAATGGCAAAGGGCATGTTAAAGACTGTTTATCTGGAATTCTGAACTGAATTAATTTATGCTGCAGCATTCTGATACAGATTCCACTTGCGCGTCCCAAAATATTTCTGGTATTTTACTCCTCAATTAAATGTAGGTTTGATATCTTGTTGGCTTGCTTGTTTCAGGATAGGTCATGACATTGTTGCCTAGTCAGATATAATGACGGTTTAGCACAGGGGTAGGCAACCTTGGTTCTTTTATCACTCGTGGACTTCAACTCCCAGAATTCCTGAGCCAGCTGGGAATTCTGGGAGTTGAAGTCCATGAGTCATAAAAGAGCCAAGGTTGCCTACCCCCGGTTTAGCAAAATCCCAACTTTAATGGATGCAGAATACAAGGTTTTTGAATGAATTTATACTTTAGAGGCAAATGACCTCCATGTTAGCTTTTCCAGCCTAGAAAGTGTGGGTATTTATTGTTTGAACTGCTGCATTGGTAATTGTGATGTCACCTGTGTAGTTTATAACACAAACAGAATCATCAATATTCAAAAATGGAAAGAAGTACAAAAGGAAAAAATGTGTCACTTAATTCTACCTCTACAGTTCTGTCTGTGTAGTAGATGACACATTTCTCTCTATAATTCAACCACACACAGGAATAAACATTGAGATCCTTTGTTAAAAATGGGGAATGTGTTTGTAATATGCAGTAATGAAAGGCTCGTAATCTCCATTTGACTAAGGAAAAAGGAACTTGGTGTTAAAATAGGAGGAGAAAGGCATGTTGGATATGTTCACTGCCTTGAGTTATTTGTCAAAATAATAAAGGCAGGATACAAACAAACAAATAAAAAATCAGAATGATAAAAGGCAATAAAAACAATTCTTGCATCTATTCCAAATGGAATCAAATCTGTAGAGCAGATTTAGCTAGAGCTGCCCTATCCTTTTTCGCCATTCCAGAAGGGGAAAGGTATGGGAACCAAAGCACAGTGGACATGGATACTTTCAAGTAGAGCACCCACAAGCAATGACTTTGGCAACTGGGAAGAGGCAGCTAGTTCCCCAAGATAGATTAGATTCCCAGCATGGAATCAGAATGGTAACTAGCTCAAAAGGAGAGGGCTTGGCCAAAGAATTGAGTGAGGCTGTCTGTTTGTATCAACCAATCTGCAGACTAATGAAATTTTTAATACTTTATTAAGCACATATTTTTGCAGCTGAACAGTATTTCAGTTAATTATCAATTGTACCAGCTATGAATGCTCTTGTACCATTGAACCCAAATGATGAAACATTACCCCAAACACCATTTAATATAATTCAGCAGTGCTTTTTTTGTCATAGAACGCACGGAACGGTGTTCCGGCACCTTTTTTTGAACGGAAGAACCGGTTCTTTCTAAGCTGCCAGCGCGAGTACAGGTAATCCCCAAGTTACGAGCATTCACTTAACGCTCTCATGCTTCCCCCTCCCTTCCTGCCGCGCAGGACTCACCTGCAAAAGGTTTGTCTCTGCCGCGGTTCCTGCTGCCGCTCCGATCTGAGGCCAGGGAACGCGTCCACAGCTTCCCTGCAGCCCGATCCGGGCTCCAGAGGCCTTTTCCAAGCCTCCGGGGCCTGGATCGGGCTGCTGGGGGGCCACAAAATCACTCCGTGGCCATGGATCTGGGCTCTGGAGGCTTGAAAAAGGTCTCCGGAGCCCAGATTGGGCCAGGGGGGTGCAAAATCATTCTGCGGCCATAGATCCGGGCAGCAGAGGTCTTTTCCAGGCCTCTGGAGCCCGGATCAGGCCGCGGGGGGCTGTGGACGTGTCCCCTGGCTTCAGATCGGAGTGGCAGCAGGAACCACGGCAGAGAGGAGACAAACCTTTACCAGGTGAGTACCAGGCGGCAGGAAGGGAGGGGGAAGCACGAAGTATCTTAGTGGATCGGGAGGTCTTGGAAGCCTGTTCCATCAATAGGCCCTCCATGGCCTTCCCCACCCTGAGATACCTCATGTTTACTTAACGAGCTGCGTGCGTTTTAATGAGCAAGAGAGTGATCTCGCTAAAGGAACGAGATTCACTCTACGAGTTTTCGAGTTACGAGTGGAATAGGCAGGCTCCATTACACTCGTAACTTGAGGACTACCTGTGAAAGGAAGCTGCCCGGGGAAATCGGGGGCATTGAAGGTCGACCCAAAAACACTTCCACGGCCTTGAAAGCAGACCCTCTTCTCTGCCTTGGTTCATGAGGCTCCCCCCCGCCGCTGCCTGTCCTCACCCCCATGTTGGCCACCAGGGACCAGGACTGACTCCTGGAACGAATCTCTTCGAGGGACCAGGCACGCTCCCAAAGCAGCAGCGCCACTGCCGCCTTGGTCACTCTGGCTCCAGAGGAAGCCTCTGTGTCGTCAGAGGCGGAGAAGGACGAGGTGGCAGAAGACATGCTGGCTCCGAACAAGCGCCCTCTGAAAAGCTGCAGCAATTGCGTCCATCAGCTGACGCTGCTCACGTGATCTGCGCCTCGGAAGCTCCCTAAAGCGGTTTCTTCTCCCCCCCCCCGCTCCGTAAAGGGCTTTGACTGGAGCCGGAGCTGTGCATGAGTTCCGGCACCTTTTTTTATATATATACAAAAAAAGCACTGTAATGCAGTAAGTGTCTCTCTTATTTCTGCACCATGACTGGATGATCCTGTAGTTGTATTCTGGCTCATCAGTTTTTTTCAACGATCTAAGCTTACATTTCAGAATTAAAATTCCTTTTCAAGGATTCTAAATTTCAAGGAGAGGACTTGTTCATTAACTAGCTTTCTGATTAAATTTTGTATTCTGGACAATTCTATTACATTGCACAGATTATAAAAGAAGCATTTTGGTTTTCGGTGTTGCAGAATTCAGATCTAACGGTCTAACACATGATTCTCAACCTGTGGTCCGTGGACCCCTGGGGGACTGTGATGTCATCACAGAGGATCCGCAACAACTTGAAGAAATGCTATGATTTAAATCTTGACTTAAGTCTTGGGCGTCCATGGCCATGATCTGTAAATGCTCTACATTTACAGAGCATTGACAGAGAAATGTGTATTTTCTGGATATTTTTTTCCTGTGTAAATGAGAATACTTCCAATTACAAGGTTCATCTCAGTCCCTTGAAACTGATGAACTTGCATGATGTGTAACAGTTTCAACACAAAGCTTGTTTCTAAATGGGGGGGGGGACAACATTCAGTTCTTTTAGTACTATTTAAAACTGTTTCAATCAAAAGATTCACCTCAATAATTGCAGATTCATTCCTTGTCAGTCTTTTGATACTGATTTGACAATTGGTGGTTTGTCAGGAGCTTGTGTTAACATTGCACAAATTAGATTGGGGCTGACATTGTAAATAGACACAGAATATTAAAATGCATGTTTTGTTGCATATGATATTCCCTCAACAATTCAATTCAATAGCAGCTAGTCTATTTGTTTTTATTTTGTCTTTCTAACTTAAATATGTTTTATTTACCAATATAGCCATGGATTTTGTCCAACATATTGTCTTAGTACGGTGACATTGTACTTTGCACACTCTTAATGTCTGTAGCCTAAAATCCACTCTCAGCAGAAAAGAAATGGGTTAGGAAGATAAATTCTCTTTTTTTCCCCTCATTCCCAGAGAGAAATATATATTTAATTATAGTCTTGTAAAGAAGCTTTAATCTATGCTGAAATTAATTTGCATAATGTTGCATATAAATGTCCATATGTTAAAGGGACATCTAAATGTAATACTGTTTACTTAATTAATTTACTGAGTTAAGAAAAAAGCATAGTCATGTTTATTCATGTGATAAAACTATGTTTTTGGATTAGCAAGTGAAGTAGTGTTCTTTCAGTAAATGAAATGTATGTTTTCTTTTGGATGCTATTTGGGAATGAGGGCTAGAGTTGCCAGAGAGTCTTTTACGAGTATACAATATATCGATTGCACACTTAAGAAATTTCATGTGTTTCCCAACAGATGGCAGTATATATTAAGACTATATTTCTCTACCAAGTGCTCAAATTCATTTTCAAAGATGCTTCTTTTTATGTTGGTTAGAAAAACATAGCTACAAACAATCCCCTAGATGCATAAGTATCTTATGAAACTTCACCCAGTATCTATTTTAAATATATATTTTATGATAAGCTTGTATTATTTATTCAATTTTGTTGTAAGCAATTCTTTCCTTTCTGGGATGGCCCATGAAGCTAACCATCAGATTTTAAAAGCGAACCAAGGAATATAAGAATAATATATGCAGATACCATTTCACTGACCCATCTGTAGATCTAGAGCATATAGTTTCTTGGTGGGGGTGGGGAGGTGCAGTTATCTTGTGGTTCCTGGAATGGGTGTAGGAAGCTATAGTTTTTTCTCTCCTTGGACAAAACATGATGCTTAGATGTCTCCTATTTGTCTTTGAGTGGCACTAATATAATCTTCTATGCTGTATGACCATTTGTTTTAAAAGGGAGACAACCTGAATAAAACTAAGTTTTCCTCCTAACTTACAGAATATCCAGTATTTACAGTAATATTAAAGAGCACCTGTATGAAGCAGATTTCATATAGAAACCATTTTGTTGCATCTAATTTGAGAAAAAAAAACCCAAAGCTGGTCAAACTTTGGCTTTCATAGTTGAAATATATAAATTTGACAGTTTTCAAACTATAACATACTTATTTCTTCTGGATCTCTGGGTGTTGCATTGCATATTAGCAAGTATTGGTCAGCTATTTTGTCTTTCCTGCACTACTTCCTACTATGACAGAGCCAAGGAACTGAAGGATTGTAGAAGAAAAGGTCTAAAACGGAGCCCTTTTCTTTCTGAAAGACCTTTCCTGCTTTGGTGACAAAATAAAATTACGTATTTTTATTATATGTTGCCCAGCACCCAAAATGTGATCATGTCACCCGAGGGGTTGCTGTCTGAATTTCAAATCTGGATCGTAGCTACTTTTTGGGGGAGGTCCATCATAATTTCAAATGGTTGCTAAGCAACTGGTTATAAGTCAAAGTCTACCTGTATACCACTTGGAGCTTCTGGAACAAAGGCAGGATATAATTTAAATGATAAATAATGATATGATGTATGCCTTTGCTGCTTTTTGATTATAAGACATGTCCCATTTTATAAAATAACCAAGACAAATCCATTCATTAATGTACTTGCTTGTAATAAGCAAATGCTTGTAATAAGCAAATCACCCGTAAGAAATAGGTATGATGTTATTTAGTTTCAGTCAAATTCTCTATAAAAATAAAGGCTTTACACCTACTCTGAACTGTCAAATAAGCTTTCATCACATAGGGTCAAAAAAATCACCCTATTGTTGGGTTCTTGCTCCCATTTACTTAGAACAGGCATGATACAGCCTGTCCAGAATGATAGCACATGGTGGAATCTTTCGATATGGAAATGTGAGTAAAATAGATCTATATCATATCTAAAAACTATCAAGGAAAGATTCTGGGATTTGATTGCATGTTCCAATTCTGTTTTTGGTTTTTCTTCCAGACTTTAGAGAAACACTCCTAACAGTTTTATTAAAAACGATTTCAATCTAGTATCCTGTTACTTGTCTGTATCTTTCATAACATGGATCCATAGAAACTACCAGTTAATGGGAAATAGACAGCTTCAAGAGCAGGGGTGTCAAACTCGCCGTATCATGTGACATGTCACAACGTATCATGACTTATTTCCCCTTGCCAGAGCTGGGGTGGGTGCGTGATGCATCCGGCCCGTGGGCCGGCAGTTTGACACCCCTGCTCAAGAGGATCAATTTTTCCTTCTCCTGTGGAAATGCATTAATAATTGCAAGTCTCAGAAAAAAATTCAGAAATAGAATAAAGACAAAATAGCTACAAATTTAAAGGCAAGATCCTGAATATTCTCATTTTCTGTCTTGGTGATTCACCAGGTCAACTCGCTCATTCATTATTAGGTCCAGGATGAGAAAGGCTTTATTTCAGGCCCAACTAGCCACTGAGGTTCAATGACTGTGCATTGGGGTAGAGAAGTGTGTTGAGACATCAAGACTGCTTTGTCTGAGAAATATCTCCTGCCATGTCTCTGCCTGTTTATCACCATTGTAAAGTTATTACCTGTCCCTTTGTCCCCAACACATCACCCCCTCACTATTGCCATCCCTCCCAGTTTAGAGAGTTCCATCTAATATAACTACACAGCAATCTCTTGACTAATACTTCTGATCTACACCCACTATCACAGGGGTGGCTAGAGAAATAAAAACATGTCTTCCAAAATTGGGCAGTGTTTTGACTAATTGGCTTAACTATGGTCTTAAAGTTTATTATTTATTTATAAAATGTATTGACCACCCATCTTACCAATCAGGCTTACTATCAGAAAAAAATGGTCAAACTGGAATACAATTTGGAAGGGGGAATGAATCAGGAAACAGTACCTATATCAGGACCCATAGTAAGTAACTACTCTACTGTTACTATTGGAAAGATGGAGATGGTATCAGGTTTTGGTGCATTTTGATTGGTGAGGAATTGGCCTATATATTGCTCCACTTCAGAAAGAGCCAGCTTGGCCCAACTCTGGATTCCAATGTTTGTATGTGTGACATAATCAAATACTTGTACTTCCTTGCAGAATAATAGGGGACTGGAGGCTAAAGCATATAAGGAACGGTTGCTGGAATTGGGTATGTCTAGTTTAATGAAGAGAAGGACGAGGGGGGACATGAGAGCAGAGTTCCAATATCTCAGGGGCTGCCACAAAGACGAGGGAGTCAAGCTATTCTCCAAGGCACCTGAAGGCAGGACAAGAAGCAACGGATGGAAACTAATCAAGGAGAGAAGCAACCTAGAACTAAGGAGAAACTTCCTGACAGTTAGAACAATTAACCAGTGGAACAACCTGCCTCCAGAAGTGGTGAATGCTCCAACACTGGAAGTTTTTAAGAAGAGACTGGATAGCCATTTGTCCGAAATGGTATAGGGTTTCCTGCCTGAGCAGGGGGTTGGACTAGATGACCTCCAAGGTCCCTTCCAACTTTTTATTTATTTTTTTAATTATTATTATTATTATTATTATTATTATTATTATTATTATTATTATTATTATTATTATTATTATTATTATTATTATTATTATTATTATTATTATTATTGACTACAAAGTCTCTTTTCTGCCTCTGCTCTTCTGCCTCAATTCTATTTAAAGTCCGGGGGTGGGGGAGTCATAAAAAGCTGAATGTGGAAAAATCCTGTAATATGACAATATGCAATTGTTGAGATAGAAACATTCAGACACCTTAGCAGATGCAACTAATAACTATTTAATAGTCATTTTCTGAATGGCATTAAAATAATGTATAGCTGCAAGCATACATCAGTTCGAAGAACAGTAACTAGTTCCAGCAGTTTTTAAAAACTGAAGCCAATGCATTTTTTCCTGTGACTATTTCCCCTTCTTTATTGTTGCATATTGTATCTTTTCTTCAGCTAAGGAGTTGCTGGTGTCCATGGTGATTTTCACACAAGGTACAAGTTCATTGAACTATTTTTTTCTTCAGTGGTAGTAGAGGGCATTGGCATGTGCATCTATAATTGGAGAAAAGAGTTGACTCTTCATCTCATTTATAGAAATGCTTTAAAGCATATCTTGGAATTTAGTAAACTCTTCATCTCATTTATAGAAATGCTTTAAAGCATATCTTGGAATTTAGTAAACTCCTCCTGCATAGAAATAGATTTTCTGTGCTAGCACCCAATATTTCCTTGTTTTATCTCGAGAAATGAAATGGTTGAGTAAGCAAAGAAGAATTAAAAATGTACAATAAATTGACATGTCCCATATTCCAGCATAATTAATGTAACCTTTTATAGCTGAAAACAAATATATTCAACCAGACCTATATTTAAAAAATACTGGTTTTCAGTTAAAAGAACAAGTTACAGAGTGCCTTACTTCTTTTCACTTTCAAGTAATCACTTTGAAATCCTATCTGAATTCCTGGATTGCTCTTAGTAAATATAGTGTGTAGATACACAGTAAGTCTGAGTATAATACATCATCCAACGTGTTGTATATTTATTAATTAGCAGAACCATGAATTGAGAAGAAACCAGGATATAAACATAGTGGTTTTTTTACTCATTATGGTTTAAGCAAGTCAAAATGCCTTGAATTCAGATGCTTTAATAAACCATGGCTAGTTTACATGTATAAAATACAATGTTTAATCTCCTTGAGGGCATTCTTCAGTTGCCTTGGATTACAACTTCCATCAGCACCAGCCAAAATGATTTTGTAGATCTTTTTAGGTTAAGAGGACTTGCAAACTTTGCGTTCTTACATGTGTTTGCATTTTTAAAAGCAGAGGCTTTTAAATAATATAAAAGGTTGCTGGTTTGCTACACAAATGTCAGTTTCCCATAATACCCCAAAAATCAAAATACGGAATGATTCTGTTTATTGTTTTCTGATTCAACCGTATTTAAAAAATGTGATCACTACTTGTGATTATTGCTCTGTGTTTACAAGATGTGGAGTAGATTAGTACTGTATTTGAGCAGAGTGAAATGATTTCTCTGATCACTATGATTTCAAAACTATGCCAAGGAAGCTATGAATAAACAACACGTTTCAGATGCATGTTTGAGAATCACAAAGTCTATGCTACATTCAGTAGTGGGATTCAGCCGGTTCGCACCAGTTTGGCAGAACCGGTAGCTAATTTTCTGTTGCCCAGGCCCAGAATGGACTTCCAGAAGCGGCATCTACACAGAGAACGGTTGTTCACATATTTGAATCCCACCACTGGCTACATTTATCTTGGCTGCTCCTTTTTGTATATTTTGTATATAATTTCTCTTTCACAAATTTCCTGCACGGACATTGAGTATCCTCTTGGAGCTCACCACAAATCTGTGCTAAGATTTATCAAGAGATCAGCCTTGTCTATGGACCAGCTAAGATTAGCTGGGCTTTAAATTAAAACTCTTTGAAAAAGTTCACTAAAAATAAACTACTGTGCATTTGTCCAAGAAGAGACACAAGGAGGACACAAGTATATAGATTAAATGATGTAGATCTTGTATTTTTAAGTGGAAAAAAGTGCAAAACGTTTGTACTCTCACTGTATTCAAAACATCAGTGTATATTTAAAAAAACAAAATATTTTTTTCTTTCAGTTCATGGTGATCTTTTTTTGTATCTGAGAGACATTATATTCTAGATCAGTGTTTGTCAACCTTAACAACTTTAGGATGCATGGACTTCAATTCCTGGCTAGGAAATTCCGGGAGTTGAAGTCCACGTCTCTTAAAGTTGCTGAGGTTGAGAAACAGTGCCCTAGTTTCAAACAGAAATTTCTTATGATTTAATGGAATGTAAAACATGCAAATTTGTTATGGTTTAACTGAAGAAAAAATGAGAGTTGCATTGCGCAGGGCAATAATGTAGAATAGCAGAGGACTGACATGACACTTCTTTTGTGTTTGCTGCCTCAAAATAGTGGGGAGTTTACTACAAATTTCCACAATGAAGACCCCAATTCATTGGAGGCAATGAGGATCGAAGAAAGCAGTCTGACCCCAAAGCCACAACTAACTTGCTAACTCCTATTTCAGAATTATATTATCCAACCTCTCTTGGATAGTAAGAGACTCGGTTAATAGGAACTCCTGACATAGGACTTCTTTAACATGTTAGTTAGTTGTTGCTGTAATGTTTTTACTGATCCTGCTTTATATTTTCATTACCAAAAGCCATAGAATTAAATTAATCAAAGGTATCAAAATGAGTAATTAATTAACTCATACATGAACAATTCAACAATGAGGCTTTGTACTTATGGTCCATGTCTGCTCAGATGTCAGTGGCAAGGCAAAGTAACAGAAAGGGGATTAGCATTTTTTTTAAGTGACTGTACAGGAAGACACTGAAACTTATTTAAGACAACATTTGGAGTCTGGGATTGTTACTTGTCAATCCTGACTTCTCTGTTATACATTCTCACTCATGAAAGTGTCATAGACATAACTGGATACAAATTGGCGCCTTATGTTTAATGGCTATTAGTACCATTAGAACAGACATGTCAAACTCGCGACGTCACGTGATGTCGCGCGACGTATCGGAACTTTTTCCCCATTGCCGGCAACAGGGTGAGCGCGGTTTCGTTGTGACGCATCCGGCCTGCAGGCCAGCAGTTTGACACTCTTGCATTAGAATAATTGGAAACTGAATTTTCAGAGCAGCCACATTTAGCTTATCTTAGTAAAACTAATAAAAAGTCTGCCAAGAACAGGGGTAGGTGGCCTTGTAAATATTTTAATTTTTTTTTAAAAAAATAGTTCTGATGCAGTAGAAATACATTCTTAATTTAGCATTATTGGGTGGGAGTCATCAAGCGTTGCACAACTGGTGAATATTCTGTACAGTCTATATTTTAAGTCATTTGTTTTAATTAGCAATGTCAACACCTTTCGCTGCCTTTTAATAAGGCTTCATTGTGGTCTTTGAGGCTGATGATTAGGGAGATTAAAGGCAATCAAAGCTCATGACTGTTTGCTTTTACTCTTGCTCAATGCAGACTTACTATGGCATTAGATAATGTAGTGGAACAAAGTGAAAACAAGAAACCACAGCCATTTATAGTGGTTCTTTTATCATTCTTAAAGTGATGCTATTAGTTATTTACAGAACGTATACAGTAATTAGAGGGTTAATCTTCAGTGAAGCTGTATGGGTAATGTTAACTCCTTTATAGCTGTAGCAATTGCGTTTTAATCTTTAATTTTTAGATCAGAAGGGCAAGTTTCAATATATTCTCTATCATTTACATATCGCTATCATTCTCTTCAGAGTATTCTTCATCCGTAACAAAAAAATATGGCACTCTTTTCACAGCTGGTTGCCATTGTTCAGAACATGAATCTCACATTTTATTGTTAGCACGCATATCTACTAGCAATAGACCTAAATGGTTTACGTTTCTATATCAGGGGCATCCGACCTTGGCAACCTAAAGATTTGTGGGCTTCAGCTCCCAGAATTCAACAACCAGCCATTAATTCTTAACTCTGTGACATCCCTTTATGTTTTAACTCTTGTTTTGGAAGTTTAGGGTTTAAACCGTGTGGTTTTCTATCATGAGAAAAAAAGACTAAAATTGTTTATCATTGGTAGAATTCATAGCCCAGTAAGCAAACACAGATTCCTATTAATTTTTAAAAAATCATCCCAATTTTGACTCAGCATGGGTTTGCCTTACAGCATAATCTAGGAAAAAGTAAAGCCACTCCCAGTCTTCCTGAAAGCTTAAAACATGGGGAACCATCAACCCCATTTTTTTCCCTAGTATTCTAAATAAAACCGATACGAGTTCTTTCTAAGTCATTCTTTTTTTTTTGAGCATGCTTGGAAAGGCCTGGGTTAATAGAAATTTCTATACGTATCTTATTTGTTCGTTTGTCTATTCATTAAATTTATATGCCGCCGATCTCACTCTGCAAAGCAACTTTTCTGTTCCTTTTATTTGGGAATCTACTTGCTGTGCATTTTCTTTCTTTCTTGATTTTTTAAAAAATTAAATCCAAAGTAGCCCAAGAAACCGATTTTTTCAGCAGATGAGCAGACGAAGGGGAAACTCAGATATTTCTTTTCTTTTCTTTCTTTTTTTTGGGGGCGGGGGTGTCCTGTTTTCTCATTTAACCACTTTTCCAGGAGGAAGGAGGTGACTGAAGAGCTGTTACAATTTTTTTTTCACAGGACATAGGGAAAAGCAGTTGGTAATTTATTTAACCCAAAATAAAAACAGCCAAAGGAAAAAAATCTTATGTTTCCAACTGATCTTCTAAAAAAAAAAACTGGAGCTGTTTTATAACAAAAAACAGAAGGAAAAAGACATTGGCAATTACATTTCGTATATAGTTTCAACCAAAGTTCCAATTTACACGTAGTGGTTTTTTCCCATGTATTTCCTAGTCAGTAAACGTGATGAATGTAATGAATTCCAGATTGCACAGAAGTATAACTAGTCATAATATATACTGTATTGTTTAGGTAAGAAAAGAGCAAGTGAGGATATTAATACAAAATGATTTCTCACGTAACATAGGTTTGCACACCTAGCCAAACCTCCAGTGTGATACAAAAATGTTTTTAAACAATGGGAGAAATATTGATAGAAGGCAGTAATGAGAACAGCAGTGTGCATTTTTCATACTTTCTCGTCCTGTCTTCATATTGTCAAAGCAAAAGATAAATAAACTAGATCAGCAGCATTACTAGCTTTCTGATAGCAGTGCTCAAAAAGAAGAACATAAAATATAGAGCATTACAGTTATGCTATATTTGCATGGGTGATAATATGCCACCAAACTTGACACTGTCACTTGGACAATCTTAAGAAAGGCATTGTGAAAAACCTTGAGTAAAGTTATGTGGATTTCAGCAATGCTGTAGATCAGAGGTCCCCAACCTATGGGCTGTGACCAATTACCGGGCCGTGGCCTGTTGGCCATCGGGCCACATGAGTGGCTGGCCAGTGCACACCCGTGTGTGCACATGTTCACCCCCCCTTGTGCTGGCACTAGCCGAGCTGTGAGCCCCGATCCGTGCGCTGGCGCTAGCTGAGCTGTGAACTGCACACCAGTGCTAGCCGAGCCGTAACCTGCGTGCCAGCGCTAGCCGAATTGTGAATCTCACACAGGCACTAGCTAAGCCACGAACCTTGAGCCACGTGCCGGCGCTAGCCGAGCCGCGAGCCATGTGCTGGCACTAGCCAAGCCGCGAGGCTCGCACCGGTGGTAGCCGAGCCATGAGTCCCCCGCCGCACGCCAGCGCTAGCCGAGCTGTGAGCCTCACACATGCACTAGCCAAGCCGCGAGCCTCGTGCTGGTGCTAGCCAAGCCGTGAGCCTCACTCCAGCACTAGCCAAGCCGCGAGCCTCACACCAGCGCTAGCCAAGCCGCGAGCCTCACACCAGCGCTAGCTGAGCCGTGAGCCTCACACTGGTGCTGAGCCGCGAGTCTCACACCGGCGCTAGCTGAGTTGCGAGCCTCGCACCAGCACTAGCTGAGCCACGAGCCTCGCACCCGTGCTAGTCGAGCAACAAGCCTTGAGCTGCGCGCCAGCACTAGCCAAGCCCTGAGCCTCGCGCCTGCACTAGCAGCCCCATTTGCAGAATGCGCATGCTCACAGCTCCGTTTGTGCACTCATGCACGCAGCTACATTTGTATGTGCGTGCATGCGCACATAAAGGTACCTGCCCCTACCTTTCCCACCAGGCCGGCAACCCAGATAGGTTGGAGACCCCTGCTGTAGATCAATTCTGTGGTCCTGAACAATAGATATAAGGATCCAAAAAAGGGGAGGGGGGATGTTCTGTTCAAAATCCACATAGAGATTCTGCTCTCTAGCAGAAAATATTATCTAATGGATAGAAAATATTATCAGAAAACTCTAGGGATAATTGTGGAGGAATCAAAATGATATATGTTAAGGGAGACATAGGTGTCTCAGAAATCCTAGAGCTGTTTCCCAATTGGATTCCTTTTCTGTAAGTTAATAATTATTTATTCTTAATTGCATTCTGTGAATGGTAAACAGTTTGTAAGCTGAATCCTGAAAAACGTGTTGAGTATTTGCGGTAAGACAGAAAGCCTGGCTAATCGTACAAACAGCTTTCCACTAGAATATGTCAAATGCATTTTGCTTAACTTTCCTCACCAGGCTTTGAATTCCAGTGGATTCCAAATATAATTAAAGGAATACTTTTCATTATATTTGTCTATGGTGCCACACCCATAATTGGACTCTAGTAAAGTAGTACTTCTTTATTATTTTTCACAACTGCCTGGCATTCAGAATAAAAGTTAAATGGAGGGTCACAACAGAGTTCTCTGCTGTCCAATAACCTCACATCTCGAAAGCCTCTTGTGATTTGCAAAAATAAATAATAAATAGATTTGTAGAAGGAAATTAAAAAGAAGAAAATGCCTTTAAGACCCAATCCCATTCTGTTTTACAGTGCCAAATAAATAAAGTAGCATTGGATATGAATATTATCAATGCCATAAAGAATTGTGCCGAAAGCTAATACTGTCATCATCAGTTATTATTTCTTTGATTTGTATGGCCACCTATCTCATACAAGCAATTCTGGGTCGCTCACAACATGATTCAGGACCACAATATATATTCAGAACCAAATAATTGGGGGTGGGGGGTGGGGGAGAGACTGGTAATCCAAATTAGTTCTAGGTCAAGCTAGGCATTATATTAATTCCTCAACTTGATAAGCATCAGTATGGTTAAAGGCCAGACAGACTCTGTGCCATTAAAACTCAATGTCCTACCCTGACTTTTTTTTTTTTTTAAATAACTTGGTCTGGCAACCATTATGTAAACTAAAATGAGTTTTTAACATTCCAAAAATTCCTACTGTTCCCCCAAAGCTGGAAATTGTTCTATTAACTGTGAGAATGTAATTAGCAGGCATTTTTCATCATTTAATATCAGCCATCTATTCAAGGCAGTCTAAGAAACGTGGGAATGGAATGGAATGGAATTAGAATAGAATAGAATAGAATAGAATAGAATAGAATAGAATAGAATAGAATAGAATAGAGCTGGAAGGGACCTTGGAGGTCTTCTAGTCCAGCCCCCTGCTCATACAGGGAACCTATACTATTTTACTAATTTTATCTTTCCCTATTATGTATGATCCTGATGGAGCCAAGTCTCCAAAGCTGCTATTTACCTTTTCATAGAAATCCCCAGCAGGGACATGCAAATGAAAATTGCATTTCTAACCCTACTGAATTAAATGGATTTATCTCCTAAATTAACCTGCACAGACCTGAAGTCCAGAGAAGAATTGTGTCAACATTTGTTCATGCAATTCAGAATGTATTTTTATGCAGTTGTAATTGTTTCTGATAGAAGTGCATAAAATACATTCTGGATTGCTTAACAGTGTCTGGTTTATATTCTTAGATCCTGACACATCTGTATATCATGGATATTAACAGTAGCATTGCCAACATTTTAAAAAGTTATTCATAATAAAAGTTTTTTGGCTGAAGGGCATATTCAACTGTAATAACTGCCAGATTTATACCAAGATTTCAGTTCTGGGTGTGCCTGTATACCAGCTGCAGGAAAGTCTTTACAAATTTTCCAAACTGAGTATTTTAAGTAAGCCTATAATTAAGCAATGAACATTTAATAGCACTAGTTATTATTTTTATAATTATATTTACATAATGATAGCAAGACCAACTTGTCTTTCCAGCCCAACAGATAAATGGTGAAAGCTATTTAAAATAGATAGCAGCTTTACAGAATAAACTGTAAACTGGGTATGAAAATATGCTTGCTCCTACTACTGTTGTAATGTGGTAGTCAGCCTAGGAGAGAAAAGGAGAACAATCTCATTTAAAAAAAAAACGATTCATCCAGTACCCTTGGAAATGCCAATGATCCATACATGCCATGCACATAGGCATAGAAGAAAGATAAAACGAAAGAAAAAGAAAGAAAGAGAAAAAGAAAGAAAGAAAGAAAGAGAAAGAAAGAGAAAGAATAGACTTTTATTATAAAGGTAGTCCTTGGGTTACAAAGGAGAGTTGGATCCTGGATTCCTGTCGTTAAGCAATGCAGTTGTAAAGGGTGATGCCATCTGATTGTATCACTTAACACTGGCAGTCCCGGTTACTATCTTAATTCCAGGATCACCCAGGTTGTGAAGCCATTAGAGGTGGGAGTCCCAGCTAATGAACGCAGGTGTGTGTCTGTGTCTGTGTGTGTGATGCTAAGTATCATGGGTAGGCTGGCAAGGAGTGCAGGTGGGTCCTGGGAAGGTGTTGGAGCATGTGGGTGGGCCAGCCAGGGCTCAGACAGGAGGGGCTGCAGATGGGTGTGTGCCACAGAGTCTAGGAGGGCAGGGGGCTGCTATGGAGTATAAGATCCCTGGAATTTCATGCTATGTAGTGAAGGAGAAAAGGCAGTGGGAGGAGGAGTGATTCATGGGAACAATCTGCAACCTTTCCCACCAGTTTCCCCACAGACTTTGAGTGCCCATTTGTGATTATGCAGCAGGCTGCAGTCACATAATTGCTATTTGCAGCTTCCCTATTAATGGGGAAGCCAGCAGGGAAGGTCGCAAATGTGAACATGGCTCATTGCAACATCGTAATTATGAGCTGGGCACCCAAGGGGCTGGATTAGGACTTTGGGGAAACTGCACCTTCAGAGACCAGTCATAAGTCCCCATTATTCAGTGTCGTCATAATTTTCAACAGTTGCTGGTCATAAGTCAAGGACTACCTGTAGAAAGCTTCCACTTTTTAATTCTAACACTAACATAATTGATACTGTGGCTAAATTTTGGGTTGCTACAGTTAAAACATATGTCTAGTATTGTATCCCTGATTATTGTTTTGATATGGTTCTTATCATCATTGGTAATGAAGTATATGACATGTGGCTACTTAATAGAACTACTTAGGACGTTTCATGGAGTCCCCTTCTTCCCATTGATAACACTATGAAAGGTTTGGACCTTACTAGGCACATGATTCAAAAGGAAGGTGGAAAATACATTACGTCAATTTTCTTTCATTAACTAACATTATTATTAGAAGTGAAGGAAATAGAAAGGTGTGTCGGACTATCAGTTGAATGTGTGCGTATATGTCCATGTACACATGCATATGAATAGATGCAGTATGACATCCTTAATCTATCAACCTCAATAATTCTTACATTTAAAATATTACCACCTGTGCTGTGCCTTGTTTTTTTTTGAGCTGTGATCTCCATGTGTGGTGATCTTTAGAACTTTATACTAGTGATGATAGCATAGAGTGATTAACTTTTAACCCACACTATGGGAGTGGCTGGATTAGGTGTTAATGTGATTGGCCTTATTGGAGCCAGGAGAATACTTAGCCCCATAATTTGCAGAAATATATATGGTGAAAGTAATATTAGTGGATCTAATTCCAAATATGCTTAACTCTGGATCCATCTTTATAATGCCAAATAGCTTCTTCCAGTTCTATTGGTAAGGTAGAAGTCATAATACGTACTAATCAAAGTAAAACATCTGCTGGGAAAATAAAATTCACGACAGAAGTTATTGTTAAAGTTCACTGTCTGTCATGATATTATTATTATTATTATTATTATTATTATTATTATTATTATTATTATTATTATTATTATTATTATTATTATTATTATTATTATTATTATTATTATTATTATTATAAAGTTGGAAGGGACCTTGGAGGTCATCGAGTCCAACCCCCTGCTCAGGCAGGAAACCCTATACCATTTCAGACAAATGGCTGTCCAGTCTCTTCTTAAAAACTTCCAGTGTTGGAGCATTCACCGCTTCTGGAGGCAGGTTGTTCCACTGGTTAATTGTTCTAACTGTCAGGAAGTTTCTCCTCAGTTCCAGGTTGCTTCTTTCCTTGACTAGTTTCCATCCATTACTTCTTGTCCTGCCCTCAGGCGCCTTGGAGAATAGCTTGACTCCCTCTTCTTTGTGGCAACCCCTGAGATATTGGAATACTGCTATCATGTCACCCCTAGTCCTTCTTTTCATTAAACTAGACATACCCAATTCCAGCAAACGTTCTTGATATGCTTTAGCCTCCAGTCCCCTAATCATCATTGTTTGCCCTTCTCTGCACTCTTTCTAGAGTCTCAACATCTTTTTTACATCGTGGTGACCAAAACTGGATGCAGTATTCCAAGTGTGGCCTTACCAAGGCATTGTAAAGTGGTATTAATACTTCACGTGATTATTATTATTATTATTATTATTATTATTATTATTATTATTATTATTATTATTATTATTATTATTATTATTATTATTATTATTATTATTATTATTATTATTATTATTATTATTATTATTTACCAGCTACATTTGTAACCTTGCCTACTTAGCAGTTCAAAAGCATGCAAATGTGAGTAGATAAATAGGTACCACTTCGGTGGGAAGGTAACAGCATTCCATGCACTTTTGACTATAGTCATGCTGGCCACGTGACTACGGAAATGTTTTTAGACAATGTTGGCTCCCTTGGCTAAGAAAAGGAGATGAGCACGTCCCCTACAGTCAAACACAACTGGGGCAAACCTTTACCTTTACCTTTACATTTGTAACAAGAAAGCATTTCAAGTATTAAACCCCAGCTTGCTCCCTCTTTCTTTCTCATTTGAGCTGCTATATGTTTTTATTCTACAAAGATCCAAGTGACACATATTCTAGCTTTCTCTGTTCAATATGATTTTATGCTTATTTAGACCATTAAAGCATGGATTGTTTTGTTTACCTTACTGCCAATTTAATACATTGGAAAAATGTTGAACCACAAAATTAAAATTTCACAGAATTCTCTTTCAAGTCATGTGTTAAAGGCACAAATTGAAATTTTCATGGAAATGCCTGCAGACTTACACTGGCAACTTACTGTATCTTTTATTTTAACAGAATAACAGAGGTGGAAGGGACCTTGAAGATCTTCTGATCCAACCCCACTATACAGTATATAGTTCTACATTTTATAGGCTTGCATACGTATTTTAAATAGACAGACAGATATAGATATGTCATCCAACTATTGTCTGTCTGTCTGTCTGTCTGTCTGTCTATCTATCTATCAACCGCTTTCTTGAAATCAGGTGCAGTCTCATGGTGACCTGCTCAATGACAGCCATAATTTACAATTCCTGACTCAATTACTGTCATAAGTTGAGGATTTTTTTAATAAAGATTTTATTAGTTTTCTCTTACATACATATATTAATTTTTCAACCAACGTGCTGTCTGGGTTTAAAAAACACTAATACATATTCAGTTCCTAATCCTTCATTCTTTCCTCTAGCCATTGACAGAATAAATCCCAAGTTTGGTAATATTCTGTTTCTTCTTTATCTTTCAGTCTCATAGTTAATCTGTCCATCTCTGCACATTCCAATATTTTTCTGATTAGTTCTTCCTCCGGTGGTAATCCTTCATTTTTCCAATATTGCGCAAAAAATATTCTTGCTGCTGTTGTGACGTGTAAAATCAAATACAGGCTTTGTTTATTAATCTTTTCTGGCATTATACTTAATAAGAAAAGTTCAGGTTTAAAATCAACATGTTCTCCCAACATTTTTTCTAACCAGGCATGTATCTTTTTCCAATAAACCTTAGCTTTACCACATGTCCACCAAACATGATAATAAGTGCCTGAGTTGTACTTACATTTCCAGCATCTATCTGACATATTTTTAAACATTTTTGCTAATCTTGCTGGATTACCTATACTTCTTTCATATGTATCTTGATAAAGCCATGAGATTATTTTGGACTTAATGCGCTTAACAGAGAGGACAGGGACAGAAATTGCAATTGAAAAAAGTCTAGGAAGCACAATAGTAGAACTTCTTCTCCATGGCAAATCCAAACTGAATCCAGAAAAGACATTGGGGAATCAGAAATGGCTTTCACTGTGACGATCCCTATTTCCTGAAATAATCCCAAAGTTGGAATCCTCCAAAGTTAGGTTGGGTCCCTTCCTTTTAGTATTTAGAAATACAGTTAAAATGCTGCTTTTCCACAAATCCTTTGGGGAATTAGATTTATTGTTTCCAGACTATGCATGTATAAGTTGGCCAGATTTTATGAGAAGGTTTGGGTTATGATAACCTACTACTAATTAGTTGGTTGTTATTGTCCTATTACTTTTTTCATTGTTCTCATTGTACTTAGCTCCAGTTTTGCAAGCAAACTAATATGTGGGTTTTAGCAATACACTAAACTACAGGTACAGTAGTACTTGATTTATATTCAGTTGAGCCTGGAATTTTGGTCATAAGTCATTGCAGTTGTAACTCAAGTCATCACATTACTGGTCTTCATTTTAGGACCATTTTTACAATGGTCATTAGGCAAGTCATTGAGCTAAGCTAATCACATGGTTGAAAGTCTAAATCCAACTTATCTAAGAGGTGTGTTTTTGCTGGAATATGGTAAAAAGGGTCACAAAATGTGATTAGCTGACCACAAAATATTGCAGTCAGTCAGAAATGCAAGACACTTGTCAAGCACCCAAAAGGCAATTATATGAGGGTGGTGCAGCTGCTGTAACTTCAAGGATGAATCATAAGTAAGGTTTTTCTTTAGTCTGTCATAACTTTGAATGATCATTAAGTGACCGGTTGTAAGTTGAGGACTACCTGTACAACCTATCCAACTCATGCCCTAGTCTAGTGTAAAAATGGACAAACAATGTTCTGAACTGTTGAATTTCTGAAAGAACCAGTGTGGGCCCTGGTTAGTATCTGGATGGATGACTGCATGGGAATTCCAGGGCTATAGGCTAGACTGTGAAGTTAAAAACATATCCTGGAAAGCATTTTTGTAACACTGCCAAGAAAATAAGATAAATGGGATAACTGGCAACAACAGTCAAGGGCATCTTTCCTTTTTATTAATGTATTATGCAACCTCTAGTGATACATTTCTTGGGGAATAAGTTCATTGACTCTAATTGGATTTGTTCTGAATAAACACTCACATACTTCTATTGTAAAAAGGTACACTCCCATTCGCATTTTCATAGGTGAAAGACCCATTAAGTTACAGAGAGGTAAAAGTTACAGTGTTTTCTATCCCTAAAATTCTCACACTTACTTTGTCTGTGAGAGAACAAAGCAAAACAGCACCTCTGAATTCTCCCTTCTCTCTATTTATATACGCACTCATGCATATGTATGCTATAATAAAGAAAGAACTCTTAATCACAGGTAGTTCTCAACTTACAGTGGTTCATTTAGTGACCATTCAAAGCTACAACAACTTTGAAGAAGGTGACTTATGACTGTTCACAATTACAACCATTGCAGCATCCCCATGGTCACATGATCAAAGTTCAAACACTTGGCAACTGGCATGTATTTATGACGGTTGCAGGGTCCCTGGGTCATGTGATCACCTTTTGCTACCTTCTGACAAAGTAAGTTACTAACTTAACAACTGCAGTGATTCACTTAATAAGTGGCAATAACGGTCGTAAAATGAGGCAAAACTCACTTAACAAATGTCTCACTTAGCAACAGAAATTTTGGTCATAAATCGAGGATTGCCTGTATTTGGATAGTCCTTTATTCAATAGAAATCTGGCATTTAGAAAGTGAGCTGTTGGGGAGGTAAGTATGTTACGTGGGCAGGTGCTTAACCTCCTCCAGTCACACAGCATTACCAAAATAATGATATAATTCAGCGTTCCTTCAAATTGTGCTTGCTTGTATATAAATGCCCATTGCTCTGCATTTGTCTAACAGAGACTGAATAATGTGAAGTAAGTCAACGTGGAAGGAATGTTGTACAGATTTCTGTGGGAATGACAGCGAAAAGATGAGATTGCAAAGAATGCTATAAATGTTAGTGCCAAAGAAAAAAAGTGATGAGAAAGAATTTTTTTCCCTCTAAAAGTAGGAAAACAGATTTTTTTAAAAAATGTGGAGCTGCTGGTAGATGGTGATTAATATGAAATTTCTTTAAGCCATGGTTCATGCCTAGGGCTAGCAAGCATGGCAAGCATTTTCCAGAATTGGACTTTTTACTTTCAGAGAGAGTTAAACTTGCTGTGGGAGGTGGGTTGTGATTGGAAAGTGGAAAGTGAATTTTCTCTTTGCATATTATGGGGACAGAGCCTGTCAGTTTAACCCATTTCCTTCTCTAAAATAGAAGAGTCCACTTATATAAACCTGCGATGCTCGCTTAGATAAAAAGTTTTAAGTGATAGCAAGGATTTCGAAATAGAGCTCAAATAAATCTTGTTCAAAATTATAAACTTAGGATAAGAAACAAGACACTGGGTATAAGTGAAAGTAATTTTCATGCCTAAGTAAAAGACTATAAGCTCACCTCCGGACACTTAAAGAGACGGAGTGATGTAATGAGGGAGACTCAAGACTCAAATCCACCCTGGCTACCCTGGATGATTTTGGGCCACTATCTCAGACAGCCAGGTTAGTGTAATATTTAAGGCACCAGGCTAAAAACCAGGAGATCGTGAGTTCCAGTTCCAAGCCAGCTGGTTGACCCTCTATCAGTCACTGTCTCTCAGTCCTAGGAAGGATACAATGGCAAACCACTTCTAAAATTTTGACAAACAAGCTGGAGACGCTAGTCCAGGAAGTCATGAAGAGTAAAGACTGATTCAAAAGCACCCCCCAACACACACACACACACACACACATTTAATATGTATAGACAGCTGTGAAAGTTTGGCTACCAGACTTCAGTTATAAAATATTGTAACACAAGTTGAAACTCAGCATTCTTTATTAAAATAGAAAGTTACTTCGACGGGGAGGTTTAAAACTTTCCATAAAGTTTCATCCTCCAAAAATAAAATTTGGAATGTGGGTATTTTTCTTATTAAACCCTAATAGGTCATCTGAAATCCTTTTTCTTTTCTTTTCTTTTTCTTTTCTTTTTTCATTCCTGTGGCCAGAAAGTAGCCAGGATTTTCAGTATATTGGAATTTATAATCTTCTCAGCATGTTTCTGTTTTTTCATACTCCTCGTTCTACTACTTCAATGCAAAATGAGAATGGGAGAAGTAGTGAACACAGGCCAAGCGAATGCAGTAGAAAAGCAAAGCTTTTGATTATATCATTTTGGATAAATTGGACTGTGTAGTAGATAGTTTTATAAATAATGCCCAAACTATAGCCATACATGCTGAATTACCAATTTAGGATAGGTTTATCAAAATACCCTTTTTTCCTATATAACTAGTGTAGATAAGAAATTTTAAAATCAAGATCACAGACTTTCCAATTATAAAAACACATACATCTTATTGATATAAATGGAAGAAAGAATAAATGCGCTTCCATTTTTCAACTATGTATGTTTGCATGAAAAAAATCTCCAGTTAGATTGTACATTTAATATTCAGAGCTATTTTTGATACATAATAACACGTATTAACAATGCATCAGGTTAGTTCAAGTTCCAGGATCAAACTTGTACTGTAATTGAGCCTTCGTACCAAACAACACAACTTTTAGTTGTACTGTAGTTCTCAACATGGAGCTAACAAGAGTGGCATCTATTTGAAATCTAGTTAGTCTACAATGGAGCCTGATATAATTTAATAGGCAATGGGCAGAACTTGGTAAATGTAAAGAGTTACAAATTACATTTAGAAATAATAGCTTAGTCTTTCTTATATAATTATTTAGGATTCTTAAGCAATTACTATAATATTCTTTAGCTCTGAAGGTCATTTAGTTTATACCAAGGTGACATTTCTCCTACCATACAGTTTTCTTAGAAATAAATGCTATAAGAATTTTACTTTGAATTTTTGCACTAATTGATTGCTACAGAAAATAATAGTAATTTGAATTCAGAGTTTTCATGAGCAGAATTCTTTCACTATAATTATCCATTATAGAAACATTACCATCCCTAAAAATGGAAGATAACTTTGCCCATCTTACAAGGATTATTCTACTTTGGTCTCAAGCACTAGATGCCTTAATAATTGCTCTATATTGTTCCCTGTCACTTCAAAGAATAAATTAACTTGGAAGTGTCTAACAAGCCAAGCAGTGGTGCTTTATATATAATGGCGCCTGCCACATTTCTTCAGCTAATGAACTGTGAGAAGATGGTTGTATAAATGTTTGGATTAAGATGACTCTGGTCCTTCCCCAGTATAGTATATCCATAATTCTCTCCTGCCCTGCACTGAACCTGTCATTTTTATCAAAATAGTTTATCAAATCAAATTAATTGCGCCTCATCTCAAGACTTTCAATGCTGTAGAGTAGGAGGGAAAACACAATGCATGCCCATCATGTGCTATATGTAATTTGTTAAAAAAAGAAATACCATCTCACTGCTATGAGGGATATGTGTCTTCCTCAATCTAGGATCATATACTGGAGACCCTGAGTGTTCTGTACAGTATCTTAAATGTTCCTAGTACTGCACTCTTCTGGACAGAGCTCTGATGTTCTTCCTGGGAATCTGTTGGAGCCATTCTCCAAGCTTAGGAGTCATAGCCCCAAGTGTTCCTACCACTATTAGGAGTTCTATGGCCTTTACATGCCATGTCCTCTCTAATTCCTCCTTCAGGTTCTGGTACTTCTTCAGCTTCTCATACGCCTTACTAATGTTTCTGTCACTTGGAACTGCTACATCTATCACCACCACTGTCTTCTGGTCCTTGTCTGTTACCAGGATGACTGGCTGCAGTCTATGACAACTTGCCATGGCCAACTTGCCGCGGAACAGCTCACCACAGCTAACTTGCCATGGGATAAGAGCAGTGGTGGGATTCAGCCGGTTCGCACCAGTTCGGCAGAACCGGTAGCTAATTTTTTGTTGCCCAGGCCCAGAAGGGACTTCTGGAAGCGGCATCCACACAGAGAACCGGTTGTTCGTATATTTGAATCCCACCATTGGATAAGAGTTAAACTAATATCGAAGAAATAGTGGAATACAATCAGTAAAGTATGCAAAAGAAGGGACAAAATGAAATGTGCATGACAAAAATTAAAATATTTTTTTAATTATTTTAAATAATTAAATTGAATTGTTGAATTGTCCTGTGGCGAGTTGGCCATGTCAAGTTGTCCCATTCCAGTCTGGCTGATTGAGCAGTATCTGCCCATCTGTTTGGATCTGGAAATTCCACAGGATCTTAGCCATGTGGGATTTCCACAGAAAATCATTTTCCACGATCTTCTGTGGAATCTCCCTTCTAGACTTCAGAAGGTCTAATATATTCGCTGTGCAGCTGTTCATGTACACAGTATCAATTACTTGGTTGTGTTGTTCAGTGTATGCTGTTCCTGTCTGCATCTTACATTCTGTTGGATATCTGTGCTGCCTTTGGTATGCTGTTTATTCAAAGGATAACCAACACATTTTCTGTCCAATACATATACCAGACTGCAGACAGTCTCTCTCTCTCTCTTTTTCTCTCTCTCTTGATGATAGATAGATAGATTAGATAGATAGATAGATAGATAGATAGATAGATAGATAGATAGATAGATAGATAGATAGATAGATATTAAATGGTGTATTTCTTTTTTAGAAAATGTGCCCTCCCATTAGCAATTTCAGAGGTTTATGTATAAGAAGGTAATTTGCATAATTAATGCTCAGAACCCTTTACAAAATGTATTCACATTATTTTGCCCTTTTGTAATTTT
Organism: Azemiops feae; assembly: GCA_023970755.1. Taxonomy (NCBI): domain Eukaryota; kingdom Metazoa; phylum Chordata; class Lepidosauria; order Squamata; family Viperidae; genus Azemiops; species Azemiops feae. Next base: position 4,492,443 of record JALGBA010000005.1, on the reverse strand, counting down.
ATCTCTTCAAGCAGAAATTAAGTTATTTGCTTGTCAGAAACATCCCACCCATTAAATTTCCATTCCTATTTAAATATTTGTTACTGTATTGAGTAATAGTCTGTGAAACGCAAGACTGAAAGCAGAGGGTGTGGTCAAACAAATCAAGGGACAACTACAGTGGTGCAGTTGAAACTCCACCCATATGTGTGCTGCATACACAATGCTCATAAAAAATAGGCAGAGCTCTTATTGCACTTTATTTTATCATCTCCTGCACACACCTCTGACTGAAAGAAAAGACTGATTATCAAGGACTGAATCAAATACATTGTATTTAATCATGTACTAACTTTTAGCCTTTGCTGCTCTTTATGTTCTACCTTGTATCTCTCCATTTCATCCTAGATTATGTTTATATAATGCACTTTAGAATTTACCACAACAAACACGGCAACCTTCCTTAAGCAGGGATTATTATTATTATCAATTTAGAGATCACTGAGGATAATTCCAGCTAAAAATGTAGGCAACGACTTCACTCTACAATACTTAAAAGTTTAAATCCTGTATGCCTTTTTGCATTTTATAACATCCATGGCATTTGGGGAGACAGGGAGGATTCAGGACAACAAATCCATGGAGTGAATTCTTTGTTCCTATCCCTTTTTCTGGTTCACAGGAATAGAAATGTTAGCAGCACCAGCTACAGTTAATGGCCAGCTCATGATTTTTCTTCATAATTGGACACAAGCATATTCTCTGAAATATTATTTTTGCTGTGCTGTATAGGAAAATAGAGTAAGGCTGTATATCATGTTTCATTAGAAATGCCTCTCAATCTTTTTTCTTTTTTTAATTTTAATTTGCTTTTCTCCTGCATTCATGATGAGGATCAGTATACCTAAGTGCATCCCACAATATGCTAATTTAGTTAAAGGCTAAGATGAATAAGTAAGTCTTCTGTGCCTTGGGGAAATTTGTGCTCCAGCTGATATCCATTGGTACAAAGTCATTTCATTAATTAATTAATATGATGGCAGCTTAGAAGCATTGTAAAAACAAAGGTGCAAAACACTGAATATTAAATGAGCAGAGATTTGTTGTTGTTAGTTGCAAAGTCGTGTCCAACCCATCACAACCCCATGGACAACGTTCCTCCAGGCCTTCCTGTCCTCCACCATCTCCTGGAGTCCATTTAAGGTCACGCCCACTGCATCAGTGACTCCATCCAGCCACCTCATTCTCTGTCGTCCCCGAGCAGAGATTAAATATGTATAAAAACCAGAATGCTGAAGGATGGAGGTGGGATCCTCTTCTGAGTCCACTAACCGCCTCCAACATGGAACATCCACATTGGGGCACCAGGCCAATAGGCAGAGCCAGGTTTTGAGGCTCTTTCAGAAGGCCTAGAGGGTGGGATCATTCCTCACCTTGAGGAGCATGATGTCCAAGAAGGGAGGAGCCATGGCAGAAAAGGCCCTTCTCTAGATTCCACCAGCTGGAATTCCTTGACCGATGGGGTCCGCGCTAGTACTACTAGTCGAGTTGCTCAAATCATTACCTTTCAAGGTTACATGAAACAGGATTTCCTTAAAAGATTTCATTTGGGGTGCACATTTTGGTAGGAGGAAATGGGAGGAGTCTGGCATGTATTCTTGTTTCTTGTGGCTGATCTTGAGTCACCTTTACTTGAGATGGTAGGTGTTTCACGTACCATGTATTTTATTCATCTCCTCCTGTTATACTTAATGTGAAATCATATTGAAAACTCTGCATGCATCTGTATGTAAAATACCCATTGCCGGTTATATTTTAACGTTGTTGTGCAGCTGTTAAAATAGCTGCAAGTGTACATGTGTAGAGAGAGAGAAAGAGAGAAATTGGACTGGTTTTTAAGGTGCGCTGTGTAAAAAGCCTTTTTGATATTACCAGATGGCATGTACTCACTCATCAAATCAGTCTATGCTGTGATCATTCATTTTGCTCCAAGAAACAGCTGTCAAAAGGATAAAGCCACACATGCTAAGCTTCAGTACCAAAAATAATATGTCACAAGAGATTCTGTAATGCTACACTTGATTTCTATCCTGCTTTTAACAACTCACGATTAAGCATAGCCTTAAAAAACAAAATGATTGGCTCCTGCAACCTCCACAGGGTAGGTTGTTTTCATTTGCATAGATTTCTATCAAAGTGACTCTTAACTGGATTGTACTTTGCAAGTGATGAAAATAAATTCATCAGCATAAGGCTATTACTGGGAAATACCCAGTACTGCCACTCCAGTGGCTTAGATCGTTACCTTTCAAGGTCACATGAAGTGTGAATTGCATTAAAAGGTTTAATTTGGGACAATTGTTTTGATAGGAGGAGGTGAGAGGGGCTGGCATGTGTTTTTACTTCTAGTGCCTAACCTTGAGTCACCTTTAGTTAAGATGGTAGGTGTGTCACATACAGTGTATTTTATTCCTTCCTTCCATTGTTATATTTAACGTTAAATCCTATTGCTTGATAAATGTGCAGGATAAATCTGTAATAAAGAATCCAAGATAAGCTGCCATATTTAGAGAGAGTGCAAAGAAATAGTGGTAGATAGGAAAAGGAAGGGGTGATAAAGGAAGACGTGCTAATCCATGAAGACATTGGATCAATCATAACAACTCTGATTAAGACTTTAATTCTATATGGATTTAAAAGGAACTTTATAGGTCTAGGACAGGGGTAGGCAACCTTGGCTCTTTTATGACTCGTGGACTTCAACTCCCAGAATTCCTGAGCCAGCCATGCTGGCTCAGGAATTCTGGGAGTTGAAGTCCACGAGTCATAAAAGAGCCAAGGTTGCCTACCCCTGGTCTAGGAGGTGCAGGAAGTCCATTGTCAGAATAGTTTACTGAAAGGTGAACTTAGAGAAAATGGGTCATAACAATACAGTGCAGCCATGGCTTTGCTCTTGTGAGGTCATAAATCCATTTCTCCTTTGTGTATTAATCTTCATGTACAGCTGGATTGAATTCAGACTTAAATGAGTCCATTGAAGCTTCCCTGGTTCCTCTGGCTTTAGATTTTCATGAGCTCATGCACAGAGAAAAAGTTATAAAAGGCCATGTTGAGTTTCTCTGCCTCAAGCTGATAAGTAGTTTTATTTATGTTCAATTTGTTTCTTCTTGAGTCATAATCTGCCAGCTTGTTTGCCAGATCATTCTTCTCATAGTTTCTCTGAAGGTAATACAAACTTCCCCCTCTCTTCCCCATCCCCCACTTTAACTTGACTGCCTGCCTGCCTACCTGGAAAATTTTGCCTGCTTTGTGTCTTTTTAACTGTTTGGTATCTTTTTCTTTAATCACTTTTCATTTGTGACTGTGTAACAGTAAAAGCAGGACGGTTGCAGAGTGCCAAAATGTGGTCATGTGACCATGGGGGGGGGGTAATCCATTGTCAAATGCAACCTCTATAACTCAGTTTGGTTTTTTTTAATTATTTTTTTTATTTTGTGTATTGCTGTACACTGCCTAGAATTCTCTGGATTTGGGATATATTGTAAGCAATGAATGTAAATATGTAAATAAATAAATGGACAGGTAGGCATCTTTCCAGGAATAATCAGCTGGAAGTGTGCTCAAAATGTAGCAGGCATATGTACTTTTGGACATCAGAAAATGCATAAAGATGAATATCTTTTTTAACAGGAATCACTTATTGGGATGGAGATCTATAGAAATCAAATAAATTTTTCCTGTTAATTATTTTAGCATTACTTTGCATTGGATTTTTTTTTCACCTCTGTGGATCCTCGTTATTTTTTTTCCCTCTGTGTTTTTAAAAAATCAATAGCCACCTTTAGATACTCAAGAAATAAAACTAACACATAAACTCAAGAAATGACAAATAACATCTGTAAGAGTGATTTTGATTAATGTTTGAGAACTGTAGGTTTGGGTATATTTCCCAACCACTTTTTCTTTTCCTTTTCTTACTTAATAGATCAAATAGAGTTGATTTTTTTTTAAAAAAATAAAAATTGGCAACTTCTTTCACTTTCATAGACCGCTTACCTTTGATTGAAGGAAAAGGATAGGGCTTAGGAAAAAAGGGGGTCCTTTATGAAACCACAGATGGGAAGGGAGCAAAGATATCCCTTTCTGTTGATATTTATTTCCTCTTCAATAGGGTGAATAACTATGACTAGAATACAGGAAGATTCTGTAATAGGAAAGAATTTTCATGAGCTGTATAAGTAGATGGAGCTGTATAAAAACTAATTGTGATTTTATTTATTCTCCATCATCATGCTGAGAAAAGGCGTTCAGGTAAGACAACGCCCCATTTACATATAAACAAAAATCAAATTAACAATAGCTAATATACTCCCTCATCATTCATAGATACTTTTTTCCCCTTTTGTCATAAAAGGAAATACATAAAATACATAGTTGTAATTTCACCATGGGAAATCCCTGGTTGCCTTCTCTAAGGTGGTGTTTGTGGGACTACATCTACTCTACGTTTGTGCTTCTCTGCAATAATGCATAATTATTAAAGGATCCATTTTTGTAAAATAGAATTGGAAGGATTCTTTTTTCCTCTTAAAAAGACATTTTGCAATTTATTACTTTTTAAAGATGTGTTTAAGGTATATGTGCACATACGCGCGCACACACATATATATTCACTGAAACCTAGAAAATTAAAACTTCCTTTAGTAACTGACAATTGAAACTGCTTGAGTAAAAAACAAGGGGGAAAACAATTTTGCAAAACAAATTAAATTGTAGAACTTCAGCACTCTGCATTCTAGTGCTTTGGCAAGTGACGATGAAGCTGTGTCTGAATCGAGCAGTTCACCTTCTGTGAGGTGAAAAGTAGATGGGAGAGGAGAAAGGATTCAGTAGTAATTGCCACATTTCTTTAGGCAGTCCATGGTTTGGAGGGACTTTATGCTATGCTGGACCTTGAGGCATTCTTAGGTTCTTAGCACATGTAAATAAGAACAATTAAAAGATCAATAGATGAATTTAAAATGTAAGCAGGCTCCTGGGGAAAAAAGCAGTCTTTTGAGTATTTAGGTCCCAGCTATTAGAATATGGTCACAGGCTCCAACATTCGATCACTTCAAGTGTTGAATTGGGCCTGGAAATAAATAGGCCACCAGTGCACCGCACATAATCTTCATGTAGTCCGCAGTGTAAAAATGATTGTGTACTTTTTCAAAGTCTTAGGGCCTAAGAACCATGTAACCTTGTGATTAATCTTACTGAAATTCAACTTCTGTATTTTTGGCGTTCATCCAGTCCTTTACTAAATCCAGCAATCATCTCAGTGCCTCCTGCCAGTTGCTCTTTTTTACACACACTGCTATTTCTCTGCTGGTATATGCATTCTCTTTCTCTTTCTTTTGGTCTTCTGCTTGTATTTTCCTTCTTTCTTAGTTTTCAGAAGTATTTGGATATATCGTAGAGCAAAGCTACAGTTATCGATTTCTCTAGAGTGGGCTGCTTAAATTATCCCTTCTGAAGAAATAAAGACGTTGGATGTGACTACAGCTTCTTTCTGCTGTATTCTCAAATTCTTCCAATGTTTTATTTAAAAAAACAAACAAAAAAGAAAGTTTGGGTGATCTGACTCAATGCCAGTGAAGTACTTTACAAAAATAGGGAGAAAATAAGCCAAGTGCACATATATACATACATACATAGTAAGAGGCTTGAAAAGCTTAAAAGCTTTTGATAAAAGCTTTTGATAAAAAAAAACCTATTGGTTTTATTTTATTACAGCCTAAAAATCAACTACTATATGTAAATGCTTAGGGTAAAGCCTTCCCTCCAGCTGGTTACACAACATTTCAGATATGGTACAGCTATCATGTTTTTCTGTGAGTATAGAAAGTTGTCTTTTATGGTCTTGAGAGTACATAAAATCTCTTTTAAATTCAAACTCATGATTTAGATAGATTCTTGTATGTGGTAATTACATTTTAATCCAACAGTCTTGCCTTTTCTCTTTTTTTTCCTTTTCAAAATAATTCTCACTTTGATTGCATGGCTTACAAGATGCAGTAAGTAATGTGAGAGGAAGCCCATGGCTGCTATTATAGGTGACTGTTGCTGCCATCTGTTAGCATTTTGTGTGATGGGTTCCAACTAAGTTTAGATTTAGAAAAGAGAAGCAAATCCCAAAGTCTGAGTTCTGCTACATTTTTCAGGGGATTAAAGATATTCTTTACTTTCTGCAACAGCAGAAATAAATGTAGAACAAGCACTCTGCTAAAAATGACCTCAGAGAGATTCCTTGGCATTGGAGGGCATAACTTTGGCTTGAGAGCTATACAAAGTGGGGTGCAAGTATGAAGGCTGCATCCAGATGTGGGTGAGGCAAGAACCAGGTGCGATCCAATTGCAGATGTTTTAGGCAAGGAACAGGGGGATTTCAAGGGGTATCTTTAATCTCTAAGATTTAAGGCTAATATTTTGAGCCTTAAAATCTCTCTTTGCCTTTCCTTCCCAAAAACAAAAATAGGCAAAATGTTTTGAATTCACTGGATCAGTCAATAATTGGAAGGCTGATGTTCTTATGTGTGACAGTAAGACCATGTTTTTTTGCATTCTGGCCTCACCCAGAAAAAATGAGTACAAATGAGAGTAGAAAAAAAAACCAGTAAACAAATTAAAAATTAGTTATCCTATCAACAAATAAGGTAATTAATATTATTTATGAGCTTTCACATGTTAGTCATAATGAATCTGCATTTTTTTTGTAGAATGCCTGGTTTTCATTCTTTTATTGTGCAAGTTCGGCATAAATAAGAGCCGATTGTGCCAATACTGGATTAGCTCCATTCCTGTGGCCTCATACTATTGTTTCTTTTGAGAAACTGGGTTGAGTTACTTTACTTCTACTCAAATCCGTTTTCAGCTGGAAATGCTATCATTCTACAAAGTTTGGGAATATACTGCTTCTCATAGCAGGGAGGTTTTAATTGATCCCTCCTTCTTTTAACTGCCTCAGCCATCTTGCCAGATCCTACCAAGGGGATGCTAGTTTAATAGTTTTACTGTATTCCTCCCTTTCTACCCTTCATTAGGAACAGGGTGAAACTCTGGTTTCCCCAATTTTTTCCTGTCAGGAGAAAAAACAGGCACAAATTCACAGGCTGCTTCTTTTTCTTTATTCCCTATTTTGTGAATTTTTCTAAATGGATCCAATTAAGAGACTATCAGGGAACCAAACTAGGTTTCCTCAGTTTCTTCTTGATGTAAACAAAAAGGATTTAAAAGACTAGATAATCACTGCCCACTCTTCTTCCTGTGCACTTTCCTTGGAGGATCAAATTTAATTTGTTTTTTGCTTTTCTACAAAACTAAGTTTGCAAGTATGTGAAACCAATAAACTGCAATGAATATTTTACCCCCCAACCTCAAAATTCAAAATAGACCCAAACAGTGCTCTGAAATGTTGGTTGGAGTCTTGAGCAAATGGAAGCTGTATTTGATTTAGATCTAGATTCAGCTATACCGTGTTTCCCCGAAAGTAAAACCTACCCCGAAAATAAGCTCTAGCTTGATTTTTTGGGGTGGGCCTAATATAAGCTCTACCCCAAAAATAAGCCCTAGTTTTGGGGCGAGGCATACGCCTAAAAATCAAGCTAGGACATGGGTGGTGGGGTGGAGCTGCCCCACGCGCCCTGCACCCGCTTACCGTTGCAGCCAGGCCACCCATGAATGGACACCTGCCTTGCCTCACTGGCCTACTTCGTTGCCCCCCGGGCTGCATTTCGCCATCAGAGGCCTTCTGGAAAGGCCTCTGCAGCCGAGAACCGAGCTACAGAGTCAATCCTTGGCTCGGTTCACTGCTGCAGAGGCTTTTCCAGAAGGCATCTGATGGCAAAATGCAGGCCAGGAGGCACCGCACGCATCCATTCTCAGCTGCAAAGGCATTTCCTTCGGCTGCAGAAGAAGTGGACCGGCTGAGCAGGGCTGTCAGGGCCACCGCTGTGTGGTGAAACTATGGAAAACACACACACACACACACACACACACACACACACACACTCTGGAAATAAGACCTGGTGCCTCTTTTGGAGGCAAAAAAAAAAGACCGGGTCTTATTTTCGGGGAAACATGGTAGTTGGTTCAGATCCAGAAAGTAACATGGCTTCTGGAACAGAGAAGCTAATTAATTGAAATCAGAAGAGAGTATGAAGCTGCAACTAGTGGACCCCAATATTTTCCAAAACATAATAGGGTTTTTCAATATTCTTATAAATATGTCTGTTGTGGCTGAACTTAGGGATTTCTGGTTTTAATTATTTCAGATTCAGGTTGAATGCCAGTAGCGGTTAATCAGATATCCCTAAGTTCTGCATCACAGAAAGAATTTCTTTGCAGGGGGAAGGCAAAGGATGTTAGGAAACAAATTACGAAAGCAAATTAATGTTTTAATTATGAACTGACAAATGTTTAGATCTTTTTTCCCCAAAGGTATGCTGGCTGTGTTTGCTTGAAAGAGGTCTGCTTAGTCTCTCGAGGCATATTACTATAGCCTAAATGCTGTAGTACATCCACTGTCTTTCTCTATCAACCATCCTGTAAATCATGGTCTTAATATAGATGTTCATTATAGCTGCAAGCCTTGAGTCATGTGTAGTTGGGCATGATACATAATAAATATGAATATTGTAGCTTTAGATAGTGTGTGTTTTTTTCAAAGTGTATGCTTTACTTTGGAAAAAATAGATGGAAGGAAAAGGATGAATGGAGTTTGCAAAATGCAAAATACAGATATTTCTGAGAGAAAGGGTCTAACACATGGCTTTTCAACCGGTGGTACGCTTATCACTGGTGGTACTTTGGCACATGGTAGGTGATACGCGACCGTCCTAGATAAATGTAGCGGAGGGTAATGAGCTGAAGTGGCGGCAGTGCCACACAAGCCTGAGGGAGAGTCAACTGGAGCTGCAGGGCTCAGCAGAAGCCCTAGGATCGGTGCACGCTTCTGCAGGGCTGCAGGGGCGAGACAGAGGCCCCAGGATCGGCGCTTCTGGCGCACCCAGAAGAGAAAAGGAGGAGGGGGGATAGAGGAGAGGCTATAAAACAGTGGTGGCGAACCTATGGCACGGGTGCCAGAGCCGGCACTCGGAGCCCTTTGTGTGGGCACACGTGCCGTCGCCCCAGCCCCACCTCCCCCCATGGCCCCCTCCTCACCAGCAGCCTCCCTGGATGCGGCCAACACGGAGCAGCGCAGCCAAGGACATAGCCGGGCAGCAGGGACATAACTCCGCCCTCGCACCCCATAGCATGCAGATGATGCTGCGAGGTGTGGGCGGAGGGCATGGCTGCCATGGTGCTGCAGGGCTCCCTGGGTGATCTGCTGCAGGCCATGGACGCGGTACGTATCCCTGCGGGTGGGCGGGGCAGGGGGCGGGGGGTGGAGCAGGCAGGGTGGGAGGCAGAGCGGGGGCGGGGAGGCGGTTTTTGGGCACTCGGTCTCTAAAAGGTTCGCCATCACTGCTATGAAAGGAGCAGGTTTTGGCGGGAGAGGAAGAAAAAAAAAGACAACGAGGGAAAGAGAAGGGGACTGCAAAAGAGAGATGGAGAAACACAGCCTTAAGGAGAGAAATCAGCTGGAGGTGCAGCGAAGAGAAAAGGAGGAGAAGGAAAGAGGAGAGGATATAAAAGAAGGAAGGGGGGAGAGAAGAGAGAATATAAAAGAAGGAGGGGGAGAGAAGGGAGGATATAAAAGGAGGGAGGGGTAAGAAATTTGTTAAATGAGTTTTGTCCCATTTTATGACTTTTCTTGTCACATTTCTTGTGAATCATTGCAGTTGTTTAATTAGTAACACGGTTAAGTGAATCTGGCTTCCCCATTGACTTTGCTTGTCAGAAGGTTGCAAAAGGGGATCACATGACCCTGGGACACTGTGACCATCATTAAATATGAATCAGTTGCCAAGCATCCGAATGTAAATCACATGACCCTGGGAATGCTGCAAGAGTCATAAGTGTGAAAAATGGTCATAAGTCACTTTTTTCAGTGCCGTTGTAACTTCGAACAGTCACTAAGCGAACTGTTGTAAGTTGAGGACTACCTGTACTCTATCACTTTTTTCTTTTCTTTTTTTTTTGGTCATCAAGTTTTTGACACCTTGCTAGGTGACTGGTGGTACTCGAATATTGCCATATCCTAAAAGTGGTACAATCTGTGAAAAGGTTGAAAAGCCCTGGTCTAACACGTAAATCATTTTACTTTATATATTTTTGAAAGGAAGCTAATGTTTCTATTTAAAAAAATAGTAAAGCTATGTTATCAGTTCCTTAATAATAAACTCCCTAAACCAGAACGCTGAACTTTCCTGAGATTTGGGTATCCTTATTCACAGTGCTCTGTCATTCCGGAATCAATTGTATGATGGGAAATTATTTCATATCTCATCCCTGTCATTGAGAAAATGAATTAGATCTCTCTGTTGTCTTCTTCCTTTTTCATCAGATCTTGGTAATATATGTACAGAGGAGAAGACAAAAGGACAACAAAAAAAGAAATTAAGGCCCTCATAAACTCATCAGATGAAAAAGAAAACTGAAACACTTTCACTTTTATATAATGGTTTTATCTGCTCGGAAGTGGAACTTCAGGTCGCTTAGGAAGGATGCATTGTCTTGTTCCTAAATTACAGTGGTGAGGCCCATAGATGGTAACAATGCCTGCATCTCTCTACCAGGTTAAGAAAGCAAGAGAATACAATTTATGTGTTGCAGTAATAAGCTAGATGTGATAGAATGTGCACCTGGAGCAGCAGAATGGGAGAGTTTGGCAACACAGAGAGAAGTATGAATTAAGACACTGCACAGTCCTGACCTGGATGGGGTTAGTGACAAAGTTCAGGAAAGTCACACCCTAAAATCTCTCAGGATATATCTAGTAGGTTATATAGGTTATAAGCTAGGTTATAACTTTAGTTTGGCAAGATTCCATCCATTAGGTGTAAGCAAATACAGGATTAAAATTGATTGTATTTCACTGGGTCATTTCTTGGTTTGGACTGATATTAGACCGGTGCTTCAATCCCAGCAATCACTTTGTCAAAGAACCTGAGCCCTAATGACATCAAAACTCAATGTCTACTTTTCATGCTGGATATATTAGACATTCTGCCATATTCATTATTTTATTATGGTTCATTTTGTACAGTTTAAAAGTCCAACAGTGCCACTGGCAAACTTGTATTTATTAAATATTTATGCCGCCCACCTTCCCTGAGGGTTACTCAAGGTTACTCTGGGCAGCTTACAAATTATAAAAAAAGGAAAAATAATAATTAAAATATTAAAAACCACAGTTGTTAAAAAAACTGTAAAAAATATTGCTGTACATGCAGTGAGAACTAACTATGTTTGCTGTTTTGGCAGCAGATGTCTTTTAAGACAAAATCCTGATGAAAGGGAGCTAATTAATGCAAAATATTATTTAGTTTGTTTTCTAAGCCCAGGCTTCTCAGAAGCTGCCTCACTCGTAGATACTGAGAAATGTTTTGTTAAGATCCTTGACAAAGTTCCTTGACCTTCATACCCTTAATGGGAAACTGTCTCCTTCTCAAATCTGTTCTGCTCTCTCATACAGATAGTCTGCACATAATCATAATCAGTGATTACTAAGTGAAGACCACCTATAGGCTTTTTGGGTAAGGGAGTCAGGTCGTACTTTTAGATTACTTCTGTTCAAGCAATAATCCTAGGGCCCATGAATGGAGAGAACTTATCTATTAACTTATATTAATTGGTACTTAAACAATCAGATGAATTAAAACTTTTCATCCCAAGAGATATAGCAATAACAATAACACTTAGAGTTATATACTGCTTCATAGTGCTTTAAAGCCCTCTCTAAGCGGTTTACAGAGTCAGCCTATTGTCCCGAACAATCTGGATCCTCATTTTACCAACCTCTGAAGGATGGAAGGCTGAATCAACCTTGAGCAGGTCAAGATCAAACTCCTGGCTGTGGGCAGAGTTTGCCTGCAATACTGCATTCTAACCACTGTGACACCATGGCTATAATAATATAGTTTTATTATTGTTTATTTAACTAATTATAAATTAGCTAAAATAATAGGTCAATACTTATTTCAGTACTTTGAATTTTTCCGTGGTTCTCATTGGGTGGAGCAGGGCATTGATTTTAATACAGCAAAAATTACAGTGACATATGAAGCAAGAGAATAGGAAGGGGCTACTCAAGCACACATTTTGGCTTTCAAGGGTAAAGAAAGCCTTCCCATCTGCTTCCAAAAAAAACATGTAAATGCTGTTACCCATGAAAGTTTACTTCACTTGGAAATATAGTGCAGGCTGATCTAATTATTTAATATGAAATAGATAAGGAGGGTTTTGTTGCAAATTATATTAGCAAAATTAAAAGAAGATGCTGCTTAATTTCAGTGGAACATATGGAGTCACTGTCTGAGCTTGGTTATTCATCGGTGCTCTCTCAACTGGGCTGTTCATTTGAAGCATCATGCATTTTTGTTTAGACTGAAGTTTTCTTACAGAGAATCTGGAAGAGTCAAGATTCATTTTCTCTTTAATGACAGAGAAAGATTGTGTAGATTTGGTTTTCATCACATAGATTTCTGTGTCAAACACTGAGCTAATTCGCACTACATATTAAGCCCCTTTGTAATTGGGTTCATGTGTGATCCAAACTTAGAGTGGGGTTAAGGAATATATCTTAAATTGTATCTATGATTTGGTTTTACTTTGCTTACTTAAACATAGCATATCCAAATTTGGATCAGTGGTTATTCCATAATGAAATACTTCATAGTTCTCTAAGAAATATGGCCTCAATATCACTGTTTCTGGGCTCTCTTTCATGTTATGAAGCTACATAGGGCATATTTAATACACACACACACTCATATAAACACAGAGGCTATAAATTCTGTAAGAATGAATGGCTCCTACTAAAAAAAATATTTTGGATACTAGTTACAGAAACCTATCATCAGGAAAGATTTAATCACTTCTTAATATAATTTTAATAACTCTGATCCTTCCAAGCCCCAGAAATCAGCTAAGAAAATTATATAGATCAGGGGTGTCAAACTGACGGCCCATGGGCCGGTTGCATCATGCGGAGGATGCACCCACCCCAGCTCCGGCAATGCAAAAAAAGTCGCAATATGTTGTGACATGTCACATGACACGGCGAGTTTGACAACCGTGATATAGATGGAAGAAAGTTGATGTTAAAGAATATATTTAAGAGATGTGTTCTCTGTTGATCTTTGAAATGTTCTTATATTGCTCCATCTTCTTGAGCATTGTATTTTCTGTTCTTTTCCATTTATTATTACAATTTATGTCATATTATCATTATTGTATTTTTTATGTTTGTAAATTGCACTTACAAATTTTATTTTAAAAACAATTTTAAAATATTTATTTAGAAGTAGAGTTAATAAGAAATTTTTATCTCTAAAATTAATGCTGGCATTATCCCACGAAGGAGTTGGCCATAGCACTAGGCAGAATGAGGTGGGTGCTTCAGTCAGTTCCTTTTCCTGCTTTAGGCACCAAAATATAGGTATTCCTTGACTTATGACCAGTTGCTTAGCAACCATTTTAAAAGGTATTTTATGACCCAATTTCTAAGTTCCAATAACTGCCCCCACCACAGCTGTCATATGACCGAATTTTAGGTGCTTGAAACCAGCCTATATTTATGGCCATTCACACAATCACAATTTACGATGTTTTTGCCAAAAATGGGCATTTACTTTTGGTTTTGGCAAGAATGTTCCATAGATAATAATGGGTTCGCTTATTGACCATGGATTCATTTAACAACCATGGTGATTCACTTAATGATCACAGCAAAAAAAATGGTGGTAAAATCAGGTTGATCATGTGATAACCTGCTTTATTAATGTCACGACTTACAACCAAACTGGGCAGGGTCCATAATGGTTATAAGTCAAGGACAACCTGTATCTTGGTTGGCCAGGGATGATGTGTCCCTTGACTTGAGGAATGAAGAGGGCGCCATTTGCAACTTCACTGCAGGGAGCAAAATGTTCGAGCTGACCTATCATGAAGCTATATATCTGGCATGCAGATACAATTTCTATTTCGAGGCTCATTAAAAAGTTTTGAAGCTGATTAGTGAGTTTTTGCCCTCATTATTGTTTTGGGACAACAGCTGTTATGAAGCAGATGGCATTCAAGCTAAGAGAAGAGAGAGAAAAGAGAAAGGAGGCTACTGATCAGATTGTCAAGGAAACGACTAAACTGTTACTTTAAAGCCAGCCTCTGGATCCCTCGTGCATGAAGATTTTCCTTCAGTATGATGGCTAAATTAAAATTGCTAAGAAGGTGGGAAAACCGAGAAAAAGCACCATTGTGGACTGCACCAGTCTTTTCATTTTTCTCTGTTAATTGTTTTAAACTTTCCTCACCAATGTTAAGCAAGTGCATATTCATGCCTGCAAAAATCTGATAACAAGCAGAGGTTTGACATTTATTTCTCTGGGGTATTTTAATTTGGATTCCAGCATTAATCAGAGTGTTGGACTCAAGACTTGATATGTTTCTTTACGACTCTTAAGAATCTATCTTTTCAACTGGCATTTCCAGTCATGTGTCAGTCAGCATTTAATTTCATCTCCACTATATTCGTCTCTAATGTCTTCATTTCCTTTTCCTTTTATTCTGCTGATTTTTTTTGTTTGAGACAACAATGTTGTAAATGTGCGAGTAGGACTAAACTGTATAGAATCTAGTCGTGCTAGGCACATTGTCTATTATTATCACTACATCCGTTAAAAGCTGTGCAGTGGCTCACAAGGTTAGGACACTGGGCTGACTATTGGCAGGCTCACGTTTGAGACCCAGTTGCTGCCGTGGGATAGGGTGAGCTCCCGTCACATGCTCTAGCTCCTGCTGACCCAGCAGTTCAATAGTCGGTGACCGTGAATAGATAGATTGGTACCACTTTGGTGGACAAGTTAATGGGGACATGAAAGGAGCCCCCAACTGGGTGGCCCCTGGGAAATGGTGATGTCACTGTTCAATCCTTTCAACCTGGTAGTGTTTCGGTACTCCTGATGTGAATATAGTACTATTATCTATTACAACATCCCTATTATTCTTGAAAGAGGGGACCTCTGACTATAATTTCAGACCTTTCCAGTAATAGTGAAATCACCTATAGTACAACACGGTAAATGAACTTCTTCCATTTTTTTCTTAATAGAATATCTTGCAGGTTTTCACATTGAAATATCTTAATTTTATTTTTCTTCTAGTGCCAACAATATGCCAAAGCAGGTAGAAGTACGAATGCATGAAAGCCATATGAGTCCAGTGGAACATCAACCGAAGAACCTCTGTGTACGACTCTGGCTTTCACTCAGAAAAAATCTGCTCCTTTCACTTACTGTATTTGGTAAGTCAACCTGAGAAATAATGTATTGGTCTAATTAATTAATGGACGCCATGTTCTGATATCCCAAGATATCTCCCTATCTGATCTACACTTCTGCTTTCTCCCCTTTTCTTACTATGCTTAGAACTCTACCCAAAACACTTGTGATGCCTCTCTCATGTTGAACACCATCTTTCCCATGACTCCTTTGACACACCCTTAGTTTGCTTGTTTATTGTTACTAAGCCTAAGAACATATATTTTAGAGCTTCCCTATTTTATTTCTACTTCCCTTTCTCTCTTTGTCAGCCATTCAAAGTAGACCAGACTAGGAAACTAAAGTCATGCAGACCAATACTACTATTATTATAAAGTTATCGTAATATAATCTTACAAAACAGAATGCACTGAAATTCCAGTCCTATTTACTGTAGTTAACCAAAGATTGCCTGTACTATTAATATTGTGCATTTCCATCATATTTGTAAGTGGTTGCTATCTGAGGCGCTTGCTAATAAGGATTACCTGAATATAGATAAGAAAGAGAAAGATGATTGCAACAAGAGCATACATTTGTTCCAAAGGTATGATGATGTGATTCAAAATATAAAACATCCTTATATAAATCATACTGTACACCATCAAATTTCATGAAGTTGCCAAGAACCATAATTTAGTTACTTACTTTATTTGTTTATTCAACGTACAGTATATGCAGCTCACTCAGTGCATGATTCAGGATCAAATCACAACAATAAATTCCACTAAACTACATAATAGAAAATTAGAAAAGTATAGAAACAGAAACATATAAATATGCACCATGTTAGTGGAGTGTGCTTGCTTTTTCCCAGACATGTCAACTGCTTTCTAAACATCAAGGACTTATTGGTTAATCTTGAAAAGGTTAGAGTAGAGGTCTGAATGGGGATTACAGCTGGACACAAACTACTTTTTAAAATTCTTCAGCAAATTTGGGTTTGGAACAATTGGGTGCATGAAACTTCTTCAGGGGAGGGAAAATTCTACACAGTACTTTCTGAAACACAGATCTCACAATCAGAAGTGAGAGTAGCACATCATATTGGAAAAAAGGAGTAATGGAAAGAACTTCTTCGTTATCTTTTTGAGATTTATTTAAAGCATGAAATCCATAGGAGTTTGATAGCACCTTTTCAGATGAGGCTATTTTACTAAAGAACATAAACAAAAAGGAGTCCCTGCGGATTTTACTCCGCTAGTTGTTGCTGACTATAGGGGGCGGTGCTCATCTCTGTTTCAAGACCATTGAGCCATCACTGTCCAAAGACATTTCTGCAGTCATGTGGCCAGCATGATGTCATGGAATGCTGTTAGCTTCCCACTGAAGTGGTACCTATTTATCTACTCATATTTGCATGCTTTTGAATTGCTAGGTTGGCAGGAGCTGAGGTGAAGATGAGAGCTCACCCCATCATGTGGTGCTCGGGTCTCAAACCTGGGCTGCCAGTTTTCCAGTCGATAAGCTCAGCCTCTTAACTGCTGAGCTACCATGCCCCCTATTAAAGGACATAAAAATTCATGAATTGTAGCTGCTTAAAGCTTAAAGTCTTTTAATAACATGTGTTCGTCTGAAAAGATGCTGCCAGATTCTTTTGGATTTTTGGCTACCATAGATTAACATGGCTCTCCTACCACAATGTCTGCAATTTGAAGCATAAGTAGCAGGGATTCTGAAGAATGTTGCAGGGATGATAATCCTACAATGTTTATTACATTACTTGCCTACCTTGCAACAAGTACATCAGCCTTGGAAATAATTTCTCCAAAAAGTTCTCCTTTTTTGAGAAAATTTCTAAAGCAAATACTCTTTCTTCCAACTGAATGAGAATTGCCAGGGTAAACAAATGCAGGAGAAATTCACTTTCTGCCATTAATTTAAATCTCTGTCTTCTGGTCATTATTTCAAACAAGCTTATAATCTAGCTTTCCCCACTGGGTGCCTTCCAGATGTGTTAGGACCACAACTCCCAGAATTTCCTGTTGACTATGAATTCCAGCTGTTATTATCCTCAAACCTCTGGAAAGTAACCTATTAGAGAACTATTCCAAAGTGCAACAATCTATGTTCAATAGCTTCTGTTAGAATAAAAAATCTGTCGATTCATAAGAAAGAAAGAAAAGCAATGCATTTAATTTATTAGCACTGTGAAGGAAAAGAAAAGAAGAAAAGTTAGATGAGGAAGTGGGGATTCATGTTCTTCGTGTTTCCTGCCAGAAGGCTGATGGTTTTTAGCTTTCTCTTTTGCCGTGCACTCTCAGAGACTAGACCAAGTGATACAGTGATCTACTTTTCTCAGTTGCCTTCTGGGTATAGTAGCTTCCAAATATGGAATAGTTTTGACATTTTAGTGTTGTTCCTTGGCTTCCTGCCCAGAGTTAACTAAAAAAAAAAAAAAATACAGTACTGTGAGAGGAAGAGCCAAATCTGTAGCCTTCACAAAGCCTTTCTTTATTCACTTCGGCCTGAATGGATAGCTGTGCTGTTTGTTGAAAAAGCTATGCAAATACTTTTAATGTCTCCCTGCTATTAAAGATTTTGGAGACTGAGTTTATTTTTACATGGGCATTTGGCTCTGATTGACTGTTGCAAGATGACTGAAAGCCTTTCCCAGGTTGATCTCCAACAAGTAGGTTCAATAACAATAAAGCACAGAACATCTTTCAATAGTTTTATTGCAGCAGTTGCTGTATTGCCAAAGGAAGAAAGATTGCAGGTGCAATATTTTTTCCCGAAGTTTGTTTTCAGAATGTTTTACTCTTTTTAAATATGACTAATTGTGACAGCCAAATGATAGGGGTCTATAGGTCACCCCATTTTTTTTCCTTTTCCACAAAGAGACAGTTAATACAGATTGGCATTTAGCTATTAATGGGAAATTGTGTGTGTGTGTGTGAGAGAGAGAGAGAGATTTGACCAATTAGCACTGCCTTTCCTGTGGGTAGGTGGGAACCAGGCATTATATCTCTATAGGCATCCCAAGCTCTTTGAGCAGCAGTATTCAACTCATTCCCCTCCCCAAAATCAGAGAACTAGATTGTGCAAGATATAAGTTTTTGTATCTTGCTGAGCTCATCAGTAAGGCCCCAACCTTATTTACCAAAATTGAGAACTGTTGACTGGTTATGGTATCCTTAACTTCCTTGTTGGAAAACTGCAAAATAATTCCACAAAATGATGGGTAAAGACTCATATAATTATTCAGATTATTTTCTCCTAAACCTTCCTTCCTATTATTTCTTTCGGTACATTCAAGGTGTCATTATGGGAGCATTATGTGGAATGCTCCTTCGCATGGCAGCTCCTATTAATCCTGATGTCGTCATGTTGATAGCCTTCCCCGGAGATATTTTGATGCGGATGTTGAAAATGTTGATCCTCCCTTTAATTATCTCAAGTTTAATCACAGGTGAGATTATGAACGATTGGAATTTTATGTCCTGTGATAAATAAAGGTCTATAGGATAATGCTGATAGCTCTTTGGAATTTAATATTTTTTCTCCATAATTCAGTACTAGCATATCCTTGCTATCGGAATCAGTAATGTTAATCAGTACTTTATACTTATGTTTATAAAAACAGATGATACTTTATTTCTCATGATCTGTACTATGTAGAATGCTGAGACAGTGAATGGCAATTTATTAATAAGAATTAGGATGTTAGTTATTAATTTTTAATACCATTGAGTGATATTGTTTCCTCACTATTCCTTTCTCTGATGTTATCTCTGTTCAAACACAGAGATTCCTTTTGAGTTCAATTATTGAGACTCTAATGACATAGAATTAAAGTGAAATTGCCTGTATTAATCTGAGATTATCGGAAGGTATCATGACCTTAGGAGGACTACAATATCTAGGCCACAAACATCTATCTGGATGACCACTGGATAGGAGCAAAGAGTTTGCAGTTTCTATGTCTCCTTGCTGACATCTAGTGATCTTCTGAATATTTGTAATGCATATATGGTAGGTCTACTTCAGGGCTGCGATCAAACAAAGCACCTCGAATAGAAGATATCACATTGTACAAAAAGAACTTGTGTGAATCAACGTTCCAGGTATATATAAATAAAATATATAAGTCCACAAACCTATAGGCATTTATTTAGAAGTATTTCTCACTAAATATAGTGAGACTGATTTCTGATGAATATACACAGGTTTCTTATAAACCAGGGAGGATGAATTAATCAGTGGAATGACTTGCCTCCAGAAGTTGTGGGTGCTCCAACGCTAGAGGTTTTTAAGAAGAGATTGGACAACCATTTGTCTGAAATGGTATAGGACAGTGGTGGCGAACCTATGGCACGGGTGCCAGAGGCGGCACTCAGAGCCCTCTCTGTGGGCACACGTGCCGTTGCCCCAGTCCTAGGCCTTCAGCTGGGTTTTATAAAACCTTTTCGCTTTAGGCCTCCGCTGCCGTGTGCAAAAAAAAAAAAAAGGTTCAATCAGTCAATTTCAACTTCTCGTGGGAAAAAAAAAAGATCTTGCAAAGTTGGAATTGATTGATTGAACTTTTCCCACCCAGTCTGCCGTTACCACCGCAGCCACGCCCACCCAATGGGCCACACCCAACCGGCACTCGACGATGCATAAGTGGGTTTTGGGTTGCAGTTTGGGCACTCAGTCTATAAAAGGTTCGCCATCACTGGTATAGGATCTCCAGCTTGAGCAGGGGGTTGTATTAAAAGACCTCCAAGGTCCCTTCCAGCTCTGTTATTATGTTACTTTGATTATAATTTAACTGATCGATCTATATACTCATCAATATACATCAATCATTTAAGATACCTTAAGAGATTTACAGGTATCTAAAAGTAATTATTATACATATTTATCCATGATAATTTTCTAGAGAAACTCTTTTATATGACTTTCTGTATCAAAATCAAAATAAAGACAATATATATACTGTAATATTATAATTGCCTGTAAAGTATACAGACTGGTGAAAATGGCCAAAATGCAACAGCAAGAGGGTATACTTATTTGCACAATGCTAATCACAAGAAGCACTCTTAGTCATTATTTAGATTCTCAATAATCAGGAAGATACCATTTGTGTCTGAATTCTTGCCAATTCAATTCTTTTTACAGGGCTGTCTGGACTGGATGCTAAGGCCAGTGGTCGATTAGGGACGAGAGCTATGATATATTATATGTCCACAACAATCATCGCTGCTATCCTGGGAGTGATCTTGGTGTTAGCCATTCATCCTGGCAATCCAAAACTCAAGAAGCAGCTGGGAGAAGGAAAGAAGAATGATGAAGTATCCAGTCTTGATGCCTTCTTGGATCTTATTCGAAACTTGTTCCCTGAAAATCTTGTGCAAGCATGTTTTCAACAGGTAAAAACCTGCATGTTTCATACAGGAATATGCATGACAACTGTGAAAATAACCGTAAATGAGATAAGATAAACAGAATCATCACTGCACATGCCACTTGATTTTACCAATTTGATACCTTTATACTTAAAACATACCTAAATGATAACTGACAAAGTTTCTGTTTGTATCTTTATTGGATAAGTTGCTCAGTCTGCAAAAAATCAATAAATTTATGACTTCATTTCTGGTGAAAGCCATCCAATTTCCTCTCGATACTAATTTGTTTTATTTCCTTGGGACCTTAAAAATCTGGATCTTGTTACTGTCAGAACTATAACTAAAGCTCACTAAAAAAAATAAGAGAAACATTTTCAATAAATGCTGAATATCTAGTTCATTCAAAGATTCAATAGACATAAATGCATTTGCCTAAATACACCCAAAATTGCTTAACTTTAATATGCTATGTTTTTGATTCCATAAGGATTTTTTTTTCCTGTTTTTAATCAGGGACACCTTGTGGTTCTTTGAACAATAATATTTATAAAATCTGAAAGGCTAGGCTATTCATTTCTGTATTTTGAAACTGTTAACAAGGTCAGGGTCATTAGTGCTGCTGCCAAAAGTAAATGGGGAAACAGTAAAGAGCCAAGTGATTGATACCTGAAGACTGAATAGTCTTTGGTGAATGTATCTACCCAAGTAAGGCCTGAAATGTTTTTGGATGAGAAGGATGGTGAGATTTCTCTATTGTTGCTTACTCTGCTCATACTTAGACTGGGGTGGCTTTTTCCTGAGAAAAGTACAATAGTATGACTTTCCAAAGCATATATGAACTGCCTTTTTATTATGCCATACTCACCAGGAGATGCCCTTCAGCACTTTCCTCCCACTCCTATCCTGTTAATTTGTTTAGCAATTACATGGATTATTTTATAATGAAATGGATAAGGCCTGCTGCCAACCTTTTTTCAATCAAAACTCTAAAGGCATCACTTAAGGCAGGGGTTCCCTGGTCCATGGACTAGCACGGGTCCGTGGCATTCCAGAAACCGGTCTGTGCAAACAAGCAAAGCTTCATCCGTCACAATGCAGGCAGTATGCGAAACCACGCCCCCTCTCGTCCACGGAAAAACCTCTTTCCATAGAACTGGTCCCTGGTGCCTAAAAAGTTGGGGGCCGCTGACTTAAAGAATTAAAACAGTATGTTATCTGACTTGTAGCCTTAAGCTATCCTTTCTGCCTAAAGCAGGGGTGTCAAACTCGTAACATCATGTGACGTGTCGTGACGTATCACAACTTTTTTTCCATTGCCGGCAATGGGGTGGGCACGGTTTCATCATGACGCATCCGGTCCGCGGGCCAGCAGTTTGACATCCCTGGCCTAGAGGGTAGGGAAGGGGCAGAACTATCAAGACACACAAATTCCGACAGGGATGCCAAAGTCAAGATGACAACTGCAACGAGGCAATCAAAACTCTGCCTGGTATTTATGCGTGTCCACATATAAAAAAAATATTTTTTTTCCTTTCAGTACATTATATTTCATTGGATGTTGAAAAAAATGGGGCTAATAGGCTGAGCTGGAAATTAAACATCAACTACGCAAGTTTCCTTTTTAAGTTCTGAGTGATTCTAATATTAAGGAGCATGATTTTCATATTCACAGAATTGCAGCAGAAAAGAAGTATAGGAAAAGGGTAGAAGTGGTATCCATTTAAAATGCTAAACTGGTCTCCCCCTTTCTAACTAATTGCGTTTGACACAAAGTGAGTAAACCATTTGGCTGCTGAAAAGCTGCATAATGAGATAATAGGCTGAGTGGGAGGCAAGGCAAGCTGCTCTTTATACTGTATTGGCATTATCACTTCTTTTTAAAAAATTGTTTGCTACTCATAATGTTATATTATTCTTCCAAACAATTCATTTCAACTCTTTCATTGCTTCACTATTTTTCAGATTCTTATTGATATTTTAACCCACTAGCACACCAGCTTTGATTAATGGATCTGTATTCACATAATAAATTCTCCAAGCATCAAACAATTAAAATTGAAGCAATAAATGAATTACATAAACACTTAAACAGTAAGAGTTACAGTAATACAGAAAGCAAAACAAATCCTACCAAAAAGGAATATGAGTCAATCCAAGAGAAGACACCACATCTAAGGAAGTAAAAGTATTTTACAAAGGAGACAAAAGTTTGATTTGCATGGCATAAGATAAATGTTTTAAAACTGTAGAGGAACAAAAACTGGTAACAGAAAGAAAGTTAATTAAATTTTTGAGAAAATACAGCATTGAGTAACTACATGACAAAGAAGGTTCACTTTTGCTCTTTTAAATGCTGTAGAAGATTTGGAATGAGGGAGCATATGGAGAAGCAAAGATCAATTCAAGGCACAAATAACCACATGTGTGAGTGTCCTTCATTATAGTTGTGTATTTCCCTAGGTGCCATTTAGATATAGGTCATTCTACCACCACCCCTCCTTCGTATTTTTAACCAGATCTGCTTGTGGTTTATAAATATTTTTGGATCCAGACTTTAGTTATCCTCGTTGAATGTTGTCCATAATCAAAATCTGTGATAGTTTATTCCAATGCCCAGCTGGATTATAAGTGCAGTTCCTCATTTCTTTACTGAAAATGTAGCCTTATTTGTTGTTTTCAGGGGAGCAAATAATGAGGAAATAATATTCTAGAAACACTGTTGCAGTCTATCCCCATTTAGCTCCAGAATTTTAATTATTTAAATATTACAGAAGCAAAACCATTTGCGGTGAACATCATATGAAATATGCTTTTGTATTTTAGTTACTACAGTAGCTTGATTACCTCTTTTCTGATACGTTTTAAATAGGCTGGACACATGCTGCTCCTTGACCTATTTCTTATTTGTGAAGGTGTAATCTAGTTATGGTATCTGCAGATAACAACACCTGTCTGGCCCTGGAAGTGGCTTGTGATATTGGATGGGACACCTTCAAAAAATATCAAAGTTGTAGGCCAGAGTGGGGAATTGAAAGTCAATCTAAAAGAAGGCAGCTGTAAGCCATTTATATTCTGTTATCAATATAGTTATTGCCAAGCTAAGCCCAAGAACGTGGTGGAACAATTCAGCCAGTGTTTTATTTGTTTACACCCAACAGTCAGAATCTAAGCCCTTAGTACTCCAGCGTATAGATATACCCTGGAAGATATTAGGGAATGGCTAGCTTTACTGTTTTCCTCTGTGTTCTATCCACCTCTGGGCTAGGCTGCCTCTTGTCTCCTCCCCTTTCTGAGATGTGCACCCTCCTTCCTGGGAAAGTGCCATTTCATTATAGCCCATCACACCAACTCCTCCTCTGTAGGCACCATCTCTCACCGTTGTGCCCATCTAGTCATAAGGGGTCAGTCAAGAGGCTGCTTTTTCACTTTCTGCTTCACCATACTTGTAGTTTTAACGATACTTAAAGAAAAACTTCAATAACATAACAGAAGGAGAATCAGTCTCGTAGTTTTCAGAAGTTCCCAAATGGCGTTTTTGTTCTTATTCATAAAGTTTGCAAAAATAACTGCCATCTTATCATCATGAATTATATAAACAGTATCGAGTGACTTTTGGAGTTTCTTGAAAAGTAAACATAGAGGTACCCTTGCTTTATTTATTTATCGTATTTGTATACCTGCCCATCTTACAGGAAAATGATCCTTGGGTACACAGCTCTAAATTTAAAAAACCCAATACATATATAAAAGCAGTTACAATTATAAACTAACTATAAAGATGTATATAAGATAGGAGAGGGTGATATTTACCACAGTAAGCGAGCCATAGCAAAATCTCCCTAGTCCCTTGGGACTCCGAGGCCTGATAACATAGCCAGGTCTTGAGAGAGTTGCAGAATGTTGAGAGATAGGGCTAATCTCACTTCTGGGATTCCACATGTCAGGCATTGGGGCAGAGAAGGCTCGCCTCCTGGGACCTGCAAGATATAACATATTAGTTCAGTTAAAGGGATTAAGCTCTCCAGTGTCTGTAAATTGAATATTGTCCTACAACATTTCAAGGAGTACTAGCTAGAATTTGGGATATAAAATGTGTAGTGAATGAAAACAGTGCATTCATTACTGACATTTTAGCCTTCACTCACTCTAAAATAACCAGGAGAGCAAGAGAAAAGAACTGCTACACAATAGTTCTACTCTGTCTTTGTGCTTCTGGTATAAAGAGTAGACTTCTGAACATTCTTCTATCCGGTGAAAGTTTTTCTATACAATGAAGAACCTAGATCCATGAATATATTTTAAGAGTAAGCCCTGGTATGAAGTTTGAAAAGCAGTACCTAAAAGGCAATTTCCAGTTGCATTTTCATTCTGCATTTTATTCTTTCAGATTCAAACAGTTACCAAAAAAGTGCTCATGCCGCAAGAAGTGGAAGAACCATCTAATGTTACAGATTCTATCTTTACCATCATGAATGAAACAGAAGTTACTCCAGAGCCTCAACTTATTGTTAAGAAGGGCCTTGAGTTTAAGGATGGAATGAATGTCTTAGGTATTCTCTCTGTCTTCAGACACCTATTAAATTTATTTCATAAATATTGTTCAGGCACAACTGCAGACAAAAATAGGAATTGCTGCTGAGAAGCAACAGTATTGGATAATAGCAGACAGTTATCAGCTGTGCTATTAAAGGAGGGGAGTTGCAGGGGAAACACCCAAAGTCCTTCTGAACTGGACAAATACACTTAATATGCTATTTTTTTTACAAGTGTAACATATATATTCTAATGTATTTATTAAAGGTCAGGTATTGTAAAATCCTGCCAAGGAGAATCTGAATAGGATAAATCTTATCTTTGGTCTCCAATCATTTTTTGTAATAAGCAATCTAAGAGACAAAGCTGATGTTTTTAAGAAGGCTGAATCTATTGATTGGAGGATTAGATCGCTGACATCAGAAATGGAACTTTATCCCACTTGACAAAATTAGCTAGTTTCCATTTAAGGGATTTCACTTATTCTCAGGCACACCTAAATAGATTAGACTTGTTTTCAAGCTTTGATCCTCCTAACATCTTATCAGAGGCCAAGAAAGTTCTTTCTTAGACATTTTTTCTGCTAATAATTCTGCAAACCTCTGAAACCAAGACTCAGTTCAGTTATATCGGAATGAACATTAAGCAAGGAACTTAAAGTAGAATGTCTTTGCACTATCTGTATTCCCAAATCTGTTGTAGAAATTTCCCCTTTTTCTGGAGTATATTTAGGAATGCAGGGAGAGAAGTGGGAGGACTGAATCAGTTCCATCATTAGTTTTTGTATTGTTTAGGAATTTGTAGACACCTTGGTATCATTTCAAAATAATTAGTTTCACAGACATTTTCTTGTAGCCCTGCTCCTCCAAATCCTTATGAGCTTCTGCATCAGATTCACAAGGGTGTTAATGAGATGAGAAACTAAACTAATCCTTGACTAAGAGCCACAGAGCAAAGCTATTCCTTCAGCTCCATAATCTGAGAATGCATGGCCAGTTAGGACTGGATTTCTTCAAAATAATATCTCAAATCCTACATCACCCAAATCTCCCATAACAAAGGTCAGAAGTACAGGATGTCACTGAGTGGTTAAGAAAAATCAACAGAGGTGCACAATGTTTATTGAATTATATGCTATGTATTTTATTTTGGGGGAGTGATTAAGGCATCAAGCTGTAAACGGGCAGACTGTGAGCTGTAATCCCACCTTGTGCAGTTTTCTTGGCAAGGTTTTTCAGAAGTGGTTTGCTATTGCCTCCTTGCTAGTGCTGGCAGAAACTGAGTGGCCCAAGCTGGCTTCAGGCCAAGGTGGGATGTGTGTGTGTGTATACACACACACTATGCATCCGAATTTATCTAAGGATAGTCAAGGAATGCTTTAAGATAGAGTGCTCTTATCACTATCTATTAAAAGGCATTCCATAATTATTTCTGTCTTTTTAAGCAGATTATTAACAATAACAAATCTTATTACCGTGTTTCCCCGAAAGTAAGACCTACCCCGAAAATGTGCCCTAGCTTGATTTTAGGGGGTGGGCCTAATATAAGCTCTACCCAAACAATAAGCCCTGGTTTTGGGGTGAGGCACACACCTAAAAATCAAGATGGGTAGGGGTGTGGAGCTGCCCCACGTGCCACTTACCTTGCAGCCAGGCCTCTCCTCGCTGGCCCACTTCTTCTGCAGCGTCCCCAGCCTGCATTTTGCAGTCAGAGGCCTTTCCGGAAGGCCACTGCAGCCGAGAACTACGGATTCAATCTATAGCTCGGTTCTACAAGGCCTCTGTGGCCTTGTAGTGGCCTTCCGGAAAGGCCTGACTGCAAAATGCAGGCCCGTGTGCCATTCTCAGTTGCAGAATGAAGCTGTTCCTTCAGCCTCAGAAGAAGTGGGCCGGCTGGGCGGGGCTGTCGGTGCCGGAGGTGAGTGGAAAGATACCACCACCACCCGAAAATAAGACCTGGAGCCTCTTTTGGAGGCAAAATAAATAAATAAGACTGGGTCTTATTTTCAGGGAAACACAGTAACAGATGTCTAAGGAAAAAAAGACAAATTTATTTTGACAGGCATACAGGAATATTCCAGATGGAAAATAACAAAGGCTGGATTCTTTACAAAATTCTGCACTGTGAAGCTTCATTTAAAAAAAAAAACATTACCTAGAATAGAGCAAGGAAGTAATAATAGTTGCTGGAATCCATATGAGCTTCCATGCGATGGAATGATAATGCAAAATCAAAAGAAATCCTACTTGTTTGAGCTATGCCTATCTTGTTTTTGTCCCCAATTCTTCTCTCTAATTGTGCCCCCTCTACAAAATCACAGATTTTTTTAAATGGTAAATTGAGGTTGAAGAATACAGAAAATTCCCCTTCAGAAAAATGCACAATTTTAAGAAAAGTTTCATAAAAGAGTCTGATGGTAATATTCTGTCAACAGGCCTCATTGGGTTTTTCATTGCTTTTGGTATTGCAATGGGCAAGATGGGAGAACAAGCCAAGATGATGGTGGATTTCTTCAATATCTTGAATGAGATCGTAATGAAGTTAGTAATTATGATCATGTGGTAAGTTAAAGTCATCGTCTATTAGATACTCCAAACCCTGTTCTACTTTGGAAATCATTTGGACTTTGATCAGTAATAATACAGAGAACTTTGTTGAGCCAGGCCAAAAGTATATATAATCCAGGAGTCTGGTTTACAAATATGTCCAGGAATTTCTCAAGCAGGATATGATGATAATGATAACATTTTCCATTCATGCCTTCTAGCTAATGATGATGAAATAATGTTGCCTTTGATTTTGGAGGTCATATAGACCCAGATACTGTAAACCTGTCCTTTGCCAAAATGTTTGCACTGATGTATTTTATTATATTGGATTGCAACTACAGTCTTTGTGCGTGTATGTGCGTGTGTGTGTGTGTGCTTTCCAGTTTTGTTTCCAGTTTCATAGTACAAAGTGCTTAGAGAAAAACACAGAGAGGAATTATGTTTTCTTTTTACAATAAGTAAGCAGACAGAAGTTTGTGCAAGTGTGGATTGGGTTCATTAAAAGGTGAACATGGGCTATCGAGAATATTTCTATCTGCTACATCATGCCACACTATATAACATTTTAGCTCATTAAAGAATCCTAGTAGACTATCATTTCATTCTTCATAGCTTCCTTGCTTCTTGAAGATGATTAGCAGCATCTTGGGAGATGATTAGTAGCTGTGAGCCTGGTTTTTAATTTTGAAAAAAATCAGTATACTGTTCATTTAAAATCTATCCAATTTGACTTGGCTCCAGTTCAAAGAAAGATTCAGGAAATCATATGCAGTACCTCTTACTGAGGAGCATGGAAAACTTACATCTGGTAGCTGCTGTGCTCTAGCACCTCCTCTTCCTCCTCAGAACAAAGGAGTAGATTCAAGGATTTTGTAGCTAGGTTTTATTACATTTATTTGCATTTGAACTAAGTTAGATTACATAATAGTGTCTGCTTATAGCAGCCTTTTGAAGCACTGAATTGTACGGAATGTCTGTGATTGTTGTTTTTCAGCTCTAATCACTTTGGAGACCCTTCTTCATCTTTGGGGAGCTATAGAACTGGTCCATAGCAGTTGATTCATGTCTTGGTCCATCAACTGTAATATTTAATTTACTGTGTGATGCTCTAGTTTTTCCTGTACCAGAACTGGATCTTTGCATCACAATTATTCACACATACTGTTTAGAATCCATTCTAAGCTGCTAATAGTGATTCCACAGCTTCTAGTGTCACTGTTATAGGGATTTTACTCATGAATCTTGTTTATTTATATAAGCAAAATGTTTATTGTATGGAGATAAAGATATTTGTTTTCAGATCTAAAAGATACTTTCTGTCTAATTATTTATAACTGTTCTCTGAGGAAATATTCCATATTTACCAGCACTTCAATCATTTATGAAACTCTCATAGACTCCATAAAAACATAAAACAACGTTGAACATTTAGTAAGGATTCTTTGAAACCAGATTGTAAGGATTATCCTCAGTGAATATTTCAGGAAAGAGACTATCTGGCACTTTTGGAAACAGTACTTAAAACAACATGATTGAGAGGCTTATAGATTCCTGGTTGATTACTAGGATTCTTTATTGAAGGATCAGATGTAAATCCATAGTTTCAGTTTAGTTCATAGTAAAATAGTGAGGATGTGACATGTAAGGGCATTCATGAAATTACAGTTTCCAGGAGACTGGCTTAAGCTGTAATAAAAGCATTAGTCTTTAAATGACACAATATTTTATTGCTATCAAAAACTATCATGGCTACTCTTCTATAATTTGTTATAAAGATCTGATTGAATATTTCCCTACTAATACTAGTAGAAGAATGCAAGTGCGCAAGGAGCAAGTCAAAGATAGCAAAAAGAATGTGTAAACAGATAAATAGACTGAAAATGTTCAGTTTAATTTCTCATTAGCAGCATTATATTAGGCAAAATTAAACAGACGTTATCCTTAGCAAACGTACAAACAATAGTGAAGTAGAATGTGTAAGTTCAAGATTTCTGAAAGTGAAATAAAATTTTAATTGTAAGAGGGAATTTTTCTATTTTCAGTACATTTGATTGTTACCAGATGGATATCTAATTCTATTCCATACTTTTTATTTCTTTCTTCTAGGTATTCTCCATTGGGCATTGCCTGCCTCATTTGTGGAAAAATCATTGCAATCAAGGATTTGGAAGTAGTTGCTCGACAGCTTGGCATGTACATGGTAACCGTGATTGTAGGTCTTCTCATCCATGGAGGGATTTTTTTGCCTCTGTTGTATTTTGCAATTACAAGAAAAAATCCCTTCTCATTTTTTGCTGGAATCTTTCAAGCATGGATCACTGCTCTAGGCACAGCTTCAAGGTATTTAATAGAAAATGATGATGTTTGCTAGAGATGTGTCTCCTTTCGCAGGACTACCTTTTAATCAAAATGGGTGGGAAATTCAATATCATGATAAAGAATTATGTCCTGAAACATTTTTCTCCAAGGCTATTGCCTGTCAACTGCAAGATTGCAGACTGAGACTATCAGAAGGCTTTGTTAGTATAAAAAGTGTCCCAAAAGTAGAAGGTCAAAGAATTTCACCACCAAAACTAGGTTCAGTTTGATTTATATTGATAAAAGAGATTGGGCTGGACCTGTTGTAGTTGACATCTAGATTGCTCTGAAGACTCTTCTTTTTCTTTGAGCTGATGGTGACTGGATTGTTACTTTTACATAGTTAGGTTTTATTTTTAAGTGTCCCTAGTCCATTGACTGGGTGATACAAAAACTGTGCAAACAAACAAATAAACATATAAATACATATGCGTACATACATACATGCAGAATAATGACAGTGGGGTCAGCAACATCAAAGTATTGCAGAATACGTCTACAGTATGCGTATCAATTGAATAACATAAAACAGCCAATCATCTTTGCAAGTTTCTCCTTTGGGCCGAATGTTGTATTAACTTGTAGCGTGCCTAGAGGGGACAAAATTAGAAATGCAGAAATAAAATAAACTATTTCATGACTCATGATACTGTCTCTATGGAATCATATTACAGTGTGTCTGTAATATGTGATCTACTAGCTTATACTGGGTCCAGAAAATAATACTTGGCCCCTATCTTTATTCTTGGTCTATTTTTTCTGTCCTGTCCTGTCCTGTCCTGTCCTTCCCTGTCCTATCTAACTAATTGTAGTCTATTCTAATTCTAGTCTATTCTAGTCTATTCTGACTTGTCTAATGAAGACAAGGACTGAGGGTGACATGCCTTCCAATATTTGAGGGACTGTCATAGAGAAGAGGGGACTGCAAAGCACCTGAGGGAAGGATAAGAAGTAACGGATGGATGCTTATCAAAGAGAGATCCAATTGAGGAGGAATTTCCTGTCAGTGAGAACAATAAATCAGTAGAATGGCTTGTTTCCAGAGATTATAAGTGCTCCTTCACTGGAGCTTTTTAAGAAGAGATTGGATGGCCATTTATCTGGAATGGTTCATTCTGCTTGAGCAGGGGATTGTATTAGAAGACCTCTAATGTCCTTTCCAACTCTATTGTTCTGTGTTCTACTTTTTCCCTTACACTGAGTCCTATTTTCTATTCTGTCTCATATGTAATTACTTAGGTAGCTACAATTAGAGATAGGAAATATGATCGTTTTGATTTCTCAGAGTTCTTCATTTCTGCAAATCTGCCAGGTTTGGTTCATCAGACTGGAAAATATTTTTCAGAAGATGGACAGTTAAGTGCACATTTCTTCCAAATATAATAAAAACACATGTTATTTTCAAGTTCTTTTATGTGTGACAAACACGCATGAATGTAGACAGATGCTTTCCCTAATTTTTAAAATAAACTGCATGCACCAATTTAAAAGCTATGAATATTGAATTAGAACTATGTTTTGGTTCATCTGTTGTCCTAAACAAGTAAAAATTTGTCCAATTGAGTGTTTCCACCTTCTCTAGCTACATCATTGGAAAATACTATTATCATCAAAGCAAAGTATTTCTTTTAGGTAGTGGTGGGGTTAAGCATTTCTTGGTTGTGAGCATGTTTATAACAAGTTATTTGAATCTCCATAATGTTCGCTGTGATTTTTTTTCCTTTCAAACATAATCAGAAGAGATACAGATCATGGGAGGAAGGAATGCCTATGGGATAAATATTAGATTGATCAATCCATTTATGTTCTTATTTTGGAACTGAAGCTAATTGTCAGCATGTTACTTCTTATTTTGTTTCTGTCCCCTGTAAAAAGAATATGTGGGTAACTGGAGGAAAAACTGGATACCAAAATGCATGATGATTTGTCCATGTTGAAATGATGTCAAATAAACTGAACACTAGATACTGAATGTAGATGCTATCAACCCTGCCTCTGGATTGGCATTTTTTGCTTATCTAACAATTACAACTTAAACTGGAGTGTGGAGGCATTTGAAGGATTACTTTACAAAGTGCTTCACAAAGGGTTTTGGCATGAGTGAAGTGCCTCTCTTTGAAATGAAGCACCCATATCCCAAGGGAACCTTCTGAAATTCACTTTGCATAATATGTGCATGTCTTCATATCCACTTCACTTCACCAGAGTTCCAAGTACAGTGTTCTATATACATGCACAGACAAGCTGGGAAAGACACACCAAGCTTTCTGGAGGACATAGCTGCCTCTATATTACAAAGAGAGGAACTTCACTTGCACCAACAAACACTTCAAAAGTTTTGCACAGCTCTATCTAGTCGAGGTTAACTGTTCGCAAAAAAAGCTAAGCAGGATTGGACCTGAAAGTTTTTGGATGGAGATTATCGATGGATGGACATTTTCATTTAGTCTTCAAGAAGTGAAGAACCTGTTCCTTTACTAATAGCCACTTTTAAAGGATAATATATAATCATCTAGCCAGATCTTTTTGTGTTTCGCTCAGTTGAATTCTATACTTAGAGAAAGAATATTCATTGCTGGTACCTGAGGCTGAATTGTTTGGACACTCTGGGAACCAGTTAAGATGTTGGAATAGGACCAAGACATTCTGGTTCAAGCCACCCTTGAGTTATGAAACCTTAATGGCCAAGTTTTGTCCCATCACTGAAAAGCTTCACTCAAAATGTGTAAGTTTCTAGAGTAGATGAAAAAAGTTCACTTGGGCACTGGGAGAGTCCTGGCTGACAATGTGCTGCCAGATAATACCATGAAATCAGAATTATTATTTTTTAATTGTATGAAGATACATTTGGTGCAATATCATCAGTGTGCTGCTGATTCTCAATTGTATATTAACCTCCAGCCAACCAAGTAAAGCTATCAAGGTTTTATCCCAATATCTAGAAGCTATGGGGTCTGGATGGAGAAGAACAAGCTTCTGCTCAGTCATACCAAGATCAAAACTTTTGAGCCCACAAACCTGGAACTGGAGATACTTCATTATTGATTCTGGATGAGTCACTGTTCTGCCCAGATTCAGTGTGCAATTTGGGGGTCCTCCTGCTTGATGAAGAGATGGCAGTTGTGGTCATGGGGCTTTTGAGTAACTTAATCTTGGATGCCACTTGTGCCTGTTCTTACATTGGAGGGTTCCCCTTTCAGTCCTATATTCCTTAGTCACCTCCTGGTTGGATTATTGCACTATACTCTACATGTGACAGCCTTTGATCCAAAGGCTACAGAATGCAACAGCATAGATAGTTATGAGCATTCCTGAACTATGCCTGTGTCACACTTCATCAGTCATCTTGTGGAATCCAGGAAGCGTATCTTCTCTGTGGCAATGTTGCCCTTTGGAATAATGTCTCCTTGCTGACATATCATTGACTCCAACCCTGCAAGCCTTCAGAAAGATAATTAATAATTGTCTCTTCCCTGAAATGGTTGGATCAGGAAGAGCAGAGCTCCCATTTGGTGGAGATAAAAAAATGTTAGCTTCTGATCACTATTTAATTGCTTATTGTTTCAGTTGTATGCATTTGTTTTTCTTTTGAATTTTGTTTACTGTTTTTTGTATGCTGCCCAGAATCGGGCTGAGTTACGCAACTGTACAAATGCTTAAAATAACAAAATAAAAGAATTCATTTCCCTTGGTCCTTCAGTGCTGGTACATTGCCTGTTACTTTTCGCTGCCTTGAAGAAAATTTGGGCATTGATAAGCGTGTGACAAGATTTGTCTTGCCTGTTGGAGCCACTATTAATATGGATGGAACTGCTCTTTATGAAGCAGTGGCTGCCATTTTCATAGCACAGATGAATGGCATTGTGTTGGACGGCGGACAGATAGTCACTGTCAGGTAATCTATTGGGGTTGGTGGAAAAAAATGGTATCCCAACATTAAATATTGTATTGAAAAATGATTTACATTTGGAAGTACATGCTAGTCTTTACTCATGCCCAGAATCTGTAAAAAGTTTCCATTTCCATCATAATAAGAAGTGAAAAGAGCTCTTTTCCAGTTTCTCCATTTACATACAAATACAGGCAATCTGATAGCCATCATTTATATTATGTTAACAGTGAGCATGATTTTTTCACTGTATTGATTGTAAATAGAAAAAAACCAGTGAAGGGCCAATTGGCTAAACGTAAATGAATCACATGTTATTTTAATGTTAGAACAATTAATAAAAGAATATAATTGGGGAAAATGGTTTTGAAAATGAACAGATAGCCATGTTACAGGTAATCCAGGCTTAATGATGGTAACTGGGACCAGAATTTCTATCACTAAGTGATGTGGTCCTAAAGCACACTGTCATGTGACTGCATCCAGCAGTCCCCAGTTACTGTCATTAAGTGAGGATCTTACGTTATCATGGCTTTTGATTTCCTGCTGGGTTCCCCATTGACTGTAGTTGTGGGAAGTCAACAGGGAAGGTTGCAAATTGTGATCATATGCCATGGGACATTGTCATGCTCAGAAATCTGGGCTGGTTGGTGAGCACCTGGAATATGATCACATGAGTACAGGGGTGCTGCAATGACCAGAATTTGAGGATTGTAAGTACTACTCATTCACTATGACAAGTTCAAATGGTTGCTGAACAGGTGCTCATTAAATGAGGACCCTTGTAATAAAAGCACTTGAAAATATTTTGATTCTGATGATGGCCTGTTACTGTGTTGGATTGTACCTCCCACCATCTCTAACCATTAGCAATGCTGACTTGAACTCTTCAACAATATCTGTTCTAAATTCACCTGTTCTAAATTCAACCAACTACCTTTAATTTAAAATTAATAGATGTTATGAATTTATAAGAAAAATGGATTGGGTCCAAGTCTGTCCATTTGTCAGTAGAAAGCACTCCTCTTTGGAAGTTTGAGGAACACTGCGGAGCAGAGTTGTGAAGTGTGCAATGTGATGATGATTCAGGAGAAACAAGTGAAATATTTTCCCATGCAAGTAGGACTGTACAGGTAGTCCTTGATGTATGACCACAATTGAGCCCAAACTTTCTGTTGCTAAGTGAGACATTTGTTAAGTGAGTTATGACCTTTCTTGCCACTACAGCAAATAACTGCAGTTGTTAAATTAGTAACATGTTTGTTAAATAAATATGGCTTTCCCTTTGGCTTTGCTTGTCAGAAGAAAAGATGATCACATAACCTGCAACACTGCAGTCATCATAAATGTGAACCAGTTGCCAAGCATCTGAATTTTGATCATGCGACCATCGGGATGCTGTAAGGGTCATAAGTGTTAACAATGGTCATAAGTCCCATTTTTCAGTACCATTGTAACTTCAAATGATCGCTAAATGAACTTTTGTGAGTCAAAGACTGCCTATATTATTTTTGAAAAGATAATAATTCATGTTTGTACAATTCTCTATTATATAAGCGGACATGTTTCATTTTACAGTTTGACAGCCACCCTTGCCAGTGTTGGAGCTGCAAGTATACCAAGTGCAGGACTGGTGACCATGCTTCTTATCCTCACTGCAGTAGGACTTCCCACCCAGGATATAAGCTTACTTGTGGCAGTAGATTGGCTCTTGTAAGTAAGACTGTTTTTATGATATAAGTCAAAATAGTGATTGATTATCCATCTGATAGGGTATTAACTTTTGCCTTCAGTCACCTCCTCATGATACACTGCAAACTAGCGATTAAGATCTCAGACTGGTAATAGGGATATCCATAGTCAAGCTCCTATTGATCAGGGAATTTCCTACATGGCTATGGAACAGTCAGACACTATGTCTTAGCTCAACCCACTTCACAGAATTTGATCTTTGTCAGAGCATGCACAGTCTTATCGTGCTGAGATAACCCAGGAGTAAAAACAGTAAAAAGTGGTTTGTATTAAATGATGGTTTATCTTACACTATCTACAATATCATACACCAGGAACAATATACATACACATGCTAATACAGCAAACTCCAATATACAGCAGTTACAGCAGGAAACGGATGAGAGAGAGACACTCCAGCAAAACCTTCTCTTTTATACTCAGGCTCTTAAAGGGATACAGACTCCGCTGAGTCATTCCTATCATTGCATCATCCACCTTATATTACATTACATCATTACATCTTATT
The DNA here is from genome assembly GCA_023970755.1 of Azemiops feae. Lineage (NCBI taxonomy): Eukaryota > Metazoa > Chordata > Lepidosauria > Squamata > Viperidae > Azemiops > Azemiops feae. The sequence continues at coordinate 4,456,081 of JALGBA010000005.1, read as the reverse complement.
ACATAAGCTGTTTGGCTGTTAAATCATAACCTTGAGAATCTTCAGCACTCAAAGTAAAAGCAAGATGTTTACATTATAAAGGGGTTAATGTCATGTATGTGAATTGTTTCTGATGTCCAATTGTAGGTAATATGTACATGTTGCATACTATTACTACTAATTGTTATTATAATAATATTATGTCTTACAGCAATAGCACTTAGACCAGTGGCTCCCAACCTTTTCTATATCCCGCACCCCTAGAATACTTATGATATATTCTCGCACCCCTTACAAAAGTTCGAAATAACGGCAACGAATTATGCATATACATTATAATTTTGAAAACCCAAGTTTTCGTGCCCCCTGGAATATCATCTCACACCCCCGGTTGGGAACCCCTGCCTTAGACTTACAGTATATACCACTCCATAGTACTTTACAGCAGGGTTTTTCAACCTTTTCACAGATTGTGCCACTTTTAGGACATGACAATATTTGAGTACCACCAGTGCTTAGCAAGGTGTCAAAAACTTGATGACTAAAAAAAAAGGGGGGGGGGATTTTGGGTTTTACTGATTAGATTGATTTGTTGTTATAGAAATGGCTAATTTATACTATTATGGAAAAGTAAAAAGTTGAGGTTTGATGTTAATGCTTCCTTCTACTGCAACAGAGGAAGCCCCAAGTCAATACCTTTCCTTTTTCTCTTCTCCCCCTCACTTTTCTTTCCCTTTTTCCTCCCCACTGTGTCCTACTATTTGCTTTTGTATTTTTGTATTTTATTCTATAATCTAATAAAATGTTACAAACCATTAAAAAAAAGGAAAAAAGTACCAGTTTTATTCCTTCTTTTATATCCTCTCTTCTCTCCCACCTCCTTTTTCTTTTATATCCTCTCCTTTCTCCCCCTCCTCCTTTTATATCCTTTCTTCTCTCCCCCCTCCTTTTATATCCTCTCCTCTCTCCCCCTCCTCCTTTTATATCCTCTCTTCTCTCCCCCTCTTCCTCCTTATATATCCACTTCCCCCTCCTCTTTTTATATCGTCTCCTTTCTCTCCCCCTCCTCCTCCTCTTCTCTTCCTGGTGCATTGGAAGCTCCGATCAGTTGGAGCTGCGCGTGCCGATACTGGGCTCTCAGCAGAGCCCCGGCAACACCGCAGCTCCAGCTGACTCTTCCCCAGGCCTCTTTGGCGCTGCTACCGCTTCAGTTCATCCACTTTTACACTTTTTTTTACAGTGCTTTTCAACCCATCATACACATATCACCTGCCAAATGCCGAAGTACCATCAGTGGTACGCGTACCATGGGTTGAAAAGCCCTGCTCTAAGAAGTAAGGCCTCAATATCACTGTTTCGGGGCTCTCTTTCACATTATGAAGCTATATAGGGCATATTTAACACACACACACACACACACTTATATAAACACAGAGGCTATAAATTCTGTAAGAATGAATGGCTCCTACTAGAAAAAATATTTTGGATACTAGTTACAGAAAACCTATTATCAGGAAAGTTTTAATCAGTTTTTAAGATAATTTTAATAACTCTGATCCTTCCAAGCCCTGGAGATCAGCTAAGAAAATTATATAGATGGAAGAAAGTTGATGTTAAAGAGTATATTTAAGAGATGTGTTCTCTGATTTTACAGTGATTTTCAACCCATTGTACGTGTACCACCTGCCAGGTGCCGAAGTACCACCAGTGGTACGCATACATAGGTTGAAAAGCCCTGCTTTACAGCATTCTCTGAGTTTACAGAGTCAGCATAATGCCCCCAACTATCTGGGTTCTCATTTTACCAACCTAAGAAGGATGGAAGGCTGAGTCAACCTTGATCGAGCTTCTATTTACAATAGCAGCTCCAGTTGCAGTCATTAGGCAAATCCTACATGGTTATTAGGTTGGCATCATGTGATTGCCATTTGTGACCTGATGGTTTTCCCATTGACATAGTTTGATGCTGACAGTAAAGGTCACAGATAGTGACTTCAGGACACTATGACTCATAATTGCAAGCTGGTTGCTAAGCACCTGAATTGCAATCAAGTGACCGCAAGAATGCTGGAATAGTTGGAATTTAGACAACCGGCCACAAAATCTGCTCATTCAGTGCCTTCATAACTTCAAATAGATACCAAATAAAAGGTCATTAACAAGGACTACATGTAATAATACTCATTTGTGATTGGGGGAGCCATTCTTTTTTTTAATCCTGGAATGGTAGATGGATAAATATTAAATCCTGACCCTGGCCATGAGCTATAATATATGTAGAAAATGAAATGGATGCTGGTTCTTTTGCAACTCTATTTTAAGGACTATAATGTACAGAAGGACTGTCAGGATTGCATTGCAACTCTTGCTTAGGACACTAAAGCTACACATATGTTTGTAGCCCTTCTTCAGTTGTTGACACAACACTGTCCTATCACAGGATCTTCCACATTGTTGCCTTACAGATTTTTTTTTCAAAAGATAGGATAGTGATGCAGCATTTGCTGTTCAGTTTTTGAGCAAGCTTCTAATCTCATCAACTTCTGATTAGAAGCTTCTATGGACACTTACCGTAAAATATTTAGAGGTCCTGAAGGATTTGATCTTGGCATATTTCTTCTCACCCCAACGCACACACCATTTAAAAATGCTGAAATTGACTTACGTATTGTAGCAATAAACAAGACAAGCTGATAATTAAAACACAGTGCTAAAATGTTAAAACTGCAGAGGCAGCAAGAGATGACAGAATAATATCAGCCAGTGGAACGATAAAACAGTCACTTGATTAACTATCTATTGCAGTTGAGCATGTGAGATATTCATCTGACATCAGGAAGACGTTAGTATTGATGCTGTGCAATTCTCCTGGGAGGAAAAGAAAAAACATTCCATACCCTAGATATTAAAAGTTAAGAAAGTAAGATGAGCTCTATCACAAAAAGTCCTGTGGGCTCATGTACAGATAGTCATTGTTTAGGAATTGCCTTGGACAGCAACTGTTTGCAGTGATGATGATAATGAAAAAGTAACTTAGTGATGAATATGCCCATTTATAACCTTTGCAGAATCTCTTGTCTCAGTCACAGTCACATTTTTGTGAGCCTGACCTGTTTAAAATTTCCCCACCCACATAGAGTGGAGAGATTGCCTAAATAAGCTATCTCTTCATGAGCTGCTTTTCTCCTGCTGCAACTGATCCCCCCAAGTGCTACCCACAAGTTAACAAGCTCAGCTCCGTGACCTTAATTAGTTGATTAGAACCTTTGGCCCTCTAATTGCAAGCCAGTTGCCAAGTGCCTGAATTGAAATCATGTGGCCTCAGGAACGCTGTGACAGCTTGAGGACCAGTCATTAAATCTCCTCATGGGTGGGCTGCTGCCTGACTCTGACAAGATCCTATTTGATTTCACACTGAAGCTTTTTTGCTACCTAAGCAGGGCCTGACTCATAAACTCACTGTGCTAGGCAAATAGCCAGCAATAGCCAGTGTACATTCCCTATTATGTGCCTGCTTACTCTCTTCTAATCCCTAAATACAAACATCAATTCTCTTCCTCCTAATTATCCCAGTACTGGCATGAGCATTCCAAAGGTCAGGGAAGTGGGAGGGGAGGGGAAACGGCTATAAGATTTGTCCTTTTTACCCAACTTCCTTGTGAGTTGAGTTTCAGAAACCTTCCCCATTGTTTGGGTTCACCAGGCTGTTTAAAGTTGTATCCTTCTGAGTTTATAAAGCAAAGGAAAACTGAAGTAAGATTGTAAGCACATTCGGAGTAATCTGAGTTTAATTTAATGACTGCTTTCTTTAGCAACCAAGTTGCTGGTTCTAGTTTCAGTCACTAAACAAAAACTACCCATAATGCTATAGAAAAGAGATGCTCTAACAACTGGTTTATATCAAATTTCAGCCTCATTCCTATCTTCTGGGTTAAAAGGTAAGAAAATAGTCCAGCTTCAGTATGAAAGCCAGCTGGCCAGACATCCTTTCTCGGCCTAATCTACCTCACAGGGTTGTTGTTGTGGAGAAAATAGGAAGGGGGGAAAAGTAGGTGTGCTTGCTGCCTTGAGTTATTTATAAAAATAATAAAGGTAGTATATAAATAAAGTAAAATATTGCTGTAGGTAGGAAACAATACAGGCAATTTAATAGTTAATAGAATAGGAGCTGCTATATCAATAAACAACAGGTACTGGATTTATATTTTAAGTGCACGTTTATATTGAAGCGAAAAAGAACAAAGCCTGACAGGCGGTAAGAGGATGTTAAGCTGATATCGGTGATTGCTTTCTTGTTCAAGGAAATATCATTTGAAGCAATGTCACTTGTCAAAACAGTTCTGCCTCTCCTAAATTCATAAAATTCATAAAAGAATTCATAGCCATAATTCACCAATGGAGCAAACTGGGCAGGAAAGGCTGGAGTTTACATTGTGAGGCCTGATCTTTCTCGAAGTTGGGTAATGCTGTGGTTTAACATAAGCATCCCCTGAAGCAATTCTGTGATGTCATCTTTATAGAAAAGGTCAGGTATAGCAAAGGAAGCTTGGGATCTTGAACAGGCTTAAAGGCTTTAGTGACAGGAGGGTTGTTCTGTTATTGAGAGAAACTTCAAGCTGATTCATACACCTTTTTAGACTGACTTTACATTCAGAGATGGAATGTTGTTTTTTAAATTCCTTTTTACTGGAAGGGACAATTTCATATTTCAATGAATCTCACATGAAAAAGCCATGTTTGTACTAGTAAACCTAAGTGGTTCCAAATGAGACTACTGATTTCGTCACTTTCAAAAACAACAGCATAAAACCTGACTGAGGTTTTGTTTTTCTAGTTTGTTTTCTAGTTGGCTTGAATTACCTGATATTTATATTTATGCAGTGAATAGTGTTACTGTGTACCCAGTATCCAACCTTTTAGTACTAGCAAACAAAAGCCTTTGACTAATCATCATGAGCTAATTAAAATTGATTGATTATTGTTATCAGCCTGGTTTGAATTATACACCTAAATATAATGTGATATGTAGCACTGGCTACTTCATACTTAATTCTTAGATTTTAATATGCATATACCTTTTTCAAAATCGCTGTGTAATCATATTGCAAAAGAGATCTAAAATGTAAAAGTAGACTACACATATTTCACTTTGCTCTGCATGAATGGGATATATATAAACACACATATTTATAAGAATATCTTTCTAGTATTAGCAAATTGCACTGTTCCTATTTTAAAATGCAGCCTTTATAAAAAAAATAGTGCTATATTTTCACAGCGGAATTAATTCATTATCTTAGTGGTGGCGAAGAACTGAATTTTACAGAGGGGAAATTGACAAAGCAAAGCAAACATCATAGGAGTTCCCCCCAGAACAGGGATTTTGCATTTTGATAAACAGGAAAATAAGAATAGTTTTGTACAGTCTTGATTTTTGCTTCTGAGATGCCTGAGGAAATGAATTATCTCTCAAATTTAGTATGGACATCTGGTTTCCTTTCCATTTATCACCATGTAAAATCAAAGTTTCTGAAATTACTTGGTAAAATGGCATTTTAATGTTAGTGTACAAATCATAAATCAAGATGAGGTTCAGCCAGTGAATGAATAGCCAACAGACGGGCTATAAAGAAAGAGCGAACTTTGAAAATCTTCAAATTAAGAATCAAAGAATCAAAAACATATTGGAAAATTATGTCTGGTTAGTCCTTTTTTAATGTATATTTAATTATGATAGCTTTTCACTTTCTTTTTCTGAAGATTTTTCCACCTAATCTACTGGTGTTTCATGGTTATTACTGGCATCTAAAATATTTCCACCTAATCTACAACTAAAAGTGGTTGGATGATTAATGTTCAATTTCAGAAAAACAGATTTGCTCCTTCTTAAATAATTTCCTTCCCAAACAATAAAATTAGAAAGTATCATCACAAATGTCCTCAGGAAACAAATTGGCTCTAGACAAAATATGCTCTGCATAGGTTCTGTGCAGCTAATGTCCTGAGTCTTAGTTGGATTCCAGTGGATCAGTTCTGTACAGTGTTTGTGCAGTATTCAGTCTATGGATAAGACTTTTTCTACAGAAATGCAGACATAACAAAATTACCAATCTTTCTAGGAAAATAATAAAGAAATAAAGGGTCACACAGTGACTGACGTTGAAACAAACATTACAGCAGAAGCTAACATTTTATAGAGGTTTGGGAAAGTATGAATGCAAATGTATAAATACTCAGGGCTTTTTAAGAGCTCTTCTTGGCTATCCAATAATTAGCTCCTTTTAAGGTGAACCTTTTTACACATTACCTTCTTAATCAGAGGTTTCACCATTAACGTTAACCAAATTAAGAGGTAAAAATGTATTCTTTTCCAAAAGGGGAGAAATTGAAATGAAGGAATTTTATAATTAAGTAATTACTAACTGCAACTTCTAGAATGCTTTTTAAGAAAATATAGGATTCTACTTTATATTGTTCCTTTTCTCTTGTCATGTAAACATTCTTACATTGGGGATTCATACTGTAAATAGGCCTAATGTCCTCCAGATGCATTGGATTGCAACAAGGCTAGAGCTTGGCCATTGGTCAAGTTTGGCTCTGACTACCATCACACTTGGAGGATTGCTGAGGTCTCCTGTAAATTAATTCTTTGTGCTTCAAATCTTCCATCTTTTGGTAATATTTTCTTTGTAGAGATCGAATGAGAACATCTGTCAATGTAGTAGGAGACTCCTTTGGAGCTGGCATTGTTTATCATCTATCCAAGGCAGAATTGGAAAACATCGATGCCCATCACAAGATACATGAGGATATTGAAATGACCAAGACTCAGTCAATTTATGATGATCTGAAAAATCACAGGGAAAACAACTCAAACCAATGTGTTTACACAGCTCACAACTCTGTCATAATAGATGAATGCAAGGTACCTTTCACATTTATGGATATTGAGACTTGCATCTAGCAAGTCATAGTACAAACTTTTTTTTTAAAAAAAGTAATAATCTTTTATAAAAAAAATGTAATAAGGAGACAACTGGCTCCCATTAAAAATGTTGAACATGTGTATATTTGCTTGTAAAGTTATTTAATTTATTGCAATTTTGTTTAACCTGAAAGATGCATGTAATGTTTACAACCAAGAGCATGTTTCACTATGTGTTATGGAAAGAATATGGCTTCATGTTCTATTTCAATATTCATTTGATTTTTTTAAAAGCACTTTGATTTAATTGATATGAAATAATGGATTTGTTGCAAATTATGATTGCTTCCGGAAAAAAACCCTTTGTTTTTCTTCTTCAAAATTCATTTATTTATAGAATTTATAAGGCCACCCATCTTAACCTAGTGAGTCTGGGTGCTTAACAATAGACAGCCATAAAACATCACAAAATAAATTTATAAATACTATACCACACAATACGATACAATGCAACAGACAATTGAATTAACTAAGAAAAAGATTTAAGAAGTTGTATGATGATTAATATGAAAGACAGTTAACTGTTGAGAAACAATGAGCCTCAAGCAAAATGTAAAGCCAATATTATTTTAGATTAATGCTTTCCATAATACACCATACAGGCACATGTGTTGGACTTCTTAATATGTGGAAACTCACTAATCCAGGCATGTTTGTTCTTGCTTTCAGAGTTATTTTTGGTCATCATTACCATGTCAATTTTGTCTTTGTGTTTGATCCTGTCAGTAATAATGTGAGTTAAGAGAAAGCTATAACAAGAATTGTCCTGACCAAGATTGATTTGAATTTCAGGGAACTCTAGGGTCACAAAGATTCCTGGAATAATTCCTGGAATAATCTTATTTTATTAATCACAATTTGAGGTGGCAATTGAATCTGGTAAAATATTAGAGAATATGAACTAAGTTTTGTTTGCAACAAGCTAGCTTAGAAGCATAGATTCCAAACTGTCTTTTTCTCAATCCCAAGTAATTAGGATTAGTTACTGTTGAGGGTTCAGATGAAACAATAAATTGTGATCAGTCAAAAATGGAAATGATTGCTTCCAGTCAGGGTGGGAAGAAAGAGAGAAGTCGGTACACAAATTAGTAATTTCCTTAGCTTGTACAAAGCACCATAAAGCACAGTTGTCACTACTAGCAGCTCAAGGTTTGACTGGAGAACTGAATCCAGTGTTTTCTTTAGTAGATCTACAGCTTCATCTTTATATATTTATGCTGATAATAGCTGATTCTGTTACTAACTTCTTATCGGCCATAGATATCCACTGCTAACTGAAATGATGTAAAAATGACAACATGTGTGTTTTGACATCACAATACAAACGATGTGCTTTCATACATGTACCCTAATGTTGGAGACAAATATTCTATGTAACTCACATAGTTTGAGTTGTGATGACCCAATGCAGGTTTTGCCTTTCCCCCCATCCAATCTGACATATAATCATGGTTTTAATTACATAGTCATTAAGCTTTTTATCCACAAGGGTTAGTTTTCACTTTCAAAAGAACTTCATCATTTAAACACAATAAAAGTATGCTTCAGTCCAAAAACATTGCAATCAGAAGATTTTATCCATATGTCAGTTTCTATGACAGAAAAATTATGATAGCACTATGATTATGTTCTCAGTTTAAGCAGATTTATTTTCAGGTATAGGCATTAAACTACTTCTTCCATAAAATATTATTAGTTATGGTTATAAAATAACACTACACAAAAATTAATCACTTTTAAGTTTCAGTCATTCAAACAGTGGAGCACACATTTAAGATGTTAACGTTGAAATGAACGGGATACAAATGTGATTAAATGTTTAACTTGATCATCCCCAATAAAAATTAGGAATTAGCACTAAAAATGAATGCGTGGATATGAAAATTTGCAACAGGATCGAAGTTTGGTCAGCAGTTTTTGTTATTGGTGCTTGACTTAATTACTAATACAATTATTTGTCCTCTTGACTTTTTAATATTTAACTGGCTTCCTATCTTGATAGCGCTGCATGACTATTATAAGTTTATTGGCAAGCAATATTGGCTTATAAATTGCATGACAGTTTTTCCTTGTATTTTTATTGTCACGTTTTATATTTCTTTTGATCTAACCCTACATTTTCAACTTCAAATATGAAGTGAACTTTATTGTTTTTAATGCATGTATTTTCCTCTTTGTAATCAGAAAAAAGATTGCAATTGTTTCAAATGTGAATGCATACCTCATGTTTTCATGTCTGTACATCCAATTTGTCCATCATGCGGAATAATAATCTTGTCTTGTAAGGTTCTTTTTTTGAAGCTGAGGACTAGAACATGGAAGGTAAGGTTGGAAGTGCAAATAGAAAAAGACAATTATGATGTAAAGGTCCAGTTCAGTTCTAATCAGGCCAATAAGTACATTAACCCTTTGGGTTTTCTGGCTGTGTTTATGATATTACAACTGTTAAAAAGGTATCCATGGCCAGGAAATATTTTTTTCAATTAACTACCTGGCTATTGCTTACTAATCGGTGTTTCCCCTAGAATGTTTTCATCATTCTGGGCTTCCCATCATTTTTATCTAATTTAAAAATTTAACAGAAATAAATAAAATGCACTCTCGTTAATACTTGTTTGACTTCACTGTAACTGTACCTTTAACATGCACCAGTAATGAAAGATGTCACTCTCTTGTGGCAAATTAATTCTGCTATTTACTGTTTTGCTATTTTTTTAATAGTGTGTGTACAAAAAAATAGCCTATCAGTCTGCTATCAGTTTTTCTCTGCGTTGTATTTTGTGGTGTAAATTTAAGTATTTTCAATATTTTTTAAAAAAAATTGAAACGGCAGAACTGAATGACTACAAAAAAATTAAAGTACGATCATAGTCAGTTCTGTAAATATTAAGATTTGCATAATTCATTATGTTTCCTGCAAAAGTGCCTTGATTTTAAGCTAGGTGTTGATGGTAATTACTTTCAGGTAACCTTGGCAACCAATGGCAAATCTGCAGACTTCAATGCTGTCGAAGAAGAACTTTGGAAACATGAGAAATAAGGTGGAAACACTCCAGGTCCATCTTGAATAAGTCCCTGAAGTTGTCTTTTGGTAAAGGAGATATCAAGATCCAAGATTTTCCACTGTTTTCATTTAACATAGAAATGTGCTTACTTAATGCTGTTAACTGAAACTTAGAAATGGTCTTGTGAAGTCTTTGCTCTTCTAGTTTCTTGGCCAAATAATTTATCTTATTTTATTATTTGTTTGGATATAAGAGAGATCATTGGTTGGGTTTGCTCCTTCTGTTCAAAACATGGGAAATGTAGGCATTTAAAGAAGAAAGATTTTTAAAGGCACAATATAGCTGATTTGCTTCAGGGACTAAATGTTTAGCATTAAGTATAGTGTACATCATGCAGAATCTCCCTCCTGTTGAATATGTGAAGCTATATCTTGGTGCATACTGAATACAGTGAACACATTATGTAAGACATTATTTCTGAAAGGCTTTTCATGTGCTTTATTTTACATATGGTTTTCTTCAGTTCCCTTTTCTTCAAGCTGTCTTAAAATAAGTGATCTACCGAAATTCCAGTTCTGAACTCCAGTAAGTGCCAATACATGCAAAAAAAAACAAAAAACCCAAAGTATTTTTAATGATAAAATCCTCATCTCTCCATTTTAGCTCTATAAACAATCAACCTTTTTGAGATCAGAAGGCAGGATATAGTTTTTGCATAAATCAATTGGATAAATTTATGATCGTGGTTTGATATCCCTGTAATCCCTGTGGAACGTCCTTCCAGTAGGCAAATTTATGACACTGGAATTAAACAAATGACATGTTTGCACAGCTAACAATCCATGCCAGGAAGTATGCTCACTTACCTGGGAAGATATTCAACAGTTAGCAGAATCTTAATACATCTATAAAAGCAGAAAATAGTCATATTTGTCTGGATCCAGCAGCATCGAGAAATCACAGGAATCCTTATGCAGTAGTTTATCATACTAAAGCTAACCCAATGCCAATAGCTCAGCATACACCCTTCTGTTCTCCCCAGTGATATCTTACTGCCTCTTTGTTGAGATTGGAGAGTGCTTCTTTTTAGGGAAGATATCATCTGCTAGTAAATGTTCTTTTGTCATCCCTTTTCCTAAGAAGAAATAAATTATATTTAGCATGAATGTTGCTGTACAACATCAGTTAGTTATTTAGTCAGGGCTAAGATATTTTCCTGTCAATACTAGATATCTTCCCACCCAATATGTTGAATCTTAATTATATTAAGTAATTTGAACAAATTAGTTTTGGCAAATATCAGTTCATTCCTCTAGAATGTTTTATTTTTTATTTGCTATGGTACTCAAAATGTGATTATTTCTTTGCCACAATGTTGCAGAAGAACAAATCCTGCAAAGTGAGGCCAATTTAATATCTGATACTCTTTTCAGAATAGTGTTATTCTCTATAGAAATATGAAAAGATCAGACAGAGCTACGTTTTTTCTTTTTGTTCCAGTGTATTAAATAATTGGCCCTGGTGAGATCAGAGATTTGGATGTAACTCCCACATCCATATCTATATTTCTCTTTCTCTTTTGGTGAACTCTGCAGGCAGTATAATTTAACTCAGAAAGACAAAGGATAGATGTAAGGAAAGCACACCTCTAACATATTATCCTGTTTCCATGTATCCTTTTCAAGTCAGGTCTGGCACATCGTCTCTACGTGCATTAACAGGGGAAAAAAAGAGAACTCTTAAATTTTACACAGATGAGCACTATATCCTTATGGAGAAGTACATTTGTGGCTATTATATGTTGGTGCAATTTTTTTTTTAATGGGCAATCCACACTGAAGCGCCTTTTAGGATTTTCTTACAGTCACTAAACACCAATATCACTTGTGCTCAGCTTCACATTATGTTTCCCCTTCACTTTGAAGTAGTGAAGTACTGACCACTAATGTAAGCATAGGTTCCCTTGTATGGGTATAATTTCTGAAATGCTAATTGAAAATAAGTCACCACTCTGAGAAGGAAGCTCTCAAACTAAAGTAAAAAGAAACTGTAATTTTGCAATTAGAGATTTCTGATATTTACACGGGGAAAAAAGCCCTGTGTAGGATTTGGGAAAACATTTTTTTTGGATGTTTCATAACTCAGGGAATTTCTGCTTCTTAAAAACAAAGCCACCCTTTACTTACAATCAGGGACATTAATGGGAAGGGGTCAAAAAAGTCAATATGGCCTTGTAATTAAAACCCTACATCTTTTTTATGTGCATGGCTATATAACAATATAACAGGGAGAGGTGACCAGTCTTGCTCAGCATTTGACTCCTGAGTGAATTCTAAGGCTCTGTATTCTGCTGTGGTAACCAACAAATTTAACAAACATCCACAGCTTTCCATTTCACAGTAGAAAACTGAACCTTAACTGTTATCCCACCTTCTTTATCCAGGGTAACTAGTTTCTGAATTTCCAAAAGAAAGATGCAGAAGGATTTTGCAATGCTAGTTTATAAGCATTACTCGTTTGAGTGAACATGCTTTTCATTTGCAAACGCAAAATATAATTAACAATTGCACTCAGTATTTTTTTTCTTAGAATGATTAATAATTAACTATTAAAATAATACTTAAGCATTTCTGCAATTTAATCCCTGATGTGCAATAATTTATTTCTTGCCTGTGCAACCATGACAGGTGATAGCTACCTAGAGACTCAGCAAAAGAAAACAATTAGGAATTTAATTTATAGGAAACTATTTTGCACCAGCACTTTGCACTTCGTTCAGGTCCAGTTTGTTAATTTGCATTAGCAAACCCAGCCTTTCTTTTAATTGGGTGTAATTTCTTGATTAGATAAAAAGGGGGATCTGAACAAGCAAAATGCCATTTATCTGATACGGCATTGCAAACCTGAAAAATTCTGGCCGCCTTGAAGAGAAAAATCTTCCCATTATTCCATTCCTGGTATGGTTTGATTCATGGAGTTCAACAGAATGATCATTTGTTTTCTTTATGGTGCTACTATATGCTCCCCACTCTTTAAAACCAGCCGTAAGTATATATTCATAAGACCCCTGAAGTAAGTTACAGCAGTGCTGACAAAAAAAATATTACATTTGCACGCGTGAGAAAACATTTGTTTTTAACCCTTTTTTATCATTAAGATCTCTTTTTAGCAAGGTGGAATGTCTTCTATCTCACTTGTAGATGCTTGTTCGAATCTCTAGATACTCTTCAGCTTTTTAAAGTATCTTTTAATGTTTAATATGAGGAATATTTTTGCGCTTATTTTTCACCCATCTACTGTATATTTCTCTCTTATTGCTCAAAATGGTTATGAAGATTAATATAAAAATCTTTATCAAATACAGAACCCCAAAAGACTGGGTCTTTCACAACCCAGCATAATGTGGAATGTCAGGAATTCTCTTTTATATGCATCTTCTTTAATTTTCAAAATTTTATCCCTTGCTAGTGAGGCTGATTCTGCAAAGTCAGAGAAGATGGACACTGCAACTTTGATAAACTTAAATTCAAACTATTAAGAATATGTACCTTGCATCTAGAGTTGCATTTTTTACACATCTGCCGTTCCACCAAGCCTAATGCTAATTGGTGGTTAATGTATTCACATCTGATTCTATTCCTTTGACTGTATGTTTCTAAACTGAGTTCATAAGTATGTGAAATTATACTTATATAATTTCATGCTTTGATGCTCATGGTACTCTTACTCTTACTTCATGATAGGGATCATCCTATCATGTTTTAACTAAACAAAATCATACGTGCACTTGCTGCCTTTTTTACAGCAATACTGAAGAATTTGGCCCTAGAGACCCTAACATTTGTTAACTCTAACAGTGAAAAATCTCATACCGTGGGGTTTTACCCAAGAAGGTGCAGAAAAGCCCCATCTCTGATGAGAATCTAAAATCAGAATCATTAGAATTCTGACGTTATACATTGGAGAACTTGTATGTTATAGATTTACAGAATCCAGATCTCCCTCATTCTCTAAACATGTAGGGTGGAATAGAGAACCAAATTTTTTTAAAAAATGACCCATGCCAGTATCCTCGTTAACCATGATGCCTATAAATGCCACACCAACATCTAGAAAACATGACTTTTCTATCTTTTATTCTCTCCCCTCATCCCCAAATGATAGGAAAGTTAATTACTGAACTCATTTTTCCCCAACTTTATCAACATGTTTAATATTGCACTTCACAGGCTGCTAGGGTAATATTTTATTAGACATAATCAAAAATCAGAAGATCCACATTTTTTTAGCTATGTGGAAACTCCCATCTTTTAAGCAGAGGGAGGTGATTGATTAAGCTGAGCTCTTGCTGAAAAAAGAAAGCTATTTGGAATTAGATTCAATTTATAGCACTGATTGCCTCAAGTAAGGCCTGTAAATTATGTTTTAGACTATACCATCTATCACATTAGAAAACAATGTATTGTATATAACTTAAATACTTCCTCTGAAAATTATATTTTAGTTTGCTACAACTTTGACACCTTGTTTTCAGAGCTAGTGGGGTGGGTTTAATCAGTGCTATAGATCTCAATTTTCCATTATCTTTATTTCAAAGCTGCTTCTTCAATTTTTTTATTGACTACTGTAACAAAATTCCTTCCTAATGTGTGAATGGTAATTTATGGAATGCATGAGGTGGATTTCTACTTATACTAATTTAGCCATTTATTCTTCTGCAACCATGATATATACACTATAGAATGAATTAACTTATTTCTGGCATCTGTAATTTACAGACATTTGCAGAGGTTATTTTCTTATACCATTTGCAGACAGTTATTTTATTATACAACCATATAAGCAGGCAAGAAAAAAACGCTATAATCCTTTTAAGGAAGATTCTTTTGTAACAAACTCTGATAAATAAAATTTGTGACTGGGTTCATGCAACACATTAAGCCATTGTATCAGTGGGTTGGTTTTGACCTAGCACAACATACGAACTCAGCTCTTGTGGCTTGTAAACCATGATTTATAGCTGAGCAGTATATAAAGCAGGCCACTACAGCTTGTTCCACAAACCATGGTTAAAATAAACTATGACTTGTGTGACATATGAAACCAGCCACTGTTATGTTATGTTAAATTAACATAACTCTTTAAACTTTATAACTTTAAGCAAAGCACAAATGGAAGTTAAAGGTGTCTTTATGCTACAGTTCATTATGGAACACTATTACAGTATTAATATAGATTGAGATTGAGCCTTTTATATACTTAGCTTGTTTTTTTACCAGGATAATTCCAGAATGTCTCTACCCTACAGATAAATATTCTGATTCAGAATATATTTTGTTTTTAATGTACTTACTTGCCATTATTTTCAATGGAATTAATTTACAAAATCCATGTACTTTAGGATTACAGCTTTTGACAAAATCTAATCTATTTATGCCCAGAGCCAGTCAGGCTCAGCTTGGTGTCCAAGATTTGCATCAAATAACATTTCATGAGTTTGGTAGGCCTTCCATGGAAATGATGATGCGGACAGAATGAAGTGTCTGCTTTTTATGTACCAGATTCCCAGATCGATCTTTAATGGTTACATTTCTTCAGTAATGTGACATACATCACATCCCATGCTGACAGAGAGAAATGTTGTCTTCTCAAACAGTATTAAGATACAGTATTTGCCTAACGATTGAATGACAAAGATTACTGACACCAGGAATTATTTGTTAAGCTACTAATGAACTCTATTGGTTCAAACAGTTCTAGTTTTTAGATGCATTTTGTTGAGATATACAAAGACAAAAATGAAAGCTATGTAAGTTCAAAATGTGTAAGGAACTGCAGCATTTGATCTCACATCTTTGCCTTTCTACAAAAGGACCAAACTACATTCTTAGGGGATGATGTCAACTGAATAGCACATATATAAATACCTCCTGATTTTTAAAACATTTATAAAATAAAAGCAAGCAATATATTTTTTCACCATAATGATTGAAATCTGTTTTTCTTCCTTTATTAACAGTTAATTACAAAATACCTATATTGCTAATGCCTTGTTATTATCCAAGCACATTGAGAGAGCAAATAAATTTTTAAAACCCAAATTATAGTTTGAATATGATTCAGACTCTGCCCCTTATGGCATACAACTGCACAAAATTGAAGAGGTGATACCTACAGTAACAATTGACTCTATGAAACAGGTATATTTAACTTGTGCAACCTGTCATATATGACCTGCAAATGGATGAATAAACTGTACAGTAGGTATAGACAGTATATTATTGTGATTTTATTTTGTAATACTCCTCTATTTTAAAGCAGAGTTTTCAAATATTCTCGTAATTAGAACTAAATACAATCCAGTCGTAAGATAAAACGCTAGTATTACCTATCAAAGCATGATGCTCTTACACAGTTTGGATGCATTGTTTTCCGCATGAAGAACAGTGCCTCCCCACCCTTTCTGTAGATAATGTAGCTTATCTTGATGTAATTTCAGTGAAATTGTGTATACGGTATTAATAGTTGGTATTTTATTTTAATTTAATTTAACTTCAACTCTGCTGGAATAGAAATTTATAGTAATATGTTTGAAAATAGATTGGATTAAATTGGCTGGCTTTGGCTGCTATATTGGTATTTCCATTTCCATATGTTTAACAGCAAAATTTCCATAATCTGCTAAGCACTACTACATGGTGGTATAAGCAATATAATTGTGTTTAAATAATTGCTATAACCCTCATGTTCCAGCCAGGTCATTTGTAAATATGTTATAGTATTTGTCTTTATATATCTAAACAAGCAGCATGCATGTGAGGGTATGCGTGCAAATCCCTGGCACTTAGTGAATGTGAGTGACTGTCTGATGTTGCGCTGTGATTGCAATAGCACTGCTACTTTAATGAATAAATATAAGCACAGTATTATATTGAGTTGATTATGTATTTTTCTGTATACATGATAGATTGGAGATATAAAGATAGATGTTAATAAATCATTGCAACTATCAACATTTTGATCCCTTGTAAAAAAAATTATCTTTTATTTTGAATGCTATGTTTACCTTTTGAAACTGCAGTCTCAGCTTTTGCTTCTCAATCAGGACATTGTGGTGATCTAACCCTTCAAGATTCCTCAAGTGTTCATTTTTCACTTCTTCACTGACCATAGTAACAAATCCAAATTCAAGGCAATAGGAGAAAAGACAGACTTCTTTTTGAAGCATATTCTTTACTTGTTCATATTCCAGTGTTAATAGATCATGTGAAGATAAATGATTGAGATAAAAATATGGTATAAAATATGCTTTCTTAGAGATAGTTATTTGAAAAAAAAGGAGTCATTATATAAAGTTGAAATCAGGTAAAGCCAGGAAATTCAGGAAAAGGAGCAAAAGGTCCCCAAATGTCATTTATGAAACTTTTGTGTTAGCCAAGCTGGACAAACATACGTAATAGATCTCATATTAGTTATAAATCCCAGCACAAAGCTAGTTCTACTGCATTGCAGTTGCATGCAAGATTCATTTCATGCTTTATATATTATATTATGTAAATTTAAATATAATTCATGATATCCCTGAATCAAATTAGTTACTACCTGTCTTAAATTCTCTTAGAGCAATGTTCCCAACCTCAGAAGCTTGAGATGTGTGGACTTCAATTCCTAGAATTCCTTCGTGGGAGATTGTGGGAGTTGAAAGCCACATATCTTAGAAGTCACTAAGATTGGAAAGCAAGGCTGAGGAACTAGGTTGTAACTATTCCTCTTTCTTAACAGAACAAGGAAGAGTTTTATAGTTGTAAACTGAATCTAGTTATTGCCCAAACATAGTTATATTATTTTGCTTCTGTAGGCCTTGAATGCATGGATACCATATAATTATGCATAGAAAGGGGAGATCCACTCAATTCCAAGCTCTGCAGATATATTCAGCTAGAGGAATTATTGTGGTTATGACCTCTTGAGATCATGGATCTTGTGCACATGACCTCTTAGACTGCATTGTTAGTTGGTCACCCTACATACAAAAGAAAGCACAAATCTGGCTTTGACTGTAATTAAAAATATTCATCTGAAAAATGAAATGGTGTATTGTATATCTATGCCATTTTGTGTAAAATCTAATACATGGAAATGCTAAATCCATCTATTAATGTTGATTACTTTACTACAGTAGCAATGACTTGTTTACTACGCATTTTTCATAGTTCTTATCTCCTTTATAGCAATTGTTTTCTTTTCCTGTGTGAACTGATTTCTGTAACTTGTATATAAAACAAAACTGGACATTCTTTATATACTGGAAATAATCAGCAAAGACAATATTTCACTAAATGTTGGATTTTTTTATGTACATATCATCAATAAATGTGAATTCATAATTTTCATGGATAGAATCAATGTGAGTATATCTATTTACTTGCAAGCTCTAGAGAGAATATGTGATGGAAGGATGTATGAAGAGTTATAGTCCAGTAACAAATGTTTATTCGATATAGTATGCTAATTTGCCAATGATTGACATATCAAACCAACAGAGCTACTTTCACATGTGTTAGATTTGCAGTTCTCCAGATTTCTGTTCATCCATGTACTTTTATAAACAGTGAAGCTTCTCTTTCTGATAAAATAATTCAAGACATTTATGCTACCAAAATGTTAGGGTTTGTGTGTGTGTGTATGTATTTAATGCAGAAAAGCTGCCCATGAAAGTAAAAATGTACCTGCCCTGTTGTCTTTTAGACCAACATTGGCCATAGCATCTAAAAGTGGGGAAATAGTTAACACTTGAAGAAAATGGTTCATTGTAGCAATTGCTTATATTAATTAGTCCTCATTTTGTAAAACTAAATTAGTACATTAGGTAATTAAGTCTCAAATAATGAATTTCAAATAAAAAAGAGACAGGAGCACTTAGGTTAGTTTATGTACCTGTCAATCACATGGCTATAATAGAGCTAAGCCTCTGAGCCCCTGCCCATCCTTGTTGCTCTTCTTTCCAATTTTTCCAGTTCTTCAATATCTTTTTTGTGTTGTGGCAAACTAAACATTAGTTCAGGTATATCAGGTATAGTCTTAACCACTGCAGCATAAGGAAGTAATATCACTTCCAGTGATCCTGACATTATGCATCTGTTGATGTACCCCAAAATTAGTTTGGGCAGCTGGTCATCTGTGGTCTACCAAGATACCCATACCCTTCCTGCAACTACTTCTAAACCAAGTGCAGGTAGTCCTCGACTTACTACCACAATGAGCCCCAAAATTTCTGTTGCTAAGTGCGACAGTTAAGTGAATTTTGCCCCATTTTAAACCTTTCTTGCCACATTTGTTAAGTGAATCATTTAGTGGTTAAGTTAGTAACATGGTTATTAGCTTCCCCATTGACTTTACTTGTCGGAAGGTCCCAAAATGGTGAGCATGATTCCAGAACACTGCAACCATCATAAATATGAACCAGTTGCCAAGCATCCAAATTTTGATCACATGGCCATGGGGATGGTGCAATGGTTGTAGGTGTAAAAAATGGTCAGAAGTGACTTTTTTCAGTAAGGGTGTAACTTCAAATGGTTACTAAATGAACTGTCGTAAGTCAACGACTACCTGTACCTAAATTATACAGTGCATCTGGTTTTTTCCCCCTGCCAAATGCAGAACCTTACGTTTTTCATTATTGAACATTTTATTGGATAGGACCAATGTTCAAGCCTATCAAAATCCTTCTGAAGCTTGAGCCTGTCATCTGGGGTGTTAGAAAGTTTTCCAGCATTGTGTCATCTGCAAATTTTATGAGCAATCCTTTTAGTCCCTCATCAAAGTCAATTAGAGAACTGGGTTCTAGGCAGAACCCTGAGCTACCCTTTGCATGCTTCCTTCCATGTGGATGTAGACCTATTAAGGGCCATAT
The DNA here is from genome assembly GCA_023970755.1 of Azemiops feae. Classification (NCBI taxonomy): domain Eukaryota; kingdom Metazoa; phylum Chordata; class Lepidosauria; order Squamata; family Viperidae; genus Azemiops; species Azemiops feae. The sequence goes on along the minus strand of JALGBA010000005.1, from coordinate 4,436,199 downwards.
GTTAGTTGTTGAGCCAGGTGCAAGTCCATTTTGTAGTGGGATGATCCATTCCACATTGGTCCAGTTTATCAAGGTTATGGTCAAGTTTTTCTAATCCGTTTTTGAAATATAAAATGGAAGTATAAAAAAAACCAATGAAGTTCATTTCCACATGCACTTCTGATGTTATCTAGCCAGGTAATCTACAAGAAAAGCTGATTCAAATATCAAAAACCCACAGAAGAACATGTTGCTAGGAATCAGAAGTAGCGTTTCTGATTAAAAGGAAAATTAAGTTTGCCATATAAACCGGGTGAAAGTACTGTTCAAAGTTTTATTCCAACATCTTTGAGCAAAGAAGTATATGGCATCAATTATTGTAATTCAAATGGAAAATGTGGTAGCTGACAATAATTGTTTCCTTAACTTAAGCACATACGGGGTGACGGTTGTACTCCAGGCATTCTTTCAGACTGAAAAACAATCCAATAAAAGTTCAAACAATTGTTTCTTATATCTGATCAACTAAATTATCACAGTGGATTCCAAAACAAGGTAGTTAGTCTATACTTTCTATATCTATCTTATTACTAAAAAGCATAACATGACTGAAAACACTCAGTAATGCACACACAACACAATATTCTACAAAATTTTCTCCAACCTTCAATATCATATTTCTGGAAAATTGGGAGGCACATACAGTACATTCTACTAAAGGCACTTATTCTGTGTATAGAGATCCTGACTGGATTTCAGCTAGTGGCATGTTTTCAAGGGAACAGAATTTCTGAATTACTTATTTCAAATATGTTTCATGTGTTCTTCCATTGTAAGTCATGACTGCACAAAAAAGATCTCACATAAGCATACTCTGCTAGAATTGGAACTGTGTAGGAAAAGAGGTGCCCTGTTTTATTCTTAAGAATCTTTTTACTCTCTAATTCTCATTAGATTGCGACCTATTAATTCAGACTCAAATAGGAAATGGGTATTTCAAGGGAACGCAAACACTGAGGGATAGTGGGACAAGAAAAAAGGAATGTGTCTTGGTTTGGTCCTGTCCAAATATTCTAGGGTCAGTTCACAGCCCATAAGATAATTAATGGGATCCCTAATAAATGGAATAAGATACACCAGAAGTACAGCAGGCTGACAAGGAAGGTGAACACTGAAATTTAAAGATAACATCACCACATTATTTAGATTATAGAGAATAAAAATTTATTTGCTATAAATCAGATTTGGATTTGGGGGTTTGTTTTGTTTTGTTGGTCTTTCCACCCTTTTTGGTGAGTGTTTTTAATATGGTGGAGATCTGTGGAATGTGTAAAAACATGCATTTCATATTCAACTATTACAACATGTAATTCCAAAATATTAAAACATTAACGAGATTTAATAAACCTGACAATTTCTTAACTGACCAATAAAAATTCAATTCCAAAACCTATGAGTCAAATCTCAAGATAGCCTATCATTGTGAATTCCCTGGGAATGCATTTTATCGTAATACCTTAATGGCTACAGACTTTGGAAAGTTCAAAAATTCTGTACGTCAGGCAAAATAAATTTTGGTGTTTTGCCTTACCAAACTGATTGCAATTGGGGAACAAATACAAGAAATAAGATGATGGTCACTAATTTAAACTGGGCAAAATGATGCAATGTTAGGCAAAACCAAAAATGACGTTATTTTTGAAGCTGACCATTACAAAAGAAAAAAAAAAACAAGAAAATGTATGCTTAATTATATTTTAAAGAGATCAGTAGCTCATTGCATTTCTGAGTTCTAGTCCCAGTTCAGTATGATGCTTTTTGTTTTCCCCAACTCTGATTCAATTTGATTGGCACAGCTTTCCTACATGCCACTCTTCAAGGGCACATCTTGTTGGTTCTGTGTTTCATCAATTGCTTGGAATTCGTCATGTGGGCCCTTTTGCTCTTCTGGCTTCTCTTTGTGTACCAAGTGCACCATTTCCTGAGATTTGCTGGCTTCTCCATTTAACCCATCTTTCTTTTTCTCATCTATGCCTCCTTTACCGTTGTTGATCACAAGCTTCTTCTTCTGCCCACATCTAACAGAAAAGGGAAAAATTGTAAAGTAAAAATATTTAAAGACAGCATGTTATATACTGCCTTCATTTTGTCTGAAGTAGCAGATTACATTAAAAACATTCATTCCTTGCTTATTTCTTAGGTAAGAACTTCAATTACTGCAGATTAATCTTTATTTCTGGTGTGTTGACATAATTGGAACAAAGCATAACCTATCAAAATAGCCTTCTAACAATTTCCTTATTTTGAATGGAGGATATCTTTGGATTCTTCAGAAGAGTAAGGCTATGTCTATGGTTCTCAAGTTACACATGGATTGAAGTAATTGATAATCTGAGGGAGGGAGGGAGGGAGGGAGGGAGGGAGGGAGGGAGGGAAGGAAGGAAGGAAGGACCCACAGCTAGGAGTCAATGCCTACATTTACATTATAAACTCATAACTCAAATGCACCATGTCATATATTCCAAAGAATGTCACAAAGTGCCATTCTCAAAAGCAAATGCCTTTTCATCTTTTCATTTATCCACATGATCCTGGAAGGAATGGGCAAATATTTCTTGTCAGCACTCCTCACCAAAATGTTCTTATCCAGTAGCATCAATGTACATTGATTAACAGCAGTTCTTACTATTATAATGGTCCTTCAGAAAAACCAGAAAGCGAATTTCAAAATGACATCAAAACTGAGATTCAAATGTATCAGTTGAAAACTTTTTTTTATACTGTGGGTTGGTTCATGTAACATTCAGAGATGGGAATACTGACCTATGAATCTCCTTTCCCTTTCATTTGCATATGTGGTTTTAAATATTGCAGAAGACAGCTGAAATGGGGGCATTTGGGAGCAGCCTGGAACTTAGTATTTAGCCCTAGAATTTGAAATAGGCTTATATGTAGTTTTCCAATGAAACTGTAAAATCTTGCCCCTTAATTAAACAGATGTTTGGTATAAAAAAAAAACTTCTCAGATTGGGATAACAGACATTAAAGAAAAAATGATATGTGCTTCACATATTAAAATAGAATTAAGCCATTAACTTTGGCATTCTATGATAGGGATGTGTCCAATGTATTTTGGGGAAAAATGTTTCATTTTAGAATACATCCATCCCAATTTCTTTAAAAGAAAACTCTTATATTCTCCTCCCACCAATCCAATTTTGTTGAAAATTTTGGAAAGCTCAGCAACATGTTCTGATCAGTTCATCAAATGGAGTATTTCTTCACTAACTTTGGAGTCAGTAACATTTGACATTACTACTGAAAACCAGAAGCTACTCATCGAAAAATACAAATGGAATTTGCAATGAATGGTTTTTGCGGGTTCCAAATAAAGAAGTACATATCCTCTATGAGAAATGTTACAAATTAAAATTACTACTAATTCTTAACTGAAAATTCTTAACTGAAAATTTCCTGAATATTTTTCTGCAGAATTCTTAACTGAAAATTTCCTGAATATTTTTCTGCAGAATTAAACCACAGAACTATTGCACATTTTCAGGAGATGCTATCTGCATTTGATTATCATTGATCAGCTTTAAAAAATATTTGTTTAAAAATTAGCAAAATGTGCCTTATTACAAAAACAATAGCATCAAAAGATCAAGATTTAATATAGATTAGTGAAGAGCACTAAAATAAGGAATTATGTTACAGAAAAGCTGAACAAGCAGGAAATATGCTGGTTCTTAACTACAAAGCTAGTAATTAATCTCCAGGGAAACATTTCATGTGAGAAATACCATCCAGCTATCTAATTACTTCAATATAACTTTGTTTTTTTATGTATACTATAACTAAGTGGTCATTTTCAAATACTACTCAGCAAAATAATCCAGAGTAAATCCCAGCAACTAACTTCAAGGTGGCTCTTTGCTCTGATTGAAGAGGAGAAAAGTTATATGACAAATGTTGAGGCTGAAAATCCACTTTTGAATTGGTATGGAAAAGGACATATCTTACAATGAACACTGGACTAGGAGACAAAATAGTAAGCTTTTGATGCATTATAGGTTTAAAAACAGTTGTCTATAGCTTCCAAGTGTGCTTGTTGATTAAGTTCTCTGTAACGCAGGAACTGCTGTCTCTTTTGAATGCTCTAAAATTGCCAGTCCTAAAAATATCTCAGCAACAGTTTTGGCACTGAGAAATGGAAAATTACAAAAGAATTTCTTACCTCCTTCGACTGTTTACAGCAATGCAAACACCAAGAATCAATGCCAGGGCCAAAAGAGAAGCAACTACAATAAGCCAATCTGTGGATAGAAAAAACATTACTTTTGTTATCTGACCAGAGAACTGACATATTCTCTTTAATATCTAATTTTACTTCCTTCAGAATAATGCCCATGAACTGTTATTTTTAGTTGACAGAAAACTATTCTTTATGATCTGGTTTTCACATAAGTGAAAGTTACGTTCCAGCTACTCTTAACAACAATTACATAGAAAAATTATATTTGTGCTGATAATTTATATCCATTATTGTATTGTCCTATGTGAGGTAGGGGACAATGACAGCTGCTGTTACTTCCACAATTGTGAGTGTGGAACAAAATGGAACTATGATTAAAAAAACATCTCATGGTTTCTGTACTACTTTAGCCACAGTAAGATTTTCCAGAAAGTTGTATAGTCAAATGGCATAGGGTGGGAAAAAAACCTATAAAAAGGATAATAATCTAAGAATTAATTATATAATTTGTTTTAATCTGACTTCAAAGCCGGTAATCAAATTACATGGTTTACAAATTAGAGATCTGAAATTATAAAGTTATGATTCTTCAATAAAAGCAGTTTTCAATATTCAGATTAGCATCAATATTGCTATGTTAAACAGTTAAACAGCTATTCATTTTCTATGATAGATAGGATAACACTTATTGGGTACTGCATATATCACAGATAAAAATTGTATAAGAAATAAAGCAATTATGTAGTTGAACCATAAGATCTCACTTCTTTGCCATGGAGTTATATCTGGATTAGAGTTGTCATAGTTTCACCCATTCCATGCCACATTCTACCAAATTACACTATGTTCCTATATGCCAGTGAAATTGTGGCATTCTATAATGAAGTTCAACAGAATTTTCCCTTTGTTTGTACACTATTGAATATATGCATAATTGAGCTATTTTTTCTGTTGGCAGTATTTTTCATGATTTAAGCCAAGTGTCAGAGAACCTTTAATTCCAATATATCCCAAGACATGGGCATATACCTGTGGAGGTGGGGAGAAATGAAATGTGTGCAATAACATGACATCATTAGAATGTATATACCTAATGGTGGCATTTGCATGTTTTAAACACAAAAGATGACAACAACAAAAATACAGGAACATCACAGTATGACTTCATGATAAATACCAATGATAAAAGCACGGAAACAAACCTGGTATACGAGCCATTCGTGGTTGACTTTTTCCAGATCCTTCAGGTAAAGGTGTCATATTTTTGTCTCTCGCTACATTGGAGTGTTTGTTTGGATCAGGACCTAGAGAAAAGGCATGCATTAAGCTCTGCATTATCAATATCTGGAATGTCTGCTTTTGTATTTGCAGAGGACAAAATAACGTGTTATTATTTAATCAGTGTCTATGGACCGATATGTTTCATTCATAACAAACCTTTAATTCCCATAAGTACTGATGAGCTATCACTACTTATGGAGATAGATTGGTCTTTTTGTCTTTTTCTTTACCCAAACAGGAATCATTATTTCACACATACCCCACAAAAAGGTTGCTTTTCTTTCAGAAGATGTGGGAGAGCTGTGCTATGCCAGGGAAATATCACAAAGCATAATAACGTTTCAGTTTACTTCAGCACGTCTTTTGTAGGCAGAAATATCCAGACTGATTTGAATTGGAGAGTATAGCTAAATGCCAGGTGCAAATAAGTAAAAGACATTCCTTTCAAAAATTGATATTTCTAATATTATACAACTATGCTTGCCCCCACCTTTCCAATAGGTCCTGCTGGTTTGTATTAGGAACAATAAAAATTGGTGATTTAAATGAATACAAAGGATAAAAAATAAAGTATTGGCATTTGAACACAAGGGTACAATACAGCATAACTGTGACAGTGAGCATATGTTACAATATACCTAATTCAGACAATTCCTAATGGCTACCAGATCATGAGCAAATCAAAATGAATCAACAAAGACTACACAGGGCTGATTAGAAAGATTAGAAATAAAATACTCAAACTGATTCGTGAATTTGGAAAGAATTTATCCAGCAAAATATAGTCTACATCTGATTAGGAAAACTGTACAGTGTCTGCTGTAGAATTCATGATTATAAATTCACATACAGTTCACAATAGCTATATTCTCAAAAACAGGCCTATAATTAGTATAAATTCTGTTTATTTCTACATTGATAGCTCACATTCTAAGGTGTTGCTAGAAACCCATCAAATTTAAATTATTATTATATAACAAAAATAGTTTTAAGTATTCTGTGCTAATGGAAAGATCAAAATGAGATATACAGGGTAGCAGCTTTTAATGGTCATACTATTATAAACATTCACGATTCCAACCTGATCAAGCTCCTTTTGTGTCTCTATCTTAAGGGCCACCATGGATATCTCAAAAATGCCTTTTTGGCACTGAAAGGATCTAACACTTCCTTGCCCTGAGATCTGAGCAGCCACATCAGAAGATGATGGAAAAGGAGGTCTTTTTAAGTGTTGATCTGCTGTGAAATTTTACTAGGAGGCATAGTGCTTTAACTCTAATCAAAATTTCTGATAGAAAAAGTCATGCTACAGGAGAATCTACTGCTACATGTTCTAGAACAGAAGTCCCCAACCTTTTGGGTACCAGGGACCGGTGCCATGGAGAAAGATTTTTCTGAGGACCAGAGGGGATGTGTTTTTGAATACTGCCTGCATCCCGAGGATGGAGCTTTGCTTGTTTGGGCGACCCGCTTGCTGGCATGCTGCGGACTGGTGCTGTTCCACAGACCAAGGGTTGGGGACCCCTGTTCTAGAACAGGGGTGTCAAACTGGCGGCCCGTGGGCCGGATGCGTCATGCACAGGCCATGCCCACCCCGGCTCCGCAAAGGCAAAAAACATTACGATACGTCACGTGACGCAATCGAGTTTGATACCCGTGTTCTAGAATAAACAGCAGAGCAAATACTGCAGGAGCTATCTGAAGTATTTATACAAAGCCCATAAAAGCCCATAAGGTTTTTAAAGTGTTAAATTGGAATGTCTGGAAAGCCCCATTTCCTCTTAAGCAGGAGCTGAACAAATCTCAGGTGATACTCAGAGGAGTATCAGATGTAGCTGCTGCTATCAATTTGGAACCTCACTTGCTGATATCAAGGTTGACCTATTTGATTTCAACTGGTTTATTAACATGGCATAATCTAAAGACTTGTAAACAATGACAGAAGATGCATTTAAAGTTCTAATTAAGGTAGCAAATATATTTAAACAATCTGCCTGCTTTTTCAAATTATTCTCTTGTACAGCTTTTAGACTGAAAATTGATAATCTTTCTGACCCTGAGTGTCTCACTCCCAAAAATCAAAAATGTGTGAAATATCATGCAATTTTATTACATCTTCTCAGAGCTCATGGAGCAATAGCAAAATTGTATGAGATTTTGGTGTTCTCATGCAAGACTGTGAAAACCTGCAAATTACAGTATTTTATTATTTTAAGTGGGAATCTATGAAAATTCCCTAGTTTCAGCCAAAATCAGTTATACATAATCGTATTTACAAACAATAGTCAATTGTAAAACATTAGAAATTAGTTTCGTGCATGTAATTATGTTCAAAGTGATACTACAGTAATTACTTATTCTTCAGAAATCAGAAAAGAATATTCCACAGTGAGGAAAGATAGAAAAATTATCACTCTAGCCGCAAAGTTAAAGAAATTTCATAGAGAATCACACACCTCCTGGTGGACAACATTCCAACCATATATCTTTATATGAAGCAATACACCAGAGAGAAGGTTTTGTTTGTAGTAAGATTTCCATTGAAAATCAAGAGTGCCGCACTGCTTTCCTCATAATTTCTCTTTTTATTTTTATTGATAGGTCGCCCAGATTAATAAATTATGAGATAAGAACTCTTACAAAATGCAAAAATAAATGTTAAAGTTATAGGAATATATATCATAGGTCTTACTGTCAGTGGAAGGTGGATGTCTGTTTATAGGATCTTGACTGTTATTTACAAGATTTTCATCACCACTGGTCCATGTAGGATGCCACTCTGGACCAAGATCTGATTTTTCATTTTTGTCTCCATCACTGGAGGCAACTGGGGTAACAATAGTTAAATCAATTATGACCAGGATATATGCAGGATCAAAACTTTTCCCACCAAATTCTTACTTCTTCAAGTTTAAAAAGTGGAAAAGAAGAGATGAAATATAACAGATATTCTCTCTTTTACTGGCAAAGGTTGTGGCCTGTTACAATGCGTGCAGGATGATGGACCAAGAAGCAGAGGGACAAGGGGAAAAAAGAAAGAAATGCTTCCAATAACGCTCAGCATGAGGTCCATCTCCTACCTTACACTAGCAAGCAAAGTCACTTTTATGCGTGTACAGACATGAACATATATGAAGGAAGTTCATATAGTTTTACTTGTAATAAATGTAATAACACCAGACTATAGTAATTGATGCTAAAAGCTACTGCAGTACATTGTATTTTCATTTTATTTTTTTTAAGAAGGTAAACACAATATAGATAGTCCTCAACTTACAACAGTTCATTTAGTGACTGTTCAAAGTTACAACGGCACAGAAAAAAGTGACTTATGACCATTTTTCACACTTACAACCATTGCAGCATCCCCATGGTCACATGATCAAAATTTGGATGCTTGGCAACTGGTTCATATTTATGACGGTTGCAGTGTCCCAAAGTCATGTGATTAGCTTTTATGACTTTCTGACAAGCAAAATCAATGGGGAAGCCAGATTCACTTAATAACAATGTTACTAACTTAGCATTTGCAATGATTCACTTAACAACTGTGGAAAAAAAGATTGTCAAATGGGGCAAAACTCACTTAACAAATATTAGCAACATAAATCTTGGGCTCAATTGTGGCCATAAGTCGAGGACTATCTGAGTTTCATTCAACATTTTATCTCCACAGATAGATATTCCATGTATCAGCGCTACTAGTTGTTTGAGGAATCCTTGACATGTAATTGGAACAACAAAGTAGAATGCACAATAAATACATCTCCTCTTATTAGCAAAGTTATGCAAACTCTAATCTAAATGCCATTTTAAAAAAAGAACTGTAATGATAGCAGGAAACAACCCAATTATAAACAGGACTCGAAAAAATTGCCATCTTATTACATTATCAACAAATATCCTCTGGTACATGAAATCTGCTAGTCATGCTAACTTAAAAAAACCATTTAAAGATATCAATCACTAGACACAAAGAATGGAAAGCAAAATAAATTCATAACTGTGAACAGACCTAAATGGTGTGACTTGAGAGCAAAATAAATGGCTTAGAAAATGAAATTTATAGATTCCAATATTAAATGCAGTTCTATACAATATTGCATAAAAATTACTTAAATCATTTTAAAAACGAGTTTTAAGTACATACGATACATGCTTTTCAAAATGTATACGTCAGGAAAATGTAGCTCATTTCCTCATGATGCCAAATGTAAAGTTATTTTAATCCAGAATGGGCACTGAACTTTGAATGCCTCACCAACATGTGATTCTTATGATCTTATTGGCCAAAAGCCACCAGAACGACCATGCCTATTGCATTCATAACAATCACGTGCATTCTGGTATGAACATACTTATGCAGCTACTATTCTTCCACATAGAAAACAAATTTCAATGAAATACTACATTATATAAACATCTCTATTATTGAAGATCTTGAGTTAGTAATTTCAAATCCTAATTACACTTAAAAAAGGCCATTAGTTCACTAGTTTCAGATGTTGATTTCATAGTTATTTTTCTTATCATCATCATGCAACAAATTAATTACCAATAAAGGAGAATATTTGTAGCTCAGGGTTGAAATGAAGGGTCCTTGTTGCTCTCTGAGCTTGGTTGTTTTCTTGCAGACATTTCATTACCCAGGCCAGGTAGCATCATCAGTGCTAGCAGAGCACCAGAGAGCACCAAGGACCCCTCAACCGATTAATTATTTTCACCAAATAACCTGTATAACGCTAATGATACAGTAGGCTGAAATTTACAAATGAAAAGAGGATATAAGAATCAGCTTTTATTTATGTATTTGAGCACCAGAAATACCTAAAACAAAGATTGCTGGCTGCATAACTTACAGAAATAAATAGAACCATTGAGACTATGAGTGAACCTGAGTTAAAGAAAAACTCTACTTTCCAGACACTCATTCTATCTAATGGAAAGTGACATACCTCATAAAGTGTTCTTAGACGCATTTTTTTTTACCTGCCTAAAATAGACACGGAAATTAAAAACAGAAGATTATCTCACCTAATAGAGGGGTAAAAAAGATCCCACCACCATTCTAGTGGATACCTGTATGATCAGTTTTATTTTTTTGATTTATTCCTCTTCGAGGAACAATTCCGGAAAATAAGACATCCATTGTGGCTTTTGTAGTATACATGTCGTCACTAACCCATTGCCTCACTGGTTCTGGGGTTGAATCTTCTTTGGTCCCATAAAAGCCCATATCTATGGCAATGATAAAGCAATGGAGAATGAAACAAAACTATTAGCTACATTTTCATTCCCTTGGCAGCATAGGTCCAATATTTTTTTTCTTGCAGAACAATAGAATACTGGTTATAATTCAGACATACAAAAAAGCACACTATAATTCTAACAGCAAGTCCCATCCTAATTAACTCCTGTTGGGTCCTCTGTTTTCTTTCCTGTGTCCATCAAAGATTATTAGTGGTTACGGGTAGTAAATTTGGTACACAGATTTTCCATATTTATTGTTACACACTTTTAACAGATAATTCACAAGTAAGGACAACAATTGTCACTTAAAATTGGGATTTTTAAGGGTTTCCCCCCCCTTTCCCCCATCACTATTTATATTCTTGCTTTGGTAATATTATATCCTAAATCTAACCATCATTTTGCACACTCGCTGCAAGTTTCCAACCAATTTATTATCACAGAAACAATCACTGGATGCCTTTGGAAAATTAGAAAAAACACAATCACCATATACTGAATAAAATAATAAAAATATATAAATAAAAAAAGTATAAGACTAAGATTCAGAATGTATTTTTTGATTCAAGATTTATACAGAACGAGGATTTATATAGAATCACAATGAAATTATACCATATAAATCAGCTTAAGAACAAATCAGCGTAGAAATATTTAGTGTTGGTATATATTATTTGAATTATGATATGAATACTAGTCTAATATGAAAACCTTTTCAGGAGTTGTAATAATGAAATATATATATACTGTAGGTACTATGAAACCATACTTCATCCATACATCACTATGAAAGGACAATATTATTCACAGCAATACCTTCATAAGAATCACGTTCATTTTCATGCTGTTTACTGATTTCCGTGCCATTACTGGAAGTATTAGTAGGTTTTTCTTCACTGAACCAGTCTGGCTGGTAAATAGGAGGCAATGGTGATTGAGCTGAATCTTCAAAATCCTTGAGTGTGGCAACTGTTTGATGAACCAATGATGAACTTAGATTTGGATATTTAAAATTTTAATCTGTGCATTGTCCAAATGAATTCCCATCTAAATAATCACTGCCCAAAATTTCTACTTCGTTCATATTTTCTGTACTTTTTTTTTTTTTTTAAAGAAGAGCTTTTGAGCATGTTTGCCATCTGGTCAATTATATACACTGACTAAAAATAAGAATCTAATGATTCACTCGATGTAATATATCCCCAAGAACCAGTGGTGGGATTCAGCCGGTTTGCACCACTTCGGCAGAACCGGTAGCTAATTTTTTGTTGCCCAGGCCCAGAATGGACCTCCGGAAGCGGCACCCACACACAGAACCGGTTGTTCACATATTTGAATCCCACCACTGCCAAGGACTACTGTAGTTGGAAGCATATTAGCCATTACTACCCATTTGAAAGGTTTTTGCTGCACTACTCTGTCCAGTTGATGGAATAACACGTACTGCTCCTGTGACTTTTGTGATGTTTGTGAGATTTTTATCTTCTTTATTCCATTCATCATACACATTATGTATTACTTGATTATGAGTAGTATCTTCATGACTGGTATTCTCATTGATTCTCACAATTGTTATAATGATGGTTAGGTAATTTTTAAACATCCCAGAACATCTGCACAATCACTTCCTACATTGTTTACAGTAGGCAGCACTATTTTTTATCACTGTATTAATATTCGACTAGATAACTACTGTGAAAATGTAGCCATATGAATTTAATCCTTGACTAAAGCAGGGAAAACTAAAACTACAAAATGGTAGCCTACTAACTTTCATACTAAAGATTTGAACTTTGTATGCAACACCATATACCAGGGGTGTCAAACTGCCAGCTCATGGGCCGGATGCGTCATGGCGAAACTGCACCCACCCCATTGCTGGCAATGGAAAAAAAGTCGCGATACGTTGCGACGTCACGTGACGTTGTGAGTTTGACACCCCTGCCATATATCATTACAAGTATGTAGATTATTTTCAAAACCTCATGCCAATTTTACATGTATAAATGCTTCATGTAACAATTATTAAAGACCCTAGCTGTTTCAACAATAGAGTTTTGTGTAAATGCGATGCCACTTAAAACTATTCCCCCCACTGCATGTGTCTTCCTTGTCCTGAAGGATTTTAGCAGAATTAATTTAGGCTATTATTTAATTGATCTAGAATGGCAATATAGAGAAAATTAATTCTTTTTCTTCCTAGTACCTGTATGTGACGTTTTATTTTCTTGCACATTATCTGGGAGATTACTAATTCCAGGTATCAAATCGTTTATTGATGAATTTGTAGGATGATGAAGTTTCTCATTCAAATCAGGATCTTCTTTAATCAATGAATCTTGGATAGAATCCTCATAATCACCAGCTTTCGTGGAAATCACAGCTATTACAATATTATTGAATTGATTTGAAACAACATAGAAGTGACTTTCACTAAATAAATTTCTAAAACATATATACAATACATTACTTCTGTCTTTCTGTCCTATACTGGTTGACACATATATTTTAATTTAAAATTATTAATATTTCCCTAATTTGGGATTATGATGGAACATGGCTAATGAAGCATTCACAGCATTCATTTTCAAGTGCCTATTTTCATCACCTAAACAAATGAAGTGAATTAGCATTCTTCCATAAACTGATATGTAAATTATATGTCCTCTCGTAAACCTTGAGGAATTGATGATCAGTTTAAGAGCTATTCAGCATCATTTCTCACATACTTTTTGGCTGTATTTTTATACAGATTATATGTGGAAATACCATATAATATATTTATGGGGTTTTTTTCTTTTTTGAGGAAGACCACAAACATGGCAAAATAAGCTGATTAAAATTGTATTTTCTGAGAAATACCTGTCTGAGTTGTTTCCAATTCAGGCTTTCTTTCAATCTGAATAATTTCAGACTGAACATCATCCCTAGTTTTGTTTTCAGGAAGATCATTTTTATTGTCCAGTCCTGGATGGATGTCATAAAATAATGGATTTTGTGTGGTTTTGTTGCCTTTGCCGTTTTCCTTGGAGACTACAGTTGCTGCAACAATTGATTTCAAAATCAATTCTCTTGATAGCATATTACTTATTATTTACAATAATAGATTAAGCAATCTCTTACCTAGTTCAGAAATATGAACTAGGTAATATCTACTAAAAAAAATTGGGAGAAATTTTCCAGAGAGAAAATCAATTCTGTCAATTTTTCTAAATTTAATTTATGAATTTATCTAAAGTAAATAGAACATATTGTCTTCTAATGTACAAATACAATCTTCATGGATAGAACAAAACCTATCCCTATACAGGTAGGATTTATTCTCACATTATATATTGATCATATATGAGAAAGTTTTATTGATAACAATTTACAATCCATGTGGAACAATAGTTAATGGCCTCACATTCTACGTTTTTAAAGCAATAACCCAACTCATCCAGAAAAATAATAGAAAAAAAAATTAAAAAATATTGCTAATACCTATATGTGAAAGTTTATTGTCATGCTTACTTGCAGTTGGATGAAGAATTCCAGGCAGCAATTGCTCTCTAGATGTGTTTGTGTGATATTTTTCTTCACTATCCTCTAGGTGCAATATTGAATGATGAGTAGGAACTTCAGAATCAGTACTTACACTGGAAACTACTGCTGTTACAAAGATGGCTGGGTCAGTTTTAAACACTTTTCAGAGCTATTTTTCCAGTTGCTCTTTTACATAGTTATAAATAGAAAGATAAAACCAAGAATATCTTAAAACTGTTTTAGTGGAGTCAAAATGTTTATACATTGTATGAAATAAGTTTCCTTCCATTGAATCATGTCTAATTCCTGGAAACTGATTGAACAAGTCTCTGTAGTTTTCTTGGCAAAGTTTTTCAGAAGTGTTTTGCCATTGCCTGCTTCCTAGGGCTGAGAAAATGTGACTGGCCCAAGGTTACCCCTCTAGCTTTGTGACCAATGTGGGATTAGAAGTCATAGTTTCCTGCTTTCTAGCCTGAAACCTTAACCACGAGATCAAACTGGGTCTCAATATAAAGTATTGTTGTTATCGTCATCAGTCATTTAGTTGTGTCCAACCCTCAAGCCAATGAAGTATATTATATCTATATCTACAGTGCCTAATTCAGCTAGAAAAATTGGTGCAAAATTAATTCATGTTCTTTTCTTTCTTGACAGCAGAACAAATACTGCTGTGGAATAAGTCCCTTTCCTGCTAGAATTAAAAAGAGGAATGTTATATTGTACAGGTAGTCCTCAATTAATATCTACCCCGTTTAGTGACTGTTTGAAGTTAGGATGGTATTGAAAAACTAACTTTATGACCTGTTCTCATACGTACAATCATGGGGTTGCTATCTTGGCAGTTTGCAACTGGCAGGCATTAACAATTGTCACAGGGCCCAATGATCACATGATTGCCATTTGTGCACTTCACAGCCAGCTTCCAACAAGCATAGTCAACAGAGAAGCCAGAAGTAAAGACAAAATTCAGTCATGCGATGTCTCACTTAACAACCACAAGTGACTCGCTTAAGAATCTCACTGCTTAGTGACTGAGTTGCTCGTCCCAATTGTGGTCATTAAGCAAAGAATATCTATACAAGAACTTGGGAAAGTATAATAAACTCTAGAGCAACAACAACAAAAAGGGAAAATATAATTTTTTTTAACCTTTCCTTTTTCATGGCCATTTTCATCTGAAAAGTTATTTCAGCTGATTTCTAGCTATGCTTTTAAAATGTAGACAAGGTATCCACCTATTTAGACAAGTGTTGACATCAACAGGTCATGAGAAGCAGACCTTTTGTAACAATGCTTGCAACTATGTTAAGACTATATTCACACAATTTTTCTTCTTAATTCTCTTCTGTCTATTTCACCTAGCTCTATCTAGTGTATAAAAAATTCTGAGAAGCAGAACAGCATGATTAAGAAAATAAAGAACCTATCCAGAAGAATGAACATCACTGACACATATAATTACCAAAAAGAACTCCATTTTTAGTCAATAAACATGGTCCACTTTCCCTAACTGCCAGAACCAAAATAAAGGAAATTTCAAATTTCCATTTGTACAATAGCATTTCCTTTCATGGAACAGATTTTAGAGGATGCCCACAGTGGAATCAATGGATGCTGTTAATGGACACATCATTGGAAATAATTTTATATGTCACACAGTAACATTATTATAGACAGTCAAACTGCCAATACCTGACTGAGAAGATGCATTTTCATAATAGCTGTCTCTTGGAGGCACAAGTACTTGTACGATATCATGGATTGTCCTGTTTGTGACAGAACTTTGACTCCTGTGTGAAACTGTATCAACAGCTGATGGCTGATGTTGATGTCCTTCTTCATGTTCAACACTTCCATTGAAGAATGTAACTGTTGCAGTTATGGTAAATAAGGCAGGAATAAATTTTGACTATTCATGTATTCAGTTGATGGTGTCTCAGATCCAAAGATCTGAGGGTGCTTTAACAAACAAATATGCATTTAGGCTTTCTGGCTCAGTTTAAAAGGAGCATATACAAAAGTTTGCTTGCATGTTAGATCTCTAATATCAACAAGCTGCCAAGGTTATTAAGGTGTCTTGGGTTCAGTGTATTTCACAAATTTTCTGCCAGAATTAAAGTAAGTAACTGCATGAAGTATAATTCCCCAAGTTATATGGCAACAGAACTAAGTCAAAATATTTGCTTTTTTCTATGAATCAAATTTAAGCAACCAACTAGTTTCAGTGATTTCAGAAGGTTCAAATCACCTGAACTCCAAGGTTTTACTTCAATCAAAATGTATGCAGCATGCAGTACAAATAATTGCAAATGGGCATGAATCATTGCGCTGCCAGATAGGTGCAGCAGAGACCTCTAGTTGTTCACACAGTAAAGTCTATAACCCTCTAGTCTCACATCTGAAGCCTTTTATTACATCAAACCACTGACTCATGTACCCTATGTGACTTTCCAGGTCAGCCAAAGATATGTCAGATATCAAAGGAAGAGCCTTGTTACCTGCAATGAACCTTATTGCTCCTTATAAATTAGTACTGCAAACCTGTTCTAAGATGTTAGTAGAGAAATACAGAATATAAGATTCTGAGAGAGTAATTATGTTTGGAAACCGACTTCATATATCTAGTTCTAGTATATTTCTAAACCTAATGGCTTTGCAAAGTAACTATGTAAATATATTTTCACATAATGACTTGCTGAAGAATCAGTCACTATTTAAAAGTGTAAACTGCTGTCTAAATCAACTCTAAAATAATCAGAGTGAATTGAGGGGGGAAAGCAAAACTCCGTTCTTATTTACATCTTGTGTGGAAGGGTAACATCTTTTGTTTAGAAACTTGGATGAGAAAACAAATGCAGCTAATTTAAAGAGAAAGTTGGCTCTGTAAGGGAAGTATTCATATTGTTACCTGGATGATGAAAAGGGTCTTTTTCCAGGATACTTTCATTTTCATCAGAAGTGGAAAATTCTGGATGTAACATGTCTGAAGTGTTGATTGCAGGGGATATTGTGTCTTCAATTTCCAGTTCAGGAAATGCACTCGCCAGTTGAGGCTGCTTTGAGTCTTCCTGCTTGAAGAAATCATCACTGGAGGACATAGCTGTTATGATGATGTTTTGAATCAATTCCATTACTATGTTTGCTGAATAACCATCCAGATTATCTTGTTAAAGTATACATGGCTTGCACTTTCATTTATGTGTGTTAGGCGGAGGAAGAGGAAAGTAGATAAAATTTTGGAAAGTACTGTTGAATTCACAGGCCCCAGAATCATCACCACAATTTTCAGAAATGGTTGATTTTCCAGAGATGCCCCAGACACCAGAAACAATAGTAGAAGGAATATAACAGCAATAGAGGCAGAAAAAATGTGATAGCAGCTTGCACCCTTATCTGATCTATCAAATGTGTTTGATAGATGCAAAGGCTTTGTACCATCTGGATTCACAGTAGCATCTTAAGTCCAAGAACATGATCCTTTTCCTTCCTTTTCTTCTTTTATTTGGACATTTTCTTTCTTGAAATATTTTGGACACTCACTTCAGAGACATAGTCCAGATTTACATTTTCAACTCAAAAGGCTTATTTTGGATGGCATTCATTGCCTGGATGAAGTTCAGACAATTAGGCTTATTCAGTTCTAAAGGTGCTGCTGTATAAATCCAAGGAAATTAAAGTAGAAATACTATGAAATACTGAAGCCACACCACCAGATTTATCTTTTGTCAACTTATTAAATCATTTAGCAGAAAACATAATGCATTACACATTATGATTACTAAATCTAAGAGAAAAAGCTTTAGATAAGTGAGAAAAAATTGTAATTGATAACTCAAAAGAGAAAGCCCACAAAAAGCCCAGTGCAGTAAGAGAGATCTTCCCATCTTCAAGAGAAGATGTCAATACTTTTAATAAGAAATAAAGCTGTAACTGTACAACCAAGTTTGTCTATCAGCATACAAATGCAATCTATTTCTCTTGTTCTAATGTTGGCAAAAGTATGCCTTTAGATAAAAAGCAACTATTATTACCCAAGTATTTGTTTGCGAAATGGCTTAAACCAGTGCTTCCAAAACATTTTCTTTGATCATACAAAACAACTTATCAAAAGTCCTTTTTACCCAATGTAGGTAAAACACTCTAAGTCAATTTAAATTTCCCTGTTGTGATTGAGAAATGGGTTTGTGGGTCGTTACCCAAAGAAAATCCACTTCTGAATAATTTACCCAGGTTTAGGAAGCACAGTTTTAATCCTGGACAGAGTAATGCACCAATTTGGCATTTCAGTAACTTTCACAAAACTCTGGAGCCTGAAATAACGTTAAAGTGCTGAGACTCTGGCTTCATCAAAGCTGCATAATATTTACATCTTCAATATCATGGTTTTGGTGGATAAAGCAAACACATTTGGAAAATGTCTCTATATGTTTGAGTCTATTTTCCTGTTTGAAGTAACCATAATGTATTACCTGCATACTCCAGTTAAAAATAGCAATACTTCCAACTACTAACTACATTCTGAGGTTTGATATTGGGAAAAGAAATTCTACTTCAAACTAATATAAATGAAAAATATGTTCACTATCATGTTTAATTCCTCATACCGGTAGTGGTTGAATATTGTTCATCATCACCTAGAGGAACAATTCCAGGTAGGACATCCGCTCTTGTGTCATTTGTTGAGTATCTGACTTCACTGTCCCTTCCAGAATGTACAGCAGGTAGCAATATACCGTGGGCTGATTCTTCTTGTTTGACATCTCTGCTGGAGTTCACAGCTGTTGTGACAATGGTTCAATTGACAATGGGTTGAATATTTGGAATCCCATCATCAACTAGCACTTGGGCTTAAGTTATTTTAGAGAATAATGTAACTGTACATGTTAAGACACAGGTTTTAAAAAGTACAGATCATACATGTACTTTTATGTACTCGAAAAATGTGCATACGTGAGCCCCCAAGCGTGACGGTCTCATCAGAAATGCACTATTTCTGGTACAGACAGATGAAATAATCAGATGTAAAAGAACAAGCAATATCTTCTTCCTACGTTGAAAGCATTCACTATGGGTAGTTTGTAGTCTGATGCCTTAACCACTACATCAAACTGGTTCTACATTAAAGGAAGTTAGGTTTGAGTCAACAACCCCAAGCATGTAAGTGTAACACTAACATTAAAGAAAGCTTCTGAACCTTGAATAGCTTCATGGTCCACAACATCTATACAGGTAAAGCTTTTTTTTGGCTTGGAACTACATAAGAGGAAAGTTTTCATCTGGCAAATAGTTACTATAGGAACAGACAATTTTTATGTAGGCTTTCTCCTCCAGGACTCAAACCCTTCTATCACGCATGCAGTGGCAAAATACTGTGTTGCAGCAATGTCCACAAGGAAAAAATTGGTTACAGATTTATAGCCGTCAACTTGTGCCAATTTTTTGGAGATATCTCTAATAATTTTTGGAACATTACATTTACTCACACACTTATCGGCTTTCCACTCATGTAAACTAGGGAGTGACCCTAACATTTTGAGAACATGTATTTTTTTTAACAGGGATGTTATTATTTATTATTAATGTCAATACTATTTTTATTTTATTTTTTTCTTAATATATTGTAAAAAGTGATGTCTATTGCTGGTCTATGACCGTAATAAAGTTATTATTATTATAGGAACAGAATCAGTCATGTTGCAAAATGTAGAATAAAAAGAATAAAAGGTAACACCTTTTCAATATGTTCTCATATTTTAACTTCTCCATATAATGCTAATGTGCATTAACCATGTAGTTCCGTCACCAATGCCACCTGCTCCCCAACAGTAGCATAGGTATAACAAAATAAATTAAAGTAGAAAAAGATAGCAATTAACAAGAAAGAAATTTATGCAGATGTATGCGTAGAGAACTTTGCAGCACGATAATAACCACCACCAAAACCAAAGCTAAACTTGTCAAAGAACATAGATGTTTACCAATTTGACATTTCCAGCATTTCCAGCATTAGCCAAGACAGACATTTTCCAATGCAAAAGCCACTGCCAACTATGCAAAATAGTCCATGCAGAGAAATACAGAGCAAAATCATCTGCGGGTTTCAACTGAAATTTTGCTCTAATTTACTATTATCTATCTCAGATAAAATATTCTTTTGTAGATCAATACAAATACTATACTACTGAAGATCTAAGCCTACATATAAATGGCGTTTTGCATCTTTATCATAGCTAATTATTTTCTATAATACAATGCACGATAGGGATTAGTTCTTACTGGTATTTGATGACTGAAGTTCCTTATCACCACTGTTGTCCCACTCAAGAACTGTTTCAGGATTTTTTTGCCCAGACCCTTCTTCATCATCATCACCACCACCATCATCATCATCATCATCTTCAAAACTCTGATCTATTGATTTATTGATGTAAACTTATGGTAAGATTTTTATATTTTCATCCAGTTATTTCTCTGTTGCCTATATCATTAATATGCTCTTGCTTCACTGATTGGAATAGTCAATAAGATATGAAGAATGGGTTATCTAATTTCAGTTCCATTGTGCTCTCTCTCTCTATTTCTCTCTCTCTCTCTGTTTGTGTGCGAGTGTGTGTGTGTGAATTCAAAAAACAACAAACAAGTTCACTTTAAATGAATGATAGAATCTGGATTGTGCCCTCTGATTGTGATTTAAGGAAGGCAGAACAGGTTTTGCTAGTAAACACATACAGAATCATTTTTACTTCAGCAACTGCAACATTTGAATGAAATATGAGGTACTTAAGAAACTGTTTCAAATCACAAACTTAATCCTAATTCTAACTCTTAAAAGGATCTCCCCCATAAAATGGTGGGGAGACTTCTTTGGAAGAACGTTAAGTGGAATCTGAATTTGAATTTATTTGGAAAGCAGGGAATGGAATGGAATGGAATCATTGTATTCTCACATAAAGCTAATTAATATAGAAATAATAGCACAATAGGAACTATATTAGATTCTGAGCTGACTCAAGAAACTATTCAGTGAACGCACATCTCCCAGATTCACTGGGCTTGCTAAAGTTATGCAAAATCATAGAGCAAGGAATAAAATCTATGTATAGGCAAAGAACAAAAATTTCCTGCAACAAATCCAATCAGGAGAATGTACTAGCAAGTTATTAAAAAGCCGTGATTATCTTAAATGCATTAATATGATAATATGGAATATATTTTTATTCCAAATAATTAGAGGTGATTTAATTGAATTTTCTGAATGAATTTGAATGAAACTGAACAGAACATCTTTTTTACTCTTAAATTACAATATTGAGATAATAAACTAAAAGAGTAATAAACTTAGCAATCAAAGACTCCTTCTGGTACTATTATGAAAGTTAATATTATGTACATCTTTTAAGATTACACAGTTGTCCTAAAGCTTATGCTACAAATCCCTAAATCAGTATTGAATCAAAGATACAAAAGGAGTCAACCAACAGTCAAATTGAATTGACATGTTAACTGTGGAAATACTGCCACTAATATCTGGTTGGAAAACAGGTAAATGAGTTTGCAGTATTTTTATTAAGTAAACTAACAATTCCTGACTAAGCTGCAGAAAGGAATGTTGAAGTCTTTGCAGTTCATTTCAACTCATCACCAACCTGGCATTTGCACTTGAATTGCATGCTTTGAACTAGTTATCAAAATATGCATAGCCTATACATATACATACCAGAGCAAAGTTAAGTTATGGAAAGATCAGAAAATTGATGCACATTATAATATAAACTAAAAATTTTCTTCCTCAAAACTAATATAAATTGGGAAATGGTCAAGTGTAAGTTCTTTCCTCTCTCTTTATTTATATTCTGGTGCTTATATTTATTCTTACACTTCATTTCAATGAGTATCCATGTTGTGTATCAGTTATGAACGATAAAACTTAAAGAGATGCAACTGTAATTTGATTTTCTGAGTACATGTTTCAAGGAGAAATAGGACAATATGAAAAGCAAACACTGTTCATCTTTGGCATCCTGCTCATGTATTTTGCAACCAGGTATTCATATCAGAGTATCAATACGCTTACTGCAGCCAACTTTCTCTTGCTAAAGCCCCATGTTGCCTTTTAAATATATATTTCAATTCTTTTCTGGTTGGTAGGTATTTATAACATGGGCAGCATACAAAAAGTCAACTATAAATACAACCCCACCCCCCACCCCCCACAAATCTCGCACAATATACTGAAAGTCAGCTAAAATAATAAAATGGCAACCAGATTAAAATATACTACAACACTATGATTGGGATATCCAGATTCAAAGGCCAGTGGAAGAAGTCAGAGTTTAACTGTGTTTCTAAAAGAAAACTTTATATCAGGGGATAGATATGTACAAACTGTTCTCTCTGTGAAGATAGAATATTTCAGAGAAACATACATTTCTTCCTCCTGATAATGCTGATCCAGCTAATCTGGGCATAGCCTGGTAGTTTTACCAAAACGAATCTTGCTAAAAAGGGTCTGATCCTACTGAATCATATCCAGAGCATGACAATCATTTCATATGCTAGAAAGTATACGTCCAGAAAACTGCAGATCCATACTGAGACTGGATGGATTGATGTGACTGTGATCCAGAGGGAGAATAACACATTCCACAACCATTTATTGATAGCATAGTAGATATTCAACTGATAAAATGTGGAGGAAAACTTCCCAAATGAATGGAGAAGCACAATGCAGGACTTTAGAAATATTTTGTTTTTCTCCAATTATACAGCACAGTTTAAATCCATTAAGGAACCAGCTCATATAAGACTTTTCTTTGTCATGTCGTCAAGTTTTTTTTCTTTAAATTGTAACTCTTATAGAAATGGGCTGCTTTGAATAGTTATAATTTACAATGCACTTAGATAAACAATATTGGTGCAGGACCTGAGGATATGAGCTTTTGACTTACATGTTAAAAAGGAAATGTTTGCAGGGTCTTATCTGCGTGTAAATTATATGACACATTTTATTTTTAAAAATAAACTGAAAGGAAGATTTAAATTGGTCTAAAACAATTAACTGTTTAGAAATTGAGTCCGTTTATTAACAAGCAATGCCCCCGCACTATAAGTTTAGTTGAAGCAATCGTATGTCTTTCCATACTATATATGCAAGAGATATGCCCATTAGCTTTTGTACATGTCGGCACATAGATTAATTCCTAAAATAGCATGCCCTTAAACCATACTTAAAGTAGTATGCTCTTAAAGAAACAGTTTCATTTAAGTCCAAACAACAGACTTCTATATGACATAGCTGGTTACTTGGCTACCGGTATTACAGTTCATGTTTCTAATGCACCAATACCAGCACTCATGAAGAATATATGCCATATTTTTTCCCCAGGTAAACCAAATTTTTGGCCAGACATTTTGAAAAAAAGCAAGAGATTATGATTGACTAAAATGTTTCAAAAGTTTACCCTCGCTGGAGGTTGTATTCTGCATTCTTTTAGGTTCTTCAGGTGGCCACCATAATGGAAAATCTTCAGTGATTTGCTGATCTTGACTAGAATTTCCATGATGCTTTCCATGATTTGAATTTTCTTCAGCTGTAATGATGGCAGAATAACTATAGTGTTGAATATGTGTTGTATCTTCGATCAATAGAACGTCCTCATAGAAGATGATAAAGGGCTACTTCCTGTGTCCTTAAACAGCATTACTGTTGTTGGTTTTCAAATAATATACTCATACGTACTTTATTTTGGGAGTATCCTAAGGCAAGATGGATTACACACTAACAATACAAACATTATGAACCCAAAATAAAGACTTGGGGGTTGGAGAGGGAATCCAAGTAATAAACATAGTAAGTTGAACTGGGTTATCTTTAAATCCAGATGTTTTGCTTCTCAAACAAATCTAATTTCATCATGGTTATATTAAAGGATGATAAGAATTTGCATTTCTATTGTCAATTCAGAAATAAAATGGGATATCCAGCATTCTTGAATTGAAGCTTCATAATTTCGATAATGGAATTTTCAAACAGGAAGCTAGTTCAAGGATCACATTTCCACAGTTATTTTTGTTCAAATGCCAAGTCTTAGTCTTTCCTTGTGGCAATGCAAAGATAGAGAAGAGCATAATAATTTCCACCATTGTAAAGTACAGAGATGTAAATCTAATGGAGATCATTTTCAATGATAAAAAAGAAAGCAACAACAATACAAAGAACAGAAGCCCTCGAAGAGATGAAGATATCAGGAAGTAAATATAGCAACTTTCTATTTCAGCACAATGGGAAGAGTGGAAGTGATGATGGCTAAGAAATATATGTTGGAATTCCATCACATATTTTCCCCTCGCAGACACAAGTGATAGCATGTTGCTTTTTATACATAGTCTAAGAATGGAAACTCTTAATTTTCAGTTTTGAGTTTCCAAACAAAATCAGGAATGAAACTTATTTGGCATAGGGATTGAACTGTAAAATATTTTTCTGGATTATCTATTCAATGTAATCTTCATTATCTGCCAATCAATTCCATAATCTGAAGTTCATACAATCATAATTGTATAAAGTTATTTTAGAACTTTAACTTTTCTCTGTTCAATATACAACATACACGTATTCTATTTACATGGAAGCATCAAAGCTAAAGTTCAAGTCTATTCACTCTCTAAAAAGCCACATAAATGTAGCAGTATTAATATAAGCAAAGTTCCTTCCCCAAACCAAAGTTTCTTATGTAAAATACTTCCTGTGATACAATCATATTTTCATGAATATACATTCTGTGCACCAACAATAGAATATTCAGTGCCATTATAATTTATAGCTAACAAAAAGTCAATTGCAAGAGTAATCTTAAACCTGGGAAATTCCATCATATCACCCATGCATTCACCCAAATGCAGAAAAACACATACAAGCTATTGAGATATGCTTTTGACAGAATGAATCATGTGAGAGGGAGGAAGGAACCCAGAGTATAACATTGCAACCAACACAGATCAATAGGATTACATTAATCCTTGATCTAGGCACAGAGCAGAAGAGTACAGAAAAAACATTCCCATTCACAACCACCACCTGCAGTGTTTGGAAGAACTTGAAATAATAAATATTTGTCAATTCTATTTTAATGTTTTTTACTATATACTGTAACATAGACCACCACAGAGACAAAGTTATAGGTTTTAAATCACATAGCTGCAAAATTTAGCATATAAAATTGCTTTAATTATTCCTAGGTATTTGAGAAATCAGCTTTTCCATGAAATCGAGGAATGGGTCCAGATTTTTAAAAACACACTAGTTTAAATGGCTTTATTGGCCAGAATTTTGAGACCTGTTTCCAGCTTACCTTTTCATGAACTGATGAAAATTGGCTTAAAAGTTTGCCAACTTTCACCAGAAAGAAGTTTATGCTTCTAATCTCTGACAATTCTTGAAACAAACAGCTGCATTCAAAGTAAGCATTGCCAAAAGCAAATCCTGAAAATTTGCAATTGCAGGTAAATATCCAAAGTAATAACAAAGCTTTTCATTATAACTGCAGGATCTCTGAAAAAAATGAAGGCTGTTGCATAAATTAAACCATCTTGCTCTATAGAAAAGAACATTGCGCATTGCACATATATACTGCTAAATATGTTTCAAAATAGAAAAAAAGATGCACACTTATGAATAATTAGATACAAATATATTGGACAGAGTGGCCACTATCTTGGAAGGAAAAAACATATATGAAAAGTTTTTCTAATGGGTAGATCTCCACTAGATAGTCTCATGCCTATTTGTACGTTTTTAAACATCAGGAGTTGAAAATAATCATTAGGAAGTTGGAGATTATTGATCAATCAGTTTTATGAAAACAATAAAAAGAAGTTTATATTAATGTCAACTTGAGAATATCTTCTATTAGTTAGCCTGTTGTATAACATACCTTCTAAATCTAAAATTAATGCTGAGAAAACAGAAACTGTTGCAATACCAAAGTCATGTTAATAGTTAGCATGTATGTAAAAAGATAAACAAGAAGGAAATGATCCATTAGATTAGAACAATTCATATAAAACTGTTATTTGGATTAACATGAAATTCTCTTTGGCTTCACTTCTGAGAATCCGAATATATTAGCAGAAAAATAGAAAAAACCCCAGTATATATGAAGAAAGGCAAGGTGAAAGCAATTGCAAGATGAAATGCCATCACAAAGCTGGATGACAAAATCTCAAATGGAAGTTCTTCCTCTAGATATGAAATATTATCATAACCCAGTAAACACTTTCTTTGCTTTATATACAGGCAGTGGTGGGATTCAAATACCTCCGATGCCTAGAACAGACTTCCGGAAGTGGCATCAACGCACTTCCAGTGGGCCGTTCTAGACCTGGGAGGCCTCCGAGGCCTAGACTGGACTTCCAGAAGCCAGCCGGTTCTCCGAATTCAGGTAAATTTAGCTACCAGTTCTCCTGAATCGGTGCGAACCGGCTGAATCCCACCACTGTATACAGGTCAAATAACCATCCCTAGGGGTTTTTAACGAGTATTTTGGCTGAACGATCCACAATGACATATCTTTCCAATATAATTGTTAGAAATGCTAAGAAAAAAATCCAATTACTTTTTCCAAGAAGATTTACAAAAAGGACATACATACACATACATACACACACACACATATACATACACACACACATACATATACAATACATATATATACATATAAAACCAAGTTACAATAGATACTAGTACAATTATCACACTTACTAGGATTCTGATCTTCAGAAGGATTTCCTGGATGGTGGTAATGGGGGTCTTCACTTCCATATACTGCTGTAAATGTTGTGATATCATCCTCTGTGTCATAAAATATGAATGAGCTGTACTCTTTTCACTTAGAAACCAACCAACAACACAATTTTCAATCATAAGTCTTACAACTGTGTTTTGTATTCATGATTTTGGGGGGACCAAATACTTGCTATTTTATGGCATTTTCTCTTAGCGTAAATGATATTTTAGTTATAAAAAGCTTGTACCATATGCTTTCTGTGAACTATCATGCACAATTCAATTAGATACAGTTTTCCTAACACTTGAAAGTCTCATTTTCTTTTTCCAATGATAAATGCTGCACTTCAAGTTTCAGGAATCCTAATGAAGCCAGGGCTGATCAGCAGGAATCCTACTGAAGCCATATTTTCTCTTAAGCCCTTCATTTTATATATCCTATAAGGCAGACAAGGCAGGCTAACAGTAAAAGCTATAAAAATAAATAGGTAATACGCAGAAGAACCTGAATTTGATAAACAGAAGTTTCTTTTTATACTGGGTTAGGTGATGGCACAGGAACAGTCACATGGATAATGGAAAGGTTTTCTGGCTGTTTTATTGTGTTTTGCTTTGAGGTGGGATAGCTAGAGAAAATGTATTATATTATATGTACTGCACTGTATAGTAAACCCCAAACAGATTTATGGTATCATATTTTATCACTCTCCTTTAAAATTTGCCAATGATTCACTGTCTCGGTGGGGAGACCTCTGAATTAGTAAAAAAAAAAAAAATAGAATCAAGGAGTTCAGCTAGGGAGCAACAGATTGTCACTTTTTTCAGTCCTGTTGTAACTTTGAACAGTTACTAAATGAGGACTATCTCTAATGAAGGACTACCTGTAATGAAGAACTTTCCCCAATCTATTTCAGCTCCCAGAAGCTTCAGTAATGCTGATGCTTGCTGAGTGATTCTGAGAACTGAAGTCCACTCATCTGGAGGCAACCTAAGTTGAGACGGTCTATGAACTTTCCAAGGCACTATTTAAATGTCATTCTTAGAAGGCTGATCAATGCAAATACCTGGTATGAAGTCACTGGGATCTGTAGTTCCTCTGCCAATTGCAGAACCACTGCCCACACTACTGTCATCTTCAGTAACTTGTGGCCTTTCGGTGACCTTCTTTCCTTCAACATACCGTGATCCATCAGCATTGAAAATTTCTGAATGAAAAAGGACATACAGTATTTAACATTATCCTGTTGATTGAAACTAGAGAAATGGTGCAGGAAATATAGTTATATAGTGCAATGTGAAAACTTATTAAATCCTTACTCAAACATAAACAATATGCGAATATATTGCTCAGTTTAGATTCTGGCTGAAAAATATGAACCTAAGTGGTAGAAAGCTTCAAGCTATTAAGTTCCTCTCTCTTCCTCTGATATGGTCAGAATCAGAATATGTCTTTTTCTGGGGTTCACTGTTACATATGACATTCTGATTAAATCTACACAATTATTCATTTATAAGTTACTTCAAAAATATATGATTTGGTCCTAGCTTGTTTCAAGTATTTCAGGAATCACAATTCTGCTTCAGAAACTTTGAGATGGCGGCTGCAGGAGCCAATCCATAAATGT